>JAMJFZ010002812.1:13270000-13870000 GCA_026225945.1 Cricetomys ansorgei
CAGCATGAATGTAGCTTACTGGAAAAATCTCCCCAGAATGACTCAGCCAGTCATGTAAGCATTTCTTTCTGTGGAACTCTTCTCTTTTCTAAGAATGAACATAGAACACATTATTTAGGATAAACAGATCTGAAAGCGTTTCCAGTAATATCTTTTTGGGAGATTAACTAAAAATTCTTCACTGAGATCTTGCTTCCTACCTAAATGTCTAAGTAAATACAGTCTTACTGAATAGATTTCCACAATTTTCAACTGAAAATACAAAATAAAGCGACTTTCCCAGAGGAAAAATTGGGCTTGTTTTGTCTTCAAGATGTCTAGAATTTATCCACCATACTGCCACCCACAAAGCACACACTTACTGTCCCTAAGCAAAGCTGCGTTAGGTCACATTACATCTCCTGAAAAGACATGTGGGCTGTTGTATGATGAAACTCCCTTTACCTTCCTCCATTTCCTCATAAATTTCAGGAAATATTCCCAAGTAAGTATGACTTTGTCAGTGTTTATAATTTAAACCTTAAAACCATTTGAGGAAGTTGTATTTTTTTTAGAATAATCCCTCATGTTTTGAGGGGTACATATACATTTAAGAAGTTTTTCATCACCATTTAAATATTACTATTATTATTATGATGATGATGATGATGATGTGTATGCATGATGCATGTGGAGATCAGAGAGCAACTTTTTTGAGTTGGTTCTCTCTTAACAACTTTACACGGCTTCCAGTAATAGAACTTAAGTGGCCAGCAAGTACCTTTATCTGATGATATTTTGCTAGCCCCATTTATTATTTTTTTATTTGTTTATTTATTTTTAATTTGTTTAATTTTAGTTTGTGTGCATTGGTGTAATGGTGTCAGATCCCCTGGAACTGAAGATACAGACAGCTGTGAGTTGCTATGTGGGTGCTGGGAATTGAACCCTAGATCCTCTGGAAGTCCCAGCCAGTGCTTTTAACCACTGAGCAATCTCTCCAGTCTGCCCCATTTATTTTTAAAGTCATGGTCTTAAGTAAAGGCTGGCCTCCATGTCACTGTGTAGTCAAGGATGACTGAACTTGTGAGCATCCTTTCCCTACCTTTAGAGTGCTAGGATTACAGACAGAATCTGCCACCACACCCAAGGGCTTTGTGCATGCTAAGCAAATCATCTCGGGATTGGCGAGAATGGGGATTCTGTTGTCCATATCTAACTATTTGCCATATGATACAGCTACTGAGGATCTGTACTGACGATCATACTGTGTAGCAAGATTTGCAAATATCACACAGTGAGGTTCATCCATGGAAAAGATTCTGAATTGAAGAGAGACTGAGTGGAAGTGGGGGGTTGAGGCATAGGAGAGCTGCAATAGCTCAGGAGTGGACTGATGGAGGCCCGTGCAAGTCAGGCTTCATGAGGTTGGAGGCAGGAAGACTTGGGGAATGTGGGCTCAGCAGATCATTTTGGTTACGTTTCTCACCACTGTGGCAATACTTGACCAAAGCGATTTAAGGAAGGAAGGGTTCCAGACATTTCAGTACATCACAACAGGGAAGGAATGGCATCAACAGCTTCTGTTGAAGGCTTGCTCGAATCACGGTTGAGACCCGGAATCAGAGAGTGGGACAGGAAGCTGTTGGAATAATACAGCCCATGCCCGCTCCCACGAGGACTTGCTCCTGGTGACCTACTTCTTTGAGGTAGATCCTACCTCATAAAGTTTCCACAGATGTCCCTAGATAATGTCATTATCTGGGGACCAAGTGTCCAAACACATGAGACTTTAGGGGGGCATTTGTTCAAAACATAACAGCTTTATCTTAGTTGCTATAGGGACATGAGGGGTTGGAAGGAGAAGGCTTTTGGGTCAGTGATGCCATTAGCAGAAGTCCTGATGACCTGTGCAGAAGTGGATACAAGTGCTTTACAACTATCTCCTGAATAAATAGGAAGGCAAGAAAGAGTTGGGTTAAGGGGAGATATAGAAGGGGGACAGTGGACCCTGATCTGTTGTACTCCAAGTTTGACTCAGTAGAATCCAAGAGAAGGTGTCAGGCACATACAACTCTTGGGCCTTGTGGCTAAGATTAAGTGTGGAAAGTGGCAGGCAATGTTGGGAGGTAGGATGCTGTGTTACACTTGCTGGTTCAAGACTGAGCTGTTTCCTACCAACGGAGAATGAGTCAACAGCCCTGCCAGCAGGGAGGAGGAGGACCAGGTGCTGCAAACTTGCTTAGTGACTAGGTGGGCCAGGAGCATTCCACCCCTTGCAAGTGCTCTTATGTAGACGCTCACTCTATCCTTGTGTTAGAAAGGACTTCATGACACAAAGCCAAATCCTGTTCAGCAGCATTTTAAGTCTCACGCTTGTGAGCCGACTCATGGTGAATATTCTGCCGTCGGGCCTGCCGTCTCAGGGGCTTCTTCACACACTTGCTTAATTTATTCTGCTTAAAGCACCAAGGACTCCTTACATGTCGAAAGACTGACTTTGTTCTTTATATGAGATCACAAGCTTTCTGAGATGAAATAGGTTTTCTTTTCTCTCCCTAAGCACATTTTTAACTTGGCAAACTCTGAGGAAAGAAGACTCAGCTGAATTTGTTAGAGGGCAGTCTGTCCTTGACGACAGTGACCCCAAGTACATACAGCAGTGACGTTTAACCGATCAGCGTCATGGTCTTCTCTGCCCTTTCTCTCTGCCTTTCATCCATTCTATACACTGTCACCCATTAATATTTCTGAAGCAAACCCATAATGCTATTACCCACTCCCCCAATAAACTCAAATGTCTTTCAGTGGTCTGCAATAAATCCCACACTCGCCACCCTGTTTTTCAGGAGAGCCTGAGTACTGCCACCCAACTTTCATGCACATTTCCAGAAGGCTTTCCATTGTTCTTGTTTGCCCACCTCATCCAATGAGCAAACCAAAATCATTGCTTCCACCATGATTCTGTCCTTTCCTGCATCTGGGCCAAGCTGTTCTGCCCACCCTGATCCTACCACAGAGCACTGGGCCCTGCAGTTCTCTGAAGTCCATGCCAAACATCCCCAGCTCCATATTTATGTGACAAGGAGTTAGCAGGGAACCTGTAGCTCTGTCTCTAGAATGTAAGTTCAAGGTGGAATTTGGTCCATCTTATTTGATGCTTTGATCTCCAATGCTTGGGCAAGCCATTAGTGCATAGAAGGCACTAAACAAATATTTACAGAATAAATGAATGAGTGGGTTTGAATAAAAGGCATGTATCACTTAAATTTAAGTGACATCATACAAATGCCTAAAAATGGGTTGAAATAAAGTGGGCTTTTTAAGTTATGTTTTCCCCTTTTATTCCTCTTTTGATGGTAGTTGTAAATGCCAAATATGTCTGTTTTAACAGTGGCCAGGCCCTGGCCATAGAAGTGATCTGTAAGTCTATTGAGCTGCTGTTATGTCTCAGCTATTGAGCTGTGTGCTGTACAGTACACCTTATTTTAATTTTCCTTAAGAATTCTATAATGTAGGCATTCTTTTTACTTTACTGATGGAGGAGTAAAAGCCCAGAAAAACTAGTCCTCATCACAGGTTGAATTGAATTTGCAGGGCAGGACCTGTAAAGTCAAGTCCTTCTGGTGTTCTCAGCATCAGTTTATGCCAGTTTTGTTATTAACAGATATTTACTATATAATATATAAGAAATAACAGTAATACATATTGTTATTTGTTTTAAACTACAAAAACAGGAAGCAAAGCCATGCTTACTTGACTTGAAAAAAAATTCACATTTTCATTACAATATTGTATCGTCTCAGTATGCTTCCATATAGCAAGTTCTAAGTGAATTTTTAAATAAGTAAATGAAATTGTCAGTGATTTATGAAGTAACTAGTGAATTACAGAGTTAATGATTAAGGATAAACTATTCTTAGGCTGGGGATATAGTTCAAATAGTATAGTACCTACTTAGTAAGCACTATGTCCTGGCTTTAGTTGTTATTACTACATCAGCCCAGACTTGGTAGCACACACCTGTAATCCTAGCACTTCGTTAAACACAGGAAGATCAAAAGTTCAAGGCTATCTTTGGCTTGTATAGAGAGTTCAAAGACAGTCCAGAAATATAATACCCTGACAGTAAGTAAATACTTAAATAGACAATAAGAAAAGAACCAGCCATTCTTTCCTATCAGAAAATAAAGTCAGGTGGTTGGTGTGCAAGCAAGCTACCTTTTTTCAAAGAACAAGGTTAATTCCAAAATAGGAGTAAGTCCAAATTAACAAAAAGTATCTCACTGCTGTCACAAGAGTAGGCAGGGTCTACAGCCCATGTCTTTAATTATGGCTCCATAAATACCGTTTTGGAGATTGTGTATGATTACAGGCCTGAAACTATAGCAGCTCATGGGGCTTGCTGCCTTAAACCACCATCATCTGCAGATCCCAGAGCTGGGCAAGACCAGCTTCAGTAGAAAGTCCAAAATGTACTATAACCCCTATTTCATGCTACTTGAAAAATAACCACATTTAAAACTTCCACATGAGAAACTTCTGAGAAATTCAAATTATCCATGGGCTGTCAACAGAAGTTCTCACACCATCAAAACAAAGTTTCAGTGATTCCTCATTTTTCGACTTTCTGCAATCAAAGACTGTGTCCAGCTTGCTGTGTGTCCTTGGAAAGTAGCTTCACCTCTCCAGGTTCCAAGTCAGTGAGTGCCGTGTCAATTGGCTTTAAGACTTAAGTAAGAACAGCGTGGGGAGCATTTACCACCCTGATCAATATGGACTTTAACTAGTAAATTGAGTCCATGTTGTATTGACTATAATACTCCAGCACATTTGAGAATAGCCCTCAAGGCACGGACTGAGAAGCTAGACTGAAAGGTAGGAAATTGCTCCTGATACTGAAAAGACTCCTATACACAATTTATTTACAACACTCTCGTAGGGATTGAAGTCCTTAGAGTCATTTTTAGGGATGTTCAGTTATTCTCAGATATTTGACAGAGAACTCAAGAGTCTGCTTCAGGCATCACACTGACTGAACTGCTATTGATTTAATCTTATTTGTGTAGGAATAGATCTTAATTCTCACTAGTAATAGAATAATAAAGATTCTTGATAGACATTCTGTAATGCTGAGATTCTCTCCGCAGGGCAAAAATTATTGTCATCACTTGCAGATGTCGTCACTTGCAATACAATCTGCGTTCAAATTAAGACTGTGATTTGTCATCCACACATCCTAGGCCAGAAGTGGCAAAGCTATGTCTTAGGGTCTGAACCACACATTTGTGACACCCTTTACCACGTGGTTGAAGGTTGGAATGTTCACCTCACTAATGGGCTCAGGCGCTGGAGAGGCTGCAAGCACTCCGCTGGAGGTGGGAATAGATAAAGTGTCATAACTCTATGGGGGAAACAATTAAAAATACCAAGATTCACAATCTCAGCAGAGCCTGACTGATGTGTCCAATGAATGAGAACGGGGGAGGGCAGACTTTGTGGGAGGTGATGTCTTAGCTTACTTAGTCTTGGAGAACATAGGCATCAGCCAAGTGAAGGGTTGGGGTGATGGTGGCGGAGAAGAATGTTCTAGTAAGAAGGCACAACATGTGTAACAGTGTGGTACCCCGTGGAATGGTTGCACCACAAAGTCATGGGTGGAGGGTGCTAGCTGGCAAGGCTCTCATCCTAGAGAGCTGGCAGAGCTTGGCCCCTCCCCTCTACGTTGATAGACCAGGGCCACGAGTTCCAAAGTTCCACCCACTTCGGAGGGCGAGCTGTGATTGGCAGAATTGCTTACCTGTTTTAATCAGTGCATTGCCCCTGGGTACTGGGGGACCCACCCTTCCCTGATCATGGAAAAATATACCCTAGAACTTGCAATAAATTGAGTATGCCTCTCTGGTGGCTCCTCCCGGAATTCTGTGCATTATGGCCAGTAGTCCAGCCACGTGGCTGGGAAAGAAGTGAGGCTCTCCATGGACTGAGATGGCGGGGGTGGGGGGGCAATCCATTTAACAGTTTGTAGGGAGAGAGATGAAAAGCCCATTTGGGGTCATATAAGCAGCTTAGTGCATTTGGAGAATGGTTAAAAAGAGATGGGGGGGGTGAGAACAGAGATCTTAGGGGTTTGAAGTAAAATTAAGAAAGCTGGGCTTTACAGAGAGGATTTTTGTATTGTTACAGGAAGAGATTCAGTGGAGAAAACAAGATATAAGCAAGGAACTAGAAAGAAGTAGCAGGCATTGACTAGGAATGCCAGGCTAGATGGAGAGGCAAACAAAGGCTAGAGGGGTGGGTAACTGGACACAATGGCCCTGGGAATGCCAGGCACGTTCCTTGACAGACCTCCTATTACCCATGTGTCACATCCTGGTCCATGGTAGGAGCCAGCCTATAGAGTTATTAATGGGACATGGGTTAGCCGTCTTTCCCACTAGTCTTAATCTAGCACCTAGCCTACAAGAAGAGTTTCTAAACCTACTTATTCTGGTGATAGTCTTTGCTAGAAACTGGGGAGCAAGGTCATGGTGAATCCCAGCTTCATGAATGCGACCCACAAAGTGGAGTGGCAGAAGACCCTGAGGTCAGATCAGCATACAGGCATCTCTGTATGTGCCCAGTTGTACTGAAAGAGATTATGAAGAATGTTTTTTTCTTCTAGACTTGTGATTTTGATTTAGGGAAGACAACGTCTAGATGCCTCAGTAGAACTTGCATTGAAATAGCAAGGATGCTTGGCAGAAGGTAATTGCTTACATCCCTTGAAGCAAGGGACAGCTTCGTGGATGAAGATCCAATAGCCAGGAACACACACAAGGCAAAAGAAACCAAATCCCAGAAACATCCCACACTATCAGCTCAGGACAATCCATAGATAAAACTCGTGTTCTTATTCTCTACAACTTCTGGGGAGTTTGTTTCTTGTGAGAGGGTGTACTTGGGTAGTAAACTCAACATGGTTGAGGGAACCCACACTGCTATCCCTAGACAGATAGTACTTTGATTGTGTATAACATCATTCCAAGGGTTTAATGTCTTATGTAGTTGAAGATTTAAAATTTTTTCCTTACATTTATTTGGTGTGTGTGTGCATGCACGCACACACACACCTTAGTGCACATGTGGTGATGTCAGAGACAACCCTCTGTCCTTTTGTTACTGGATCTTTTTATGGCATTCTTTTATAGTCCCCAAATGAGGGTCACAGCTAATGTTTCATTTTCCTGCAGTTCTTTTAGCTGTCTGCTGTAATTATCCCTCAGCTATGATACAAAGATGTGCCGTCAAAGTATAGTGCTTCATGAAATCACTGCTATCATAAAAAGTTGAAAAGTATTAGGAGTTTTATTTTTCTGTCTGAGGTAGACATAGTATCATTTGACCTTCCTTTATCTACATCTAGGTAACCAGAAAGCATTTGTTTCTGTGTTTAAACTAGGTTCCTGTCCACTTTGATAGGAAAGAAATGTCAGGAACAATGTATTCAGGAAGTTCTCAGGGTAACAGTGATCTCCATACTAGCAAGGATTCACACATCCCGCTCTTCTCCCTTAAGGCCAATGTCTTTTGACTTGATGGAAGGCACAGCTTTGCTTGTGCCGCCTCCTTCACTAAGAGAAGCAGGGTGAGAGATGAGAGCTTCTGCTGGGAGAAAGGAAGAGAAGGGGCTGAGATCAGCTAGAGAGGAGCAAAGGCTTGCCAGCAAGGCTGACTGCCCCAGAACACTGAGGAGGAGGGGAGGCAAGAACCAGAGCCAGGGGCAAGCCGAAAGCTTCGAGTGACAGTGTGCACAAATCCTTTCTATGGCCTCATGCTCCCATGGAGTCAACACCCTGTGTGGTCATGGATCTCCAAAGAAGTGGCTTTTCTTCTACTGCTTTTTCTCAGGTGGCCCAATGCCAGGAAATGCTGCATTTCTTGGCCTAAAATTTGACAAGGGACATTCCCAATAGAAGCTTTGTACTATTGAGGCAGTCTGGGTGGATCTTACACCTACTAGTCATAAACTCTCCTGTGAGAATAACACTATTTTTACTTATCTATCATCTCTAGATAGGGACTGTGCCATTGGACGACACACTTTTTGAAAAGAATGAACGGATTGCCTGTGGCGAGATGGAATTTTTGAGGTCATGTTTATGTCTCCAAGCGAATCACTGAAAAAAAAAAATCAGGCAAAACTACACAGAACAAAGGGAATTACACTGAGATCAGACAATGAAGGCCAGAGACACAGGGGACAAACAAGATGGATTCCATTGTGACTCTGACTTATGCCTGAACTGAATGGGTTTCCAATTGCTGCGCAGGGTGGGTGGATTTAGGCTGAGATGATTGGGGCCAGTGCACTCAGGGAGGGAAGATGAATGTGAGTTGGGAAAGACAAAGGCTGTGCTTGCTGGACAGTGTTCAAGAGGGGAGGGAGAAGCAGAGGAAGTAGAAGCATCTGCTGAAGATCTCATCAAGCTTAAGCAGCATCTTGACCAGTGCACGCATGCGAGAACCCCATGCCTTTCTAAAGAACTATCCAGAAACATTGAAAAAGGAAGAGGACCTGGGGCTCAGGGCACCACTTTAGTGTAGGAGAGCAATGATCCCTATGCCCAGGGCTACTCTGAAACTCTTTAATGAACCTCAGAAGTGTGACTCCAGAGTGAGAAATGAATTTTAAGTAATGTACTATGTCTTAAGACAGAAATACCTGTAGGTTTGCAAAGGACTCCCTCTCTGCCATGGTAGGAGCCAGTGTCTGATATCAGGTGAACGATTATCAGTCATTCAAAGGTATATGAAAACAGGAAACATGATGAGGATTAAAAAAATCTGTCCAAGAACTGGTGTAGGTCTTGGCAAATAAAAGCCTTTAAATAATTGTTTTATCTATATTCTGTAGTCCAATCTAAAGATTAAAAAAATAAGAGCTACATTGAACTTACAGAGCTGAAAACTACAATATCTTGGTTTAAAAATGCACTCTATGAGATGAGCAGCATCTTAGACATTGTTAAAGAAAAGATTACTAAGGGGATATGGCTCATCAGGAGAGCCCTTGCCTAGCATCCAGGGGGGCTCTAGGTCCCTGCTGCCTAGCTTACATAGGAGGATGTAAGCTGCAGGATGCTATATAGACTGCTAGGACAGAATCACCATCAAAAGTTCTACATAGCTGGGGACCCTATGTGCTATATTATAAATGAGCCAACTGAGAGGTGCACACTGGTACAGTAGTGGCAAGTCAATAATGGGGGTGGATGGGGTTGGTCACTATTTACTGATCACATTTGAGGCCTGCTTCACAGAAAGAAATCTATACCTGGCACTGTAAACCTGGTCAAAAGGGCAGAGGAAGTCATAGGGCCTAGTGGGAAGCCTCCTGCTGCTCTCTCACTAAATGGACATGATATGTCCATCAGAATATCTTCTGGATAATTATGTTTTGCCCATAGTGTAATGCTGCTGTCAGCTTTGGTCGTAGAAGCTCCTTTTACTGTGGGCATCAGTAGCTGCAGAGACTCAGGACTGGTCAAAGTGATAACAGTGAGGGACTGGAATGCTTAAACACAAATGGGACGTCTGTGTCAACTCCTCCAAGGTTCAGGGAATACATAGAAGGAGGGACAGTAAGGATGTCCATGTCGAGCCAGATTGATGGCTCAGAGGTTAAGAGCACTGGCTGCTTTCCCAGAGGAGCCAGGTTCAATTTCCAGCACCCACACAGGATCTCACGACTGTCTATAACCCTAGTTCCAGGGGGCAGGCGCAACAGTGTGCAACAAATAAATAATAATAATCAATAAATAAATCATTTAAAAGATGTCAGAGTGGTGGACTAGATAGATGACTCAATGAGTGAAAACACTTATTCCCAAAGCATGAAGACCTGAGTTCAGATGGCCATTTCCACGCCAGTAACTCCGAAGCTGTCAGGAAGTAGAGACAGGGAGATTTCAAGGGCTTTCTGGCCATCAGCTTAGCTCCGGGTTTAATGAAAGAGTCTGACTCAGAAGAACAAGGTAGAGAGTGATAAAGCAAGGCACTCAAGATCCTCTTTGGGCTCTCTCTCTTTCTCTCTCTACACACACACACACACACACACACACACGCACGCACGCACGCAACACGCACACACGCACACAGGTATGCTCGCCTACACGCACCTGCGGACAGACCCCTGCACACCACTCACACGCACAGAATAGAAAAGCATTAGAAGAAGCGGGTTGAGTTAGACTGTTATCTTCTGAGAGTACCAACGGTATAGCTGTTAATTTTTGATCTCAAAGCATTGTACTTGCCAGCATAAGACTGGGCCCACAGAACCAGGGAGATGGTCCGCTGGGTGCAGGAGATTGCCACAAAGTCAGACAGCCTGAGTTTGATCTGTGGAACTCACGCTACAGGAGGAGAACCGACCTTTGACCTTCACAAAGGGACTTTGATACTCTCATGCCCACATACGTATAGTTGCACGCAAGATAAATAAAATATTGAAACAAAAAAGAGTAGGGTCGTCAATATCCTACCCTGGTATGTGTGCTGGGGGCATAAGGCCTCTCCCATCTCTGATGATTTACGGACAGATAACGGTTGCAAGGAGGAGACAGTCAGCAGGCCCCACCCCTCCCACAGCATCTGTAGGCAGCTAACAGCTTGCTGGGGTGGGGAAAGGCATTGTCTTCAGCTGTATACTCGCTGGTAAGCAGCTGTACTTTTGCAAGTAATCCCTCTATTGGCTAGCTTTTATGTCAACTTGACACAGACTAGAGTCATGAGAGAGGAGGGAGCCTCAATGGAGAAACTGCATCCATGAGATCAGGCTGTAAGCAAGATGGTAGGGCATTTTCTTAATGAGTGACTGACTTCGGAGGGCCCATCCCATGTGGGCGGTGCCACTCCTGGGTTCGTGGTCCTGCTAGGTTCTATAAGAAAGCAGGCTGGATAGGTGATAAGGAGCAAGCAAGTAACCAGCATTCCTCCTTAGCTTCTGCATCAGTTCCTGCCATGTGTGAGTTCCTGCCCCGACAGCCTTCAGTGGAGAGCTATACACTAAGGAAGAGTAAGTGAAACAAGCCCTGCCCTCCCCAGTTTGCTTTTGATTATGGGGCTTCATCACAACAATCATAACCATAACCAAGATATCCTCATCCAGGATCCCATAAGAGACCCTAACACAACACAATGGGGCACAATAAAAAGAAAGGAAGAAAGAAAGAAAACAAAGAAGAACCACCAAGAAAGTGGTGAAGGGACTAGCAGGATGGAAGGGGCTTAGTGGGGATGAGAAGTGAGGAGCTGTGACTGTAGTGGGACTCCATTGTATACATGCATGGTAATGTGAGAATGAACACCTGCAAATCAGAAACCAGATCAATAAGACCTGGAAGACGTTACAACAGAAAATGTTCAAATTAAAACAGACAAAAACCCTAAGAACTATGAGTAAATGGGGCATCTGAGCTCTGGGGTAATTTCAAGCAGCTGAAAGTCTTCATTTTTCTTGTAGCAAAATGGCTAAAACTAAAGAGACCAACTGTGCTTAGTGTTGCCAATTTCTTAAAAAACAAAACAAATTAAAAAAATATATCAGTGATCTGAGTATGTGGTTAATTTCAGAGAAAGTTCCATGAGCTCTTGAGAAGAAGATATATTCTTTTGTGTTTGGGTGAGATGTTCTGTAAATGCATTAGGTCCATTTGGTTTATAATGTCTATTATCTCCAATACTTCTCTGTTTACTGTTTGTCTGGATGACCTGTCTGTTGGTAAGAGTGGGGTATTGAAGTAGTCCACTATCAGCTGTTGAGGGTCAATATGTGATTTAAGCTTTAGTCGTGTTTCTTTTATGAACTTGAATGTCTTTGTGTTTGGTGCATAGATGTTTAGAATTGCAAGGTTGTCCTTCCCTTTTGTTTCTGATTAGTTTTGGTTTTAAGTCTATTTTGTCATATATTAAAGTGGCTACTCCTGTTTTCTTCTAGGAAAATACCCTTTCCTTGCCTTTTACCCTGAGGTGATGTCTATTCTTGGTGTTGTGGTGTATTTCTTGGATGCAGCAGAAAGATGGTTCCTTTTCTTACATGTCTTCTGTTAGTCTGTGTCTTTTCATTGGGTAACCAAAGCCATTAATGTTGAGAGTTACCAATGATAAGTGTTTGTTGATCCCTATTATTTTTCCCCATTCTTTTGCTGCTCTGAGCTTCCTTGTGTTCTGCTGGATGTGGCTAACCTCTTCAGGTTGAAGTTTTCTTTCTAGCTCCTTCTGTAGAGCTGGATTTGTATCTAGACATTGCTGCTTGTGGACATAACCCACCGATATCTGATTTGACTAAAGGTCTACTCCATGAAGTAGGACCCATCTCCAACACTGCTCTGGTGGCCAAGAACCTGTGATTTAATATGCCAGGTACCTCTCAGTCAAATACTACTGTTTTTGCTAGAGAAGCACAGCAATGAAATGATACTCTGACATACTCCTAGATCAGTATTTTGCTCAGTCATCACCAGAGAAGCTTCCTCTTGAAGTAGATGGAAACAAACCCAAGGACCCAAACCTGGAAAATATACAAAGAGTGAGAGACCTAGTTGTAACGGGATGTCTCCGTTAAATGTCCCCTCTCAGGGCTCAGGGAACCCAGCAAAAGAGGAGGTGGAATGATTCTAAGAGCCAGGAGGGATGGAGGGCACCAAGGAAACAAGGCCTTCTAGACGCAGCAGGACCGACATATGAGCTCAGAAGACCGTGGCAGCACTCGCCGAGCCTGCACAGGTGTTGGCCAGATGCGGTCCTAGAGCTGGGAGGGGAGGTGGACACAAGCCACCATCCCTAACCCAGAAGTTATCTCAAATTGATAAGCACTCACCAATGAGAAACTAGTTTTCTCCAATGGAGTCTCACTAGGCACACAAACCACTCTCAAGCCCATACGCCCCGCAGACGGCCAGCACAAAATGGCCTCAGTGGTGTTTCCTAAAGGTTCTTTGTCTAATACCGCTTTGTCAGGGTTGCTGCTGTCCCTCCTCCTCCTCCGTTGTCTTCGCTGTCGTCGCTGTCACCTTTTCTTATAGGTCCTTTGCACATATATTATGGTTTCCAGTTTTCTGTTTTTATGGGGTCTCCGTGCGGGCATACATGTGTGCCACTGTATTTACATGTGTTTCTTGAGTCTTTTCTTTGGCTCTTTTTTTTTTTCTTCTGTTTGTTTATTATGTCCTATTCTCCTTTGTTTGTTTTTATTGTATTTTATTCTATCCTCATCCTCATCATCATCATCACCACCACCATCATCATCATCATCTATCTGTTTGTATTCTAATAAGAAAATGTAAAAAAGGGTGTAGATTTGGGGGGTGGGAAAGAGGGGAGGATATGGACAGAAGGGTAACTATCATGTGAATATATTATATGAAAAGAAGATCTATTTTCAATTTAAAAAACAAACAAACAAAAAACCAAAACACATGATCTAGCCACTCCATTTGTCCACACAAAGACTGGCTTATAAATACTTATGGAAGTTTCACTTGCAACCGTTCAAACTGGAAACAACCTAGATGTCCATCAACATCTTGCTAGTGGATGGCACGTCATTCCTGCGCAGGCATACCCAGACAATGAGCACCACTTAGCAAGAAAAAGGAATGAACTTTAACTCACGGGAACATGGATAAATCTCAAAATAGTTGTACAGAGGAAAACAAAGTAGACAAAAGAGCAATGGCTTATCACTTTGTTTCTTTGTTTCCAACACACGTTTTCTCAGTCATAACTCTGGCTGTCCTGGAACTCCCTCTGTAGACCAAGCTCGCCTCGACCTCACAGAGATGCGCCTCCTCTGCCTCCCCAGTGCTGGGATTAAAGGTGTGCACCACCACCAGCTATCGCCTTATCCTGTTTAAATGTTAACCGATGCTGACCAGTTCTGCTTATTTGCACCACGTGGATGGGAAAACCTGTAATTCATGAAGCACAAAGTATTTCTATAGTAGATCAGCTGCCTGTCTGTAGTGGTTCATTGGGCAGGAATGGAAGTAGTAAGTAAGCGATGTAAGAGATGTAAAGGGGACACAGGCTGGAAGTGCGCCCCAGTGATGGAGCACTTGCTAGCACGCATGGGAATCTGGGCTCACTCTTGAGTACTGCAGCAAAGCGACAGCACAGAAAAGGTTTGCGGTGATGAACACATTCTCCTCTTGATGGTCACATGAGTCTATATAGAAGTCAAGAGTCATCAAATTATGTACTTTAAATACACGTTATTTATTTTACACTAGTTATGAATATATTGGAGGTATTAAAAGTGAATTAACCTTTTCGAAACTATAAAGCATGTGTCTCTATTAAAGACTCTGGGATCATTTAAAATGTAGACAGGAGCTGTTTCATTTCACCATAATTGCTAAGAGAACTCTTTCCTTCAGATCAAAAGCCACTGGGGTTTGGAGCTTTGGCTTTGGGGATCTAGGGAAGGACTAGAGACCAAGTCTCTAGACTGAAACAGCTTAGGATATGGCTAAGGAGACCATCTCAGGCCTAGCAGAAGTGGAGGATACAGAGCTAGGCAAACATGCCAAGAGACAGGAGACAAGTATGAGTCGGAGAAGAAAGGTAGAGTTGTGAACACTAAAGGAACTTGGGTCAGGAGGTGACACAGGCAGACCAGAAGAGTATGGGGGTTGATTACAGGTCATCAGGGGCTGCATGGGATCAAACAAAGTGGAGAGAGGCAGACACAGGCCAGGCCAAGTGAGAGCCTCCAGTGAGTGAGGAGTTGCTCCTGGGGACTTCTGAACAGGATGCACTGCTGGCGAGCTAGAGTTCAACAGGTACGTGGTGTTATTGCCACACAGCATCATCCTCCTGTGCAGACCGTAGACAGAGGTCGGAAAAGGAAAATACATTAAAAAACGCTTGTTTAATTATCAATGGGAGATCAAGGTGTTTTCACTGGTCTTATGGAATGGAACAGCTTTCCACCTATATGATCTGGCTAGAGTTTGGCATACGTTGTATAGAAATTTCCTTAATGATACTTCATCGTTTCAGAGTTTTGAATTTATAAAATCTAGTCATGTATATTTTATCTCATTCACGTGGAGATTCAATGTTTAGATTGTTTTACATCTATCTACCACCCATCTATCTATCATCTGTCATTCTATCCATCCACCTATTTTTATGTTTTATGAGTGTTACATGAGCTCGTGTCACAGTGTGCATGTGAAAGTCAGAGGACGACTTGTGAGTGTTGGATTTCCCCTTTCACCATACGAGTTTCAGGGATCCAACTCATGTCGCCAGATTGGCGGCAGTCTCCTTTATCTGCTGAGCCATCCCACCGGTCTCAGAAGTTCCACTTTTAATGGTGATTACCATTAAAGTTATTCATACTAAATAATGCATGAAATTAATTTCACTGGAGACAGAATAAATAGATCAGTGTGAAATCATCAGGTGGGGTGAAACATCACGTCAACGTAACTTTTAGGAAGGTACTTTGGGGGATAATCAACCCTGTACTGTCCAATATAGTTGCTACCTGACATTGTTTGCTTTACATTGAAAACGACCGAAGTGGAAGGGATACCTGAGTTGCGCAGTCACAGTACCCACACGACTGGTGTTCCCTCTGTGTAGGGACTGCCATTGGAAGGCGCATGCTGCATTTCCTGTGTTGTACATGGTTCTAAGTACCCCAATAAACATATCACCCCTAGTTTTAGTGGGTGAAAACATGTTAGTTGAGTTTTACTTTGGGGATAGGCAACCTGAAACATAAAACGTTTAACTGAGCTATGGCTGGTGGTACATGCCCATAATCCCAGCACTTGGAAGGCAGAGACAGGGGGAGCAAGAGTTCAAGGGCACCCTGAGCTACCCACAGAGAGCTTGTCTCCAAAAAACCGTAGAAACACACACACTGACACACACGTGGACACATGGACACACACAGACACTAAGAGTGTGTCTAGATGACTCCTTTCCCTGGGAGTAAGAGTGTCTATCACACGCATGCACTCCCACACGCACACGAGCCCCGAGAGCATGTTCCAAATGACTCCTTTTCCCCAGAGTAAGAGTGAGTGCTCATTTTAGAATCATGTGCCAACAAACACCCTTTAACAAGTGGGCCTGCAATTGAGAACCAGAGGCCTGGCCACTCCAGGCTGACTAGCAATTGGTCATTTAGTTTTTAATTTGCATATTAAGCCTGTACCTGAAGTAAAGCACAGCTGAAGTCCAGAAATTTTGCTCTAAACAAAATAGTGATGCCACACTGTAAAGGCATGGTAGGGAGAGGTTGGACTCTTTCCACTTCCCCACTGTAACCTTTCTACAAGTCTGGTCGAAGCCACTCTGCTCCATGCTGGGACCAGACAGTTTGCTTTTTGGTGTAACAGAAAAAACATGCTGAGCTGCCCCCTTTTAAAATGTCCCCAGAGCGTCAGGTGGGAAAGGGTACAGATTTTCAAAGGTTCCTCAGCAGGGCATTGAAGACTGGAGAGCTGGCTGAGATGTGGAGGAGGTGTGCAATTCATTTGCCGGGTGCAGCCCTTTGGCTGGGTGAATTCTTGATGAGGAAGCAATAATCAGTAGGCTGTCAATAGAGCTCAGACCCAGATCTGTGCCAGCTGCAATACTAGCTCCTTAACACCCAGTGATTCCCTAGGACCTGCTCTCATCAAGGCTTATAATCTTTATTTTTTGAAAATGGGTAGAGAGCGAAATATAGATACATTGAAGAATCGGCGATTGATACAAAGCAGCCTTATAAAAAGGAAGGAGCAATCTGTGGGTCGTGTTGGAAGGTCACTGCTTCAGAGCTCCTTCGCTGGCCTGGGGGGATGCACATTGGGGGAGCGCGGGGGTGGGGGGGAGATCACTCCCACACTTGTTTTCTGTGAAAGTTGTTTTTCCTGGATCGCTGTTAAATTTCTTCCAGCTTTTGGCAGGAACTGCCTTCCTGGCTCCCGCTGGTGCTGGATGACAGGTCACATCTTCCACAGGGCAACAACTGCTCTAAAGAATTCTGGGAGAGTGCCTTTTTTTTGTTACCAGACACTGGGGGACGTGTGACATGTCATTAACCTTCAAACTGGCTCTGCACAAGAGTATCGTCAACAGATGGTGACTCTGATTCTCTCCTCTCCCTCCCTCCCTCTCCCTTCCCCAGGACATCATCTGGCAGGGGAGCGTTCACTGGTTTCAAAGGGAAATGTATGTGAGACACAGGCACTGTGGAACGTGGACCAAAGATTAGAACAGGTTTCTTATGTTTAAAATGTCGTACTCTACGAGTTTCATGGGCAGGGTCTGCATGCAACAACAGGCTTGCCTGTGATGACAGGACATGGTGTGAGCTGGCTGTGAGCGCTGCATCTAGCACTGGGCAGAAGGGTTCAAAGCCGGAATGCGTTCACAGTTTCAAAGTTCTTATGTGGCTCTTTTCAGTGTTACCAGTGGAGTCTATGGTAATCGCAACACTAATTGTTAGTTAACCAAAAGCCCATTCCTGAAACAGGGGGGATGATCTGTTTGTGCAGTAAACATTTATAGGGTGCTTACAGTATACCAGGGTCTAGGGATATGATCAGAAGTAAAGCCAAGTGCCTGGTAGCAGGAAGCTACCCTTAGTCAGATGATGGCCACGTGGCCTCTGACAACTTTCCATGGAAACTCATAGAAAAGGAGAGTCACATTGTATCACCCTGGCAATGCGTTTTTTTTTCATACCCAGGAACTCTAGAGTGAAAAGACACAAGCATTAATGAGAGAAAAACTTGGCTACATAGGGAATACAGTGGGGGACGGTTGAAGGCAACATCATGAAAGGTTCTAGAATTTATCCTTAGACCCTTTGCTTTCTAGCCGAGAGAGTTTTGCATGGATTCTTCTTATTTCCCACAGATGCTTGTGACCCTGGGATTACTGTTTTTGACTTTCCTACTCATCAAAGCTACACTGGCTAGAACGGTTGCTATTTTAGAAGGCCATGCCATCATGAAAATGTTTAAGATCCCCCATCTTAAATTAGGCAATCTGAAAACACCATGTTGATGCTTATTGGCAAACCATGGGGCACATATAAGTTGGCAATGTTAAATTCTTGAATTGCACATATGTTAGATCCATATACTTATATCCATATCATCTATAGATATATTTAGTTCAGTTGGCATTGGCCTACAAGGATTTTAGAGTTAATGAGCATACTATAACATAGTCCAAGGTTTAAAAATTAGGTGCCAGTACCCAAGAGGTGCCAGACTACAGGAAGCGGAGGTACACTTGCTGATCAGGAAGTGGGCAACTCATCCTGAGCATGACCATTCATTGCCAGGACAATGGGCCACAATTAGAGCCTTCAGCACACTGAATAATGTGAACAACTTTGCCAGTTTGTAGGAAACCAGTTAAATGCTACTCACTAGTGAGATCCCAGGAATAGCCACGGTTTGATGAGATAAAGCTGATGAGCATTAGAAGAGAAAGACACGAGTAATTTCAAATATTCAGTGTATTTGCTCTTCACTAGAAAAGACTGAGCATGGTAAATGCCAGGGGAGTAGAGGTGGAGAGATTCCAGAAGTTAGGAAGGAAAGGTAACATTGTCCTTGGGAGACATGATCTATTGCCAGGAGGGAGGGAGTGGGATTAGTTGCTAGGGAGAAAGTAGACACGTTTATTTGGGTTTCAGGAGAATGAGGACATTTCTGGAATCCTTCCGAATGGGACTCTGATAGGTCGTAGTCTCCTTTACAAATGCATGATAAATAAAGAAGGGGAAAAGTTATTACCTTGGTCTAAACTCCGTGAGCCAGCTGAGTGTTACTAAGAACTTGGAAAAACCGGGAGGTACTTGTGTAGAGGCAATACTGAGCTTGGGTTTTATCCCTACCTGGCTCTGTAGCCTGGTGTGTGATTGCCTTTCTGGGTCTTTATTTGTCTATCTATTGTTTAGATTATCCTCAAGGTCCTATCTGGCTGGCAGTTGCTGTGATTCATCTTAGCAGAAAGATCTGAGTACATACAACAGTCTCAGAGGAAGGCACAGCGTTGCCAGATGATAAATACCCTGAGTCATTTTGCCATTTCCCCGGGGAAATCTACTCTGTTATTATAGACCTGCAAGAGCAGATGTGTGAATGGGAGTGGGGTGGGAGCTGAAGGAAGTGATCATTGTGAACAGGGAAGGGGGCCATTTGGTAAGGTGCAGAGGATTAGTCAACAAGACCGAGCTGGGGATTGCTTTTCACTGTAACCTTAGCCGAACGTCCGTCCACAGGGAGATCCTAGCTATGCATTTTCTCATTTCCTTGAAGCTCAGAAAATGGCTGTTTATTGGGGCTCCTTTTATAAAACTACTGCTGTAAGAGTTCAGAATTGCTAAAGGAAAACATGAAAGGTAGGAGTCCGATGTGGACTCCCACCCCCCGCTCCCCCCAAGCTACAAGTACACAGGCAGAAGCTTTCCTTGCAGGAACGCAGGATCTCTTGCAGGCACCTGTATTAGCATAGCAGGGAATGTCTCAAGATAATCACGGAGCATCAGGTAACCCCTACCATCAAAGGAGACTTGAGTGGAAAAATCTTCACAGCAGGCTTGAGCTGTCTCTTAGTATCCTCCAGTTCTTTGTCTCGAGCATAGAGCATCTGTTCGTGAGCCAGGAGGGCTCTTCGTTCACAACCATGACACTGCAGACAGTTGCTCCATCTCAGCCTTCGAAAAGTTTTTCTTTTTATCGAAACACTCTCTCTACTTATTTTGGAGGAAGTATATTGTCGACTCGTGCTCTTCCCTAGGACTGCATTGTAATTCAACTTCTTCGAATGACTTGCCTGGCTTTTTTATGTTATTAGACCCCAGAGAGCAGTGGTCCTGCTTGAAGGCCTGGTAAATGCAGGGAATGGAGTTCTGCACTCGCCTCCCAGTGGCTCCAATTTCTTATTAACTCAGCTTGTAGAGACCTGTCAGGTAGTGTAGGAAACAGATGTTGGTATATTGACTTGGGTCTCCAAGGTTCTGAGCTTATGAATATTGATATTTATCTCATATTTCCTGGGATGGACTTGGTTTCTTGTTATTTTTCTTGGTCTTTAGTACTAAAAATGTGATATTTGTATGTGTATGTGTGTGTGTGTGTGTGTGTGTGTGAGTGTGTGTGTGTGTGTGTGTGTGTGTGTTTGTGTTTGACTTCCTTCAGACTTCAACATACTCGGGATCATCTATGGGGAGATGGCTCAGTTGGTGTTTCGCAGGCAAGCAGGAAGACCTGCATTTGATCCCTAGCACCTACATAAAAATCTGGGCTTGATGGAATGTACTTGTAATTCCAGCTCTTGGAGGGCCAGAGAACGGCAGATCTCTGAGATAGCTCAGTGGCCACCCAGCCTTGCCTCACCAATGAACTCCAGGTCCTAGTGAGAGACCCCACTCAACAATCGGGGTGACTCCTAAGGAATGACACCCAAGGGTTTCCTCTGTTCTCCACACATGCATATGCATGTGCTTGCACATACACTAATTGTGTAAAGAATTAATTTAAAAAAACACTCACATGTCCTTAGAAACTAAGATTCAAAGGTCTGAGGTGAGGAGAAACCTTCTGACTGATGTTTAGTTAGGCATTACAGTTTTGAGTTATCATATACAATAAACTGCTCCTACTGTTCATGCACAACTAATTGAATTTTCACACACACACACACACACACACACACACACACATCTGTATACCTACAAACCACCTAAAGAATGGAATATTGCCAATATTCAGAATGCTAACTATGCCCTTTCCCAGAAACCTCTACCCCATCTGTCCAGAGACATCTCCATTCCAAACATCCCAAGTCATCCACATTTTTTTAACCAGCTGCTCAGATAATTCTAATTGAGAAACATTATTTTATATTTTGAAAATCAACGTTTGATTTTCTATTGTGCACTCTAACAGGTGCACAATAATCTCTACCCTAGCACTAGGAACTCTAGTAAGGTTTGCAATAAGCTCTGTACAGAATACAGGAGATCAGTGTTACGGTATTATGAGGTCACAAGGGTTATTGTAAGCTCTACATCAATGTGGCATTAGCAACACAGAGAAACACTGTGAGATACACCAGAACATTATGAAATCCTTACATAGGTGCATTATGAGCTACAGGCACTGTGAGCTCCATTCAGAACACTATGTGCGCTATACAGGGCCCTGTGAGCTTCATATGGGGCACTGTGAGTGCTACACAGGGCACTATGAACTCTATGAGCTCTGTAAATACAATACTCAATACTGGGAAGCATGGCATGTATATATGGCATTATAACATCTGTACATTGAACTGTGCTTTTACTATAGTGAACCATGAACTTTATATTCATAGTCTACATGAATAAACATAGATTACATGTTATTTGTGCTATATATTTATGAGCTATGTATAAAGAGCTGTATGTAGAACATTATGATATTTTGTCAAGGAAATATAAGCTTAGGACAGAGAAATATTTTTGAAGGTAATCAATGAGTTAATTCCAAACCATTGAAAATTCACCTTCAAGCTTTGAGGCTGAAACTTCTGGCCCATAGTTAATAAACTGAGCAATTTTCTTTATGTGAAAGATTTAGGAAACCCCCTAAACCAGAGGAAGATGTTCCTGGAAGGTGACTGATGAGAAAGGAAACTCTTGCCCCCTGTAAGTGAATTACAACCTGCCTATTATGATGATAGGGTTTTCAAGATTGTCTCATGGAAACAATTTTGGCAGTGTGAAGCATCCGTCAAGCTCTATCATCCAGTTGAGGTTACGGAATCAAACCTTTCGAGTTCTTTATCTAGACACTGCTATGAAGGCAGACACTGATCTTAGAATCCCAGTACCAACCCTTCAGCTAGGAAAACAGTACTGAACATGTGCTGTGTACTTTCTGGGTATCAACCATTGAATTAAACTTTTAAAGTGTATCCCCCAAACCCCACCACCCCACACCTTCAGAAGAGTGAACAGAGCATGAGCAAGTTTTCCCAAGGCTGGTTAAAGTGGTGGGTGGGACTTACACCTAAGCCTCAGCTCAGCTCACTCAGTTGTTAAACACTTAGCTTCTGTGCTGCTCTATTTCCTTAACAAAATATAGTCGAGCTGTGTGTGTGTGTGTGTGTGTGTGTGTGTGTGTGTGTGTGTATTCATGTGTGTGCTGGTGAGCATGCGAATGTGAGGAGAGTGCATTTGCACAAGAGTGCACAAGTATGTGTAGGGCAGGGGACAACCTTGGGTATTGATTCTCAAGAATCATTTACCTTATTTTTTAGGTAAGGTCTCTCACCTTCATTGGTTTGCCATAAACGTGAGTGGGAAAACAAAACCATCCCAAGGATATTTCCCTAGTCAGCTCTGAGAGTGAGCTAACGGGTGCCATAACCTGTGTCATGAGTAATCTCATTTCCTCTTGCTTCTTTCTATGTTAAACAAAGCACAAGCGTAGTGTAATGACCACCCCGGTCATCATTAGTCGTCTTCCGCTTTTCGGTAATTCCATAGAACGTGCCTGTGGTGCCTTGGGATGGGCCTGTTTTCCCTCAGAGGGAAGGAACAAACGTGCCTTCATTTCCCCACTGATTTAACCTTGAAGCTTTTCCTTTCACCGGTCACACAGCACTCTAAACAAAGGGCCTTTGGATCTCTATAGCGACGGGATGTCAATCCTCTGGGTCTATCCAGGGTAAGGCACCTGTTCTCTACTCATCGGTGAAACAATTTAACAATTTAGGAATGCTCGTACCTGTTTGGAAGATATCCAGCTATCTATCATTTCGTTAAAATGTGTGCTCCATGAGGAAAGTAGTTTTATGGTTGACTGTTTTTTTCTATGTCCTCAGTACCGGAAACTCAATAAGTGCTCCATACATGTATATTGAATGAATTGATTCTGGCATCCAACCTCACACTGTTTCCTACCCAGCCTCAGCTGCGATGTACTCACTTTTAGGTGCACAGGAAGAAAGATGGCCTGCCTCCACCAATATGACAGGAACGCAGTTCCCTGTCCAGCCAGTTCATAAGTACGGAAGTATATCATGGTGCTTCATTTTCATCCCAAGCAGGGGTAGCTCTCATAATGCTTGGAAGGTGCTATCCATGCTACTGGGGGAGAAAAAAAATCATCAATCAAGCCAAGCTATGACCCCTGCCAGCTACAATAATGACTGGCCTGGTAAGACACGCCCACTACTACATAGTGGCACAAACAACATGGGAATAACCAACCACCTTCTAATTAGGTTTAAATCCTGTTCTACGATATGAAACCTATACCTACGCTGGCACCATTATCAGGCCAAGAACCTATGGCTAAAGAGGTCATAGGCCCTAAAGGAGAACTTATTACTATAGTGCTGCTAAATGGACACAGTATTGAATTATCTCCTAATGACTTATTGTTATACCTATAGATCAATGTGTCTCTCAGCTCTGCCTTAGATCCTTCTATTTGCAATAGATAGTGATTAACACTGAGGTTCACAACTGCCCAAAGTATCGCTAATAAGGGACTGCAGGATGTTCCCCTGAAAGGGAACATCTCTATAAAGGAAACATACATACTTCACCCTTACTGCCCCCTAAAGCTCAGGGGTCTTTGCAGAAGAAGGAAAAAAGGGTGTACAGGTTAGAGATGGTAAATGACTACAGGGAAACAGTGTCTTCTGGACATAGCAGAGCGACTGCGTCTATAAATTAACAGTGGTTGTGACAGCATGCCCCAAACCTGTGCTACCCCAATCCAGACCAAATCCCAGCATGGAGAGGGGAGTGGAGCTCACAGGCCCACTCCTAGCTGTGGAGCTACAGGCAATTGTTAGCTGCTGGCAGAGAGAGAGAGAGAGAGAGAGAGAGAGAGAGAGAGAGAGAGAGAGAGAGATATTAGATTTTTCTGAGTGTAGCTCCTGGGAAGGTGACCACTCTCAAGTGGAAGACCACTCAATCAAGAATATTTGAGCCGTTTATTTGAAGTGAGGGAAAACTCAGCCTCTCTTTATAACTGCATCACCACCATGATACACATGAAGTACCATGAGACAATTTTAATGACTGACTGTCTCAGTGTCTGCTATATTTCTTTAATCTCATCACCTTTTCTTTGGTTCATTTCTCTCTCTCTCTCTCTCTCTCTCTTTCTCTCTCTTTCTCTCTCTTTCTCTCTCTTTCTCTCTCTCTCCCTCTCTCTCCCTCTCCCTCTCCCTCTCCCTCTCCCTCGCCATGCTGTATTGAGCCAGGGCTCAATGACAGACAAGTGCTCCACCACTGACCTACATTCCTCGTTCTTGGTTTTGTGAAACAACATCTCATTCTGCAGTCCAGGCTGGCCATGAACTTAAAGATTATTCTTCCCCAGTGTTCCCCTTAACCAAGTGCTTGAGTTATAGGTGTGTATTATCATGCCTCCATTTTTCTGGGACTTTTTTATGAGGTTGGAAAGCTCTAGAAAGGCCTTTTAAAATGGCAGTGCATTTGAATCTTCCACCAGCCTGTAACATGAATATGTTTTCAGATATATTTAAATGATTCTCCTTTGGGTGAACTGGAATTGCCCAAGGCTAAAAAAGGGGGACAGGAGTTCTGAACCTGCAAGTTGTGAATAGCTGTCGTTGAAGCCATGGTTGCTATTGGAAACCAGGATGCAGTTAAATCTCACTTTCCATTTGCACATTTCATGGGGATTTTGCTTCCCTGATTGTGAAATTATAACTAAATCTCAGAGACATAATCGTATGGAACTTTGTAGTCATAGATAGCCAAATTCATTGCAAAGTCCAATCTTCATAGATCATCCAAGTTAATTAATACTGAGTGGTGAATGCTGTTAAAAATTCAAGGCCTCATTCTTGGCAGGTTTCTATTTTGTTGGTACTCTGGGGCGGGGCTAGCAGCCTGGTGTACACTGGGACATGTTATTCCCAACGGCAGAGTGAATGCAATGGACTGGAAGACAGGTGTATTATTACCACAAAAGGTTATTTTAGAATGATGACAAACACTGGGCCCCCACTTTGCTGATTGCATGGGTACTTTGTTGTCAGTACGGGCAGATAAAGCATCTCCTTTGGGATCAGGTCCTATCCACAGGACTCGGGTTCCATATTTCACAGTAAGGGACACTATGCCAGGCCCAGAATCACAGATGAATCACAGTCTGAAACCTCAGATGTCACAGTAAAACTAGCTCAGATGTCTCGCTTGTTTCCTTGCTCAAGCCACCTAGACCCCCCTGACACTGGTTTCACCTCTCCGGCTGTCTCTGAGGCATAGTGATGATAATGTTTATAACATAGGATTAAGTGGGATGTTTGAGATGTTGCCTTTTTTATGTTCAGTATTGTATCTGGAACCCAGCCAGTACTCAGTAAACATGCCGTTACATTATTACCCTTACCCACTAGGGAATGGAATGTGAAGAGGCAGTGAGGATAGATAAGGTAGCGGGAAAGTGAATTTTGATAAAAATGTTTACTTACTTGCAGTTTTTAGTATGTGCCATGATTTGGAATATAATAGAGGGAGGGTAGATCCCCCGCCCCCCATGGAGCACTGTACTCCACTGGTGGGGTAATTATAAGCAATAACCACAATAAATTGTATAATAAATTGTAGTGTGGTATTATGAATACAGATAAAAAGCCTAGTAAAAGGAATGAGCAGCACCCGGGGGTGGGAAGAGCCAGCTGAAATGGAGCGCTCTGCTTAGAAGCAGAGGCTGAGCATGTCTGCTCTTAGGACTGTGAGTTCTGAAAGCATAACAAGAGCATCAGACAGAAAACATTGACTAAAAGCTTACTCTGTGGCCAGCCCTGTTCAAAGAGTATCACATTTAATACCTCTTAAGTCCTTACTGAGGCAGACAGTATTATTTTTCCCATTTTATAGAAGTTGGGACTAAAGAAGAGACGGGAAGCAAACTGTGAAAGGTCACCGTGGAGAGCTGAGCCTCACACCGGTATTTCAGCACGAAGCTGTGCAGTTCCTCCAGAAGCAAGGAGTTATGATGCAGTGTGGTACAGACTTAGACTCCAGGCAGGACTCGGCTTTTCAAAACGATGGGTATCTCCACATCCAGACCCCACTTTTCTATTTTCTGAGTGTAAACACTGTTAGGGTCAAATAATTGGTGTTTATGTGATAATTTCTTCACTTTAGTCAAAAACTGATATAGAAAATAGGAAAATACTTAAAAGTAAATTTATCATGTGTTTCCGTTAGGGTTTTAGTGCTGTGAAGAGAGACTGTAACCATGGCAACACTTATAAAGGAAAACATTTAATGGTGGCTGGCTTAAAGATCAGAGGTTCAGTCCATTATTGTCACGGTGGGAAGCATGGTGGCACACAGGCAGGCTTGGTGCTGAAGGAGTAGCTGAGAGTTCTACATCTGGATCAGCAGGCAGCCAGAAGAAAGGCTGAGCCACTGGGTCGGGCTTGAGCTTCTGAAAACTCAAAGGCCACCCACAGTGACACACTCCATCCAAGAAGGCCACACCTACTCCAACAAGGCCACACCTCCTAATAGCATCTCCCTGTGGACCCCTGGGGACCATCTTCTTGGTTTTTTTCAACATAATACTTTTATTAATTATTTGAGTTTCATACAATGTGTCTCAATCCCACCCTCTTTTCATTCCTCTCAGGTCTACCCTCCCACCTCTGTGCCTTCCAAAACAAAAACAAACTAACAAAAAAACCAAAGCCAACCAAACAAACACCTACAAGATAAAAAAGGAAAACAAAGAGAAAAGAAAAAAGATTTAAGTCAAGTCTGTGTGGCGGCAGCATGGATGATGGGTGTGATGTTGGTTTCTGTTGGCAGTGGGTCATCCACCTTGTCCGTGTTGTGGACATCCACCTTGCCTGTATTAGCCTGACATTAAGCATGATCAAATTCAACCAGAAGTTGGGCTTCAGTGCCCAAACAGTCAGGTACCCAGACATCCCACAGGTACCTGGAGTTCACACAGGCACCCTGATATCCTACAGGCTCTATGGGGGTCGTTTTCATTTAAATCACTATATCATGAATCATGAGTGTGTATATATATAATGTATAGTGCAGGGAATCAAACTAAGGGCCTTGTACATTTTAAGCAAGTGCTCTACTACTGAGTTACACTATAGCCCAGGCCAACATTATTTTAGGATATCTGTATTATTCCTTTCAGGAACCTCTGTTGGTTTGTCTGCACCACTGGTTCTGTTGCCCCAGGGATGCTTCCTGACTGCTGCCACCTGCCTCTGCCTTGCTTCCACAGCCATCATTCCTTCCCAGATGCTCCTGTCCCCCCTTTCCTTCTTCCTGTGACTCCCTCCTGTTTTTCATGACTGTTTGCTGGCAGGCTGTGGCTCCTATCCTAGGGTGACCAGAGGCACCAGGCGCTTTCTGCTCCCCATGGTTACACACAGTGTCTGGTGCGTTTTTGTAACATTACCTTGATTTTATAGTCATATTAATTGTTGCTCAGAAATGTTTTCCATGCTGTACAAAGTCTGACATCCCCACCTTATAAATGCAGAAACTGAAACACATTTAACAAATAAGTAGACAAGAAAGCTCCTACACCTTTCTTCTTGTACAGCTTTTTCAGACGGTCAACAGTTTTGTGTCAGGAAACTCCCAATGAGAAGGATTCATTAAGATTCATGATAGAGGAGGAAGGAGGGAGAAAAGGAAGGGAGGGAGACTACTCTTCCTTTATTATTATTTCTCTGTTTTCTAACACAAGCACCTTTTAAAAGAAAATGAAAGAAGACTCGAATCTCATGGCACAAATCTGGCATTTGATAATTTTCAGTTAATTACAGATGGCATTTGTTTAACATTTAGACAATTTGAAAAGGAGTTATTGAGTATTACAGAAGCAGTAGCAAGAGTTATTCTAGGCTCCTGGAACCATGAGTCAAGGTAAATAGAAGTCTTTTGATTAGAAAAGGGCACCAGAAAAGCCTTTGAAAAGTTGTCCAACTTGACTTTGACTTATTACATCCTTGAAAACGTGCTCAGTTTCAAGGCGAGGCTGTTGGGACAGGAAGTGCAATATGGAGAAATGACAAGGTTTCGGTTGCATTTACACGCAGAAAGCTGAGAGCTGCAAAGGAAGTTAGGTGTGATCCAAAAGGGACACAAGGGAACGTTAGAAGTGAATTTCATGACCTGAAATTCTCTAGTCTTTCCTACTGATCCTTTTCCGAAGGTAGATAGTCTAAGCAGTAAATGTATCAATGGAGGGTTAGCACGTTGTCTGAAAGCACTGAAGAGAAGCCTGAGATAATGATTAGGCGTGAGTTCTGGAGAAACTAAAATAAAAAGCGGTTGCACATGACCTCATTATCTTAAGCTATTTATCTGCATATAACAGCGAAAGTTCCAAGAAGCCTGAATATTGTCACACACCGCACAAAGAGCAATGGTATGAGCGAAAAGTCTGTGACACACAAATAAAGACGAATTCGTAAATCCCACAATGCAATTGTTGTTTTGCCTTTCTTTTAATTTCCAAGCAGTAATCTTAGTAAGGGTGTCTATGTTTGATGATCTAGCAAAAGAAAATGGGGGTCCCAGAAGGAGATCGGTGGAGGAAACTCTGGCTATGTGGCTGGACGATACTCACCTCCAGCCCACGCAGCTTGCATTTCCTATGGGCTCACTCCCAGACTCGTTTAGAAGCTTAGTTTTGCAAAGGACAAAGAGAAGCCTATATCAGAGAGGCCACAAGCAGGGTCCCTTTCTCCTGCCATACGGCTGATGGAGCAAGACTTTCTTGTAAGCATACACTCGGGTATAGTGGTTGATCTGATTCAATTAGAGACAGAGCTACCTTCAATTTCCACATTCCAAGAGAAGGGGCTACCCTTTTACACTGCACCAACAGACCATGGCCCTGACTCACGCCACTGCTTCCCTGTAATGAAAGAGGACATCCAGACAGTGATCTATGATGCAAAATTTGTCTGGCTGACCTCTACTTCTAGCCACATGGAGCAGCTGATCAAGGGACCGTTTAGCAGGAATATATGTGCCAAATGCTAAACTGGGGTGCAGTTATTTAGTAAGTGGGTCACTCTCTCATTGAACTCCATATGTAATGTCCGCACACACATTTCTCTGTACTTTTGGACATTTTGAGGTAGTGCTAGACTAAACTGTCGGTGAACCACGGATGGTGAATGCCTTCTATCCTTTGTTTATACACTGGCTCATTTTTGTGGGTATCCACAGACCAATGGCCTTTTCAACATCACTTGACACCATTGCTTGAATAGCAGAAGGTAGCAGAAGACAGCTAGACAGTCAAATGTATCCATGCCGTAGTGGGAAGGTCATCACACAGAAAGTTTGGATGGACAGTTCCCATCAGCATTTGTAATATCGACCTGAACAGCAAAGCCTTCTGGAGAAGCAGAGACCTGTGATTCTAAATGAGCATATGCAAACACATCTAGTGAGAAAAAGTCAAAGGCCTTGTGATTTAGGTTTTCAAACCAAAGGGTGTCAAATCTGATTTTCAGAGCAGACAACTAGTGGTTAGTTGGGGAAAAAAATTAGTTAAAGGTTCTGGAAGTGAAAAAGAATTCAGGAGTCTTCTACTCTCTATTGCCAGGAAACCTATCCGAAAAGGCCAGCCAGTTTTTCAGAAACCAGTTCTTTTTGAAGGGCAACAGGATGAGTCATATAAGCTCAATTACTGGCAGGCAAACTGCGCACAGAGGTGCCTTTTTCTCCAGCTGAAGTCCTGCAAAGGGCTATGCCATGGTTTGTGCTCAGTCCCTTAAAAGGAAAATGGTTTTGCACAGTAACTGCTGCACGGAAACATCCCAGTTTTCTGGGGAAATGTCACTCCTGATTTTTATAAGCATCAAAGTCAAGGCTGCCTGCACCGCCCCCTCCACCCCATAAGGACTTTCATCTCTTGACCTCTTCTTACTTTTATGAGAGCTAAAGACAGACAAGACAGAAGTCCTGTTAGACCCCAAACCTTAGCTCCTCCATAACAACCAAACTAAAACTTCTGTGAAGTAACTCACTTGAAAACATTCAAAATGTTATGAAACTCAATGTTTTTGAAGGCTAGGTGTAAGTCTAATTTAGATCTATGTGGTCAGGTATGAAATTTTTCTGTTGTGTTATGTTATCTTAAGGTGGATCAAATTTATTTCCCAGGAAACTCAGTGCCCCTAAGGCAACAGGAGGGGCCAGGATGGGCATACTATCATTCTTGGGGCGGCAAGAGAGAGTGTATCCTTTTCATTAGCCCAGTGGATGAATTATACACCCTGGCAGCTTTGCAGCTGGTAGAATGCTTAGGTGAAGAACATGTTGCTTGTTAATTGGCCAGAAATAGAGGGCTGTTCTTTAAACACAACACAAAGCTAGAGGCTCAGGTCCACTAGCCGTAGGCATGTGCTTGGATTTGTTTGGCTAGCAACGAAAACAAGTGCATTGACCCATGATTTCTCATTGGGTCCTACTTACGCCGGAAAGGGCGAGTTTCCCAGTTGGCTGGGTAGAGGAAACTTTGTAGTTGGACTAGTGGAACAGAGGATGCTCATGCAGACTGAAATCCTAACCCTGATCTCATTATTACTGAGCTCCTGCCTATGAGAATAACTGTGCAGTGATTCCAACTTGAGTTTGAGCCTCATCTTGGGATGGATCCGACTCACCTTGTCAAGGCTCTAGAAAGACAGCAGGATGAATGTTCTGGAATCTGCTGTTTTCTCCTTTCTGCTCAGCTCATTCCTGTCCAGCATAAAGATTTGGAACCCAAGCTATTCTCTTGATGTCTCCTGTTTCCTCCCTTTCTTCTGGCTTTGGAAGGAAACATGACTGTTCTGTTGCACTGTGGAATGAGTATGGGATTCCAAAATCAGAATTTGAGGTTTAGCTTTGCCATATGCCGGCTTTATAACGCTAGGCAAATTTTAACCTCTTAGGGCCCCTGTTTATGCATCTGTAAAAATGGAGTAAAATAGTGTGGGATGGAGAAGAAAAATTATGTTTAGGAATAGAGGGAATGGGTTTGAATACTAGTTCCTTAGCCTCTGTAGCCAGAAGAAAAGAGCATTAGCATCTGTTTTCTTTTATATGAGGATTACATAATCTGTCTCATGGGTTCATAATGGTTGAATGCAGAAGCGTGACAGTGTCTAGGAACAATGTCTAATGTGCTGCAAGGAACACATGAATATTATTTTCTTTGTTCATCCTCTGGGCAGTTTAATGAAGGTCCAAAGTCCTTTGATTTTCTACTCATGTTGTCAATAAGCTCTTTAAACAGAAGAAGTAGAATAGGTCAGAATATATTTACCTGCCTTGCTCAGTGCAAGGGAGTTCTATGGGGTAGAACCCCAGAAAAACACACACAAACAGCCCGTGGATGTCACCTTATGTTCTCTTTCTTGGCTTTATTCATGGTATGCAGTGCGGCTTCCCGATCAGTCTCTGCCCAGGATCTAACCCGACTACCCTGACGCACAAGCCACCCCAATAAAATCACCTGGGATAATCTCTTCTTGGTCCACCCACTACAGGCATCATTTAAAACCTGGCAAGCCTTTTCCTGTGTTCTCAAGTTTTATGGCCACTCTTTAGTGAAGTTTCAGTATTTAGTGCGATGAAAGCTTCCTGAGAGTAGTTTGTTCTGCTTTCCTTGCTGTACAGGAGAGAGGATCATAAGCAAGCTGCTGTCCTGGAGACTTCTGGAGGAAGTGCATATTAGTGGCTTGTATCCAGATGCAGCTGCTCAGAGGACCTCCTGCTAAGCAATGTTTCCCCCAGGGTACCTAAATTGCACATAATTGATGTTTTGCTTAAACTGATGAACTACCGAGCACTCTAACCAAGGCACTTTGATATTTAGGGCCTGGGTGATGAAGGATGGAAAGACTAGCTCCTGAGGCAGATGCTCCTGGACTAGGAACAGGGAAGAAAGTAGTTCAGGAGGGACTGGATGATCAGCTATGCTAGACACTGCAATAAGCAACAGGAAGATCGAGAATGTAGACCTGGCAGCACAGCAGAGCCCATTTGTCAGTGTTGGGGTCAAGAGTTCCTGGGGTGGATTTAGGAGAGAGTAAGAAATCAAGACAGTTATCACAGACAACTCTTGAGTTATGCCCTTCTCTGATTTCTGTTGTACACCGTGTGTGACAGTTTTTAACATCATTAAGTCACAGACTGTGTTTGTGATAGAGAACGGGTGTTATCTCTAGTTTTGTTCTCATTATTTCATTGTAATAAACACAGGATCTCAGGACAAGGTATGAAAACCAAACACAGGGCAGGAGAGGCAGATATTTTAGTGGCTAAGAACACCTGTTGCTCTTGCAGAAGAACCAGGTTCAGTTCCTAGCACCCACGACAGGTGGCTCAAAACTGCCTGTATATTCAGCTCCTTGCGGGCCTGCTACCCTCTTCTTAATTTGGCCAGCACCTGCATGCACATGCTTGTGCATGATGTGGGAGTGTGCACGCACACACACACACACACACACACACAAATAATACATAGATAAAATAATTAGTAAAAAATGAAAGCCCAATCAAGATGGCTACAAGATCTCCCCAAACTGAGTTATTGTGGTGCATTCTGTTCTCATCCACTTCCTGCCTGATTTTCCTCATGACAGCTATGATTTCTTTCAAGCTCGTAAAAGTGATGTATCGCAAAATCACTTACGCATGTGTTGTAAGAGTCTGAGGGCCAAGGAACTTGATACAGCAATGGCTAAGGAAAGGTGCCTGACCCAGGCTATGTCTCTTTCGTCTCTCTGTGTCTCTCTCACCACGTCCAACCTTACTGAGATCTATTGTACTAGAAGAGGAAGTGGGTACCCTCAGCATTTCCTCCCTTTCCACATGGGGGACCTACTTTAAAGAAGCCTTTTAAGGTGTGTCTTCAGGCACTTGCCCAGGAGGCGATAGCACCACTTATAAGATTTTCCCACCAGGAAAATTCTTCAGTTCCCCAGAAAATGGTATTAAGAGGCTATCACGTTATAGAAAAAGAACCCGTTTTCCTACTTATACCGCGATTGATGATGTAAGCTTTTCTAAACATTTCAATCTTTCTCCCTGCTGAATTTATTATTTTTAGATCAGCCTTTCTAAATACAGCTTACGGTGTTCTGGTTTATGTCACTGTAACCCTGACTGCTGCGTAGAAGTGGGTCCTACAGTGTAGGAAGCCGGCTCATAATGGACAGATAAATCTGTTTTCAGGAAACTATGACTTCCACGGCAGCCCTGGCATATCTGACTCTTAAACAGTCTCCTTGTTTGTTCCCCAAATAGAAGGCGGCCAAGTTAACCAGTGTGATCTCCCAGCATTGCAAGGGGCACTCCCATGCATTTTCCCAACTTTTACTTGGAGTCTTGTTTTGTTTTTTTCCTTGAGCTGCTGTTGTAAAAGTTTAATGTGCTTTGGGATGTGTCATCTCTTATTTTTTTAGAGGTCAACTGTGCTGAGAGAGAGAAGGTCATCTTACACAGCTCTGGGATTTCATGTCGGGAAATTCCAGGCCCCAGCCCAGCTTGCTCCGTGCGTGTCCGCCGACCAAGTCTCAGCCCGCTGTTGTTGCAGCTGTTGAGCAAGAGAGCTCATTTCTTCTCAGTCAGCTGGAGCTTCCTGTAAATGCTACCCAGATGCTTCTCCTGTTGCTACTCAAGTGATTTTTTTTTTTTTTTTGGCAAGGTTTATCACAGCATCTTCAGCTTTACAGGGATGTGGAATACATACCTCTAAAGTCTGTGACTCTGAAGCTCACTGGAATGCTCACAGCAAACTCTGAGATGCCGGACGCCCCATTGAGCCCAACCTCTTGCATTTGGTGGGTAGCTCCATGCTGAATGGGGAAACAAAATGAGGATTTGAATGAACACATGCACAACTCCTTTCCTTGTATTCTGACCTCAGCTGTGCCTCACGAGAGACGTATGTGAGACGGAAGGGGAATTCAGTCAGAATCTTGACACCAGCTCTTTTGTCTTAAGATCAAAGTTTTAGTGACTTGACCATGGTCATGTGGCTGACCACGCTTTTACTCTCATATAATGCTTTTGCTACATTTGATCATGGGGTTAAAAGTCTCAAGGCAGTAAATAGTAGACAAGGAGTTTCTGTCACAGTAGAGTATCTGTTCTTAAAATTGTTTATCCTAGAGTTCTAGGAACATCATGTTTGATGGCAATAGCTTTAATATGATCTGTTCTTTATGACATTGTCAGAAGTCCATATTTTCCTAATAGAGAGCTGCATGCACATTTATATTCTATTTGAACACTCATGCACAACTATATACTTGGCTTGCATTAATAGTTCATTTGTCTTAGGGACAGGAGGCAAATGTGTCTGGATTTGCAAAAATTAACCACAAAGTGGTAAAAGAAATTATTCTAGTATATACCACAGTATTTAAGTTTGAGTAATTTATATCTGTTGCAAGCAGTGAAATCATGCAGTGCCCCCACTAATCTTTGTGAAAGCTAAGGCAAAATGGTTATGTTCTAAAATAAAAGAGAATGCCGTGGAAATATTCAGGCTTCACTTCTCATTCTGTCTTTCTTCTTTGCCCAGAAATATGCATCACTGCTGATGAGCGTTTGGTTATAAAACCTGTGAAATCAAATGTCTGTTCTCTTCTCAGGATTACATGCTGTTTGTTATCACCATTCTTTAGAGGCAGTGGATCTCTTGGCCATTTTTGGCCTCAAACCAACCAGCTATGCTCTTTGCTTTTTGCCCAAGACTATCTGTGAGGGAGAATGGCTGCGCTTCAATTATACTGTCCCCACCCCAGCTGATGGTCAATTTACTTACTAGTGGTTAAAATTGTATAGTCTGGGGTCATGTTACCAGGGCTGGAATTCAGGCTTTTCTCTTGTTAGCTAGACAGTCTGGGACTATTTATTCTGAGCCTCATTTTTATATTTGTGACAATTTGGATAGTAACAGTTTCTCTCTCACCTCAGGATTATTGGGAAGCTCAAGTGAGTTACAATATGCAAGTTAAAAACTGCATAGATGATAGCCATTTCTGCTATTATACATGAAATTAAGTTTTCTTTAACTTGAGAGAGATGGAGAGGTCAGAGAAGGGGAGGGTCAGATCTCCTAGATTTTCCACAGATTAACACGAATGGACCTGTCTGCACAGGCGTTTAGAGGTATTGTGTGGATCTGTCAGTATTCTGTTCTGTTCTCTTGACTTTTCGAGAACTCAAAGGAAAGTGCATTGTTAACCACCTAAGGATATCCATTGGCCAGAATATCTGACCTTAGTCACTTACTGAACAAAAACATCATTCTTTATTCATATTCTAACTTCCTCCTCAGAAAGGAAAACAATGCCATAGACAGCAACTCTTTGTCTGAGGTGCACTCAGGCTAGATGAACAGATAAGTAGAGCTCTGCCCTTCTTCCTTTCTACCATTCATATGGGTGCGCAAGATGATCCATCTAAAGTCCCTGGTTCTCAAGCTGGAGGCCCTCCCTGTGAGGGTCATGCTTTCTCCGTGTTTTCCCAGTAAACCAGCTACATCTGCCAAGATGACTACTCTTTGTAATTTTTTTAATATTAGTTTTCTTGAACTTCATATTAGCTGGCCACACCATACGATGTGCATTCTTTTCTGGCTTCTTCAGATCTTGTGGGTGGGGCAGTGGTTCATGGAAGCCACTCAGTGGTTAAAAGCATTTGCTGCTTTTGCAGAGGATACACATATACACATACAGAAAAACAGAAATAGGTCTTAAAATATGAAAATTATCTGAATTGATGTAATACGAATGTAGTAAAGGAAGTTCACTGATTTTTGTGCAATTAATTTAATATAATAGAAAATTATCGTAATGCATTTACATAGCTAAAATACTTACAATTATGCTGGGAATGGTGGCACATGCTTTTAATACCAGCACTTGGGAGCAGAGGCAGGCAGATCTCTCTGAACACAAGGTTAGCCTGTTCTACATATTGAGTTCTAAGCTAGCCAGGGCTATATAGAGACCTTGTCTCAAAAAAACCCAAAAAAAAACCAAAAAGTTCAACAAGATATGCATAAGCTTTAAAAAGAAAGGCTGTTGAGAAACTGTTGACAGTCTAGAGTTTTGCACAGTAATGGTTTTGCACTTATTTTCGAGTTGTTTTACCTCAGCAAATGAAATGTGTGGGGCAGTATATGCATAGAGACAGCACCAGAGGGCTTGTGATCAAAGAAAGGCATCAGGGAAGCTTGTCAATCCACTTACTTGTATGTTTTGTTTTTAAAGTGTCTTTATTGCAGAAAAAAATTAAATCTATATGCAAAGTAGGAGCTGGAGAGGTGGCTCGGCCCGTTAGGAGCACTGGCTGCTCTTCTGGAGGGCAAGGTTCCACTCCAGCACTGCCACAGGAACTCACAGCCAGCGTAGCTCTAGTTCTAAGGGTCAGGTACTGTCTTCTGTCTTACACAGGCACTGGGAATTCCAGTGGTGCACAGACATATATTCAGGTAAAACACCCACACACATCAAGAATTCAAATATATATATGTGTGTGTGTATGTGTGTGTGTCTGCGTATATATGTATATATATATATATGTATTTCTGTAGTTATATAAATATTTTTGTGCATGCATATGTATGTACATACACACATACACATGACACACAAAGCAAACAAAATAACATAATTCCAACTCTTATCAACTTTCTTCTCCTCCTACGTTCACCTCAAATTGCTTGTTCTTATTTTTTCTAGAGTTCATTTTCTTTTTTATTTATTCTTTGAGAATCTCATACCTGTATGCAACAAAATATGATAATATAAGCCCCCCATTTCTTACCTCCAACTCTCTGTGTCCTCTCCATCATTCTTCAACTTCACCCCCATCATCTTCCTGCTCCCCATCTTCATCCTTCTTCTGACAGTGCACTGAATCTAAGTGCTGTCCATACGCATACAGGCGTGGGCCCACCACTGGAGCACAGGAAGCCCACTGATCCAAGAATGATTATTTTTCCCTCAGCAGTTGTCAACTGCCAATGGCTCCTCAGAAAGGAGTTGGGCCTGGGATTGTCTGTCTCATCTATTTGGGGATGCTGGCTGCCTTGATCTTGTGCAGGTCTTGTACAAGTAACCACAACAGGTGTGAATCTGTGAGTGTGGTAGCCGTGTCATATTTAGGAGACAGCACCCTATAGCACCCCTCCCCATCTTTCAGCTCTTACACTCTTTCAGCCTCCTCTTCTACGATCGTCTCTGATGCGGATGGGGATGGTCGATAAAGGTGCTCCATTTAGGGCTGAGCACTCGGTGCTCATTCTTAACACCCAGTCTAGTGTTCACTTTGAGTTAAATGTATATGCTTTGAAAAGTGTATCTTTTTGAAAGATGGAGATACCTGTAGAATGCCTGCCCTTAGCACCAAATGGAGGAACATTTTCATCTCCCAAGAAAATCCACTTGTGTGTGTTTCTGGAATGTGCCCACCACACTTCCCCCAGATTAGACCACTTTTCTGATTTCTTTTAATTTTAAAATTAGTTTTCTAGAATGTCACGTATGTGAAATTGTGCACGTTTATTCTCTTCTGCAAGTCTGTTTTGCTTCTAAAATAGCTGCAAGATTCATTCAGAGATGCTGAAGCCAGATCAATCAATTCTGGAAGAGCTTTCTTTCTTACTAACTTAAAGGGAGACATGGAGAGAGTATTTCTACCATGGAAATTGGCAAATTCTGTATATCTTTCTGGTCTTTGGAGTCAGTTGTCAGAATATCACTGAAGTCCTTCATGTGATTGGGTGAATGGGTGGTACAGTCCCTTAAATTGCCCAGAAGTATTTCTCCTGTATAATATATATACGTATGGTATATGCATGTGTACATAGTCATTCATGTGTATGTAGATGGATATAGGTCTGCATGTACGTCTAAATGTATAGAGGCCAGAGCTCTAAACTGGGTGTTTTCTATACTTCTCTACCTTGTTTTGTTTGAGAAAGATTTCTCACTGAAGCTTCACATTGCCAATTAAGCAGAACTTGGTTTGAAATGGCATATGCTTTTCATGCACTACATGTACTCTCTCTTTCAGACTTATTGAAACTTGATTTCGTTCTTCTTCCCAGTCTCCTTGTGTGAGTCAGAGTATCTCAGGGTTTAGGATATGGTATTTTATGGATTGTCCAGGAAGAGAGGGAGATGGACACTCAGCCCCATCTCTGAGATGCTTCCTGAGAATAATGAGGTATGCTTTCATACCTTTTTAACTTTTTTTTTAAAGTGATAAAATGGGCATCCTTGTTCCAGACGTTAGAAAAGCTTTCATATGTCCCCACCCACTATATAGTGGTAGCTGTTGGCTTGTTCGATGTGACTGTGTGAGTGTGTGTGTGTGTGTGTGTGTGTGTGTGTGTGTGTGATAAGTATAACTTTAATCACTAATGTTTAGAATTTTTATCATGAATGATGTTGGATTGTTATCAAATGTCTTCTCTGTATCTACTGAGATAGTCATATACTTTTACATTTCATTATATTCGTTCAGTGCATCATGCGTACTGATTTCCATGTGTTTTTAGCCACCCTTATATCTCTGGGATGAATTCCTACTAATTATGATGAAGATCTTTAAGTGTATTGTTGGATTCAGTTTGCTAACAGTACTGGAATGCGTTCAGATGTCTTAAGCATAAAGCACCAAAGGAGTATTCCCTGTCTGTTAGGAATGAGAGAGTGAGCTGAGCCAGCCTTGGTCTGACCTGAAGAAGTAGGGATCATATGCTTTGCTGGAGTTGTTTGTGGAATTGACTTGGCTTTGTGCTCATTAATTCTATTATTTCTCCAAGAGCCTTTGCTACAGCCATTTAACAGGGTAGATAAAGTGACAGACTCTAATGGGTGTCTGTGAAGATTGTATTGAAAATACTCTAGATTTTCTCAGAGGTGATAAACAAATACTAAGAAAAGATATGTTCTGAAGTAGCAACACTGATACGGACTCGCAAAGTTGGTTCTCATTGTTTTATATCTAGTATTCAACTTATTCTTAGATTCCATGGTTCAAATGTATTTTTAGCACAGTAACAATTATTTACACTTCCATTTTGGGGGTCTAAAGCATTCAGTGAGTGGCTGAGGAGACAGCGGTGCGCAGACCAAATATACCAAGGATATGTAATTGGGGTGGCAGGAGAAATGGGCAGCCAATGCTATTTTAAAAGTTTGTATGCTCAGGGTGAAGGTTTTTTCTTCCCATAGTTAATAAAAGCTATATTTTCATTATAAACTCCTTACTACATGGGTTTTTTAAAGGACAGTCCATCTTGTGTTTTTAATCATTAATGCTTTCTCTCAAATTACAATTATGTTCTTAATCCCTGTTCTGCTAGCTGGCAATTTTCTGACGGATTGAGTTTTCATTCTTCTCCATTTCATTAATTGCAACTTGTAGAGCGTATAATAATAGAATCTTCAGAACAGCACTTTGGCAACTGCAAAGGTTATCAAATGCTAATGAGCTCTTTTAAATGGCTGTTAACTCATTACAAGACTTCCCGGGGTTCCTTATTTCCTTTAATATTCTCTTATTTTCTGCATATTCTTATTTGAGAAATATTTTTTCAAGATTATCTTAAATATCCTTAGAATGAAATGAACCGACTTGGTGGCTTGCTGTATGTTGGCTTGCTTACATGGTCATCATCTTGGTTATTTACTTCAACAAACCGTCAGTAAGGTGTTTCAGCTCTGTGACTTCTCCGGAGCAGTGCTCCAAGGACTGTGCTAAATATTTACTGTAAAAGCAAAATAAACCAAAGAAGGAAAACTACCCTAAATCACAGTGGAAGGACTTTCCCCTCAATGTCATGACTGGCTACTTCATCATCCCTGTTGTATTTCATCTTTTCTTATAATTCTTATTTCTCTGTCTTTCTTTAATTAGATACAACGCTGCATTTTCTCCCCTTTTTTCAACGAACATTTTGGTAATTATGTCGCAATTATTTCATTATCCACGTAAATGCTTTGTGGTGCCCAAATTTACCACTCACCATTCCGTCTTCACTCTATTACATAAGCTACTGTGGGGGAAAAAATGGATGTATCACTGAAGAATGGGTTTCGTGAAGCTGGTATAAATGCTTTCTTCCACAAGGAGACAAACTGAATCACATTTTATCTTTCCAATAGACTGTCCAGGATAACCTTCCTAGCCTTTGGCAGAGTAATTTGTGTCTTCTTATAGATACCTCCAGTGCACTCATTCCCAGTTGCTCAACATCCCTAAAGCAGTGGATGGTCCCGTTTGCAAATCGGTAGAATGAGAATGTACAGGACACCAGATCCTAGAGGTCACTGTGTCTGTTCATTTCAGTGCTCCTGCTGTAAACACTGCCCACAAAGCAAACTGATTTTTTTGTGGGTTGCTCTATTAGCTCTATTCTTAGCTCTATTTTAGATCTGTGACATTTGAACACATGATTATAACTCTTTCAGTAGAATCTTCTCAACCTAGCCAAAGATGCTTATGTGGGCCCTCTTGTTATGGTGTCTGGGTGGAGATGAGCTTTCAGGCTGTTTTCGTTGTGTTAGAGCAGTGGTTCTCAACCTGTGGGGTGTGACCCCTTTGGAGGTTAAACTATCTTGTCTCAGGGGTCACCTAAGACCATCTGCATATCAGATATTTGCATTATGACTCATAACAGTAGCAAACTTACAGTTATAAAGTAGCAACAAAAAAATTTTATGGTTGGGAGAGTCACCACAACATGAGGAACTATGTTGAAGGGTGGCAACGTTAGGAAGGCTGAGATCCACTGTGTTAGAAACTGCCTTCTTCTTATTAACTTTTGGATGGGGAAATGCCCAGGTTACTAACTGCCCAAGTCCCAAATCCAGAACTTTATTTTACACCTCTGATGCCCTTGGCAAGACTGATTCTTTAGACTGATATAATACAACCCTTAAGATTATTTACAGTGAGAATTATTATTACTATATAAACATTTACGTGTGCATGTGTGTGTGTGTGTGTGTGTGTGTGTGTGTACACTGGCACTGTGAGTGCATGTATGCCATGAAGTGCATGTGAAGGTCAGTGGACGATTTCTGGCAATCAGTTCTCTCCTTCCACCATATGGAGCCTGGCAATCAAACTCAGGCAGTCAGGCTTGGCAGCAAGCACCTGTACACGCTAAGGGATCTCACAAACCTGAGAATTATTTTTCATTAATTTTATTCAAAGGGCTAATGACTTCACATTAGCCATCTGAACTTTAGCAACTAACTCTTAAAAGCTATATTGTAATTCTTCCATTCACTCTTCCGATCGAGGTTACAGAGATGCCACCTGTTATCCAGAAAACAGCTGTAGTTTCAGAGCACAGCGTTCCTTCTCATTTAGCTGTTATATTAGCTTTCTAGTTCAATGATAGAATAGCTGAGGAAATAAACATAATAAAGGACAGGGTTTATTTTGGATTGTAGTTGCAGAGGTTTCAACCCATGGTCACTTGGCCCTTATGCTGTCGCCCTGGACACTGTAGGTCATTATAACGGAAGCAGTGGGGAGGGCTGCTCACGTTATGTGGGGTGAGAAGTCAGAGAGGGATTGGGGTTCTGATATATCTTCCAAGGCCATGTCCCTAATGACCTAACCTCTAGGCCTACTTTCTACAGGTTCCACCACCTTCCCAATATACCACAGGCTGTCCTGTGCTATTTGACATACATGCCTTTGAGGAACATTCTAGATCCAAACCTCAGCAGATGCCACACATCCATCATGACATGTAGGCTGTTTAGATTTAGTATCTTCATTTGTGAAAATATTAAATAGCATAATTTACTTAGAGTATCTCATCAATTTTTTGTTTAAACACCTTCCACAGTAATGTGTAACTTCATTATATGTGTCATGAAATTAGTTTTGTAACTAGTATTATTAAGGATCCTGAATTTAAAATGAGAAACTTGAATGAGTGTTTACTTGGATATTAAATGTACCTTAAAATATGAGGTAATATGGGGAGGAATAGTTAACATGAAAAAAAAAATACCACTCCTGTCTCAAAAACCTTAGATATAAATATAACTATGTGTAGCCTTCTCATCAAAGTTGCAACTTTGAGATTCTTGCAATTCTCTTTTGAAAATGTGTTTTATTTGCATAATTTTTGTTTTTGCTCCTAGAATATGAGCTATGAGGAAAGGATCGCTATTTGCTAGCATTTATTTTCAAATAGAATGTTTTGTTGGAGATAATCTTTAATCCTACTAAACAAAAGATAAATTTCATACTATTGCCAAAATGTTTTCCCTTTTAACAAGATTTTATAGAACTAGAGTTTTCTCATTGTGCTATATAAATATTTTGATCAGTTAAATGCAGTCTGTGAATTCCAAAAAGAGAATGATGAGAAAACTTTTAGAATTATGTTTTTACTATTTCTCGTAAATGTGTATTTCAACATCAATGGATTTTTGCTTCCTGTTTTTTAACCAACGATATATAAATTAAACAATGAGTAAGAACAAAAACTATTAAAAATTTCGTAATGGCTCAAACCACCACGATGACTCGTTGTGACTCACCAGCTTCGGTGCATGTGCACTTGACATTCTCCGGAAGGCACAGAGATCGTTCTCACCGCCTGCTCATAAGGCACCATGGCAGGGCCATCTGTAACCACTGGCTCACTGACTCCCCCAGCATCTAGTCTTTGTCTGATGCACCGACTCTGTGATAATGTCACATGATGGACACAGTTTCCGCCAGCAAGATCACTGCTACCGAAGCCATCTTGGCATTGGGAAAGGATAGACAGTCCTATTCATCTTACGTATGCCAAAAGGGGCCTAGCCTTTCCTCAGCTTACCTTCTCAAAGCAAAATCCTTCAAGAACATTTTCTCATTTTAAGATTTTTAACATTTGGGGATGGAGAGATGATTCGGCAGTTAAGAGCCCTGGCTGCTCTTCCAGAGGACCCTGCTTCAATTCCCAGCACCCACACGGTGCTTACAACCATCTGTGTGTGACTTTAGTCCCCAGGTGTTGAATAGCCTCTTCTGCCCGTTGGAGGCACTACACACACAGTGCACAAAGATACATTCAGGCAAACACACACATAAAATAAAAAACAAAGACAAAAATTTCAAAAAAAAATTAAAATACTTTTAAGATTTTGAAAGTTTTAAAAATTGTTTGTGGAGAAAAGAAGGAGAATGCTACCTATATGGCCCATCTTAAAGTTCCTGTCCCTGTTTCAAATCTCTTCGGATTCCTTTTATCACAGACCCGAGCTTCATTTCCAGTAGCCAGAGACAATGGACCCTCTGCACAGCCACTTGCCTTGCTGTTCCAGCATTCAGGCTCCCGTGGAGTTGAGTCCCTGATCTTAAAAAGGAACTAGATAGTCCTTAGTCCCTGGAACTGAGTTTATCTCCCAAACTTCCATTTCTTGTGTTAGGATTGACCTTTTCGATGATCGACAGGGGAATGCTAATTCTTTTCCCTAGGAAAGCACCCCCCCCACACACACACACAAATGAAGTCTATTATATTTTTTAGGTTGTGTTTCATGCAAAATTTTCCTAATGACAGAAAAATTTGACTTTTGAGCTGCAGGAAATCCTATCCAGATGGGCTAGTTTGGGGATCTCGTTTTAATCATATTAAAGTAATAATAAATACTCAGAACCTAAGTTAATTGCCCCAAGTTTTTCTCTTATCACATTTCAAAACATTGTGTGTGTGTGTGTGTGTGTGTGTGTGTGTGTGTGTGTGTGTGTAGAGGGTGTTTTAGTTTTTTAAAAGCCATTTTCATGTTTTCTGTAGGTAGAGCATGAATTTGGTTAAAGTCATATATCACATTTACTTTCCTAATCTCCAAAGATTTTGCGGCCTGTGTAGATGGACGAGTTTTTCAGAGACAGTGCTAAAGTGACCAGTATAGACTCTTCCAGTCAATCCATTTTCATTCTGCCGCTGCTCCATCAGCTTATCTTATAATACCCCTCTCAGAGAGAGCCCTAAGCCTGGGCTGCACGAGGCTGTGACTACAGGCTCCCACGTGTGAGAGCCTGGGGAAGAGAGTCTCAGAGGGAAATGTATGTGCCTGGAGAGAATCAACTGTGGGCATAAATGCAAGAACCAGTTGTAAAGATGCCAAGCGATCAAACTCATGCCATCAACAACCTCCTTTGTAAATGAAAAGAACGTGTCTGCGTCAGCCTTCCACTTAGAAAGCCAGGGTTAAACTAAGAGTTCTATGAAAAGGGGGCCTAGCTTAATAGAATGCATGGAAAGCTCAGGATTGGACACAATTGATTGGATCACCAGGAAAGGACCTTCAGTCAGACCAGCTCTCTACAAGTCGTCTGCAGTGACTGAAAGGGCTCATGGCAGTATGCAGTTCTGGAGTTACCTACTCTTAATGATACCTGAACATGTCCACATTTGCTCCATAACAGGAGATGAGAGACGAGAACACCAAAGTTTGAAGCTAAAGACATCAGGTTGTGCTCTATTAGTTGGTTTGAGAAACTATTTTAGGCACTGTTTGCTTCCACTGGATCATGCTAACAATCTCTAATTGGTCTTCTAACTGGCACGAGTAATGTTTCTCTGGGACTCATACCTATCTGTGTCATTCCTAAGGAAATCTTTTCATTGCTTTCCATTTGCCTTGCAGATTGCTATCAAGGCCCTGGCCACCCACCCGACACAGCCTTCAGGAGGATGAGGCTCCCAGTCTCCAGGTCAGTCTCACCTCGAGCTACTCTTTTCTCTGTACTTGCTCACATCAGGTCCTTTGAATACTTGAAGAGGAACTCTTGTTTCTACCCCTTTACCTCTGTTGAGGCCTCAACTCTGAGGCCACTCTGTTACCTGCTCTCTTTTAGGTTTTAATGTCTTTTTCCTCCAAGGGCTCTTTGCCTCACCAGCCCAGGTGGGTCAGTTTGTGGCCAGTGCGTGCCACTGTTTTCATGGTCCTCGTCACGATGTTGGAAAAGCGATTCTGTGCTCATGTGTCTTGCAGTGTCGTAATCCATGTCATACCTACTAATGCTGCCTCATTCTGTAATCATATGTTTAAGAGGTTAATGGATGGTCAGATGGATGAAGAAAATACCTCCTTGGTTCAAAAAAGACCTTTCTGGCCCTAAAGAATAGCTAGGAAAAATATGGAGCCCCAAAATAGAGAAAAGAAGATCGTACCACCTCTGGTAGATATAGTCATTTACAGTTTAGCTTAAATAGAGTGAAATGGAAAAAAAGAGGGTTGGGGAGAAGGAGGGAGGGCAGAGAGAGACAGACAGAGAGAGAGAGAGAGAGAGAGAGAGAACGAACTGTGGTGGGGAGGGAGAGAGTTGCTGGTTGGATTTACACTTTTTTCCAGCTGTGGAAGCTTGCTCTGTGCCCACGGTTTATCTTTTATGTTTTGTTTTGTTAATCTATCATGGGCTCTTTTGTACTACATGATTTTTTATGATGGACATTATTTGGGGGCTTGGGAGATGGCTCAGTGGCAAAAAGTGCTTGTTCCACAAGAGTGAAGGTGATTTTGAGCCCCCAGAACCCACATAGAAAGGTCTGTAATCTCAGCATTCCAACAGGGAGGGGAGAGGCAGAGACACAAGATGCCCAGGAAGCTTTGGACCAGCTAGGCTGATGGAAGACTCAAGGTTGTCCTCTGACCTACATGAGCACCTAGCATATGCGTACCCACAACCATGCATGCACACACCTGAACTCAATCATTCACACACATACACATAGCATGAACACACACAAGTGTCATTTACAGTACATGACATAGCAAGTATTCACACTTCATAATATTCAGAAGACATCATCATTAAATTTCTGGAAACACACACACACATACACACACATAGACACACACACACATAGACACATGCACACTTACAAAATATAAAATATGTTTACCTAGGACATCTAGGAAAAATATAAGTTAGCGAGTCGGAGGCCTGAGGTTTCACCTGTGTAGATCATTTCCTGTAGATCTAACATTAAGACACTAAGCTTCCTTTGCTTGGTTGCATTTATGTCAACAAAGGCTTCTTACACAAGAAGTGTAATATATTCTATTAAAAGAAAGTAATAGTCTGAGTTAGACTTCCAGGAGATTATGATTCGTAGTATCACCTACCTCGCATGTTGCCCTCTCATCACACAAAATAAAATAGAAAATAAAGAAGCTGAGCAGGAAGGTGTTCTGAGATTCCTTCTATTGTATCCTACCAATGTAGGAGACTTGAAATAAATATTCTATACATTTTCCTATTAAATTTCCAAAGGAATCAGTTCAACAATATTGTTTAGTTCATTCTCTTATTCTGTGGATTTCTGTAGCTCCGTGGCTATGAATTTTTCTTCTCTTTCCATCTAGCCATTTTTTTGATTGTCCTAAATGTGTGCCTGTAGCTTTGATGTATCCACCCAGTGTCTTAGAACAGATTGCTTAAAATCTACCCGGGAAGCAATGCTCCCTCAAAGCGTTTTGTATCACTCTACTGCTACTCAAGGTGTTTTCAGTTCCGTAGGACTCAGCAGCTATCACGTCACCTGAAATGTTCTTTCTCATCTCTTGGCTTTTTAGTTGCTGCTCAGAGCACCCAAACCCCAGTGCTCAGGCAGAAAGGAAGGCAGCTTTCTGTCCTTCTCCTAAATGCTAAGCAAAAAGGCCAAGTTTAATGAAACAGCCTGGGAAATTCTGATCGAATGGGAGCATGGGTGTCTTTCAAAGCTAGACTACCTGCCTTTAGGCAGTGTGTGGCTTTCTGTTCTTGTGCTGTGCAATGGGTAGATGTCTGGCAGAACAGAAAAGAATTTGGAAAGTAGGGGTGAAACATAACTCCTTTTCAGGGTGAAAATCACTGGAGTGCCTGCTTTAGTCTCTCATTGCGTTTCAACCTCCTAGGAGAGAAACGCAGAGCTGTTTATCCACAATGGTACCATCTGTAGCTGGGGTGCTGAACGAGCTCTTTTGTGTATGTGTGCAGCTTCACCGAGACCATTAATCACTACTTGGAATATTTGTTCTTAGTCTCCTCCAAATTGAGAAGCGTAGCTAGGGGGATCTATGTGGGAAGCCTGGTTTCTAAAGGTTTGGCAGTTTCTCTTTAATTGGTCCTTGGAGTATCTCAGGTTTTTCTAGTTTATCTTTAACTAGATGGGCAAAATTCTGGCAATAGAAGCAATTTTTCTGACCCTATATATTAGAGAAAGCCACCATTTAAGCCTTTTGTAAATGTAGACCTTTGGAACAGGGATTTGCCCCAAAGTACCATCTAGACACAGACACAGACACAAAAGTCATTCTTCAAAGATAAAAATATCTCCAGCTGTGTTTTTGCATGCTGCTTTGACTCTGTTCTTACATGCAAGAACAACAGAAGAAATAACTCTTCTAAGCCAATGAAAACAGATTCCAGAAGGAATTATGTTCGAGCTGTGATTTGAGGGGTCAAATGCAAGATGATTTTTAGGAAATTTCCAGAGAGTCTTCTGTATGGCTCTCATAACCAGGAATGACACAGCATACTCCACGAAGAGTTGAAGTGTTAGAAGTGCCCATTCCTAGGGAGATTGAGATTTTTAGATCTTAGATTTTAGATTTTTGGATTTAGATTCTAGAAACAGTCATGGCAAAAAAGGACTCTGAACCCTTTAGGATGACAACATCGTCTATAGAGATGTACAGCAATAGCTTACAAATCTGGACTCCAGAGTTGGGTAGACATGACTTCTAAAAACCTTACCTCCAGGACCTTGGCTATGTCACTTGGCAATTTTATGATTTAATTTTCTTGTTTATAAAATGGGACCATAATGAGCCCTTAGTCATAAAGCTGTTCTGAAGAATGAAGAAGTGCTTGTAAGACACTTGGTGAGCATTCAGCAGTAAGTCAACTATCTGTGTATGCATTGCCATTGTTACTGGTGAGGTACTTTGGGCCTGATTCCATCTAGTTCAGAACATTTGGTCATGGAGTTTGCATATCTAAATACTGCAGTTTGCTGAAGCCCACAGTCGGCTAATTTGTGTTTTCCAAAGAGCACGAGTGTTGTAAGTTATATTCTTCAAAGATGGTTACAATAGTATTTCTCCTCTCGTGTATTATGTGAGAATGTGACCTGGAGACTAACCCAAAAAGAGGATTTGACTTTGGGTGGGCTTGTGACTGTTTCAGCCAATAGAGAATGGTAGGTGTGATCCTGACTTCAGAGGTCAGAAAGGACTGTCACTTGATTGACTGGGAGTGGTGTCTGTCTTCCCTGAGGTATCAACGGTGTGAAAATACCAAGTCACACAGGCACACCACCTACAAGTGCTCTAGTCTATTTGATGGTCTTAACCTATGAGTCAGTCCCATCCAAACAGGAGCCAAGGTGGCCAGAATCAGATAAGCCCAGCTGGGGCCATTGAATTTGTCTCAGCCTTAGACTTCTTATTAGAGATACCAGTCTCTAATTCCTCATGAAATAAGACCAGCCCCAGTGTGGCCCTTTCAAATTGCTAACTGACCATTGGGTATAGTATTGTATAGTGGTTGTTGATAGAAGCTACTAAGTTCTGAGGTAGTTTTATAACAAATATAATTGGGATAGAAATTCTTCCTTATCTGGCTAGCTCTGCATCTATGAGTTTTCCCAAGTACTCAGCTAATCTAGCATCTACCATATGTGTGGCGTGCAAAATACTATGCTACAACAGGTATAATACAAGACCAGCACACTGAAACAGAGAGCATAATAGTTACTGTTTTGGGTACTGAACAAAAATACCTGACAAGAAGCAATTTAAGGAAGAAAGATTTATTCTGGCTTACAGTTTGAAGGCTTACATTCCATGGTGGAGGGGCAGGCCTGCTAGCAAAAGCCAGAGACTGGGTGATCACATTGTATCCATAGTCAGGAAGCAGAGAGTGAACAGGAAGTGGTCAAGGCTTTAAAACCTCAAGGCCATTCCCCACCCCCACCCCCACCCCACCCCTGGTGCACACTTTTTCCTGCAAGTCTCTCCACCCCCTAAAGGTTCCACAATCTCCCAAAACAATGTTGCCAGCTAAGGACCAAGTGTTCAACACATGAGTCTATGAGGGTCATTTCACATTCAGACCACAACATAGAGGAAACGAAGCTATTATAGACATCACGTGATAAAGACTGCATAGGACAGAGCAATACAGCCATGACTATGGTATAAACACATAAGAAGCAATCACAGAGGCCTCATGGCAAGGAGGCTTACCTTGGGCTTTGAAGGACAGGTAGGACTTGGGTAACTAGAAAAGAGAAAGAGACCAAGTCTTGGGAGAAAGGGAAATAAAATTTGAAAAATGAGGTTTGGTATTATTCCTTAAGATTAATCTGAAAGTAATATTTATCTTACTTGAAAAAATATCTATAAGGAAAATTGCTTTCGATTGCATTTCTAAATTCTTTAAGAATTTATTTTTATTTAATAGTTACACTTTATACAGCCTTAATTGTATCAACACCATTTTAAACTAGATTGATTTTTACAAAATTGATGAACAAACACTGCCTCTTCTAAAAAATATAATTTTAACTATCTTATCACAACTGAAATTTACAACAAATTCCTAGAAATATAAAGTCATACCATCAAGATTCACTGCTTTAAAGCTATACAGTAGTAGGCTTTGGAGCCGTTAAATCATACAATGCAATGAGGAGGTTGCTTGTCTCTTGTAGGCAAAATACATACGGATACAAATTAAATTTGATGGCAGATAACAGCTAAGCAAAATATTCATAAAAACATTCCCTTAACTTTTCCCCACAAGCAACAAAGAATTGCTACTCCAATCTAGGGTTTTGTTTGCTGCTGCTGTTGTTCCTAAGGTCTTTATGATACCCCTCCCACCCCGGGATCATCGAAACACACAACAACTAGATTTCAGCAGCATTTCAGATTTCGGGATGTTAGATTTTTCTCTGTTTTGAACACAATTTATTGGAATTCGTCACTTCTTAGGTAGTAAATTCTGCTGAGTTGCTCAGCCTCTTGTCCTTGCCTTCCCTGGGACCATGCGATTGCCTCTCAAGTTCTGCCTTTAGATTTTAGCCCTGCTCTCTGCAATAGTGCAGAATAAGCTGATTCCCTCTCCCACACGGTAAACACTGGACCACTGGAAGGCAGTTCCCATGCAGTCTGCATTCCTTCTCTTCTTGCCTAAGGATTTCACTGTCTTTCTTTGTTCTGATTGTTGTCTTCTGGGCCATTCTGTCTAAAGTCTTGCCAATGACAACACAATGTTCCAGCTGTTGAGGGAAATGAACTGATTATCAGAGAGGAAATACTCAGTGTGATTTTTTTGGAAACTCTGCCAGGCTAGAGATATGTGTGTGTATGGGAGGGGGGGTTGTCAAAAAGGGAGGACTGTCCATGCGTGCACGTGTCAAAGCCAAAGATTGATGTTATACATCTACCTCTATTAGTATCAGAGGTAGGGTTCTCACTAAACCTGGTCAGCAAGCCCCCAGGATCCTCTATCTGCCAGTTCTAAGATTACAGGTGCACTGTGCTGTGGATGGTTTTATCCTCCAGGGGTACTTAAGAATTTTAATTCAGATCCTCTGGTTTGTATAGCAAGCACTTTACCCATTGAGTCATCTACCGAGCCATCCCACAAATGTCTTATAACTAATTTGGTAGTGAAAACATGTTCATCTGCTTGAATTCATAAGGACATTTCAAAATACTGAAAATCCTTAATTGTTGCATCAGAAGGAATCCCCAAGAGTTTGGCAACACCCTAGATATAAGCAGATTTTCTTGGGAGGTTTTGTGGCTGAAATGAATCAACTAGCTCCTACCTGATCTAGAACTTTCTCTTTGGGAAACACAAAGTCTCTACAACGTATCAGTAGCCTCTAGTATACCAAAACCCTCCAGTTGACAGAAAGGCCAAGATGTAACTACAGCATGATATTTGATGATTCCAACACTGTAGCCACAAGCCACTTATGACTATTTAAATGTGATGTCAAATTAAATTACAGATTTATACCCTCAGTTGTAAGAGTCACATTTAACTTTTCTTCATTTATATGTATTTTATATATATATATATATATATATCATGGCTACTATCTTGAAAGTCACAGTTGAGAGCTTTTCTGACGCTGTTGAAAATTGTTTTCTTATGTAGGTAAAAGTGCCGACGTGGCTTTTAAATATATTAAAAATAAAATAACGTGATGAATGTAGACAATAATGTCCAGTCCAGTGTTATGCAGGAGAAGCCCACTGGCTAAGAATTTATGTTTTGGAGATTGACTGACTTGAGTTTAAGCTTTGTTTTTTATGATTTATCTGTATGGTTGGTCCAGTGAGTTAACTGTAAAATGGGTATAATAAATTTCCTTTTAGTAATAAGCTCAAATGAGAACATTTGTACAAGTATTTAGTACAATGTTGACACATACAAGCTGTCAGCATAGACATAAGGTATTGTTGCTATTATGATTTATAGAGATGAAAATTTCAGTCCTGAAGCACCATTTACAGAATGTGTGAGCAAACATACCGCAACGCGTCATCGGGTGACAGCATCTGACAGAGGTGGGTAGACAGCAGCTTTGGTCTCCCCACTCCTAACCCTGTGTGAACACGTGTTATTCAGGGTACCTGGGTATGGAGTTCCGGATGGTTCTTTGATTCATTTGGGTGAATTAGTTCATAGGGGAATAGACATGCCTCCTGCCCCTAATACCATTATGTCAAGAGATCCAGGGCCTACCTACAAAACCCTCTGAAGAGATATTCCCTATTCAGAGTCCTAACGTAGCGAGCTGGGGAGATGGTTCCGCCGTTAAAAGCACTGACTGCTCTTCCAGAAGACCCAGGCTCAATTCTCAGCACTCATATGGCAGTGTAAGTATCTGTGACCCCAGTTCCAAGAATCCAACATACTCTTCTGGCCTCTGAGAGTACCAGGTACACACATAGTACACACAGAAGCATGACACGAAAAACACCCAACACATAAAATAAGAGTAATTAAAATATTCTATACAATTTAGAGGTTTTGAACCCAGATCTATATTTAGGTATATCAGGGTTTACAGACACGAGATCTAGGGTTCCAGCTCTGGTTTAACAGTGTTTTCTTAACTGGTTTGCACCTAACTGTGCATTGCTCAGCATTTGGGCTTCTATTAATACTCTAAGATAACAGAAAAAGTACATTTAATATTCTGTAACCATGGTTCTCGTGGAGCTCAGAAGATTGGCTGGTAAGTGGACAGAGTGGAAAACAGTTGGTTTTCAGGTTCTCGGGAATCAGTACTTTGAGCTCAATGATCTAGCTGGTCTAGACTGTTAGTGTGCTGCCAAAGACTGGGTCCAGGAGGGGCATGGTCTGCAAAGGTCACAGATACCGAGCCATGATATCAGGTTGCTGTCAGGTTTTCTTGGCCGTGAGCAGCCTTTCGCATTGTAAGCTTTTCCTGCTTTTGAAAAACATTGTTTCTGATCTCCAGTTTTTAATTTGCAACATCGGTCAGGGCATTCATCTCTGTTTCATACTGAACATTAAAAATTTTGACCAAGCGACAAGGACAAATGACCGGTTCTGTTCCTTAGCCAAATTTAATAGTCCTACTGAAACTACTCTAAAGCAACATTTTACAGCTCCCCTGTGTGAGCACACTGCAATGCCCTCCAGTACCTGACAGGCATCGCCTGGGACTTAGTAATTTATATAAAGGCTTTCATTTTGAAGTGTGTGTTCTTTCTAAGTATTCCTCCGAGTATCATGCTGTAATCAGCTAAACACATTCATTTAGAATACATTTGTCACGGAGTAAATTTAGCTACAGTTTAATACAAATGAAGTTTAGATCGTTGCCTCATTATAAAGAAGGTAAACACCGTAAATGTGCTTGTATTCGAGGAGACTTGAAGCAACACCAACAAGCGTTCCTGGTGTTGTGAGAATTCCTTCGCTGGGGAGACATAAATAGTGTCTACCTCCTCCTTATAAGGGCGATAAAACCACAAAAGTATGACTCCACCAATGTTCACTCTGGGGAACCAGGGCGTACTTACAATGCACAGGGAAGGGGTTGTGTACAGGAAGGAGTATGGGTGACCCCAAAGCTCCTGCACCAGAGGTCTTCACCCAGCGTGGATGATGGCTTCCCTTTGGCCTTACCGATAGAGCTCCCCGTTCAGTTAACCTTCCTCAGCCTATATACTCCATCACCTCCTATGACCCCTAGCTCACCTTAGCTAGTGCAGAACTGCATACGAATGGCTGAGAAGTGCAGAAAGGCAGCAGCAGGAATCTCTGCTGAGGGTTCAATGAGGGTTCACCTGCTCTTTCTATGAGTGAATGTCAACACGGGGATGGCCTCTTACGAGCAGGCACAGCTGACCTAATGCAGGTGGCAGCTGTGTTGCTTAGAGGACACATTCTGTAACAATCCACTTTTCTTCTAGCTGTGACTATTCATGAATGTGGGAGTGGTCTCACTAATCAGGTACTTGAAGGACAAGAACCCACAAGTTTCTGTTATCTGACTCACACAAACAGGGGGAAGAAAGTCATTTCAAGAATTTTTGCAGGTTCTATTTATACTTCTAAGAACAGCTTACACTTGGAATGAGAGAGCACCATTTGACTTCTGGGGAAACGAAACTCTTGATTTTGGAAGGCCCTGTTAGGATAAATCTCCCAGAGATGACCTGGGAAGAGGCCCTAGTAGAACAATGTAGGCTTAAGTCTGAGCTCCATCATTCAAATACATGCAGATTTAGCAGCTTTCTGTGTGTTAATTTCTTCACCTATAAAACAGGATCAATACTTAGTAAAGATGTGATACTTAATAATATAGTACATGTAATATACAGTAGTTAATCTATAAAGTTATATGATGGACAGGCCACACTTAGAGAGCACTAAGAAGGTCTAATCCCACTACAACCGTTTAATAAATTCATCTTGACAAGTTATTAGAGTAAAGCTGTATTTTAATTTCTAGGTTGTCTTGCCTTGAAGTACTAAGGTAGTGCTTGCCTCTTTAGACCGTCTACAGGAAATTCTTTCCAGAGCTGAGACTCCTAAGTCTTCATCTGGAAAACCTTCTAGAGCGTACTCAGCTGTCCTTCCTTCTGGCTTGCTCCCAGTCCCAGCAGTTTACACTGTGTGGATTCCAGTGTGCTTTTTGTCCCGTGCAGAGACCACTTGATTCTGGAGAGGAACATTCCTGCTGTCCTCAAAATACTGATCATCAAAAAGCAGTCCTGAGTCTCCCAAACTCAAGATGTAGTGGTACTTTTACTCTTGGTTACTTCAAAAATCTACCCAAAGTGTAGCACTGTTGGCTCAAAGGCCATGTGTTGGAGTTGAAGGATTCCCGATGACAGGAGAGAAATATGGACATTGGAACTCGTGCAGAGGTGTGTACCCTGGCCTGTGGAAAATCGCATGGCCCTTTAAAAGGGTGGTTCCTGGCACACCTGTGGAGCCCAAATTCGGGAAAACCCCTGCCAAGGCCATGCTTCCACTTCCTCTGTCTTTGTGGATTCCTTGTTCACCAGTATCGGCTATATGGACAGGCTAGAGTCTTTACATACAAGGTATTAGGTGATTGGGTCTTCACTGACCTTACCCCTCCCTCTCCGATTAACAAGCTTTAGGTAGGCTGGTTAAACTATCTAGTAAACAGAGACCAATGCTACTGACCCTCTCCCTTGTGTACCGCCCTACTTTCTCCAGGAAAACATGTTTCCCTCCTCAGTAAACGGATTTGTACCACGAGGCATTAACCTCCAGAGTCTGTTTCTTGGGCTAGTGACTCTGTCCGCCACTCCCTCGGGAACTGTGCACCCACGAAAAACCCACAGCCATGTCCTCTTACCTGGATTAGAAGTATTTTCTGAGATTGAGTCTTTCTCAGATCTGGCGGAAAGTGTACAGGTGAACAGCCTCGTAACAGGTACGGTTGTGAGTAACTGTGAAGCCACTGCCAGGCCTCACTGACACACTCCCACTCTCCAATGCTGAATTGCAAGGAGGAGCCATTTATGCCATGACACCCGATGCCAGAGAAATCTGGAGTCATCATTCAAATGAACTAAATCTACACAAAATCAAATATTGTAGTAACCTGTTGCTATGTCTCCTATGCATGAATCCTGCTGGCTTCTTCTAAGCATATCGCATGTGCAAAGCAATTTCAGCTTTTAGTAGCTGTTGGCATTTATCAACAACAACTGAGTACTAGATTCTTGATTCTTAGCCCACAATAGAACATTACATAATCTCCAAAGAAGCATGGTGCAAGATAATTGGAATTTTTGCAATAAAAATTTGCCACACACTTGTCTAGAAAGCAAAGTATTTAGAACCCCCTGTCTGGTATCTTGGAGATGAAGCCAGCTGTTTGCTGAGTGTTCTGATTTCTACTGTGGCTCCTTGGCATTTGCCTCATATGGCTCCTCTGATGTGCAAATCCAGCAGTAAGAGCATAGTATTGATCTCATCTCTTTACGCCCTTAGAATAGGACCCTCTGTTGACTTCTTGTTTCTGCAAGCCTGTAATTACAATGCTTTAATATTTGAGGAAAAATGAGTGTTCCGGCAGAAATGACATGTTGACATGGTGTTTTCTCAAGGTCTGTATTTTAATGTGATAACTCAGCTTTCCATGCTTGGGTGAGATTATACAATATCACATTAAAATATATAAGCAGTGCTGTAAATTTCTTTTCCTTGTAGTTAATGTTTCATACTCAATACACAGTTCAGGGGGTAGTAGAACTTTCTGATGCCTTTCTTTCATAATATTGCAGAATAGTTAAGAATCTGCTCTATGCTTGGATTCAGACCTTGACTTTGCTACTTAATAAGGAAGTGACCTCATCAATAAAATAGGGAAAAATGAATTAATTGGTTCTGCATATGCTTTGTAAACGTCTTGTATGTGCCAGAAAGTTTGTTCTTCACACAGAATATAGACATTAGCAATAATATGTGGCCAAACACACATTTGCATGTGGAGATACCTCTTGACTGTTTCATTCAGAGTTATTCTAGCTTTGGTAGTAAATCAGGTTTGGATTTTTGAATAAAAATCCAAAATCCAAAAAAAAATTTTTTGAAAAAAATGTATGTGTGTGTGTGCTCGTAGGTGTGTGCCCGTGTACATGTGTGAAGGTCTGTACATGCATGCTACGGCACAAATAGGGGTCAGAGAACATCCTTAGGTGTCATGTTCTCTTGCTTGAAACAGGGTCTCTTGTTTGCTTCTGATAGCACCAGACTACATGGCCTACCAGTGACTAGGCATGTTCCTATCTCTTCCTCCCATCTTGAGGAGTGCTGGAATCACAGTTGTGCTACAGCGTCAGACACTACATGGGTGCTGGAGTCTCAGCTCAGGTCCTTATGCTTGCTGGTAAATGCTGTAAATGCTGGGCCATCTCTAACAGCCTGAGCCAATTTTTTAAATGTGTTTATTTCTTTCTTGTGAAGTACCCTTTGATGCCATCCTTGGCCTGAGATTCTTTGCCATCGTCCTTAACCACCACAGAAATTCAACCAATTACTTTACTGAGATTCCCCTCTTGATCAGTGTTACAGAGGCCTGCCTATTCCCTTAGGTTCTTCTTGTCAACATCTTTCATTAGTTTAATTTTGTGTTCAGCACAAAGGGCCTTTACCAACTTGACCTGTGTAAGCTCACCACAATTAGAGGCAAGCACGCAAAGCTGGACTTGGCGCTTGTCGAAGGCCTTGGCAGCTTTGCTGCATTCCTGTGCTAGACCGTCATGGTGAAGAGCAGTCTTCAACACATCTCCTTAAGCAGTATTAATGTCCATTTCACAACCAGCAGCAATGTCTCCCTTGATCACGGTGGTGGGTTATGGGTGAGGCCGAGTCTTAAACACAATGAAGACCCTACTTTTATGCCGTGGTGACAGAGAACCAGGTTTGTTGAGTTATTTTAACCTTTGGCAATCACTAACAGATTAAAGTGATTGGAATAAATAGATCTGATATATGTACTTGTTTTCTAAGTAATGGGTTGGTAAAATAATATACTCAATTTTGAATTGAAGTATAGAATATGAAATTATACTTGAGCATTGTAGATGAAAGAATTGATAAGGTTTAAAAGGGTTTTGTAAGGAATAGTTTTTTTTGCTATCTTAATAAACGGATCTTAAGAATGAAGTGGTCAAGAGATTTGAAGTCCACGTTATCATGGCAAAAATTAATGGCAAGCATCCTCTTACTCTCGAGAGAATAAAACTAAAAGTGAATCTGAGAAATCAAGCGCACAGACTCAGAGCTGGGGCTGAGGAGCTGACTCATGGGTTAAAAGCACTTGCTGCTCTTGCAGAGGACCTGAGTTTGGTTCCTAGCACCCAAGTCCAGGGGCTCACAACTGCCTGCAACTCCAGCTCCCAGGGGATTCAACACCTCTTCTGGCCTTTATCGGCTGATACTCCTAAGCTTAAATAAAAATGAAAGCAGAACAGAGACTCAGAGTAAATGTTTTGATTTTAAGCAGTGCCTTTAAAAACAAAGAACTCAAAACATATGAGTTAGGAAGGGGTCACAAATACAATCTGTTAATAAACTCAGCTATTTCACAAACTGGAAAAATTAAAACACATTAATAATTGACAATTTTGTACAGCTCTTCTGATTATACTGTGTCTTAAATTCCATAGCTTGTCTCCTCTCGGGTGTTTTCCAAAGTCTGGTTTCCATAAAATAAATTGAATGATAGCAATCTGATCTTCGAACCCCTCAGATATTACATCATTTTATTAAGTATATACAAGTTTTAAAAAACAAGTGTATAAATGATTTTTAAAATCAAAGTATTGAAGTTGCAGGGAGAGAACAAAAAGGAGTTGGAGGGAGGTCAGGGAAGGGGGAAAGTGATGTAATTATATTTTATTTAAATATTTTTAATAAAGGAAAAGAAAAAATCAAATTATAGTCCTTTAGAGAGTTATTTTCAAAAAATAATTCTAATATCAGTTATATCATGATGTCCCTTTAAGTCAGTCTATTACTCTTTAAGATTACTTTGAAGTGAATCCTATTGACAAGCTAAAATAACTTAATAAAATAAAGTTTTGTCTTGTGCCTCTATGTATTTTAGAGTAAACTACTCAACTCTTTTGAGCAGGTCCTGAAGAATGAGGAATATAAATATTGCAAGCGGTACATTTGAAGGGCTCTTCCTACAAGCACTTGGCCTCTCCTGTTTTCAGGGAACTCTTAAGACAGCAAAATAGCCAAGTTGTTTCAGATTCTCAGGGGAATTTAGGACTGCCCTCCTCCTCCCCCTCCTCCTCCTCCTCCCCCCCTCCTCCGCCCCTCCTCCTCCCCCCTCCTCCGCCCCTCCTCCTCCCCCCTCCTCCTCCCCCCTCCGCCCCTCCTCCTCCCCCTCCTCCTCCTCCCCCCTCCTCCGCCCCTCCTCCTCCCCCTCCTCCTCTTCCCCCTTCCTGCCCCTCCTCCTCCTCCCCCTCCCCCTCCCCTCCTCCTGCCCCTCCTCCTCCCCCTCCTCCTCCCCTCCTCCTGCCCCTCCTCCTCCCCCTCCTCCTCTTCCCCCCTTCCTGCCCCTCCTCCTCCCCCTCCTCCTCCCCTCCTCCTGCCCCTCCTCCTCCCCCTCCTCCTCTTCCCCTTTCCTGCCCCTCCTCCTCCTCCTTCCCCTCCCCCTCCTCCTCCTCCTGCCTCTCCTCCTCCTCCTCCTCCTCCTCCTCTTCCTCCATGAAAATACTACACTAATTAGATTCCCTCTCAATATGGAAAAGCCTACAGCCTAGAGATTTCCACCCTGCTTAAGACTGCCCTCAGAGCCACAGAGATGACTCAGCAGTTAAGAGCACTGGCTGCTCTTCCAGAGGTCCTGAGTTCAGTTCCCAGCAACAACCATCTTTAATGGGATCCGATGGCATCTTCTGACCTGTAGGTGCATAGCAGATAGAGCACTCCTGTAGATAAAATACTCTTTAAAAAAGTTTAAAAGACTGAGGCCACTTCTGTTGAACCATTCCCAGCTGCTTAAATAACATCAGTCAAAAGAATATTGTAAGTAAATTATAAGCAAGTAGTTTTTAGTTGGGAACATGTGGAAATGGTTAATGTGATTGTTGAACAGGTTAGGGTCATGGGCTCTTCGTGCTGTAATTTTATTTAGATATACCTGTACAACACTGAGGACAACAACGTCAAAAACATCCTCTGTTGATACTGTAAAAGCCTCGGGGAGACTTGGTAGAGTGTTGATCTGGACATTGAATTGGTTATTGAAGCACAGTTGCAACGGATCTCAAGACTTAATTTCAATGTTGTAGACACCTACCCATTTCCTGAGGAATTCCAGCATTAGCTGAGGAAAGGGGTAGGCTTGCACTGTTCTCTGAAGTACTATATTGGAAGAGTAAAAGGAGACATATTCATCCTACTGGGCATGCACAGAGCTTTTGAAACACCTCGAAAACCTCTACAGAGTTTTGTACTAGCAGAGATTGTGCAGAGAGCTGCACTGAAGATTCACTTCAAGATGTCCTTGAATGGATTTTCCAAGTGATCGCATGCTGACGAAATGTACAAGTGGAAACTGTCTGTTCAAGTATCATGGCAGCTACCTTCAGTGAAGTACCGAGTGAAGACTGTACAAATTAGACATAAATATGTATTTCACAACCATGTGGCCTACCTTCAAACTCGGATAAATAAATGAGACTGCTCCAAGCAAATGACATCTGAAAAAAAGGAGGGGGGAGTTCTCTCTATAGGAAACAAGCGAAGACACTGAACAAAGTAGTTCATTCACTGGGAAAACACAAGCAATGCTTTATAGATGCTAATCTCTTGATTTCAGCGATACTTGAGTTTTCAAATTGCATCATAAAATGAAGTAAACGGTTCAGGAGAGTTGGTACAAAATATTCTTGAATGGACTGGGACATGATCAAAGTATAGAAAGGTTTTCCTTTTGGCTCTATATCTAAAAGCATCATCTCTGGCATGAGGAAGGTTTCATGAAGGAAACTGTGAATATATTATGTTTGGCAACGGAGTTTGGCAATGTTTATTTCTTTTTTAAATGTGCCAACTCTTAGCCCTTTGCTTGGAGTTCTAGGAGCTTCGCAATATTGTCTGAACTTCTCCGGTTCTCTCTACCTGCATGCAGCAACACTACAAATGCTTCCTACGCTGTAGTCAGAGGAGTCATTGTGAGCACACAGCCCTCACTTCTGTGTGCTGGCTTATCCAGTGATAGTCTTCACTCAGCCCCCATGCCCCTAAACAATGATACGTTTCCATCTTCTCTAGTGCTCTTTACCTTTCTGAAAGTTATTAATCCGCATACCTCAATTTCCCGTGAAGGGTGAGAGGCTTCCTCTGATTGCTATATTTAGGCTGTATAGCAGTTCTGCCAATAACAATCACATCTGTAACGGATGTTCAGATTACAAATTAGAAAGTTTGCTATAGAAAAGATATAGAGAAAGATATTTTTTTTCATTTATCTCTAGCTGAATTAGTTATTTCTTGCCTTATGGCAAATGACCCTACAGCATAGCAATTTATAGCATACATATTTATTTTTGCAGTGTTTCTTTGCAGTCCTGACACAGATCAGCTGTATACTTAAAGTTTAGAGTCCCTCACAAGGCTGGGCTAAAATTATCTTTGAGAACAGAAGCTTCACCTGAAGGCTTGACTGGGGGAAGGCTAATAAATTAGAGGCTTCCACTCTTGCTTTTTATTAGCTTGACACTCGCCAGTTTCTTGGCACATGGATTTCTGGATTTCTCCAACATGACAGCCTATTTCAACAAAACATATGAACTGACAAGGCAACAGAGAGTCTGCTAGCAAGACAGAAGTCACAACCTTAGGTAGCCTACATAGGAAAGGAGCAGCCTACCTACACGTGTTAGTCAGGTTCTCTAGAGGAACTGAACCGATAGAAGGAATGTATATTAAACGGAGGTTTATTAGAGTGGATTACACACTGTGGTCCAGCTAGTCCAACGATGGCTGTCTCCAGATGAAACGGCCAAGAACCTGGTAGTTGTTCAGTCCATGAGGCTGGATGTCTTAGCAGGTCTTCAGCATATGTTGGATCCTGTAGAAGTAGGCTCTAACACCAGTGAAGGAATGCAGCAGCAGAAAGATAGATGAACTTGCCAGCGAGAGTAAAGGCGAGCAGGCAAAATGCAAAATCTTTTTTCCGTGTCCTTTTATGTGGACTTCCATCAGAAGGTGTAGCAAAGATTTAGGGTAGATCTTTCCCACCTCAAATAATCCAATCGACCAAAATGCCTCACACTCAAAAATGCCCAGCTGCTTGGTGTATTCAAGTTGACACCCAAGATAAATCCTCATAGTTCCCTTGCACTAAGCTATTGTATGGAAATCAGTCACAGGCAATCACATTCAGATGGAAAGTATTATACAAGAGTGTGTATCAGCGCGCCTGTATATCAGTGAGGGGTGATCTTGGAAGGAGTCCACTACATCTCCCTAAGACTCGTTGTACACATGCCCTTTAATAGAGCTTTGTCTGTGACTATATCTTAGCTCGTCTTACATCAAATTTCTGCATTACGAAGGTCATTTCTTTGCAGCCCACACCAAACTTTACTTTCTTGTTAAGGGAGCCTTTGCTATCATACATTGAGAATAATCCTTTCTTTCAGTATATACTCATAATAGACCACACCCTTGTTCATGCTTCACACTGCAGTTTGAACGGACCATGGTGAATACGGTCAGTCTATCTTTGGTTGTCTTATTTCTCTCCTAGCACAAAAGGGAGATCTTGAAATGGATGCTAACAGACTTACGTTCTGAAGTCCAAATCTCTCTCAGACACTCCTTCTTGGGTGACGAGAACTGAATTTCAGAGAGCGTAGTGGAGTTGAGCCAAGATCGGCATTTATGTTAAAAGTTTTGGACAGACATCCTAGTACGGTGCGGCACACAGTGAGAGTCCAGGCGACAGTTGGCAGCTTCCTTTCCTGTTTGTCCCCCGTTCACCTCTCCCACATACATACTCTATTTGAAAATGCTACTCTAGGGAAATCCAAAGTGGATTTGCTGTGATGGACTAAGTGTGGATTATAGGAAGGAAGGAGTAGTAGAAGACAACCCAGGCTGTTGCCTAGATGACTGGAAGAATGTTGTGAATACTGCGGAGTTGGGAATGACTTTGGGATGCAAAAGTTCAACCTGGTTCAGCAGGTTGCCTGGTGAGGGAGGGAATCACTGGTTTAGGTTTGCATGGGCTAAGTTGAGATGCCAAGTGGGAAGTTAGCTTTCTGGAACTCAGGGGGCAGGCTGAGTGCTGGAAGCACAGATTTGGAAGTGATCAGCTCGCTCTCCATTGGAGGGGAATGTACCTGAAATAGTGTGCTCCTTTCAGGCCACTGAAAGAGTGGCAAGCTTTTTGTTCTCCAGAAAGCAGGCTCATTGGCCACTCTGTTGCCTGGGGGAATGGTATCCAGGGAGAGTATGAGCAAAGTCCTCCTTGGTAAAGAAAGAACCTAGTGGAGGAGACACAGGGGAATCAGGCTGTTTTTCTATGAGTTTCTCTGAGGCTGGAAGCCCTCATTCACCTGCAAGCAGGTCCAAACTTTTGGCATTATGACACAATATCATCATCAACAAAGTTCCTGCTCAAAAACTGTGCAGTGAAGTCACAAAGCGAGCAAACAAACAAGTAAGTTTACAATTTTATGTTGGGCCATGTACGTAGCTATCCATGGCCAGAGAAACAGGGGCTGGATATAACCTGCTGAAGCATGGGTAACTGGAGATGAATCCTCAGGAGTCTCTTCTAGATGAGAGACCCAATCCTTCCAATCCTTCCAGCTCGACCCTACATCCAGTTTTTATTGATACTACTTCAGAAAAGCAAATACAACAGGTGAAAGAGAGGCTAAGGAATGGTCATAAAATAATTTTTAAAAATTAATTCAGACTAAAGATAAAACAATGTAAGAAACTAGCTTGAATAGTGACTATGCCTGGAAAAACAAACAACAGCAAAAAATGCATCAAGTGAAGAATAAACTCAGACCCTTGCAGTGACATATAATTTAAAACTAAAGGTCAGAGAGGAAGAAAGAAATCCACCAGGCTAATGTGATCAAGGAAAAGGAAGTTAGGGAATCAACACCAGCTGAACTGGATAAGCCACACACAGTCCGAAGATCAGTGGTGAGTGTCCTTGAGCCGAGGCCAAGGAGCCAGCGCTCCCGCAGTGGCCAGGGGTTCCATTGGCAGCTGTGCCCTGTGCTGAGCAGAGGCCCTGACCTCTCACCTGCACCTCATCTCTCTCATTCCTAGCTTCTTCTCTCTAGAATTGTGTGGCAGACAGTCTCTACCCTTCCAAGCGCAGGACCCCTGCAATCTAACCTTCAGCTCTGACTGACAGAACAGAGCTGAGCACACCCAGAAATGCGTCTTTGTGATGGAGACTGGCTCCTGCCTAACTGCTTTGAATAATAGTGGCAACATTAAGGTGGAAGAGTGGATGTTTATTGAAGATTCTTGTGCTGGATATGAGCTTTATTTTCGCCGAGTGAACTTCCTATGAACTGTGTGTTATTGCAGACAAGGAAACCGAGGCTGCAATGGGGGACTGCTGTGCCCAGTATCACAAGTCACTTGTAGCATGTGGGCTTTGGGACCCATGTTCTGACCCTCACGTGATGCAAACTCCTTTGAACAAATTTGGGGCTTGTGGGATGGTTGTCTTTTGTCCACCATGTTAACAAGTTGCAAAGAATGTAACGACAATATAGTACATACACACAGGAGCTGCAGTGGTGACCTGTTCATGGTCCTTTCCAGATTTTGTAGATTGAAATCCTAACCTCCATGGTATTGACAGAGGAGTGTGTGGAGACCCAGTTCTTCATAAGTAGCTGTCTATGAGGATGTAGAACTTCATACACACCTCCGTTGGTGCCTTGATCTTCCACCTCTCAGCTTCTAGAATGGAGAGAACCACATTATGTTTCTATACCACCTATTTTGTGGCACATCTTTAAAGTATCCTTAATGGACTAAAAAATCGAAACGAGAAAGGGGTATTTCAGGAATTTTCTTTTGCATTTGCTTTCTGTCCTCTCTACCATATGCTGGGAGTCATGCCTGCAGCCCCATGAGGCATTCCTCCATGTGGAATCTAAATCAACTGAGTTTCTGGAACATGGGTAAATCCTAACCAGTACTAATCTCATTCTTTGATGTGGGTGTCAAAGGATCTCATTGCTCTGAGCTTCTCTTGTGGGTCACACTTTGGCTGCTAAAAGGGTGACTCTCAATCACCACACGTACAACTGTTCTTAAAAGATGGATGTAAAAGATGGATCTTTGAATCAAATTAGTTAATAGATATTTATGTGCTCTTAAGGCATTTTAGATGTTTTGCAATATTCTCTTAGTAAAAGCTTATTAGTCTAATTGATAAAATATTATATAATTCTTTATTAAAATGAGGCTTCCTCCTAAAGTAAATAATGAGGAATAACAGATTATTTTCCCGGAGTCAAAAGGCCACATAGTATATATGATCCCATTTACACTAAGTATCCAGAGGAGATAAATATTTAGACAGAAAAAATTCATCGGTAGTTGCCAGGAACTGGGCAGATGGAAAAACCGAGATTAGCTGTTCAATGGATTCAAGATTTTATTTTGGAAGCATGAAATTTTTTGAATCTGGACAGAGGTTATGACTATGTAATATTATGAGCATACTAAATTATGCTAGTAGTTGCTTGTATAATGGTTTATTTAGAATTTCACTTCAATTAATATTAAGAACAAAAGAATTCTAAAGTGAAGGGAAAAAGGTCTTTTGCTGTAGAAGTCTACTTTCAGTTGTGTATAAAATGGTTTTTGCATTGTTGGGAAAAGGGCAGCATAGGTCTTGGCATTTTGTATTGTCTGCAGATGTTGGATTTCTGTGGGGGATGTTTGATTGCTTATGATCTGCAATCATAAGTTCAGAATCAATAAAAAAAAACCCTTAGCTTGAGGTTCCACTGTTGAGTACAACACTGGCCTCTGCTGAGGTCTGGCAGAGTTTGCGCCTATGAAAGTGCCTCCGTGTCCTGTTTGGTGAGCCACCACAGTGGCTGACTACTACAATCCTTCCATTCGGGTGGTAAGCATTGAGGTCACTGTGTTGAGACACCAAGTCAGCTCTGGGCATCAGAGCAGGGACCCCTTGGCCATTGTCCTGTTACAATGATCCCTTCAGCCACAGTGTAGGTGACAGACAACTCTCAAGAGAGGAGCCTGGCACAGCAAGGCTTACTTTGCTCCATTGTCACAAGATTGTGAATAATAATGAAGGATTTGAAGAGACTGACACTGTCCACCAGTGTCCTGAGTAAATGTATCTTTCATGATCTCGTGTAAATTCCATGAGTCTTACCGCTTTGGAGAGCTCTGTAGCCTGCTTGAGGAATCACAACTTGTAGTTTCACGTGGGAAAGAAAAAGTACATGTTTCGACACTGCTGTAAATCACCTGAGTTATAACACAGGAAATAGGTTTATCTCAGAGGAGGATCGGATTGTGTCCTTAAAGGCTTTAAAACAGCAATATTCCTATTGGCCCTTATAGAAAATTCTCCTTAGAACTTTAATAATAAAGGAGCACACCTTTCCCATTAAAGGCTAAGGAAGTAGCAGAAGTAACTGCTGAATGACATCTTCTGTGCAAAACAGAGACCTTCCTTTGGGACAACTCACCTTGCATGCATGTCTCAGGGCCCTGAGCTTTCCACTCAGAATATAAAGGGAATCATTTAGCAATCTCTGAATTTGGCAGAGACAATGACCATTCCTGATTTTTTGGACCAAACTTCTCCTGAAGTTGTTTCCTTCTTTGTGTCCTTAGAAAATTCCTATTTACAAAGTTCCGGTGGTTTCTAATTCCCCACTAAGCTCATATTTATCAGATAAAACAATTTGGATGACTCATAGTCTTTCAGAATTAGAGAGCACCTGAACTTCCTTCTTTATAGGGAAGCATGCAGAAGGTGAAGTTCAGAGAAGTTGACAGGCTCTTCCTGGGCCATAAGAAGAGCAGCGACTAGAATGTTCACTATCTTATCCCACAATGTCCTGCTGGACATAAGGCCTAGCCTCTCGTGTCCTTTGGGATTAAATATTTCTCACTGCTTTAATTGGGAAGAAATGAAGATGATGGAGAACCTGAGAATCATCTTTATGGTTTAATAGAGCAGTATTTCGCATCAGCACAATGCAGCAATGTATTTAATAGGAGTAGGGACCATGGGGTTCTCAGACCTTTTCAGGACTTCATGCTGCCTATGCTTCCCCTGACACCCGTCCTCTCTCACGCTGCTCCACCTGAGTGCTTATCTGGCTCCTGCTCAGATGCTTGGAGTGAAAGGAAACTTGCTATTTCATTGGGTACCATGCTTCATTTGTGTTGATGTTATGTTTCTATTCTCTCTCTCTCCCTCCCTCAATCCCTCCCTCAATCCCTCCCTCCCTCCCTCCCTCCCTCCACCTATCTCCCTCTCCACCCTTTCTCCCTCTCTCCTCTTCTTTTATCTCTCTCTTTCCTCCCTCCATTTCTCTCTCTCTCCTCCCCTCTCACCCCTTCTCTCCCGTTTCCACTGTTCTTCTTTCTCTTGTCCCCTCCTTCTCTTCCCTTCCCTCCTTCCTCTCAGACCAGAGAATATATGCACATATTTAATGGTATACTTCTTTTGCAATTGATATTCCACACAGATTTTTAACATTTAAAAATTTAACCCTATTTATTATTACTCTGTCTCTTTCTGTGTATGTGTGTGTGTGTGTGTGTGTGTATGTGTGTGTGTGTGTGTGTGTGCACGCGCGCATGTGTATGTGCACGATGTAAGTATTGGTGGTACACATGCAGAGGTCAGAAGATGACTTTGAGGAGTCAGCTCTCTCCTTCCACTTTTACATTGGTTCTATGTATGAAACTCAGGCTTTTTCAGTTTGTCAGTCAGGCCTGTACAGGAAATCCTTTCCTCCTGAGCCATCCCACTGGTCCTACACTTAGATTTTAATATTGATACAAAGCCTTATTATGGCCATTTCAATTGGCTTCATATAGTTTCCTTAACCAAACTTCATAAAAGCAATTTCTTAATAAGATGCTTTTACTTTTATAAGTAGAATTCATTTTGTTTGATTTTGGGCAATATGGCTTTTGGGTTATAAAGAGTTAGCTGTGGTTGGATGTTCTAGAACAATATCAAATATATCTAATTCCTCCTCTATGAAGCAGCTCTGGGTAATTTTTGAAAGCTATCATATTCCTCTTAAAATTTGTCTTTTCCAATGCAAACATCCTCAGTTCTGTCAGTTGTTCCTCGTAAGTTGTGGTTTACAGACCCTTCAGTAGACTGTTTTCTTCTGGATGGGCCCCGATTTGTCAATGTTCTTTGTGAAGTATGGAGCCAGAATTAATTACTGTCATAACAATAACCGTAATAATAACCACTGTTTATTCACTGTGCACAGTGTTCCAGGAACTGGGCAGAGGGCTTGCTTACTTAATCCTCACTAAACTCTAATGCACAGGTTATTATTCTTATATTTCTAGATGAGGGATCCAGTTTAATATGTTAACTGGCTTGTGAAAGTCACAAAGACAGGAAATGGCAATGCCAGGATTAAAATATGTTCCTTGTTATGAGTAAAAACAACAACTTCCTCCTCCTCCCCCTCCTCCTCCTCCTCCTCCCCCTCCTCCTCCTCCTCCTCCTCCCCCTCCTCCTCCTCCTCCTCCTCCCCCTCCTCCTCCTCCTCCTCCTCCTCCTCCTCCTCCTCCTCCTCTGCAACTTTATTTATTTTTATTTCATGTGGATGGGTATTTGCTTGCATGAATGTCTGTGCACCCTGTGTGTGCCTGGTGAGCACGGAGGCCAGAAAAGAATATCAGAGCCCCTAGAACTAGAGTGATGGATGCTTGTGAGCTGTCATGTGGGTTCTGGAAAGCGAACCTGGGTCATCCAGAAGAGCAGCCAGTGCTCTTAACCAGCAGGCCACCTCTCTAGCTTCTTTCCCTCTTCCTTTCTGTGTGCGTGTTGTGAGATGTGTGTTGGATAGGCACGTGCAAGCTAGTGAGTGTGTTGCGGAAGTTTATTTTTACTTATGCATAGAATGTTTTGTGCACTGTTGGGTGAGAGGTCTGCCTAGGTCTTAGCATTTTGTATTGTCTGCAGGTATTGGATTTGTGTGGGGGAAGCTGATTGCTAATGATCTGCATATGCTATCAGTAGAACACATGAGGCGTTCTGAATCAATAGAGACACCTGAATGAAGATGCTCGGCGTTCCACTGTAAGTATGGCACTGGCCATGATGGTGGTTCCCTCTGCTGAGGTCTGGCAGGGTTTGCAGTTATGAAATATGCCTCCTTGTCTTCCTTGCTGAGCTGCCCCAGCAGTAGGTGAACTGTTACGAGTGGTTGTGTGCATTTGGAGGCCAGAGGAGAACACTGGGTATCTGGCCCTATGAATTTCTTCCTTATTGACTGCAAACAAACCAGAAGCATACCGTTTCTGCTAGGCTGGCTGTCCAGTAAGCTTCTGGTATCTACCTGTTTCTGCCCCAATACTGGAATTACTAGCATGCTCAGCCATGCCCAGCTAGCAGAATTAGCACTTTTACCCCTTTGCCCCTGTTAGGAACATATTAAATATTGCTCTAGAATTTCTTGTTCATGCCAAATTTATGGTCAAGATATCAATTTTTTTATGCTGACTCCTTAAGACTTATTTATCTTTTTTGGTGATTTTAAATTTATAGAAAATATGATAGAGTTTAGTTCTGCTAAGACATGTCTCAAGTTTCCTATTTGTCCATTTGTAAAATATTTATCAAATCTTTATTTCATGTCAGACATTACTTTAGGAGTTGATAATATTGATGTAAATAAGAGAGTCCTTCTTGCAGCAGGTAGAAATAACTAAGTGCGGTTATTTCAGACGTTTGCATTGATGGTTACAATAAAATAAGAAAAGTAATATGTTAGTACATGACTTTGTTGGTATGAAGAAGAGACAAGGTAAGATTGAGTGGTGGGACAGGCTTTGGGGGGGGGTGCCATTGGGTAACATACAGGAAGGATGAGGAGAATCTAGCTATCTGAAGAGTGGAGGGAAAAGAATTCAGGCTCAGAAATGGCAAGGGCTAAGGTCCCGGGACTGGAGTAGGCTTAGTAAATTCAAGAAACAAAGAAGCCTGTGTAGTTAGAAGCAGATGTATGTTGGGAGAGTGTGGAGGAGGATAAAAGATACAGGCAGAGATAGATGACGTAAGGCCCTGTGGTCCATGGTAAGAAGCTTAATTTTTTTTTTTTTAATGCAAGGACATAGTCTGGTCTAATTAACCCTTTAAATATGACATCACCTCATTGTAGAGAGTGGATTATGTGGGGCAAGAATGAGAGCAGGGAGGTGAGTCTGGAGGTGATTGGAACAGTCCTGTGAGAAATGACAGTGGTCTAGGTCAGGTGCTGGTTGGCTTAATTGTGCCTCAGATCAGTGGAGGAAAGTGGATAAACTCAGAAAAAAAAACAAAAGCAGGAAAGAAAGTGGTTAAAGAACCTCTAGCACATTGAATGGAATGAGGTAAAAAATAGAATTTGACTCAACTCAGAGTTTTGGGTTGGTGGGCATATTGAACCTACTGCATGTGCATATGGATACATGTGTAAACACAGATACACAGATACATCGTTGACTGATATTAACTAACGCTTACAGAAAGTCTCTGGTGTTCGTGATAGTTTCCTCAGGACATTTCAAAACAGAATCTAAGATTGAGATAGGCTAAAGATCTTGCTTTGAGTTATTTGGAAAGTAAATAGGGAAGGCAGGGTTTGAACCCAGGAGTGCCTGGTATCCAAAGAAGTTTACTTCTTTCCACGCTGCCATCCTTGGAGCCCTGACACAGACCACAAGGTGCTGCAAGCTGTGGTGTAATTAAAGACTCCCACAGCTTGTTTATGGAGGCCGTATTTTATTCCCTCCCTTGAGGGCCTTGAGGGGCTCAGCCCCAGCTTTGGATGCATGTGTTTAAGAGATATAGGCACACTGGGTAAAGTCAAAAGTAAGTGAAATGACTAAGCCGATGGAGAAAACAACTTTTGGGGAATGGCTAAAAGATGGCAGCTGAGCTTAGTGCTGACTAAAATGGACATAGCCTGTAAATAGTCCTGGGAAGAAAAAAAAAAAAAAAAAAAAGGTTCCCCTTCTAAAAGTAGAAAGAAATTTCATGAGGGGACAAGCAAAGAACAGAATTTAATCCACAAATCCATTCTTTCATCCACACCCGTAGTGGGTGGCATGGCATGATCGTGTGTCTGCGTTTTTATGTCAAAGAAGGGAGCTAGCATTAAATGCAAACAAGTTGTATTGAGGCAGAAAGGCAAAAAAATCCACGGAAAACATCCCTTATCCCTCCAGTCCTTCACATGATGATTACTTTACTCTGGGGGCCTTCAACTTTGCCTAAGACAAGAAAGAGGAGGTCCTGGAGAGAAGTATAGGAGTTTACAATTTGAATACCAATTTATAATGAGATCTGTGCTTTCATGGGACAGCTGTGGTAGTGGCAGTTCCTCGCAGCCATTGTCCAGCTAGGAGCAGAATTACTTACACACCGAAACACGCGAGCTGTTGTACTGTTCTGGAGGCTGGAAAAGGAAGAGGGCCGGTGCCATCCCTCACTGCTGCCCAAATGCGACTTAAGCTTCAAACACCATTTCAAATTTCCTTGCATTTGCCATAATGTCTGCACATTTGTTAGTGAAATCAGAGAACAGGGCTGCTAAATAACGAAGGGACAACTGTCCAGTGCAACGGGTGTGCTATCTTCCCACATTCGCTATGAAGATTTTATCAGGAAGCTAAGGCAGAGAACCTCGGTGCATCAACCACATCCGGGTTGGACGCAAAGCTCCCGCTGTGGAGGGAAAGGCTCCAGAAAAGCACACCTGTCCTTTTCAGACGGCTCTCAAATGTCATGTTCGTTTTCCTGATGTTTTTGGCTCCGGCTTCTCTTGCACAGTTGGAAGGCTGTCCTGTGTTCTGAAAGTTAAAGAAAAAAAAAAATCCACGAGAATCTGTTCTCTTAGGCCTTTGTGTTCCCACAGGACAGCCCCGCCCCCACACCTTTCAGTCTTGCATAGTAAAAAAAAAAAAAAAAAGCACATCTGCAAAAACATGATTCGGTCCATCAAGGAAGGAACATGACATTTTGCCTAAATATACAAAAATATGAGTAGGATGTTGTCTGTCCCGCGTTCCCAACAGCCTGGTGGGTAAAAGAACCCTCAGTTCCTGTGTGTTCTCTTTGAATGGAGGCTGAGTCACACAAGCATGGAGAGAATGGGGCATCATCCTCTGCTTGATTCTTTGTAATCTGCAGATTGCGGAATTTGCCTTAACGGGAAGCTTGATTGTTTCCCCTTGGGAGGCAATTTATTAGCAGTTATTTTTAAAGCTAGAATAGGGTCACTTTAAATACACCATCTTCATTCATAAATCCATAGCCAGAGTGTATAAATATAGAAAATTTCTATGGGTGAAATAATTCCAGTTCATCTAGTCATCTGGAAGCATAACTTGGTTTGGGAGTGTTTGAACTGGAGTAGTTAACTTTGAAGATGATGATGGCTTAGTAAACGTGTGCTTTTTCATGCCCTAAATGCAGGCTTCCAACTTGCCTGTCTTTGGACACACAGAGCAGAGGCCAGAGAAAGCAAAAGAACCTGTTACAAAGCACTGAGGCAATCAGTGAGTGACTTCAATTCATTTCTGTGTAGCTGTGGCATCGAGTTCCCTCCATTATGACAACTTGACTCTATGCAAGTTCACCTTATGAGAAGTAAAGTAAAAGGGCTAACAGTCATGTTTCCCCATATGTAGAAGAAAACCATTTCATAGATCACCATCTATGCACCCTGGCCATGAGACTCCTGGTCCTCAGGCACCTGAGAGGACTTTCTGTCTTCTGCCATAGGAATGCACATTCTTGCTTGACTGCTGTTCTTGAGAAGTACAAGAGTAATGTCCGTCAGACTCTGATGTAGGCTTTCCCAAGACTCCTCAGGCTGCTAAGGGGAAAGGAAAACAGAAGATATATTTAATGGAAAAGGAAAGGAGGCTTGTCAAGAAGAAAGTGTCAGCCAGCAGAGGCAGTGGGGTCTGAAATCATTGCTGTCCTGACTTGCCGACATGTTAAGGGATGAAGACTGAGTCACACGGCTAAGTTATGAAGGGCAGGTTCTCACTCCGTCCTTTCATTTCCTCTTGAAAACTGGAGGGACCATACTTGTGCCAAACTCAGTGCAGCGTTCCAGGATTTCATTGTGTATCACTGCCCTCGCTCTCTTGGTGTCTCCTTTGCTGTTTCATGTTCACATGAGAGGCCACAGGGAACCATGGAAGGTAGGGCCCAGTGGAAGGAAAGTATTACAACACTGGAGCATACACATTGAAGGGTACACCCTCTTCTCTCCTTTTTTAGTCATGCCATGCAGCTGCTTCTCCAGCCTGAGGGTTTTGATCAATTTGCCATATATTCCAATTAGCCCAGGCTAGCCTGGAATTGAGGATCCGCCTCCTGAGTGCTGGACCCAGGAGTTGACCATGCACAGCACGGTCTAGACATTTTTATTAACTAATTATAAAATACTAAATCAGAAAAGGAACCAAGACGAATTTCTCAAATGAAGTGGTCGATGGTCCTGAATACAATACGATGCTGTCCCGATTTATTCTGGCTCATTTGATCTCTCGCATCTCTCTGCCCTGTGTGTCTCCAGGAGCAGGTTGGAGAGGACTTCCCTTTACCGATTGTTCTGCTTCATAGCTGCCTTCAATTGAGGAGTAACTACCAAGAGACTCAGCAAGATGATGTGACAACTGGAGCCACCCTCAGCCTGAAAGAAAGAATTCCTTTCCATAACCATCATGTAGGGAAAAGGCAAGGCGATGCTCAGGCAGTCCTTCCCTCTCTGTTGTGCCTGGACAGCCGCTCTTTCTGTCAGAGGGCAAGGCTTCTTCCTTGTCTGCTATACCTCCATTTCCATAAAGGTCAATCTGCAATACAGTGTATAGCCTTTGCTAGGTCTCCCAGCCCTCCTGGCCTTTGACTCCCCTAATTTTTTCTGCAAGTTTGCTGGACTGTGTCTTCAGTGAGCAGATTCTATTTTCAATGAGCACACACTTGGCCACTTTGAGGATTGCATCAGTCAGAGTGCTCTATCGTATGTCACCACTCAAACTGGCTTCAGCCATGAAGATTTACAAACTCATTGGAAGTTCAAATGTTTTTGCAAGATGGATTTGCTCCAGTGGTATAACTGCCGCATCAAAGATTAGCTTTTTCCTTTCTTTCTGACATTCAGAGGTGCAGTTTCAAGCTAAGACTGCTATGTCTTTGTCCCTGCATTGCTGATGACAAATACCAGGTCTGTAATCTTCTACCTACAAAACAATCAGATGCCATTTACTGCAAAGCCCCAGAAAACCTCTCCCCCTCCCTGTTGGCCCAAACATGCTGGGCCAGGTAGTAGGAATACTCGAAGTCTCTGAGTCCTTTATTGATGAGCCAGGGAGGAAGGCAGCATCTCTAGATGACAAGAATGCTGGTAAAAGCAGCCTGCCTGCTGGAGAGGCAGTTTCAAAGTCCATTTTGCTGGTCAAGTGCACTCCTGTACCTGACCTCCTTCCAAGTGCAAATCCTGCCGCTCCAGAATTAACTTTAGCCCTGTCCGAATGAATGAGGCTCTCTGTCTTTACATTAAGTTTAGGTATTCTTGAAAGTGGTTTGATTTCCGTTGCTAGGCACTGCTTCCTGGTAACACCTACCCCTTATCTATAGATCCTGGTTTCATGGCTTCCTCCAAAATATGACTCTGATAACTTCGTGTTTCACCACCCACATCTTCTGGAGGCTTTGAGACAGAATCTGAAATACAAGCACATTCAGACCTTAATCATTCAAGAGTCAGGATATTTAACAACCCACTGTTTTCTGTGAATGCTTAGAAATTGAGTTGCTATGTCAGAGAATGTAGTATAAGTCACAGTGGATTTATAAGAATGTGCTAAAGCTGGCTTAGGCCTGCTTTTATGAGCAGGCTGTTAAACACAGCCATCATTAAATCCTGAAGTATATTAATTTACAATGAAACAATTTACATGGATTATAAAATTACTAAATGCTTTAAAGTCTTTCTTTCCTAATTGTTTTGCTACATTTTCCTATGTATGGTTGAGGCTGTGGTGGAAATGCTATGCAATGCTCTGCCACTGTAAAACTCTTTCCAACTCGCATTCAGTAGCAGTGTTCAGTGAGCTGGATATTGCCCATCCAAGGAGTACTGACATCATAGAAAGTGGTAGAAACTACAAATTAGGATTTTACATACATCGTTAGTGCAATATATGAAGTCTATGCATTGTGTGGGTTTGCAATATAAAGATGGCTCAGCGGTTGACAATGCTTACTGATTTTGCTCCTGGTACCCGTATCAAGTGGCTCACAGTGTCCTGTAACTCCAGTTCCTGACACATTCTGGCCTCTGAGGGCACCTGCAAACACATGGTGTGCATAAGCTCATACAGGTAAACACACACACACACACACACACACACACACATAAAACACACACACAATTAATTATTTTAAAATGAAAATAATCTGGGTCTTAGTAAACTAGTGAATCTTGGTTGTGACCATCTCCTTATCTTCCTTATTAATATATTTAATATAATTATTAATATGAGTATATGAAATATCATATAGTCTTTTAAGTACTGATTCATAGCACTCCTTATAGTCTGAAGTATTATTACACTAGAAAATTGTATAGAAACAGGAAAAGACAAATGCTGGTGAGACATGGTGTAGTATGATGTCATCACTTAATGCCTGTGCAGGACAAGTGTGCCTCATCGTAGTCTGAAGACTGTGGAGGAGAAGGAAGCACTCGCTCACCCAGTGGTCTATACTGAGCCTTCATCTACTGTCACCTCTCTCTGTTCCTTTTGGTTTTTCCTCTTCTACCTTTCACCTCCAACACCTGCCAGATGTGGCCTATGCTCTGAATCTCAAAGGCCTTTCAGGTGCCACTCTGCTGTGACTTTTGCCCCTTATCTTCCTCCTCTGGGAGTCAGCTCCTGCCTCCCCTTTATCAGTGGGCTTGCTACGTTCATCCCCGGCCCCAGAGTTGACAGTGTAATGTTTCTGCTTTCCTCTCTGCAGCTTTCCTCTTTGAGTCTTTTCCTCCTGCCCTTTCTGTCTTCCTGTGTCATGGAGACACATACAGACATTGCCTCCATTTAGCACAGAAGTCATTTGGAAAGGCTGTCGCTCATTTCTCTTTTACTCGTTTGCTTGAGTCACTGGAATTATTTATTACTGCCCTGCTCACCACCAATATGTGGACTACAGGTGTAGGATACTTATCTAAATTGAAAATTAGTTTGTACAAAGTTGAAAAAGAAGATATAGGACTGGAGATGTAGTTCAGTTGATAGAAGGCTTACCTAGCTTTCACAAAGCCCTGGGTTTGATCCGCAACAGTACAAACCTGGCATGGTGGTACATGCCTGTAATCTTAGCACTCTAGAGGTAAGGGCAGGGTGATCAGACATTAAAAGTCATCCTTCCAGGCAGTGGTGGGGCACACATTTAATCCCAGCACTTGGAGGTAGAGGCAGGTGGATCTCTGTGAGTTCGAGGCCAGTCTGGTCTACAGAGTGAGCTCCAGGACAGCCACAGGAACAGCAGGGAAACCCTGTCTCAAAAAACAAAAACAAAAAAGTCATCCTTACCCTACGTAGAGACTTTGAGGCTAGTGTAGGCTACGTGAAACCCTGTCTCCAAAGATAGTTACAAATACAAACATAGAGGAGACCACAGATCATAAAGAGGTGTGAAGGGGAAGGCACAAGTTAAAAATGACTCCTTAGGCTGTAGTGTGGGAACTTTTTAGGAACTTGGTCATACTGGTAGACAGAAAAGTAGGATTTTAGTTTATGTTATATCTTATGTTTTAGGTATTTTTCCATTGCTGTGGTAAAATATCATTATAGAAGAAAGTTTATCTGGGCTTACATTTCCAGAGGGTTAGAGCTCATGATGGTGGAGCGAAGGCATGGCAGCAAGAGCAGGGAAACTGAGGACTCGCATCTTGAACCTCAAGCACAGAGAAGAGAGAGCATACTTGGAATGGAGTGAGGCTTTGAAACCTCAGAGTCTGTCACTAGTGACACACCTCCTCCAGAGAGGCCACACCTCCTAATCCTACTCAATCATCACCACCAACTGGGGACCAAATATTCAGGCCTAAGATCATTGGGAACATCTCAGTCAAACCACCACACTCTGTGTGCTCCTAATTATTCCTTGGACAGCTGATTTTTGTAAGCATATCATTTTGTAATTTCACTAAGGAAAGAGACAATTTTAACAACTCAACATGATTTCACTCCTAGTGAACACATACACTTAAAGGCATCTTTGAATCTCATGATTTAAAAGTGTGCCATTGATCTTTGCTGGTTGAAAATAATAATAATTAATTCATGAATCAGTTTGAAAATGACAGTCTCTATTGAAGGAAAATTCCAATTACATTTTACAAGTTCATGCAAATACAGGGCTACAAATGCCTTGACTTATTTGGCTAGTGCTTCTCAAACCATTTCAGAAGGGAATGGGGCTGAACTGAAGTAGAGTGTGAGTTTTGTGAATTTTGCTGAGTTGCCAGGTTTTGGACTACTTAATGAACTCTGACTTCCTCTAGTGTCTGACAGCTCATCCATAAGATTGCAACAGCAAAACCTTTGTAGATTCCTGGCATTCTGGTGTGGGGCTTTGTTCCCAAGTCTCTAGCCTTCTGACCTAGTAGAATGACTATGCTTTTTATCCACATTTCTGAGTACCCAAAAGGGAGGTTAAGCTTGTCAACATCCTTTGATACTTGAGCCTTTTCCTACAAACTCTCTAGACTCTCTACTCTGCCTCTCACTCCTAGTAAAAAATTGAGATACTGGTCTACCGATGCTTGTGGCATTATATCCAGCAAACATACACGAGAAAATTTTCTATGCCAAGAAATCTGTCAGCAATAAAATAAAAGTTCTCCACAATTAAAAAATAAATGTAAATAAACATAAGACATGAAATATACAGCCTACTAAATGATACAGATACTATTAGTCTAATATTATAGAAGGTGCATTTAACACTGCAGCTGAGGCAAACAGGGCATCCAGGGAGATTGTAAGGAGCAGGTATACAGCAGGAAGACTAGTGAAGTGAACTGATTTGCTTGGGATGCTAATAAAGTAATGATTAAGGTGGAATCTATAAGATTGGTCCATGTAAGGCCCCTGTGATAAAAGGCGGGGATTGAAAGAATGTATGCTGTTGTAGCTCAGAGAGAAAGGAAGAAGGTGATGCATGATGAGGCTGATGAGGAAGGTGATCCACTAGGGGAGACTGAGAAGCCAGGAGAGACTGGAGGAAGCCCAAGGTTGATGTACTAAATGCCTCCGAGACTGAAAACTGTCACTGTAAACGGCTTAGGTGGGAATCTCAATGGTGAGGCGGAGATGAGTGTCATACTGAGGTGGGCCGAGGAGGCATATTTAGGAAAGACGTGGAAAGAGAAAGAACTCACTGTGCCTTGGTGCCTTCACCGTGCAGAAGAGGAAGACAATGTGGTGGTGAGAATAACTGGAACTGAAGGAGGTTTAAGAGCTCAGAATGATGAGCTAATAGGATGATCCAGGTGACAGACGTGAATACACAAAGAAGGAGAGACAGTCAATGGGAAAGTGCCTGCAATGGCAAAGGAGAGTGGGGGCTGCTGTTAAACAGCCACGTTTTACATCTTGGAGAGTAAGGGATGTGACGATGTGCGTATAGGCAGGTGCGACCTGACACACCCAGTTAATATTCTGAGCCTCAGCGGAAGGCTGTAGACTTCACATTCCTAGCTTTCTCCATCACTCCCATCGTAGAGAACATATCCTTGGAGGTTTTCTGCGTGATTACCTGCTGACACGCTGCTCATGAGCACCAAAGACCCTTTACAGATGCAGCTCTCTGGTGACCAACTAGGCCCCGTCTCTTAATAGCCCATCCCACTATCAGTTCCTGAGGTATTAATCCATCGATGAAGCTGTTGCTTCGTGATCCAACACCACTCAAGGCCCCACCTTGAAAGAGTCTGCATTGGAGATCAGATATGTGTGGCAGGGGTCAGGGTATCTTTTTATCCGAACCATAATGAAGTCTAGTCTTGAGGAAAAGACAGGCTTTGTTTAAAACATATTGTTTTGGTCAACAACAAACGTAGAAAGAATCATCTGTAGGATCACATCCCAATATTTGAGTTATTTCTTCCTGTTATCGAATACGGCATTTATAGACATTCAAATTTTACATCTTCAATTTTGGCTTAAAGAAATCTAGGGGAACATGGCTTTGAAAACCCCAAGATAGTCTGACTTTGTCTCCACAGTGCTATTGGACTTTTATGTTTCGCCCAGGTATGTACTTTTGTTGAGATTCCTTTGAGCCTGCACTGTGGTGGGAAGCTGGCTTAGGATATAGGACATTTGAGAACTGTCTTTATTAAGGAAACTTAATTGGGCTTCCCCAGGGTGGTACCAGTCACAGCAGGAGGTTCTTACTCCCGCATAATGAATATTGATGCCGGAAGATCAATAATAAATGGGTCTACTCCTCACCCCACAACACTGAACTTTGCAGTAGTTAGATGCTCAGACCAGGCAGAGCTGCAGGATCAGCTCTCCATTTGTTCTGTCCCTGTAGCACTAATGAGGAAAGTTGAGGAATAGTTTTCTCTCCCAGAGTCTCTGCTTGCACAATAATCATGTGGGCAAAATCCTCCTTGGCCTTCCCAGAGCCTCCCTGATCACCCTCAGAGGGAGTTCCACGGAGGAACATCTGCAGAATAGTGGATGTCTAACTGTGCTGTGGTTTGCAGATATGCAGGACATGCCTAAGAAAGAAAATCTAGCCTTTGCACTCTGGGACTCGGCTGACCCAATTAGTGTGTTCAGACCTCTCATCACGAGGAAACGATTCAGCCCACTTGCAGCTAATGGAACAAGTGAGAAAACTAGGAGCTTGCAGTGAAGAAGCTGAATGAACGGCACTGGGGTACGAGCTTCCATGATCGCTTTGGACTAATGAAGGGACAAGGACGATTTTTTTTTTTTTTTTTTTTTATTCAATAAAAATTATGATTAAGGAACACTTTTAAGGAGAGAAATGTAACATTATTTTCAATCATAAATAACTTTCATAATAACTAGAAACAGGCAGAGGTCATCTCAGTTTCACTCATCAGCATAAACAATGCCATTCTACACCCTTTCCAGACCTGCTGCCATGCTGTGCTGTGCTGTGCTGTGCTGTGTGTGCTGTGCTGTGCTGTGCTGTGCTGTGCTGTGCTGTGCTATGCTATGCTATGCTATACTGTGCTGTGCTATACTGTGCTGTGCTGTGCTGTGCTGTGCTATACTGTGCTGTGCTGTGCTGTGCTGTGCTGTGCTGTGCTGTGCTGTGCTGTGCTGTGTGTGCTGTGCTGTGCTGTGCTGTGCTGTGCTATGCTATGCTGTGCTATACTGTGCTGTGCTATACTGTGCTGTGCTGTGCTGTGCTGTGCTATGCTATACTGTGCTGTGCTATACTGTGCTGTGCTGTGCTATACTGTGCTATTCTATGCTGTGCTATGCTATGCTGTGCTGTGCTATGCTATACTGTGCTATTCTATGCTGTGCTATTCTATGCTGTGCTACGCTATGCTGTGCTGTGCTGTGCTGTGCTGTGCTGTGCTATGCTATGCTGTGCTGTGCTGTGCTGTGCTATGCTATGCTATGCTATGCTATACTGTGCTGTGCTATACTGTGCTGTGCTGTGCTGTGCTGTGCTGTGCTGTGCTATGCTATGCTATGCTGTGCTGTGCTGTGCTGTGCTATGCTATGCTATGCTATGCTATACTGTGCTGTGCTATACTGTGCTGTGCTGTGCTGTGCTGTGCTATGCTATGCTGTGCTGTGCTATACTGTGCTGTGCTGTGCTATACTGTGCTATTCTATGCTGTGCTATGCTATGCTGTGCTGTGCTATGCTATGCTGTGCTATTGCTATGCTGTGCTATTCTATGCTGTGCTACGCTATGCTGTGCTGTGCTGTGCTGTGCTGTGCTGTGCTATGCTATGCTGTGCTGTGCTGTGCTGTGCTATGCTATGCTATGCTATACTATACTGTGCTGTGCTATGCTGTGCTGTGCTGTGCTGTGCTGTGCTGTGCTGTGCTGTGCTATGCTATGCTGTGCTGTGCTGTGCTGTGCTATGCTATGCTATGCTATGCTATGCTGTGCTGTGCTGTGCTGTGCTGTGCTGTGCTGTGCTATGCTATGCTGTGCTGTGCTATACTGTGCTGTGCTGTGCTATGCTGTGCTATTCTATGCTGTGCTATGCTATGCTGTGCTGTGCTGTGCTGTGCTATGCTGTGCTATTCTATGCTGTGCTGTGCTATGCTGTGCTGTGCTGTGCTGTGCTGTGCTGTGCTGTGCTATGCTATGCTGTGCTGTGCTGTGCTGTGCTGTGCTGTGTGTGCTGTGCTGTGCTGTGCTATGCTGTGCTATGCTGTGCTGTGCTGTGCTGTGCTATGCTGTGCTGTGCTATGCTGTGCTGTGCTGTGCTATGCTGTGCTATGCTATGCTGTGCTGTGCTGTGCTGTGCTGTGCTGTGCTATGCTGTGCTGTGCTATGCTGTGCTATGCTGTGCTGTGCTGTGCTATGCTGTGCTGTGCTGTGCTGTGCTGTGCTGTGCTATGCTGTGCTGTGCTGTGCTGTGCTGTGCTGTGCTGTGCTGTGCTATGCTGTGCTATGCTGTGCTATGCTATGCTGTGCTGTGCTGTGCTGTGCTGTGCTATGCTATGCTGTGCTGTGCTGTGCTGTGCTGTGCTATGCTGTGCTATTCTATGCTGTGCTGTGCTGTGCTGTGCTATGCTGTGCTGTGCTGTGCTGTGCTATGCTGTGCTGTGCTGTGCTATGCTGTGCTATGCTGTGCTGTGCTGTGCTGTGCTGTGCTGTGCTGTGCTATGCTGTGCTATGCTGTGCTATGCTGTGCTGTGCTATGCTATGCTGTGCTGTGCTGTGCTATGCTGTGCTATGCTGTGCTGTGCTATGCTGTGCTATGCTGTGCTGTGCTGTGCTGTGCTGTGCTATGCTGTGCTGTGCTATGCTGTGCTATGCTGTGCTGTGTGCTGTGCTATGCTGTGCTGTGCTGTGCTATGCTGTGCTATGCTATGCTGTGCTATGCTATGCTGTGCTATGCTGTGCTGTGCTGTGCTGTGCTGTGCTATGCTGTGCTATGCTATGCTGTGCTATGCTGTGCTGTGCTGTGCTGTGCTATGCTGTGCTATGCTATGCTGTGCTGTGCTGTGCTGTGCTGTGCTATGCTGTGCTGTGCTATGCTGTGCTATGCTGTGCTGCTATGCTGTGTGCTATGCTGTGCTATGCTGTGTGCTGTGCTGTGCTGTGCTGTGTGCTGTGCTGTGCTATGCTGTGCTGTGCTGTGCTATGCTGTGCTATTCTATGCTGTGCTATGCTATGCTGTGCTGTGCTGTGCTATGCTGTGCTATGCTGTGTGCTGTGCTATGCTGTGCTGTGCTGTGCTGTGCTGTGCTATGCTGTGCTGTGCTATGCTGTGCTATGCTGTGCTATGCTGTGCTGTGCTGTGCTGTGCTATGCTGTGCTGTGCTATTCTATGCTGTGCTATGCTATGCTGTGCTATGCTGTGCTGTGCTATGCTGTGCTATGCTATGCTGTGCTGTGCTGTGCTGTGCTATGCTATGCTATAAGTATCTGTATGTACTTTAGACATATGCAGCTCCCCTCAAAAACAGTCAGATCAACAGAAGGGAGCTGCTTCTTTTACTGCATTCATGCCTTTACTCACTCAGCAATGTTTCAGTATCACGCAGTGCACTGCTCTTGGTGATGAAGTTTCTGATGCACAAGTTTATTTTTAGTTATGTTTAAAATGGTGATTTTGTGCACTGTTGGGAAAAGGGTTGCTTAAGCCTTGGCATTTGTATTATCTGCAGGTGTTGGCTTTATGTAAAAGATGTTTGATATCTCATGATCTGCATGTGCTATCATAGAACACCTGAGGAGCTTAGATATCAATAAAAAAAACCTTGAGATGAGACGTTCAGGGTTCCACTGTTTAGGATGGTGATTGCCATGGTAATGGTTCTCTCTGCTGAGGTCCGGTAGGGTTTGTACCTATGAAATTGCCTTCTTGTTTTATTTGGTGAGCGACACAGCAGCCTACAGGTACAGGTTTCAATACTGAAAAAAGAAGGAAATAATCCACCTCTCATGGAGCTTTGGAAAAAATATGCACAAAACAAGTAAATTAAAATATATGTTATTTGTGGGTAAATAAACGGAAAGAGAGTAAAGAGTCATTGAGAAGAAGAGAAAGGCAAGATTGCAGGTTTGAAGAAAATGTTTGGGCAGATGCCTAAGGAAGTGATATTTGAGCAAAGACTCAAGAGTTATCAGGAAGCAAGCCAGGTTTATCTCCTAGAGAATGAGTGTGTCAGGCCAAACAAAGAGCTAGTGCAAAGGCCCAAAGGCAAGAACACATCAGGGAAGTGCCAGAAACAAGAAGAAAGTGGGTGTTCTTTTGTGTAGTGTGTGTGCCTGTGATCTCAGCACTCAGAAGGAAGAGGAAACAGGTAGGTAGGGAGTTCAAAGCCAGGCTGAGCTATGTAGCAAGGTCTTGTCTCAAAAAAGCAAGGACCAAGGAGGTAGATCAGTAGTAGAAGGCTTGCCTAGCATGAACAAGGCCCTGGGTTCCTTAACTGACACCTCAAAACAGAGAGGAAGGAAGAGGAGAAGAGGAGGAGGAGAATGAGAAGGAGGAGAAAATATTGACGTGGATCAGATGGGGTGAACAAGGGTGGGTAAGAGGAGAAATCGGTAGGAATGGGATTGCAGATTGAACAGGATTCTCTAGATGACTCTAAGGACCTCAGTGATGTTCTGAACTCTGCCATGCATGTAGTAGAAGCGTGCTTATGAATTCCGTATATTAAAAATGAGATTTTGTCAAAGTATGTAGTCAATCCAAAGCACGCTGAGTGTTCCAATCCAAACTGCTGAATGGTTGATCAGAAGAGCCCTGCCTGCAGTCTGCAGGGTTTGCAGTCTCATTCGCAGCCAAGACTGCTCGTGAAACCTGACCCAGTTAATGAAAAATGCAAATTTCTCCCCAAGGGAAAGCACCATGAAGTGTGGGAATAATTACAATTGATGTAAGAATGGCAAAGAGGATCACAACCATGGTATTACTATTCTATCAAAGTATCATGTGATGTTTTATACATTTGAGGAAATCCGGTATGTTAATTCATTATACTGACTATATATATGGAACTCAAGTTTCACATTCATAAAGTTTATTTAATTTATCTGAGCAATATTAGTATTTTAAAAAATTGTAAATCAGATATTTTAACTTTGCAGTAAATGGAATGTATTCAGTTTATAAACAAGGGTATCAATATTTGAACATCAGATTAATAAGTGAGAAATAACAAATGTTATTCAAATTCCCTTCTTACATACTTCTGTCAGCTTGGTTTTTTCTTAGAATAAGATGAAGAAACCAGGTATAGTGCTACATACTTGTAGTCTCAATACTGAGGAGGGAAAGGCAGGAGGATCAGAAGTTCAAGATCCAGGCCACACTAGGCTATACGAGACCCATCGTCAAAAACAAGAAGAAGAAAAAGGAAAGAAAGAATGAAAGAAAAGAATAATGGGAAGAAAAAAGACAGTATGAAAGGAAAGGAAGAGACAGGGTAGAAGGAAGGAAGGGAGGGAGGGAGGGAAGAAGGAAAATGCTGAACATAAGAGCTCAATGAAGAATTGGGTTTCCACATCTGTTACTTTACTGTAGAGGACAGTAATGGAATGTCCCAATGCAGAAAGGTAAACAAGCAGGACCTTGAATCATTTTCTCTGCGTGAACTGAAAACCACCCTTATCAGTGTCTAATGCTCAATGTGTCTAATGCACATCAGCAGCTCTGAAGTGTGGGTTCTAGAACTCCATTCTCTCTGAGGCTCTCTTTGCCACGCTGGTTTCCTCTCAACCTTCAGTTGCAGCATGTACTTTAATGAAATTGCTATGTGGAAAACATTTTCCAAGGGGCTGGAATGGTGGAGCTCAGTGGTAGAGAACTTGCATAGCATGTAAGACATCACTCCACACGTGATCCTAACAACTCTGGCGCTCCTAGCGGATGGGCAACAGTTCACATACTCCTTCCTGCCGTGTGCATGAAGGGTGTTCTTTGTGGGTAATTGTGAGTCTGGAGTACTGAAACTCAGCCCGGGGAGATTCTTTCATTCCTAGGATTATAAATGCTGCAATCTCTTCTAGAGCAATTACTTTCCCATTATGTGTTCTATAGTTCCTGAAATTTATCAATGTATGACCAAAATCTGTACCTTGGATGATTAAGGACAGCGTACTCCAGCTCTGTCAGGTTAATGAGACAGCAATTAAAGGATCGTATTCATTCCCCTGAATTAATTAGATAATCTTGTTCCACTGGTGGAGGTGGGAGGCACGCTCTGAAAGTCTTGAAAGTTACATTTTAATGCGCGCTGTGAATTCGTTTTTGGTGCATTTTAAAGCTGAGTCACGTGTGATAAATCACTTATTTGTTTGTACTTCAGACCCACATTTGAATGGCATTTGGAGCCTTTTCGAATTTGTTTGTTTCTTCTGCACAGCTATCTCCCTGACTGTAGGGAGAAAGATCGTAAAAGCCAGAAGATGAGCTCATACGCTGCTTGAAGGTTTGTAGATTTAGTGCTCGTATCCAGCCACCTTCAGGGTGCTATATTTCTGCACACAATTCACCATTTGTGCCTTAGGTTTTGTGAGGTCTTTTGTGTGATGGGGAGGTTTGTTTCCATAAGGGGCCTGTTACTACTCATATCTAGGGAAAGTTTTCGGAAAAGAGGCTCTTATTCACATTAGTGAAGGAAACCCAAGGGTTTCAAATGCCTCTACTAACTGTATAGAAGTTCGTTGAGTTGTAGAGATGTTGAGTCCGCTTAATTTTTGTATGTGATGTTTTTATTTATTTGCAAGTTTTTAAAAATAATAAAGTATATAAAATCAAAAGCACTAATTTAAAAAGGAAATCCCAGGGGTACCATGTGTATAGCAATTGTCAAATACTGTCAAAACCTGAGAATGATTTTTTTTAAACAAAGTGTTTTAGAACATTTTTATAATTAAAGTTTTGGCTTTTCCTAAATTTTCTTAAGTTTTTATCTATATATATACATATATATATGGATGTGTATATATACATATATATGTATATAAGATAAAACTTAAGAAAATTTAGGATATATATATATATACAGAGAGAGAGAGAGAGAGAGAGAGAGAGAGAGAGGACCTTACTATATAGCTCTGGCTGGCCTACAACTCATTAGGTAGACCAGACTAGCCTCAAACTCACAGAAATCCACCTGCCTCTGCTTTCTGAGTGCTGTGATTAAAGATGTGCACCACCACACTCAGTTAATTTGCTCTTCTTAAAGAATGAGTCCTTGAACCCTCTGTGTTTTGTCCTGGGGAAAAGGCATTGCTTCTACCCAAAGACCTGGTGCCCCTCTTGTGTCATGCCCCTCTTCTCATGCAGGCTCTATCACTGATACTATGCTGGAAACTCGTGCCTGTCTGCTAGGACACAACACAAAATGTCACTATTAAAATGTTCGTTTATAATTCTCTATCAGACTGGAGAATCTCTAAAGGCAAGAGCTACTTGTACATGTGGGAGGGTAAAAATTATGTGATGTGGGATATAAATATTATGTGATGATTAACTGTTATTAGCCATCTGTTCAAGAAATTTGTGCAGATACCACTGAACTTGCTTAACAAGCACATTTTTTTCTTGGTATCTTCAAAACACACTTGATATTAAAAATCTGTGTTCCTAGCCCTAAGATTTAGTAGATAGGCAAAAACTTTTAAAAAGCAACTTTTAAAGTCATGTATTTATTTGTGTGTATGTAGGTAGGCGCACAGGCTGAGGTACAAGTGTTCAGGTCAGAGGAGAAGGCCATTATCTCCTGCCACCATTGGGTTCCGATGAACAAACTTGGGTCGTTAGCCTGCCAGCCAGCACCTTTACGCACAGAGTCATCTTGCTTGCTTTTATTGGGCAAGATGTTTTACCATTGGGAGCCCATATTGTGAACAACTTGGTATTTATTTCATGTTATTTTCCTTTGAGTTGTCTACATATGATTTAAAATTTATATGATTCACTTTGGGGAGAGTAAAGGCATGCATTTTATTGCTGAGAGATAAAGGACAAGAGGTTTTGCTAGCAAGTTCACTGAGGGTCCACATAGGCAAGAGACAAATTTTCAGAGTACCAGACAACGTAGAGAGCTGTGTACTTTCTGTGAGCATGTGTGGAAGCTTCCTTTAATTTGGGACAAAATAGGGTCATTCATCCTCGTTTAAGGGCTCCAGTTGTGTCAGATCTCTGGTTCTCATAACTAAAATAGCTCAGTGGGAAAAGAGGGAGTGATGTCAAGGGCAGTGCAAGAGACAGAAGCAGAGAAGGCTGAAGTAGAGAGCGGGGAGGAGGTGCCCAGGATAGATGGAGCTGGGAGGGGAGATACAAAAAAATAAAGGCAGACTTCTAAGCCTTCAGCAACATAATCATTTAAATCAGGCTGCACGCAGAGGTGGATTTCCTGTTTACTTCCTAATGGTCACCTGTAATGACCTCAAGCCTTCCATCTCATACTCGTAACTGTTCCCGAGGTAATGGTTAGTGTGGAGCAAAGCTCACTGCCAAGAACTTGTGTCAAAGTGTTCCTTGGTCAAACGTGCACATTTGGAATTTTTACTTTTGCTTTATCAAATTCCTCTCCTTTTCTTCTTTAGGCACTGTTAATTTAATGCTAGCTTTGCTCTCCTCTAATGCAGAGCTTACATACCATTCTTACTCGCGTTCTCTAATGCGCATCTCCCTAATACTTAAATCTGAGTCCTGAGAAAAGTCTCAAAAGATTTCCAGCTTTTCTTTCCCCTCATAGCCGCTGGCAGATGACATTGGGTGATGGATGACATTGGATTCATCTGGGCTACCAAGTAATTCCATAGTAAAAAGCTGTCAGGAGAGATGCTCAGCACTTAACATTTACCCTGCAACACCGTGTCACTCTCTCTAAGAGCCTTCCACTACAAAGTATGCTAGACCAGCAGTTCTCTGTGGGTTACGATGTGGTCAAATGACCCTTTCACAGGGGTTGCCTAAAACCATCTGCAATTGGATATTTATATTACAGTTCATAAACAGTAGCAAAATTACAGTTATGAAGTTGCAACAAAAATAATTTTATGGTTGGGCGTCACTACAACATGAGGAAATGCATACTGTAGACTCATTCTGAGTTTTTCAAGGTTTGAAATTAGAGTGCTCTTTTGGGAGACTAAGGGAGATGCTCTTTGGAAAGTCACTAAGCCAGATTTGGTGGCACACAGCTAAGATGTCAGCTGAGCAGTAGGTCAGTCTGGGTAAAAACAGAAGGAAAAAAAAAAGGTCACTGGCTTCGAGATGTCTTAATGTGTTTATGACACTCACATGGCTGAACCAACAGCCATCATCTAGGGCTACTTAGATCTGTTTGTTTTACATTGCCATTAGTGCAGATGGTATCCAAGGACAGCTTGGAAAGGGGCTCAATGTGGAGTGATAACAAGACACGGGTGGGGGCTCCGCCTGCCACTCGTGCCCACACATACTTTAATTCCTGTTTTTGTCTTCACACAAATCTATTTTGAATAGAGTCTGTCATAGCTTATTAAGTTAAAAACAACCTGACAGAAATGGCTCAGGTGGTTTGAATAATAAGGCAGGAGTTGAATCCAGTTGCTTGAGTTGTTCTGTAATCTGTTGTGCTCTGAATCCGGGAACCAAATTGAACAATTTTGCTCTGTGGGTTAGACTTTATTCCATGTGCTTGGGGACAACACTTTCTTTTCAAAATGTTCTCAGAATTGATGCCATTAGATTTATAGTTCCTGTGCTCAGCACAGCTTTTCTTCCTAGATACTTCATGCCAAGTTGACTACACTTCACAAAGTTTACCATCTGGGCATCACATCTTCCCAGAGTTCTGGGTGTGGTCAGCCCCACCTAACCCACAGGGATGTCTGTGGCTAAGAAATGGTTTGCTCAAGGAAAAGTTGTAATAAAAGGGGGTGGGGGGAGATTGCCATTCCTTTTTTTCTTTAATTCATATGATATTTTCTGATCATGTTTTCCCCTCCCCAGCTCTCTTCCCCCACCTCCTTCCTTCCCTAGTGGTTCCCTGCTGGATACTAATATTATTATCACTTTTATGTCTGAATATGGGAAACTGCTATAGGCATACTGGGCCCTGAGTTGGTATTCCGGTTTGTGTTGGGGCATATACAAAGGGAATTCCAGGGCATCTGTTGGATCACTAAACGGTCTTTCTCTTGTCATATGGTATCCCGGGGCTGGAGAGCTGATGATTGAGCTTATGATGAAAGCTGCCAGAGCTTCTGTAGGGATAATTTCATTAAGCCATGTGACCCTTCAACAAGAAGCTTTCTTTAAGTGACTTAGGAAGGAGACATGATTCCATAAGAGATGATACACTCCCTGAAAAGATTTGGAATTTTCACATATTATAAAACAGTGCTGTCCTATAGACATGTAATATATGAAGTTTAATCATCAAGGAGGCATGACTTTTAAAAATTTCTTAAAAATCAAATGAATTGACATTATTAATACAGTTTATTTAACTGTTAAGTACAAAATGATTTCAGCATATAATAGGTATAAAATTTATTGATGAATTTTCTTCATGTATCAAATCTTCAAAATATGACCTCTGTTTTATCCTTTTAGCCAATCCTAACTCAGACTACCTAACCTTCAAGAGTTTACTAGCCACGTGTTCCTAGTGTCAATACCAGCACAGTGGCCAGCTTTTGCTCAGTTATAATTTCCTGAAAGCAAATATACTAATATCCCTACATCTCAGGCTGCAGTGGCTTATAGCTTTTGCTTAGAAAGAAGGTCAGAAATCACTATTACTTTTTCAAAATGAGTCATTAAACGTCAGGCTGAAGTTCAGACTTCATAGTTGCTCTCTGTCTCTGTCTGTCTCTCTGTCTGTCTCTCTGTCTGTCTCTCTCTGTCTCTCTCTCTCTCTCTCTGTGTGTGTGTGTGTGTGTGTGTGTGTGTGTGTGTGTTTCTTATAAGTTTCACAGCTTCCTATACTTTGTGTATGCTGTTTGTGCCTGGCTGAACGAACATATACCAGTTTCCTGATTTTCTTTGCTAGAATAAGATAGCCTAACCTGTAGTCCTATTTTAAAATACAGGCTCTGTCAGTCTTTGCTTGTAGACTTGTGCTACTGTTTTCCTGGACATCATTAAAGAATCTGTAAGGGAGAAATGAGAAACAACTGCTCTCAAACAGGAACCGTGTTGCTTTTTAGCCTCATGGTTGATAAGATCATTTAATGAGACTATAAACTGCATAAAGCCATGTGATGAATTGTTCCTTAGTCAAAAAGTTGATTAGACTCCTTATAAACATGCTCATTTTCCATCTTCTTTCTGAAAAATGTTTTGATCACGAGTATTATAAGGTTAAAATTAGATTTTTATTTTAACATAATATGAAGCTCTTAGACAAAAATATCTAGATAATACATTATAGAATAAAACATGTTCAATAGCAGCTGTCATTTTTGTTTCTAAATCTTGGTTTATATCAGAGTGACCATTTGGCATACATACATTGATATTAGTTTTAAATGAAAATATAATTTTCTTTTATATACATTCCTTTTGCTAGAGTTATTTTCCTTTCTGGAAATGTTTAACAAGATTATTAATTATTTACTACTCCGGTATTGATACATGATACTGGTGAGAGGTATGTGTTCCTGCTGCCCGTATTCACTTCCCATGGCTGCGTGGCAAGTCACCACAAGTTCAGCAGCTATCAACTAAGCTTCTTATCTCAGAGTTCAATCAGAAGGCCAGGCAGGCTGTACCTCAGCTCTCTGTTCAAGATCTGACAAGGATAAAATTAAGATCTCGGCTTAGGCTGGCATCTGAGACTTAGAGTGCTCCCCCCCCTGTTTCTTTAAATTTGTTTCAGTGCTGGGAGTTGTACCTGGGCCTTGCACATGCTAGATTTTTCCTATAGAACTATGGTCTCAGCCCTAGTTGTTATATTAAGACATAATTTCATTGAGTTGCCTAAGCCAGCCTTAAACTCTCTAGGCAGGCTGTGACTAGTGACCCTTGTGTTTCAGCCTCCCTGCTCTCTGGGAACCCTGACTGTGCTGCTATAGCTAGCTTAGCATCCTCTTTCAAGCATATGTGATCATTGGCAAAGTTCATTTCCCTCCAGCTGTCAAACTTAAATATCTTCCCTATGAAAGAAAACCGCTTTCCACCTCAAATCTCCTCTCAGAAAGGGCACATTCCCTCTTACAGGCTTACCCATGAAGTCAGCCCCTCTCATCAACTGAAAGTAAATGGTTTAAGATCTTTAATTGCTTCCCCCTTAGTCCTGTGTCACAGTGGAAAGTGGAGATGTGAACACCATCTTGAATCCTCCCTGCCAAGTTCCTCATATGCTCAGAACAATCTCTCTTGGCTGATGGTTGTTGATAGATAATTGGAGCTCAAAAGCCCTCGTGGTGACGCTTTGGGGTGAGTCAGGGGAAGAAATAGAACGCGTCTTTTCTGATGAGCAGCACAAAGAAAGTGTTTGGGAATTGCAAGGTGAGACGTAGGGCCTTGGGAATGTCTTACTCAGGTCGCTTCTTTGCTGCGGTTCCGGGAAGCTGCGTCTTGAACCCGTCTCTGAACTAGCTATTGTTTCTCAATGAATCAAAAAATACCTGCAACAGATTGTGGCATTTTCAGAATAGGCACAATTACCACCGTGCTTAATATTCTTTAGAGGAAATAATATCTTTCTCATAAGATGGAATTCAATTAATTTTCCCCTGATGAGGAAATCTAATATCTGTGTTACTAGAAAGGATCTTATGTATATTAATTCTGTTATTGCCTTATTTGTATTTTCTGGTACATGATTAGTTGAAACATCATATTTTATACAGCCAATATAAAAACAACTGCGTCTGAATATTATGCATGCCTTAAATATCATTTACATTTCCCTCCATTCACATTGACTCCCTTCCTTAAACCACACTGATACCAATAAGAGATGGGTAAATAAATATTTATAAAGAAATCTTTACCACTCACCTTTGGGATACCCAGACTTGCTATTAAGCTTGACATATTAAAAATCACAATTGATTCTAGTTTTAATAATAGATGCCAGTATTAAAATGTTTTTCCTATTAAATTATTTGTCTTTTTTGTTTTTTTTGTTTTTTTTTTTTTTCGGACAAGAAGCTTATTTCTCCTGCTGTCAGGCACTTTCTCACAGTAATACAAAAGTAACAAATATTCCCACTTTGGGGGAAGATAAGGGATGGCTGATGTCATAGATACAGTGTACGCCAGGACATAGAGGTGACCTGGTTCGCTGATCTTGACAATGAGCTGATATATCTTCTTAGCATATCTCAAACATCTGAAACTGGACCCCAATCTCTTAATTAATTAAAGTACTGAGATTTTGTTGATTATTTTAACTAAACACAAGGTTAACTGAATCATTCAGAGTTTATTTTCTGATTGACAACCTATGTTCAGAGCACCGCCTCTGGCCAACAGCAGCCTGGACGTCATGGCTGAGCAAGCTCATAGTGTCAGAAGTTGTTAGGTGGTCTCCCCAGTTATTGTCTTTCTAGGTGTGGCTGGATCACATTTTTAATCTCTTTGCTTGTTAGGACTGCCATTTAGTTTCTTGTTTATGAGCAGAGGTGATACATGGGTATTTCTAATATAATCTAAAAATGTCTCCCTGAATATCCCTGCACTTTTCTCTCCCTAGTTGAGTAGATTAAAGAGTCTTTCCAGATTACTGACAGCTATATCTCGTACATGGTAAAGTTGTAGAAGAGCTCAGGTCTCTGAACTCTCTAAACCTTTGTTCAGTAAACTTGTATAAGTGCTGGGCAGGCAAGAGCAGCAGCTATCCACCACCGCAGCCACTATAAGGATCTACTGAACACCTTAACATGTATCTGTATATGAGCCAGCTCCGGGCTGTGGTACCTTAAGTAATGCCTCCCTCTCCTAATTCCTGCTGTTCATATATTACTTTTCATGCTGAAGAGAAATGAAGGTTCCTAATCAGAGGGCCTTAAATTAACAGGCTGTCCTGAACTATCCAGGCTCTCTGTAATTATAAAGGATCTTTTAAAATAAAAATGGAAGAGGGAGGCAAAAACAGAAGGTCAGAGAGGTACAGCATTAAGAAGATTCACCTCGCTTTTGCTAGTATTAAAAATACTAGCAAGCAGAGGGCAACAAGGTAAGGAATATGAGTGGCCTCCACAAGTGGGAAAGATTAAGGATAGCCACATAGTCTACAGCAAAGAATTCAGCCTGCTGTTGTCTTAATTTTAGCCGATGCTTTGGCGCTGAGTTGATACCTTAATCTTAACCGGATGAGATTTGTCTTACAGATGATAATCAGGTAGGCAAAAGCTACCAGGCTCGACTCTGTGCCCCGCTGTAACATAACCTTCTTCCTTCAGAGTTAGTCTTCATTGTCCTCCCAAGCGGATTTAGTTCTTGTCTGACAGAAGAAAATAAAGTATACCATTCTAAAGCACTATATTTATGATAATTTGTTACAGGAACAAGAAGAAACGAACACAGAGAGCTGTTTAGATTTATCTTAATTGTTAGTGATATAGGGAAAGACCCGCCCTCTTTTTGAAAAGGAGAGACTAATGAAAATAAATAAGTTCACAGTATGCCTGGGCTAGTTTAATTTTTGTCAGCTTGACACAAACTCAGGTCACTTGGGAAGAGGGAACCTCAATTGATAAAATGCCTCCTTCAGTGGCTTGTGTACTTTTCTGTGAAGGCATTTCTTTAGGAATATTGATGTGGGAGGCCCCAGCCCACTGTGGGCAGTGCCTAAGGCAGGTGGTCCTGGTTCCTGGAGAAGCAGGGAGTGAGTTAGTAAGCTGTACGCCTCCATGGCTTCTGCCTGAAGCTCCTGCCTTGAGTTCCTGCCTTCATTTATTTCAATGATAGACTTGTGAGATGAAATAAATGCTTTTTCCCCAAGCTGCTCTTGGTCAGTGATCTATCACAGCAACGGAAATCTAACTAGGTTAATACCCAACTGAAGGATGGAAGTAGAGGAGTAGAAAAATGGAGAAATTAGAATAGCAAAATATTTCCAGGAAAAAGTCTGATTAATATAAAAGCCCAGGAGTAACAGGAAGCTTTGAAAGTATTAAAAAGCCTCCTAATTGATAGGAAGACAGAATTTGGACTAGCTGACACATGAGAGTTAAATAGCCATAAGATCATGAAGATTCTGGTAAAACTACTGGAAGCTTAGACTTTTTACAGATAACAATGGGACGTCATTGGAGGGTAGAAAATGAAGGTCCTTCCTGGGTTCAAATGCTGTGTTACTTTTTCTGTTGCTGTGACCAAAGACCTTACAAAAATCTCTGGGAGAAGGATTTATTTTAGTTGGTGGTTTGACAGAGTAGTATTCACCGTGGTTGAGGTTGAGATCATAATCAGACGGGGAATGCCAGCAATCACATATCTTTCTCCAGTTACCCACCTAAGTCTGTCTATAAATGCTGCCACCCCTGCTGAGGGTTAGCCTTCCCACATTCTGGATGGGTTTTGACTTCTCAATTAAATCTCTCTGGAAACACCTCTGCAAACATGCCTAGCGATGCATTTCCCAGACAGTTCCAAATCCAGTTGAGTTGACAATGAAGGCTGACTATCTAGGACAAAGTGTATTTTGTAATAAAGGGGAGAGAGTCAAGCATGGTGGCTTTCCACTATGACTCCAACACTTGGGAGTCTGAGGCAAATGGATTGCTATGAGCTCAAGGCCGGCCTAGATGAAACTATCTCAGGAAATAAAGAAGCATGGTAGGCAGGAGGGATTTGGCAGCAGCAGAAGTCTTTCAGGAAGCTGTCTGTTGAAGACCCAGGATGGTAATCGAGTGACACAGCGTCAAATGTGGCACAGAGACAGCAGGATACGAAGGAGATCGAATCCATAAGCAGAGTCTGATGACTGGATCAGAGGCTCTGGTGTGGACCCTACTCTGAACAGTCACGTGAGGCCCTGAGGTAGAAACTTTGGAAGAGAGGTGGGTAGGCAATAGAAGCAGGGAGGTGACATGTCCATTGCTTTACCTCAGCCGCATCACGATTCATACCTGTATCAACACTGGTGACGACACAGTTCTGAATGAAGACCTCTTATGAGGTATGTGTCTATTAATGGGATCACGGTCAGGCGAAAGGACCTGATCTCATCCATTAGAGCTTGGGGAACCCTGCACATGAGTTCTTTCAAGTAGCGGCATTGCGGACTCTCTTTTATGTGCCGTACAGCTAAGAACTCTCAAAAATAGCCTGGTGGCCATCGAGGGCTAGAAGTACTCGTGACACCCAAAGGGGAGAAAGGAGCTTCTGACCCCCAACAGGAAGTAGAAGGTCATCCTTTTAGTCATAAGATAAAACACTTCAAAGAGACTATTTGAAACCGATTATAATAGAATACATCTTAAAAGCGTGACTGTGTGTCCACTAAAACATAAAAGACATATTTGATTGATGTTAACTTCCTTTCCCAAACTGCTGAATAGCAGCATTATCCCGTATGGACCAGCCAGGTTTCCTCATCAGGCACGAGAGCCTACCACAGGGCCTGGAGCTTGGCTCCTGCTCAAGCAATGCTTGTTTATCTTTTTGTGTCAGACACTGTATTCAGAGCAAATTCTTAAAACCTCTTTTAGAAAGTTCAATTGTCTTGATTTCCAGGGTGAGCAAACAGGCTGAGAAATCCCAAGACTCAAACTTAGATGCCTCTCACTACAAAGCGCATTATTTTATTTTAAGAGTTGTATTTTAGTGTATTTATGACTTACATGGAGTAGTCAACTGATAACATCCAAGAATGAATTAAAAATACACGGCTGAAGTTTAAGAGGACAACCTTGCCTGTAGATGCCCACTTGGCGATCACTAGCATTTGAGTCGCGGTTGACAGTAGTTGAGTGCAATGATGTCACTTGGGTGGTATCTTAGTCAGCATTTCTATTCCTGTGATAAACAGCACCTCGGAGGGAAAGGGTTTATTTTATCTTACACTTCCAGGTAACAGTTCATCACTGAGGAAAGCGAGGGCAGAAAAGCAGAGCAGAAACCTGGAGACGGGAGCTGATGCAGAGGCCATGGAAGGGTGCTGCTCACTGGCCTGCTCCTCATGGCTTGTTCCGCCTACTTTCTTAAGCCTCCCAGAACCTTCTACCCAGTGGTGACACCATCCACAATAGGCTGGAGCCTCCCATATCAATCACTAATTTTTAAATTGTTCCACAAGCTTACAGACAGGTCAATCATCTTATGGAGGCGTTTTTTCAACCGTGGTTCACCCTTCTCAGATAACTCTAGTTTGTGTAAAATTAATAAAAACAAACAAACCGACAACAAAAACAGGGCAGGCAGTGACTTTCAAATCCATCAAGAATAGATACTTTGACAGTGGCCCACTATACATATACACTTAAGTCTGTCGTAATGAGACATACCCTAGTAAATATAAACATTCTATTGTTTTCAGTTTTATTTTCTCCCATGTAATTCTACTTAATTTTTACATGTCTATTAGACTCTCCTGTGATCTCACCGGTGGATTTAAAAACTCACTGCGTTTAGTAATCTGAGGCAAAGTGTCTACCAACAGGTGACCCACTAACCATTTTTGGCATGGAGAAAGTTCTCTTGGCAGTCAATTTTTGACATGCAATGTGTTATGCTTAAGCAAAAGTTCAAGGCTAGCCTGGTCTATAGAATGAGTTCCAGGACAGCCAGAGTTAAAACAGAGAAACCCTATCTCGAAAAAAGAAAGAAGGAAGGAAGGAAGGAAGGAAGGAAGGAAGGAAGGAAGGAAGGAAGAAGGAAGGAAGAAGGAGGAAGGAAGGAAGAAAGAAGGAGGGAGGAGAGAAAGGAAGAAAGAAGGAGGGAGGAAGGAAGGAAGGGAGGGAGGGAGGAGGAAGGAAGGAAGGAAGGAACGGAAGGAGCAATTGCTCACCGTTTCTCCTTGGCCTCAGCCGTCTTTTTGCTCCCTGACACTGAATCTCAGTGCTATTTAAGACTGGGCTTGCATGTTTGTTAGTGGAAAGTATTTCTTTACTATGTACATGGTGAAAAACACCAAAGAAGAGAGCTGTGTGACTATTCTCTCATATCACCTGTTTTATCCACATTATCTCTGTAGAACCCTGAAAGTTCTGTAGTTCTGTGACTCATAGTGCGGATGAAGGTTGGAAAAATTTTGCAATAGAAGGAAAACTGCACTAGGAAGATACTAAAATGATCAGCAGTAAATTGAAAACCCTATACTATTAAACCCCAGGAGTCAATAGCATCCAATCCAGGCTGAGTGGTATTTTAAAGACAAAGGACTTTGTGAATCTAATGATCAAAACCTGCCAAAGAAGATCATGATGATTCATCTGACTTTGTTGACAAGAAGAAATACAAGTAAAGAATTGGAGAAAGGGGGAGGAGGCATCTAATAACGGACGATTTTATAGTCTATTATATAGATATTATAGTCTATAGTATCCAGACACTATTTTCTCAATGGCATCTTTTTGATTCAAATAATCAAATAAATGTGTGTGACAATATTCTTTCTACATATTCTACATATTTTAGACAGGGTCTAAATATGTAGCCCTGGCTGTCCTGTAATCAACTGTGTAGGTCAGGCTGGCCTTGAGCTCACAGAGCTCTGCCTGCCTCTGCCTTCTAAGCGCTGGGATTAAAGGTGTGTGCCACTATGCCTGCTGCGGCAATATTCTTAATCTTTGAGTCTGACCAAGTCTTGGCTACTGTTACTCACGGTAACCCGTTAGGAAAGATAACCCTTGGTCTGATGGGGCTGCTAGTAAAATATACAACAGGTTCACATATAAGCTGCTCACAGTTTATGAAATAGAAATCGATCTTTGTTAGTTCTAGTGACTGTGAAGTCTAAAATCAAAAGCACGAGATTTGGCAAACTGTCGCTTACTGATTCATAATTGGTAACTTCTTATTGTGGCCCAGTATGGCAGAGGTGGGAAGGGATCTCTTTTGTTGTTGTTGGTGGTGGTGTCTTGTTTTGTTTTTCAAGACAGGGTTTCTCTGTTGTAACTCCGGCTGTCCTGGAACTCAGTCTGTAAGCGAGGCTGGCCTCGAACTCACAAAGATCCACCTGCCTCTGCCTCCTCAGTGCTGGGATTAAAGGCCTGTGCCTCCACCACCTCCTGGAATGCGAAGGGATCTTTTGATTGGGCCTCTTTTATTTTCAAAACCTTCTTGTCTTTTTCTTACTGTTGCTGGGAATTGAACCTAGAGCTTTGCGCATGCTGAGTGCTCTACCGCTACATCCTGGCCCAAGACTTGGACTTTATTTTATTTTAGTTTTTGGAAATAGGACACTAATCTCTTTCCTGGGAACTCCATCTTCCTGCTCTACCCATTCTCAAAAGTCCCATCTCCTTATACCTTGGGGATAAGAATTTCAATGTCTAAGTTCTAGGGAAGTAACCGCAGACCTTCGGTCCATAGTGATACAGTTGTTGAAGTCCTAGTCATAAACCTCTGAGAGGAGCTAGACTAGACAGGGCAGCCATTTTCATTCTGTATTAAGTAGGGCTACTCCTACAGTGTTGGCAATGCTATCTCATTCGAGAAAATCGGAGATGCTAAATTTTAACTGTAGCATAAAAAAAAAAATGTTACTCAAGAATCAACTGAATATCAGATTAGAGAATTTGATAAAAAGAAACAGAAAAAAAAAAAGGGAAACAAAATAAGCCCTGCTGCAATTTCCACTAAAATACTAAACTCTGGCCCCACACTGAAAATAACTTTTAAAAGGATTTCAGCCTTCCCAGTAATCTTTTAGTTTAATCACACAGAAAGGAGAAGAAACAAAGAGAAAGACAGACTATTCTTGCCTTAACATCTTTCTTGGAAACAGAGGAGCGTTGACTTTTCTTTTGTTCCTTCCGATCCCCAGGGAGCAGCAGAAGCTGGAGCGCCCTGCTTTTCATCTGCCAGGAACAGCACACAAAGGAAGGCTTCTCGCAGGGCAGAGGCTTTGGCTTTGCTTTTTTCTGTTTCCCCGAAGAGCTGAGCCTTTAAAAACAATCTCCCTGCTGTGATTCTCCTGAGTCCTGAACGCCACAACCCATGTAGATTCTTTTTATGTCATGTTTTCCATGTTTTACTGAGTTAGCAAATTAGAATGAATTAGAATATTTTAAACCATTCACCTTAGATTAGCTAAAGGTAGACTAAAAAAATTTATAGAATAACTTTACTGAGAATTAATACATATGAAATATCCTGTGTGTTAAATAGCTAGAATTAAGTAAAACTTCAAGACCTAAGAGAAAAGGGGAGATCCCTTGAGGGGACCTGGAAGATGAGAGATGCTTAGTCCTGAACTGTGCAGGGTAACGGGATGAGCAGACAAGAGACTGTAGCAGTCGATACAGCATAGCAAGAGGTACATGGGGGCTGCTGAGGCTTGAGTGTGTTCTCCCCCAGATCCAGGTACTGAAGCTTAACAGGTCGTGTGATGTTAAGACACACCTCTTTAAACGAAACTAAGGGTTGTGAACATACGGCTCAGACTGTTGCTCGAGAAGGGGAAATCAAGAAGCAAGAACAGCAGGTGTTCAGTCTGGTGATGTGCACGCCGCCCTCCAGCATCCAGCAGCGGCAGCAGTGTTTCTGGCAATGCTACCATGGTGTCTGGTAGCTGCGAAGGGCAGGGCTAAGGCATCATTGTTCCAACCAGGCTGTCCCCAGTGTAATTTTTGTGGTGATTCTGGCTGTTTAACATTGATTCCCACTCCTCTCTAAGCATTTTCCCAACAGCCCTGGCTCGGTTGTGAGCTCTTGAGAGGTTTTAGTTTACTGCTCCTTAGAGAAGCAGTCATGTGTATGTGCATGTATAGAAATATTTGTTGTATGTAGTTGGCTCACACAGTTATGGAAGCTAATAAGCCCCAAGCTCTGTAGGCTGGAGATACAGATCAGATGGAGGAATTTTAGTCTGAAGCCTGGGAGGTTTGGGACCCAAGAAGAGCTAGTGTCTAACTGGAGTCTCAAAGAAGGAAGAAGCCAGTATCCTAAAGACAGTCAGATAGGAAGTCCTTTCTCTTTCTCAAGCTAGACTGGACTTTTTGTTCTATTTGTACCTTTGTCTGATTGGATGAACCTACCCATATTGGAGGGGAAAGCAATCTGTTTTGATCAGGTTACCAATTTACATATTAATCTCATGCAGAAGTGCTCACAGAAACATGACCAGATATCTGGGCACAGAGTGGTCTAGGCAAATTAAAACAAAAAATAGCCATCATTATCTTTCAATAGATTTCTTTCTGTTTCAAATGGGGAGAATTGGCTTCTGTTGCTTGCAATAATGTCTTGACTGAGAAGTCACATAAATGAACATAATTCCTGTAAGAAACTATTTATGGATCTCCTACTGTGTGTTCGTCACTGTCCTAGATGTCACAGGCATAGCAGTGAACATGATCCACAAGATTCTTGTCCTTGTGAAGTCTCAGTCAGAAATACGAAGACAATAGACAAGAAGATAAATGAATAATATCAGTCAGCAATAAATGAAAATAGCAATCGGCCCATGTGAAAGTAACTGGGGAGAAGGGCTGGGGTACTTTGCGTTGCTAGGTTAGAAGAGCTCTCGAAAAGAAGCAATGTGAGACCTGAATATGAAAAGGCAACCAAGGGAAGGTCCAGGGAGAAGACGATGCAGGCACAGAGCAGCAGAGCAACAGTCCCAGTGGAAGGAGAGTTTCACCTGCGAAAGGACACTGTCCTGAGTTGATGTCACACAGAGCTGATGTGTGTAGATCATGTAAGCTATGAAGAGTCCAGACTTTATCTATGAATAATCAGCGGCCACTTGGGAGTTTTAAGAAAGGGAATGAAATCAAGGCACGCGTGGAAAGGACATCTTGGAGTTCCGGGGAGGTGCTTTGTGAGAGAGCAGGGTGGAAACCGGTAGCGCTGTTAGCTGCCTGTTGCCTGAGTCAGGGTGACCTGGAACAGACAGCAGAGGTTTCCTGCAGGACTTTTCTTCTCAGCTGTACTGGGTGGGGAAGGAAGCACAGCACATTGCTGAAAGCAGCCCGTCTTGCCCCTCTGCAAAAACAGTTTGTATTAATTCAAGGGTACCAGGCGCCAGAGCCACCATGTAAATGCTAGAATATTTCCAAGCAATTGAGAAGGTCAGTGCAGTTTCTTTGTTCAATTTGGTGTAATTTTCCATTCCATTCAGCTGAAATAAGCAAGCGGGCAAACATTACCACTCAATTTTTTAGCTTCATGCTAGCAAGAGAATATAATGCCCTGAGAAATACAATTCATTTTCCTCACACTGAGCTGTTTTCTTGGTTAATTCTAGGTTTCACGACAAAGAACGTTTTCTTGAGGTGACTTTTAAAAGAACGTGCTAGCACAAAGCCACCATATAAACAGCTGTCTTAATCTGGCATTCTTATGCACAAGTGTACAGCACAGTTTGTGTATATTTAAACAAGCTGATGTTTTGGAAACCCATGCTTGGTGTTCCCACATGTTCTTTATAATAAACACAGTCGAATCAACAAAGTTTATCAACCACAAATATTGATTACGTATCACTATTTATTTGATCCTGTTACTATGTCTGTGAAACTACTTCTAATCTTGAATAAAGGGAGAATAAGTGAGAACAGCCTAAGCAGTAGTCCTTATGGTGCCCTTCACGACAGTATTTTTGCTCCGTTTAAAATTCCTTTTTTTGTTGCTTTTGGTTTTGGATTTTCAAGACAGGTTTCTCTGTAGTAACTCCGGCTGTCCTGGAACTTATTCTGTAGACCAGGCTGGCCTCGAACTCACAGAGATCTGCCTGCCTCTACCTCCCAAGTGCTGAGTTAAAGGTGTACACCACCACCACCTGGCTCTGTTTAATATTCTTAATGGAGAAGCAAATGAAGTAATTAGGTCATTGACTAATTAATAATTGATTCACTTGTACCATTTCCACATACATACCTGGTTTGATTTCTAAGAGAAATGATTGGTAAAATCAGTCAAATGATTGCCAATTCAGTTAACATAGTTAACATAGTTTTCAGTCCACTTTAAAAGAATTGCTGTTTTTTTTCCTTTAATAAAGGCTTGAAAGATGCATTTTATATTGGGGTCTGTGAAATGCTTTAAATTCACCTTGCAGGTTAGATTCTTGCAGACTCGAGCTTTAGTTTCTCACAGTGAGAATCATGGCATCAGAGTCAGTGTTAGTAAAGGGACAGACCTAACCTTACGGAAACCCTCCTCTGTTAGGTATTGTATCAGGCACCTTGAATGTATTAACGCATCGGGGACAGACCAGAACCCTGCATGGGAAGAACTATAGTCTGCAGATGAAGAAACTTCAAATGTTTCATAAATGTTAAGTAGTTTAACCAAAGTTAAATTTGTTTCTCTGGCCCCAAATTGTTCGTTCTTTCGATGCGTTCTTGCTAATTTTCTTACCATCGTCCATAAAATGGGAAGTCAAAGATTCCCTCCCTGGTTCTGCCCACGTAGTCTTATAAATGCTTCACACCACAGGTATGTTCATCTATTCTCTTAGAAATATGTAGATGAAGAGAATAAATATTGTCATGAAGACCTGTCTGTGTGATAAAGTGATACGCAGTTTGGAAAAGCTGAGGAAAAGAAATGAGTGTGACACATATTCATAGCGGCATAAAAATAACCTCTACAAATGTTTTCTTTTCCTTCACAAAATTCAGATTATGTTCTACATCCAGTTTTGTAGTCTGATATGTATCTATAATATTGTATTACTATCCTGTTTCTAGTCATTATGTGTTGTTTGAATTGTCTCAATTCTTTGTATTATTAATGTGGTTCAAACTAACCTTTTGGATGTACATACTATAATATAGTTAATCATTCTCCCACATATGAATGATCTAATTTTAATCAATTAGTCTTAGTATTTTTAAATTTTTTTAAATTTATTATTCTTCTCTCGTATAATACGTCCAGACCCCTCTCTTCCCTTCCCTCCATTCCTCCCACCTCCCTCCATCTCCCCTATCCCTTAGATCTACCCCCCAACCCTCAATTCTCCCTAAAAAAGAACAATTCTCTCAGGGTTACCACTCAACCAGGGCATAGCTTAACAGTTAGTCTTAGTTTTATCCACATTGTAAAACATATCCCTATTTCTCGACATTTCTGATTATAAAAATACACTTCTATAAGAAGAATAATTAGAAATATACATATTTTTCATTTCTATATATTTTGGTGTGCGTGTGTGTGCGCGTGCGTGTGTGTTTACATGTATGAATGTAGGTGTCCATAACTATGAACACAGAGGCTAGAGGAGGTCATTTTCTGACCTCTCTCACTCTCTGCTTTACTCTCTTGAGATAAGATCCTTTACTAACACTGGACCAGGCTGGCTAACCAGCAAGCCCCGGAGATCCTCACATCTCCACCCCTCCACAGCGCTAGGACTTGGGCCATATGGACTTTCTACATGAGTGCTGGGATCTGAGCTCAGGTCCTTGTACCTACGCACCAAGCACCCTTACCCTCTGAGCCATCTCCCTAGCCCCAACATACATATTTTAAGGCTCTGTCTTATGCCAAGTTTATGTGCCTTTTTTCCATGAAAGTTGTAACAGTTTTTTCTCTTACCAGTCTTCAGTGTATCACTCACAAAATAACTGCAAATCTGAGAAGCAAAAAAGACATCTTATTATGATTTTGATTTAAATTTGTAGCTACTTGAGTAGTTAGATCTTCTAAAATATATGCATTTTTATTTGTATGGTTTAGCTCTCCATGTGTTTTTGGAATTTACTGAGAATTCAAATTGGAGATTTTTAAAAAGATCAGGACAATCTAGTTCTCACCTGTAAAGTGTTTATAATGTTTCCCCTGCCCCCCTTTTTTTCTCCTTTGAGACAGAGTCTCATACGGCCCAAGAGAGCTTTGAACTTATTATGTAGCCAAGGTTGACCTTGGACTTCCAATTCTCCCGAAGTCTCTACCTCCCTAGTGCTAAGATTACGGTCAGGAACTACCATGATGAACTATGTGGTACTAGAGCTCAAACCCAGGCCTCAGGCATGCTAGGCAAGCCCCTTTCCAACATCCCAGCCCCTAGATTATACATTCAAACTCAGCTTACGTAACTTACATTCTAAGAACACTAATCTATTTACTAATATAAAGTTACATTTAAGGGTTCTTTGGAGACAAATTTCCAACGTATCTCTTAGTTTTGCATAGGATGTTCTGTTGTTGCTTTTTTTTTTTTTTGAGATAAGTTCTCCCTATGTGGTCCAAGCTGTCCTCTGTCCTCAAACTAATAGTAATCCCCCTGCCTCAGTCTCCTGAGTACTGGGCTTACTGTCCCACCATACCTGCCTTAGTTTATCCTGCTTTTTAAAATACTAAATGTTTCATCTTTGTATTTGTTTTGCTTTAGGTAGATTAGCTTGCCAATTTTATTTTGGTTTGGTTTTGGATTTTGTTAGTGGTAGTGGCATTTTTGATAGCCTAAAAAACAAAGCAGTATGTTTTAATATGGTTATTCTGAACTTCTCTCGCTCTCTCTCTTTCTCTCTCTCTCTTTCTCTCTCTCTCTCTCTCTCTCTCTCTCTCTTTCTCTCTCTCTCTCTCTCTCTCTCTCTCTCTCTCTCTCTCTCTCTCTCTCTCTCTCTTCTCTCTCTCTCTCTCTCTCTCTCTCTCTCTCTCTCTCTCTCTCTCTCTCTCTCTCTCTCTTTCTCTCTCTCTCTCTTTCTCTCTCTCTCTCTTTCTCTCTCTCTCTCTCTCTCTCAACATTGTGCATTCTACATATTGTGGTTTGTGTTTGAAGGGAAAGCCTGTCCTGTGCATTATAGGGTATTAAGGCCATACCATTACTGAGGTGTCTGGCTCTGGGGGCTTGTGGAATATTACCCTGAACCCGAGGAATGCTACCCGGGAGCCTAGAGCCCAGAAATGATGCTTTCCTCACTATCCCTGTCTGTACTCAGAGATTCACTGTCTCTGTTTTTACTGTTCCATCTAGAATGCACTGATGAACAGAGCCTCTTACTGTAATCATCTGCAGATTCTGTGTGGACACCTGAAAGTTTCGTTTATTTCTACAATGGGATGCTATTTTAGTAAGCTTTTAAAAGCACATAGTGGTCCAGTTTCAATCCGGGTGTGCAAATGTATTGGCAGTTCAAGGATACACTTTTAATCCAGTAACCATAGAATAAAAAAGAAATTCCTTCTGAACTTAGATTCATAGTCTCCTCTTATCTTTGCCATTCACAGAGCTCACCTGTTCTGAAGCTTTTGGTGCATCTTAAAATGATGCTCTAACATCCTGTGCTGTTTAGACACCAAGCATCCCTGTGTGACACCTATTTATGTCTTCTCACTGTCTGATACCGCGTCTGTGACTTTTTCTATCTTGCTATTCATGACTATAACACTCCCCAAAAATCTTTGTTTAAACTCTTCCTTCCTTCCCCCCTGACTCACAGAGTTACTACGACTAAGTCATGCCTGTATTCTTTTACCCTTTCCTCCCAGCCCCCAGGGCTCTGCTCTGGGTTTCTAGCTCAGGATGTCTAGGAGGTGCTAGTAAGCATTGTTTTGGGAAGTAGGGGAAATGCCAGAACCACTAATTACGTTTATTTTCACCTCCCCTTCAATTGTTTTTTGTTTTTCCTTTATAGAGTACGTGATATAATTATGATAATGCAGGTAGAATGTAGCAATAAATAAATGCACATATTCCTTGAGTGACCCATTCATTAGGATGTGCCTGAGATCCAGTGATTTCTGTGCAGGAAGTTTATAGGGAATGCTCTAAGGTTCCACACCTTTGGGGGATAAAGAGGCCCGGATTGCACCATGGTTCATAATATATTTAGCAACATCTGGAGACATACTGGTAGGTGGAGACCAAAGTCACAACTGAATACCCTATAATACACAGCATGGCCGTCACAACAAGGGATTAGCCAGCTCAACCGCTAATAGTGCTGAGTCTGAGAAACTCTGAGGTAAAAGGGTAAGCTGGGTGGAGCGTCAGAGACAAGGCCTGAGAGCTGTGGAGTTGGGAGGTCTTCACAGTATCTTCCAAAGGTGGCCTGGACAGTAAGTCTGTCATTCAATACTGAATGCCCGTGGGAAGGAGGCATGACCTCAGAAGGATGGTTCCCTCTGAGCAGTCAGCTGCCAACAGGCACAGATACAAGAGCATCAGGGCTCCCACTCTGAAGTGGTTATGGATAAAGATGTGAATGGTGAGCCACAGTAGCCACTGTAGACAAATCATTGGCTAGCCTCATTGCGTTTTTAAGCAGCATCTCTAAGGGTTGTTACTTTTATTTTTAAGTTTTTTAAACTTTTGACACAGGGTCTCACATAGCCCAACTTGTTATGTAACTGATCTTGTGTTTCTGATCCTCCTGCCTCTGCTTCCCATATGCTGAGATTACAGGTTTGCTCGTCCGCACCGAGGGTTTTATTTTTTAAGAGATTCAGTTTATTATTTTTAATTGGGTGTATGTGTGTGTTTGGGGGTAGCTGCTTATGAGTGTCAGTGCCCATGGAGGTGCTGGGACGACAGATCCCCTGGGGCTGGAGTTACAGGCCGCTGTGAGTCACCTGATGTGGGCGCTGGGAATCACACTCAGGTCCTCTGCCAGAGCAGCACCTCTCCAGCCTGTGGCATTTATATTTTAAGTACGTGTGTGCCCACACATGGGTGCATGTTCCTGTAGGGTAGTTGAATGTGCATGTATGTGCATGTGTGTGTAGAGACTAGAGGTCAACCTGAGCTGTTGCTCCTCGGGAGTTATCCACCATGTTTCTGAGATAGGTTCTCTCATTGGCCTGGAACTTCTCCATTCGGCTAGGCTGGCCGGCCAGATAGTCCCAGGGATCTTTTTCTTTCTACCGTCCCAGCACTGGACAACAAGCATGCACCACCACGGCTGACTTTTTTCATGGGTTCTAGGATCAAATTCAACTTCTCATGCTCACATGGCAATAACTACCAACCAAGCTATTTCCCCAGGCCCTTTCATTGGACTTTTAATTGACAACAACTCTACATGGGGTATATCGTGATGTTTGATATATGTTCATAAAACGATCAAATCAAGCTAAATGACAAATTATCATCTTATACCTACTGGTGGTGAGAACATTTAAACCTATCCACAGACATTTGGAAATACCCAATGCATCATGCTCTTTACAGCCACTACACTTGCACAATTCCCGAGGCTCCCCCTCCCATCTGTCTTCCAGGGTTTGTTGGATATCTTCGTGATCCTCACCCCAGTGCTTCCTTATTAGTGGATCTCATCACTTCTTATGGGAATTTCAGGTGGAAATGAACATTCCTCATGCAATCCTTAAGCTCTCTAGTACATGCATTTCAGAATGCTAATCTTTTCTGCATCCTAACACTGGTCCCCTCATCTCTCTGTGCTCCTGCCTGGGAAGGCTCTGGTAGACTACAGGCTAAGAGTCATCTTTGTCATCTTGTTTCTCTTTTTTCTACCTCCTTTCCCTCCTGCTCTGCTACCTGTTGGGGAAAGCGCAGGAGCTGCGACACTGGTGGAAGAGTTTGCCAACTGCAGTGTAGGGCATAGTAATCCAGTAAAGTCACCTCACTTTGTCTGAACCTTCAGCATTTCTTTCAGCTAGTTAATTTCTTTTCCTTACAAATGCTGTCTCAGTTCCTGGAGGGTTTGTCTCACTCCAAACATGTGAGAAGGAATAGAATTTAAGCAGAGCACCATGCTGCTTACTACCACCTTGCTGTTTCCTTTCTTCCCCAGAGTAGGTGGCACCTCCAGCCTCCTCTTACCATTGTGTTCATCTTGACCCCTGGTAGCTTGACCTTTTGTATCCTATGCTTTCCCGAAGTTGCTCTTCAGAGGCTGCCTAAGACCCTCAAAGACTATCCTTTAAAGGTTTTATCCTCTTACTTATTTGGTCTTTTTGTAGCATTTGAAAATGAACCGATAGACTGTCAGGTTCCCTTCCTTTTAAAAAGGTTTTCCTCCATTCTTAAAGAACACAGAGAAGAAAGTGGTTGAAATGAAAAATACAATTCAAATATTTATTACAAAGGAAAATGACGTAACTATCACCTAGGGTGTGACCAAGTGCATTTCCCTCCCTTCTATAAGCATCTTCATGCTGCTTTCTGGTCACTGTACTAACTGTTATTATAATCGTTCCTTTTTAAAAACACTTGTTTTAATTTCAATTTATGCGTATAAGTATTTTGTGTGTATGTATATATGTATACATGCACATGTCTAGCAAGAGGGCATCTAGATGGCTATAAACCACTCATTACCTTATTGTGTTCTCTCTCTCGTCCTCCCTCTCTCTCTCTCTCTGACTCTCTCTCCGCACAATTACACCATGCTTCTGATGTAATCACCTCTCCTTCAGACTGCCAGTGGCCTGGGCATTGTGACGGGGTAGAGGTACGCTTCTAATTCCACAGTCATCATCATGGCCCTCATTACCTTACACATGAACAGGGACAGTTGTTAGGGGATGCTCTGCACCGCATCTCCCTGTTCACCATAGCACCCGTGTCTCAGCTACTGTGACTCAGCCACTGAAGAAGCAGCCTGAGGATTTCCAGGTCCAGGCAATGCAGAGTCCCTTAGAAAGAATCAATGCACACGACTTGCCATAATGAACTGCCAGAAAGTAGAGCCTGTCTTCAACAGTTTTACATTCTGTGCAGTGTCTTGTTTCAGGCCTTTCACAAGGATGCTCAGGGAATATTCATTAGATTGTTGGCTGAACAAAGAGACTTTTTAAAAACCCACAGTGAGGGAGAACTTGTACTGGCCGGATCAACTTATTACTCGGGAAACTAATAACAAGTAATGTAAGAGGCAGTTGAAGGCGTGCTATTGCTTGTCAGCAAAAACAAATAAGTACAAAACACAAAGCTGCCCCACTGTGTGCCCAAAATAATGATTTCAGCCTGTTAAGGACCCGATCAGAAAAAGAATGACAAGTTTGAATCATCCAAAGACATGCCTACCATGTCATTCCACCAGTTTAATCACAAGGCAGGTTGATTTCAGAGTGAAGAAGGCTGAAATTAACGTATATTTACAACATTAAAGACATGAATAACATTAATACCACTGCCACCAGCACAAGGCAGCTTGTGGATGTGTTTAAATACCAGTTTTATTTCCTGAGAGATGCAAACTGAGATACTTATTTTAAATTTCACTTTCTTTTCCTTTTCTTTTTTCTTTTTCTTTCTTTGTACACATTTAGCTAACTAAACTGCTAACCTTCTAAAGCCAAAAGCAGGTTCCCTGAAGCGGCCTCAGGAAGTAGGGTGTCAAGTTAACGCAACAGCTGGGTTTTGACAGAAATTACGACCTGCTGAAGAAAAGGAGCTACGAGAAGCTTGAGAGCAAAGGACGGAAGTTTAATTAAAACTGGCTCAAGTTGGGAAACCTTAATGAATTGCAGTTTCAGAGCAGAATTCACGACCAAAAATTCCTCAGGGGAGCTGTCAATAATAAAGATGCGATTATCTGTGCCCATTGCTCACGAGATTCAGCTTGCCTTTGATAATGTCACGTGTTGTTTCCCGGGGCATATTGATTTGGCAGGGAAATGACTTGGCAGAGGGTGCTGAAAATAGCTGCTTTCTAATTGCATTGCCACCTTTTGTAAATCTGATAATGAGGTAATATCTGATCTGCAAGAATTAATCATGCATTTAGAGAGTTCTATATTAAATGTCACGCAAACGAAATTTCCACTCAGTGGATGCAGCCTAGTCACAAAACCTGGGGGGTAGATGAATTAAAAAAAAAAAAAAATCAGTCTTGGATAAGGGAGTCCATATTTGCTGTGAAGTCTGCACTGCTTGTCTCATTGGATCAGAAAGGACAGTTTTAATCTACTGGAAGTGCTCAGCCTCCTGATTGCCCTGCAGTGTCTCAGGTGGATTTAGGAGTGATTCGATATCCCATGATTCCTTGGGGATTCTTGCAAAAATACAGCTGTGTTAATTTCCTACATTTGCTGTAGCAAATTCCCACATACTTTGAGGTGTAACAATTCAAATTTATTATTTTATAACAGCAGGTCTCAGAATCTAAAACAGGTCTTCTTCTTGGAAGTGCTAGGGAAGAGGCTGTTTTCATGTCTGAGTTAGCCTTGATTCCCAACCCATTCTTCTGTGTTCAGTGCGAGCAGTGGAGCATCTGTTCTTCACCATGATGCTGCTTCCATTTCCACATCTGTCCGTGATCGATCGTCCCACCTACTTCTTTGAAGTTTCTTGTGACTACTTTTGGTCTCTCCAGAAGAATCCTCCTATCTCAGGATCCTTAACTTAACACACCCTCGAGATCCTTCTCGGTAACATCTTCTCAGATTCGCTCGGAGAGTCAGTATCCTCCAAAGAAAATGGAGACTATGTATGTATCTGGGAATATAAGATTGTATTATACATACATATGAGGGAGGAAAGCTTGGCCTGAGTGATTATAGAGACTGAGCATTTCTAAGATAGGCAATGAGTGAGCCATGCATCCAGGAAAACTGATGATGCAACTCCAGTTTGAGTCCGAAGGTCTGAGAAGCAGGTAGGCTGATGGCATCAGTACTGTTGGAGGAGCTGGTAGGACTGAGACCCCAGCACCGCCTTTTCATGTTCAGTCCCAGCTCTTAGCTCTCATTGTAGGTATGAGGATTTCCTCCTATTCTGCCTTTTAGTTCTATTCTGGTTTGCACCCTGTTGGACGAGGCTCACCCTCATTAAGTCAGGCAAGTTGTTACACCCGGAAATGTCCTTGTAGATCCTACAGTAGTGTTTAACCAAGTATCCGGGCATCACGTGGGACTGTTAAGTTGATATATTTCATCAAGCCTCACAAGGTCCCAAAGACTTGTAGTAAAACTAGAGTGTCTTAAGGCACCTGAGGATAGCCTTGTGTCTGCCAGTTTCCAGAAGTTAAGATAGCTAACGCCAGTTGTTAGTGTCCAGGTGATGATTACTGAAGAATCCCACAGAGTGGCTCATAGGAGAGGGGGAAATATTTGTCCTGTCAACAGCCTGAGCCTAAGCATCTCCTGTCTTTTCATTTTCTTCTCCTTCTGTACATCATCCCTCCAGCTTTCCAGGAAGGAAGAAGGGTAGCAGAGGAAGCACTGGCTGACTTTTATCCACTTATATTGCAGACTTGAGCAGCAGGGTTCTCTGTGGCTTCAGGGGGCAGGGGAGGATGAGCTCTCACTCCCTCGTCTCCGCAATGGAGGAACTCAAGCATACAGGTGTGAAGTTAGCATTTCAAATGTTTTCTTCAACAACCAAGAATATTTTCAGGCTTTAAGGTTAACTTCATCAACCAGTAATGGGATCAGACCACCTGTCTTTTGGTCTCACCACTTTTCCCCAACAGGCAACTTAAGCTCACCACAATGGGCTTCACGTTGCCCAAGATGACAACGATGGTGTTAATAAAATTATTCAGGTAGATACAAATCATAGTTATGTCTATAGTTCATATAAGTAAATTGATTTTTTTTAAGTCTAATTAACCTGTGGCCAAATCAGCAGTAAGTTAGTTTGTCACTGTGCAGGCTAGCCTTTCAGAGCACACATAACTTACCAGCACACAGCTCCAGAGCTATGGTCTCTATGTTTTATGTGTTGACTCAAAGCAGAGAAAACTAATCTTAGGAGAAAAAAAAAAAAAAAAGGCAAACTATCTGCACAGAAAAGGACACTGGAAAAATCTGGATCATTCTAAATCTTTGTGGAGCCCAGACACATTCCTGAGCTTGGTTTGGTTCCTCACCTTTACTGTGAAAATAAAAGGGTTAATTCAGTGTAGCGCTAATTAGTTAGAACTATAAATGTAGGTCATTACCTATGCATAAGAATTATGTCTGTAAAAGAATGATTTCTATTAGAAGAGAAGACATGACTTCCATTAATCCAAAGGCATAATTATTACCTCTGAACTATAATTAATCAAATCAGACTCTTATTTCTTCACTAATTTATAACGTGTCCTACAGTATAGTAAAATATGATAAAGTGCTTGAAACAGCAATAGTAAAATTCAGGACACAAACATGAAGTCTGAAAAAGAACAATACATAAGAAGGACATTGGAAATACTTCACAGAGCTGAACTCCGTTCATTTCAGTCATCATTTCAAGCCTCTAGAAGAGATTAGAGAGGATTTTGTTCTCCTCTAGAGAGGCTTATTATTATGAAAAGATTTGTTTTGTGATTTGCTAGATTTGAAAATTAAGAAAGCATGGTAATTTCATTTTTGTAGAGAACAGAAAAAAATGTTTTAATATTTGAGGCACAGATGATTTTTTTTCAGCTTGATTTTTAAACACAAACGTTAAGATGTTGACAGTTCTGACACCGTTTGTCTCCCTTAAGACATGGCTGTCCTACCAAGCAGAACATTCTGGTTCTGTGGTTGTAAGAGATCATACTATATAATACGTTGTACTGCTAATGCACCGTTCCTCCGTAAAACTGCAAGCAGGGCCATTTCAAACATCTTGCTAACGAGCCTTCTTTGCTTCCTCTGGGAATGTAGATGGGGTTTGCCCGGAGTCCATCTGGAGGCAATAGGAAATCAGACTGACTAGGTTATAAATCCAGATGAAACCTCCATGGAAGGGATTCTCATTTCTCGTTTGCGCCATCTGTTCAGGCTGAGCTGGATGTGAAATATAAGGTGTCAGTGGCACAGTCCCTGGAGGACTGTCACCAAAGGAACCTCCTTCAAATTGCCTTCAATTTATCACTGGCTGCCTTAGTCCTTTTCCACTGTGTTCAAAATGTCGTCTGCCTTCAAATTGCCTTGGACTTTAAGCACATCACTGACCCGGATGACCTGCTTGGCACTCTCACGGAATCTTGCCTGCTTTCTCAGATGCCTCCTCCCCACCCACTCCCGCTACATGTAAATATTTATGAAACACCTATCCTTAGCCGCCCAAGGAAGGGTAACTCTCTATACCTTCTCCTTTGCAGGACACATGGAGTCACTCAGTTTCCACTGATGTCTGGGTGTAAACACCGCAGTTGTTCCTAGAGTTTCATTTTGGCTCTTCCACGAACCAATGAGACACCTGGATTGGCCCGTCAGTCACGTTTCTTAAGTCGGAATCCTCGCACATCTCCAGATCTCCGAATTCTCTTGTGTTATTAATGACACTGGAATGTTACTATTTCTTAAGTGTCTTACGGCCAATGGTTTCTGATCTTGCCTTCTCTTTCCTGCCACTTTGAAAATGGACGAGTTTTGCCGAATCTTTCTTCAGAGCCTTTGCTCCATGTGCTCCTTCCTTTTCGTTCTGGCTGAACTGTGGCCCTCGTCGTCTTCCGTGGCGGCAATGGCAGAGGTCAAGGGGATGCTTCCTCACTGCACGGCCCTGTGCCCCGTAGCCATGGAGGCTGAGTTGCCCCTGTCCATCAGTCACTGTGACTCAGCCACTAAAGTGTAGCCCAAAGCTTTGCAAGGATAAATCCCAGGAGATTTGACTTTGTCAAAGCCCTATCATAACATCCCAGAAGCAGATTCCACAGAGCAACAGAAAGGGTGCATGGCTGCTCCTGGTTTCTACAAGACCGAGGATCAGTGGGCTTCTTGGAACTTGGCCACAGTCACAATTAATGTCACATAGGGAATGTTTCTCATGAAGCAAAAGCACCAGTTATCTGCGTCTTCAGAGATGTCTTAGTCCTTCTTGCTTTCTCATCTCCTTTTCTGTTCTAGTTGTGCTTGCCGTGCTGGGTGAATACTGATGATCTGTAAAGCAAGCAGCTCAGGTATATCCTTTGCGCCTATCCTCTATAGTCTCTGTATGGATTCAGAATGGTGACTCTATTGATCTTGACCCACTGAATAAAACAGTTGATGGGACGGGTGGAAGCTGCCAATGTGTGTATATTCTAAGGTATTATGGCACAGACATTTCCAAAGTCAAACAGACTTAAACAATTTCTGGTATTCACTCTAGTTATAGACAATCCTGTAGCTCTTGTCTAATAAATACACTTCTCTGTCTTCTGGCCAACCTTGTGGCTTATCTAGACAAAGAAAGTTATGCTTTGATTATTTAGTTATCTTATGCCTCTTTTATTTTAGAAAAATGAGCAATATGAAAAATATGTTAATTCTGTGTGCGAGTATTAATGATAGGGGCTGAGAGCGTAGTTTAATGGTAGAACACTTCCCTCAAATGACTGTGAGCTTGGGTTCAATCCCTAGCAGTATAAAAATTAAAATGAAAGAATAGCAATATGTGTATTATTAATACAATAATAGCAATAGAATATGTGATATAAATAGCAATTCTATTAACTCAGGAATTTTACCTTGCTTTCTACACAAGGATAAAGCTTATTTCATTTTAAAATTCTATATAAGACACATTCTTCTCTTCAGATGAATCCGACTAATTGTAGTTTTCTCACAAAATGATACCAATTGAAATGCGAAACTTAGATTTAAAATCTTAATTCTAAGATTAACCTTTTTGTTCATCGTAAAATAACTTTAAAAAATTTTTTTTCTGCTTCAAGTTTTCAGATGTATCTTTTCATCAATGTCAAATGAGATTTGCCACCATCAGGAAAATGCTTAATATGCGGCTGTCAGTGACTAAATAACCAAGTGTGGTTTATTGATTCTCTGATCAGCATCTTATTTAAGAGGTTAGCACTCGTCACACCAGATTCTGGTGAACTTTTAGCTAAATTCTTATCTCAGTTGTGTAAATTTTCTTCTGAAATTGGTATTATGATGAAGATCTGAAATAAGAGTTATTTTATAACCCCAAAATTGTGTTGACCTGTGTGATGTGGTGATAGACAACAGAAAGCCACAAACCTGGAAAAGGCAGAAAATTCTCCCAGACAGCAGAGGTTGTTACGGATGATATAAGCATTGTTAAAGTCAAGGACCATGGCGTCAAGCATCTCTCCTCTGACAGGTCCCAGCTGGATGATAAGACAAGCTATTCAGCTCCCTGGGGTACATGATTTAATTACCAGAAGCAAAACTGCACATTTAGCTAAATAGAAAGCTCAAATGAATCCCCACTGCTCTTCAGGGGGCCTCAAGATCACGATCAAGGCTGTGAATTGCAGCATGCCATTTTGGATGGCGTATCTGACTGCTATGAGCCATGGTGATTTAGAATGAGTCTTGTACACAAAGTGTGAAAAAGGCTTAGATCAATTTTTCTGGACATGTGTTGGTGGGCTGATCATGTGGTATTACTGAGACATCTATCTGGAACTGAGCACATTCTGATGGTCTTCTACCCATCCACACAGCCGTCACACGCAGGGTAGGGTCAGGAATGTGCATGGTCCCATGGACCCAGGTGGGTGGCTGCCACTTCCTGAAACCTCCAGTTTTTGTTTTTTTTTTGGGGGGTCGGGATAATTCTGGATTCAGAATAAATAGGAAAAAAAGAGACCAGATGTGGTGACACATGCCTTGAGTCCCACCACTCAGGAGGCAGAGGGAAGTGGATCTCTGCGAGTTCAGGGCTAGACTATTTTACATGGTAAGTTTCAGGACAGCCAGAGTTACATAGTAAGACCCTGTCTCAAAACAAACAAACAACAAAAAGAAAACAAGAATATGAACGATCTTTCCTTTCAATGACAAGCGCAATTATCAACAAAGAAAATGTGACCCAGAAGAACAAAGTCCTGATACTTATACCGGAAGCAATGTTCCTACAAAAGTTAACCGTGTCTGAAGATTAAGATCCATTAAAGGATATGTGTCAGGAGACAGAGAGATTATAAAGAAAAAGAAAGATGAGGGACTGGGGAGACAGCACAGTCATTAGAGTACTTGCCAGTGTGCCAGAAGTCCTGGCTTCCATCCCTAGGGTGGTGGCACTTCATCTGTTTTTATTCTTTCTTTCTTTCTATCTATCTATGTATCTATCTATGTGTCTATCTATGTATCTATCTATGTATCTATGTATCTATCTATGTATCTATCTATGTATCTATCTATCTATGTATCTATGTATCTATCTATGTATCTATCTATCTATCTATCTATCTATCTATCTATCTATCTATGTATGTATGTATCTATCTATCTATCTGCAGACACTCATGTAACCCACTCTGGTTGGCCCCAAACTCACTATTGTATCTGAGGATGACCTTGAAATTCAAGTCAACCTGCCTGCCTCTACCTCCCAAATGCTATGAAATGAGGAAAAAGAAATAGCAAATAAATAGAAATGGATAAGCTCTCTTTCTCTTCTGCTCCCTGGCACTTCAAGAGTGACCTGTTACCATGCAGACATGGCCAAGTCCAGGTATCGCAGCATCCACACCCAGTCCTGAAAGTGGCACAGCAATGGCATCAAGAAACCCTGGTCACAGAGATGCAACTCTCTTAAGGGAATTGACCCCAAGTTCCTAAGATCGTGCGTTTTGCCAAGGAGCACTAAGGACCTAGTGAAGTCATGGGAAAATGATGTAAACGCACTGCCTCGATTACTTTTCCATTGCCATGACAAAACATCAGGACCAAAGCAACTTACAACAAAAAAGCATTTCATTTGGGGGAATTATGGTTCCAGGGATTCGGAGAGACCGTGACCATCACGGCAGGGAGCCTGGCAGCAGGCAGCCGGACAGAGTGCTGGCATAGTAGCTGAAAGCTTTCATGTTGAGACAACAGCCATGAGGCAAACAGAAAGAAATATAATTGGGAATGGCATGGGCTTTTGAAACCTAACCACAGTGATATAGCTCCTTCAACAAGGCCACACCTTCAATCCTTCCCAAACAGCTTCCCAACTGTGGGGAACCAAGTATTCAAACCTATGAGCCTATGAAGCAGTTCTTATTCAAGCCACCGCAGGCCAGGGCTAAGGACAGCCTCAAAAAGCCTAAGGAGGTTAAGTCCAAGATGCCAAGGATATCCAACTGCAAACTCTGAAGACTCACTTTATCACCCGCCCCCCCAAGCTTGGGAGGTAGATTCCACGCTACATGCTCAAGGCTTGCGGGTTCTGCCGAACGAAGGCCAAAGGTCAAACCAAGACTGAGGCTGCAGCTCCAGCTCCAGCTCAGGCCCAGGTTTCAGTACCTGCTCAGCTTCAACTCTAGCTCAGCATCCCAAAGGTCCTCAGACTCCTGTGAAGTCATCACAGAAAAGGACTCTGTCAGTGTGAAGACAAATGGATGCGTGTAGCACCCTCAACTCCCACTGTTTGCAGATGGCCGGGGTCCTGTACTGTTTTCACAAATAAACTTGAAGCAGGATCTGGTAGGAGGAGGAGGAAGAGGGAGAGGGAGCGGGAGCAGGAGGAAGAAGTAAATTAAATGAACATGCTCCCTAAAGGCTAAGCATAGGGGTCAAACAATATAAAACACAGCTTGCACCAAATCTTATATTACCTTCTTTTCTTTCAAAATTTATTTCATTTTATTCTTTGGTAATTTCGTACTAACACAGTGTATTGAGTCATATCCACCCTCCCCGCTTCTGACCTCCAAGTCCTCCTGTTCCCACATCCCGCTTCTAACTTCATGTCCTCCTCTCCCTCCTCCGTTTCCTCTTCCCCTCACTGAGTCCAGTTAGTGCTGCCTGTGTGAGCATGGGTATGGTACTATTTACTGGAGTGTGGGCAACCTACCACGGGCTACAATACTGAAGAGAATTGACTTTCCCTCCTTAGTGACTAACAATTGCCCAATAGCCCTTCTGCTAGATGGGGCCTCATGAGTCACCCCACCCCTCATGCTGGAATGCTGGCTGGTTTGGTCTTGTGAAGGTCTTATGCTGGCAACCACAGCTGATACAAACTCATGAGTGCAATGGGCCTGTCATGCCCAGAAGACATTATTTCCCCAATCTCTGATTCTTACAGTCTTTGCACTCTTTCTTCTGTGATGGTCCTTGAACCTTATATATATATATATATATATATATATATGTGTGTGTGTGTGTGTGTGTGTGTGTGTGTGTGTGTGTGTGTGTGTGCATAAGGGTAAGTATTCCTATTTTATTCTTTATAGCATTTACTGTTACATGATCTTCTTGATCATTGTTGGTTTATATGTTCATCTCTCCATTCCTAACACCCTGCCTTGACCCCAGCTGTCTTCCCAATTGTTAGACTTACGCTGCCATTGCACAGACACGTTTTGGATGAATGGATGAGTAAATGACATTCAAACTCTTTTTGTTTGTTTTTTTTGAGACAAGATTTCTCTGCTGTACCTGTGGCTGCCCTGGAGCTCACTCTGTAGACCAGGCTGGCCTTGAACTTACAGAGATCCTCCTGCCTCTGCCTCTCAAGAGTTACGATTAAAGGCATGTGCCACCACCACCTGGCTTGAAATCCAAACTCTTAAGGCTTTCCTTATACTTCCAAAATAACAGAAACTCGTGTTTTTCTATTCAGCTGCGTAGTGATTAGTGAGAAGGGATTGGAGTTTATTTAGTAATATAACAACCCCAAATGTTCTAAAAGCAGAGTTTTAATGACTAAAAGGATAAGCAATCATGCCATCTATAATTCGGTTCTCATTAAAATCAAGGCCTTATTGAAAGATTTTAAATTGTATGGAAATCCCAGGATACGGCACAGGTCCATTTTCCTGAAAACAATTTGATATAACAAAATGGCTTTATGTAAGCAATACCAAGAGTGTGTACTGAACACTCAGAGGTTGGGTACATGGTGCAATTACTGGGGAATTCTCTGTCAGCCTTAACCCTTAGCGAACCTATAATTTTGCAGGGGGATCCAAATAGGAAGCTGTTCAAAACAAATGTAGTAAGTGATAATGACAGATTGGCGATCAGCCCAGAGTGCCGCGGGAATCTGTGGGGTGGCCCTTGCCCCAGGCGGAAGCGGAAGGTAGTAGAAGGCAGCACAGCCTATGACAGAAGCTGGGTGGTGGTTCATAAATGAAATCCCAGCACACAGGAAGCTGAGGCAGGAGATGCGTGAGTTCAAGCCCAGCTGCACAGCATAAAGAAAAAAGAAATCTCAGGGGACCAGTGAGATGACTCAGCGTGTGAAAATGCTTGCCGCAGAAGCGTTGCAACCTGATTCAGTACCTGAAACCCTCAGTGGAACGGAAGAAATGATTCCTGAAAGCTGTTCTCTGACCTCCTCATGGATGCTGTGGCTCTGAGCACAGAGACACATGTATGCACACGCGCGCGCAGACACACACACACACACACACACACACACACACACACATACAATAATAACAGTGATAATAACTTTCTAAAGCTGAGGAAAAGATAGGTGGTGAAGACTTCACACTGTGGCAAAGGAGCAGTGGGCTGGAAAGGAATGTGCAGCCAAGATGAGGTCCAGGGGCATGGACTGAGGACCTCTGTGGGACTGGGTCTCGTGAGGACCAGTCCATGGCCTCTGGTTGTGTCCTTTCTGTTACCATTCTCCAGCTTATACATCTAAATCTTTTCAACCAGTGAACAGCCAATGCATTGCTTCTTCCAGGAAATCATAACTGATCTTTCAGGCAAAAGAAACTTCTTTTTCATTGGAAACCTTTAACAGGAGTTAATAGGCTCTGGCTAGCCTGGAACTGGCTGTATATAACAGGCCAGCTTTGAACCCAAAGAGATCCTCCTGCCTCTGCTTCCACAGCTCTGAAATTTAAGGTGTGTATCATATACCCAGCTTCCTTTAATTTTGTTTTGTTTACAGTCTGTCCCAGATGGCCATGTAGGTTGTGCACTGTACAACTTACCCAACCATAAATGGCAATGTCATCCATCCTTCTGTGCTTTCGAACAAACTATAACTTTCCCACTAGTCTCAAAGCAACTTGAGGGCTCTGTTCCCATTGGCTTTGTCATTATTCCTCTTTGTGCCCAAACCGTTTCCCAGGATTAAATAACCTGATGTCTATACCAATGGTTTTGGAATTTTTGTGATGCATCAGTTTAAAGCATTAAGGTTGGTTGTGTGTGTGTGTGTGTGTGTGTGTGTGTGTGTGTGTGTGTTGAGAATTGTGTGCATTTGCACAGCGTTTGGATGTGGTGGGAGTAAGAGATAGACCTTGTCCTGGTCTATGTCCTTCAGTGGTTATTTTTCAGAGTGTCTGGACTTCACTGTGCTACCTTGTATGCATTTCACCACGACAAAAGATTCAGGGGAACTCTGCGTCTTGAAGTGACCACTGAGTAAATTTTGGGAGGAATTCCTCATGCTTGTTATCTTTTGGCTAAGTTGTTCTGAGGCACATGTATTTGCAGCGCTACAACAGTGTAGTGACCACTTCCATTGAGACAGGCTATAAGGGGCAGGAGCTGCCCCTTCTTTATTTGGCTAATAATGTAATGGTCAGTTGAACTGTCCATCTGTTAAGCAGAATGCCATTCTGACTTAGATTCTTATCTGTCTTCCTGATGGCTGCATTGAAAATCTTACATCTTACTATCTGCCGTCATTAACTTCTGAAGATATTTTAAACAACACCTGTTAAAATGTGTGTGTGTGTGTGTGTGTGTGTGTGTGTGTGTAAGACATATTCAGGGTAATGTTTTCCACTTGGAATTGCTTTTAGTAACCTAGAACAGTTTAATTCAGATCTCTCATCTTCACCCTGCTTGATTTCAGGGCATCAGGATTGTAAACTGGGTGTGCATTTGTAAAGTAAAGAACTGTATTTCTGCTGAATTGCTTTTTCACACACATAGTATATTCTTTCAATGCCAAACCTCTCTTAATGACCTTTATTAGATTAGAAAAGCTTCCAAACCCTTTCCTTGTGTGATATCTTCTCAGCTCTGGTAATTCCCACCCCTCATCCATCTTTGTGGCTGCAGCAGGACCGTGACTATGAAAACACAAATGTGAACCAGGAGCAGAAGCGTGCTCATCCTCTGGAGCTTCACTTAGTTCATCAGGGAAACATGGCCTAGGAAGTGAGCAGCCCTACTTTTGGTACTAAAGGGGAGAAGGGGGGAAATGAATCCAGCTGAGGAGCCCTGCTGAAGGCTCTAGAAACCCAGCGAAGCAGGTAAAAAACACAAACAAGTCACACTGATACTCTGGATAGGATTCTGCACTGCCTCCTGCAGTGTGCAATGGGTCCGGTGAGAGCTATCAACCTAAACTGTTTTCACTTTTTTCCCAAACAGGTGATTTTTCCTTAAATAATCAAACTTCCGTCCTTATTGCTTTAAAAACCAAATCCACTGCATCTGCAGAAAGGTGGGCTGCTTAGAACTCACCGAGCACTTTCTGTTTTGGCAGTTGCTGAATTAAAAGTCACTTTTACTATATTTGAAGAGGTGCTATCTGTGCTGAGCAGAGAAGGGACACAGGGACATAATTTATCATTCTGTGCTCTTGTCCCAAGGAGAATGAAAGCCTTATTAGAGAAAAAAGCATCTTTTAAAAGGACAACACCCAGCACTTTGGGGGATTTCAAATATATATATATATATATATATATATATATATATATATATATGTATATATATACACACACACACACACACACACACACACACACACACACACACACACACGTGTATATATGTATATACACACATGTATACACATATATGTATATATATTTATATACATACACACCTATATTTCTATATGTGTATACATATGTATATATGTATAACGTGGAGGTAGAGCACATGTGCTACCTAATACATATACAGCGAAGTCCGAGAACAACTTACTGGAGTCAATTCTCTCCTTCCACCATGTGAGTTCTGGAAATGAAACTGGAGTCATGAGCCTTGGCAACCCTTTTCACTGAGCCATACAGCTGGCCCCGGTGTGGCTTCCTGAGCTATTCAGTTACACAGCAATAGACCTTCCTTACCTGTTTTTGTTCCATGTCAGCAGAGAGACAATGATTGTCAGAGTTGCAGTGACAATTCAGAGTGAGAAGAGCTGCTGTGTTTCTGTGTCCTGCCAAGATTAGTGAATCACTTCGTTTTTCAGAATTAGCTCAAATAAGGAAATACAAGTGAATTTTCAATGGGAATTTGCTCTGGATATTTGAATGCTGAGTGTGTTTAGCATTTCAGAGGTAACTGTCTCAGGTTAGTAAATGGTTAAGAAGTCTTTTCACGATGCAGAGACAATTATTCTAACGAGAGCCTTCTCATCAACTCATTTTCTTTAAATGTTTTGAAAGGAGAGTTTTCAACAAACTTCTTTTTTTATGTCTATAATATGCTGAACACTGGTTTTGGTTTTCTTTGTGTGTGTGTGTGAGAGAGAGAGGGGGGGATGCACATATGTATAAATATGCATGCATGTGAATGTATATGCACATGGAGGCAAGAGGCCACTGTTGGGAGTCTTTCTTCAATAAGCTCTACACTGTATTTTATTTTATTTTTTTTTGAGACAGGATCAAACTGAATGTAGAGCTCACCAATTTGGCTTAACTGGCTGGCTAGCAAGCACCATGATCTGCCCGCCTCTGCCTCACCAATGTTGGGTTTACAGATGCACACTATTGCCACACTTGGCTTTTACACACATGCTGGGGCTCAACCTTGGGTCCTCATGCTCAGTAAGCAACTTACTGACTGAGACTATGCCCCATCCCCCTTGTTAGGCATTTGAATAGGAAATTGCCCAGGTTAGAGTCATGCGAAAATGAGTTACTTAAGTTTGCTTTGGCTTATTATCATCCCTGATTTTCTTACTAAAGCATCCTGAAGACTAGGAACTAAGCAAAGAGTTGTCAGTACCAAGAACGATGGTGGAGGGGCATGTATGGCACATGTGTCCTTAGCAAGAGCATGGCCAACCTAAACTGTGAGCTGTGCTATCACAGGTGTATTTCAAGGGCAATACCCAAATACTATAGTAGTACAAAATTGGAAAGATTATCTCTACAGTGAAGTTCTTAGGCCTTGCAAGAACTATGGAAGAGGAGAGATCTGGCCATCACAAGGTTATCAGAAGTCTCTAAGTAGACCCATGGTACACACATGCCCGTACACACACACACACTGTGACTATAATGTGTCAAACATTGTTCTTGGTTTCTTTGTTTAATTGTGTGTGTGTGAGAGTGCCTGTGTACACACGCATATGTGCACACACACACACTATTTACCTGTTGACTATAGACGTTTACTGTCCCCCATCTTCTTCTCTAACATGACCATTGCTTTCTATAAACATGACAGTTTTTAACCTCATGGTCAGAGATATCAAGCTATTCTGTGGGCATTGGAAATACTCTGAGTCAGGTTGCTGTGGTGCCCTGTGGGACACTGAGATTATCAGATGTGCAAACCCCTTCAGGTAATGCCAAATTTCTGTGACTCACCACTTTGCATTTTAAAAGACTGGAAGTTTAGCCCAGAGCCTGGCTGGGTTAAAAAATGATCAGGGAGAAAGGTTTACTTTCCTGCCTTCTATGGTGGCTTAATCTTACCATCAGGGGAGAGGGGGGCAGATCACAGAAAGCATAATTGGAAGGGGGAAGGGGTGGAGGGACACAACACACAACTGATCTTTGGGCTTTCTTATACTGAGAAAAATAGTTGAGTAGTTTTGTTTGTTTGTTCATTTGCTTTTCAACCTATTAATTCTTTTGCTTCTATTTATTTAAATGCTTCCTTTGTAGTCTGGCCAGACCAAAAACTCATAATCCTTCTGTCTCAGCCCCCTGTGTTGTAGTATTGCTATCCCTTTTGATGATAACAGACTTCTTAGGGCATAATCAAAAGCTGGCAGATGTCTGGGCCTCTGTGGACAGATGAGAGGGAGGCATGTTCCAGACAGTGGCTGTTAGAAGCCAAGATGAAGAGCTACCTGCCCATCACATCCCACAGTTCCCTGTGGGAGGTAGTGGTCTTGACAGGTTATTTCTACCTAATCTAGATAGAAAGCTGCAAATTCCACTCACTTCCAGACCCATTCTCTGTTGTCATTTTCACTGTCCCCATAAAGAGGGAAGGCAGAGCATGGAGCATATTTGACCAGACAGCAGGGGGATGGACAGAAACAGTGATATATAGCTTAGTTCAGAGGTCACTGTCATTTTAAAATGTTCTTCTTTATGAAAGGATCCAAAAGTTTTAAATCGTGTGCGCGTGTGTGTGTGTGTGTGTGTGTGTGTGTGTGTGTGTGTGTGTGTAGAGGTCAGAGATTGATGTTGGGTTTCTTCTTCAATCACTCTCTACCTTACTTCTTGAGACAGGGCCTTTCACTTGACTGGATTTCACTGATTCAACTAGATTGGCTGACCAGTAAGCCTTAACTGGACTCTGCCTTTCAGTGCTAGAATTACAGGCATATACAACTGTGCTTGTTTTTGGTTTGTTTGTTTAAACAAGGCCTCACAGTGTAGCATTGGCTGGTCTGGAATTTGCTCTGTAGATTCAGGGTGACCTCGAACTCTCAGAGATCCTCCTGTCTCTGCCACTGCCACCCAAGTGCTGGGATTAAAGCCATGCACCACCACGCTTGCCCTGTGCTTGGTCGCTTTTGTTTGTTTGTTTCTAATATGAGTTCTAGTGATTGAACTCAGGTCTTCCTTCATGTTATGGCAAGCACTACACTGCCTGTACCCTCTCTCTATCCCAAGGCCCACAATTTTTTTTTTCTATGATTTTTAGAGTGCTTTGTATAGAAAACGGATTAGTCCCATGAAGCCAACCATAAAGTCCTATTTAAGTAAACACATCAGGGCATGTTGTTGAGAAGTTCAACGCCTGATATCCCAGCACCTCTCAGATTGATCTACCCTGATGTTCATGGAGGAAAGTGGAAAGGACAAAGAAGGTAAAGGCCTCAATAGAATTAGTGATATTTCTATTTCCTCCCCTTGAAGGAGGTCAGAGAGCTTTCAAGAGCCTCAAATCCCAAATCTAAATCCCTCGACACACAGACACACAGACACACTCACACTACAGAAAGCAGCAACTGTTCTGCCCCATGGGCTGGCTCAGCAGCCTTTGCATCCCTGCTTTTATAAGTGATAGGTAGCGCTAAGTGGTTATGGTGTGTGATTAGTACTCGGTTCATAGTGCTTCTTGGCTTTTCTAATACTGTACTGATCTAATACGAAACCATGATACAGTATATTCTGGTGCCTCTAATTTATAGAGCTAATAAATGTCTCTAGTGCCGTCTTCAGCCATCCTACCCCACTTTTCTTTTGTGACATTTCCTTGTGCTTTCCTCTGTGAGCAACTCAGGTGATGGAGGCTGGTAATGAGTTGTTTCAAATCAAAGTCATGACAAGCTCAGTCTCAATAAGACGTCCTCAGGCAGAGGAGCCATTATAAAAATACGGGAAGAAATAACAGAGCTTCTGTGTCTTAGGAGAACGGCAGTGAGGAGCCTGGCATTTGGAAGCAGCTCATGGGCTTCTGAGCACAACTTCAGTCTGGAAATGAAAAGACGTGCATAGGCAGCTCACTGAGCTGTCAGTGGAACACCATGAACCAAGGCAGAGCTGGGAGGCTCACGGAAATCACATGTTCTCCATTCGTTATTAAACCTGAAGTTATAGCCACACACTTCACGATCTAAAAACCTCCACCTACTGCCAAAAAATTATTATAAAATATATCTTCTCAGACTACTTACTTTAATATTTCCCGTTTCTCAAAAAAAAAAAAAAAAACAACAAAAAAAAAAACCCACTTCTATTGTAGCTGGCGCTAAAGTCACCTTGCAGTATGATTGGGTTGAGCTGCGTTGTTGAATTTTTCATGTGCTTTGCCTAACTTGATCCTGCAGTGGTTGATGGAGTGAAAAGCCCGGAGGCATGGGCCAGAAAAGGATGCTATGAATGTACCTGCTGATCTTGAGGCAGCCCCTTCCCTTCAACGCTGTCAGGTGGCAATGCCATGGAGTTCACTTTCCTTCAGGTGGGCAAGGTGGCAGAGCTCTGTTACAGGCACCCTCTCATTTCCTTCTAGAATATGTCATCCTTTTCCCAGTATACTGAAAGCATAGCTGCTTCTATTTAAAGAAACAATTGTGTAGATTGGCAGTCTTTCAGCAATGAGAGAGATGACATTGAGACTCATTGTGGTGGTCTCATTATCCCAGGATATGCAAAAACCTTGTTTAAGAGGCCATTTCAATGCTCAATCAAAATTTTGCCTCTCATGAAACATCCCTCTGATTGTTCAATCAATTCATATTGTAGAAATCTGGAACCTCTTTATGAAATGCACAACTCCCAAAGGGACTTGAACTATTTTCCTTATATAATCTCATTATGAGCTGGTGCTGTGCTGATCCTCTATATTCTACAATGCAACATACGTAGTGTCTTTGATATGATCTTAATTAGTGCAGTAACCTCTAGAATAAATGCATTGACATTATTCTATTGCAGACGGAGAAGCTGATGTTTAGAAAGGCAAAGTAACATGTTCACATTCACAAAGCTCAAGAAAGGACACTCGTCTGTCCAATCACCAAGCCTGTGACCTCATCACTAACGCCAACCTTACAGAATTAACCACAGATAACACTTTTGAAAAAAGGACCTCAGTCTTGGGAATGAAGATATTTCTGCAGAAAAATACTGTATGCTTTTTTTTTTTCTGAAGTGTTAGGAGGAAGAACTCACCTTTGCTGTAGATTAAATGTTGTTTACCATCAAATTTAGTTGGAAACATAACCTTTATCATAAAGTCGTTTGGAGGTAGGGATTTTAGTGATGTGAAATCTCATTAAATAGGTCTCTATTAAAAAGACTTCAAGAACTCCTTTGCCTGATACAACAAGATGGCTGCCCGGGAGTCAGGAAGTGGCCTTCACCACACGCCGAATCCTTCACTGTCTCAGTCTTACAGCTCCAAAAGTGTGGGAAGCGTGTTATTATTTAAAACTACCTATGGTGCTTTTGTTCTGTCAACCTATGCAGATCACAGCAGTGCCTATACACTTTCTCCTTGATGTGCAAACATTGTTGGGAAGATGAACACAGCATCTGGTTCCTATTTCCTCTGTGTTTTAAACAAGAAAATATTGTAAGATTCTCAACCAGGAAAATAGAGTGGGCTTGGGATGATCAGGAACCCAGGTCACCCTTAAAATGCTCTGTGATTTTTAACTATTTTTAAGTTAAGCTTTCTTTGTACTAACATAAAAATGTGAGTAATAATAGTGTATAACAGTTAAAAGAGCCATCCATATCTCACAGTGCCTGGACAAGCTTCTACTATCGTTGACATTTTTCTATACTGAAGGACAAGCCATCTGGGAACGTCTCAGTACCAGCTGTAAAATGAGGACAAACAGGAGATGATGGACTGTTTAGTTTTCACAGTAATTCTGTGAAGCAGATACCCTCAAGTTTTATAGGTGACAAAGTAGAGGCAAAACCTACATGACTTTGCACAGGTCAAACACAGTGTTAGAATGAAAGACAGGCACCCTCTCTATCGTCTTCATTCTCCATCATCCCCCTTTGCCACAGCCTTCCACATTTACATATCAAACTTGCTGTTTATTGCTATTATGTCAAACTGTATCTTCTGTTTGTTCTCTAGAATCCCTTGTAAGGTCACTAACATTCATAAACCTGGCTTACATTATTTAAGTTGCTATTGTTCTTATTTTAGGATTTACTTATTTTTATTTTATGTGTATGGCCAGCTTGCCTGAATACGTCTGTGTCCCATGTGTCTGCAGTGCCCATGGAGGCCAGAAGAGGGCATTTCATCCCCTGTGATGGGAGTTACGATGGTTGTGAGCCACCGTGTGGGTGCTGGGAATTGAACCTGGGTCCTCTGGAAGAGCAGTCAGTGCTCTTAACCACTGAGCTGTCTCTCCAACTTCTGGCTCTCATTTCTTTAATTATCCCCATTTTGTGGCATTATTTTTAACTTCCTGCAGAGAATTATTATGTTATTCCATTTCTTTCAGCTCCTTCATTCTTTTGGTTAGTAAATAGTGACTGTGCGTTGAACCTACTATGTACAGCACACTCTGGGAGGCATTTTAGGACAGCTGTTATACAGTGACCATGGAACTACCTCTAAAACCCCACTAATGCAGGAAAGGCGTCTGTAATGGAGAAGGGCAGCTCACTGCAGGACAGAACAAGGTAGCATCATGAAGTAGGTGGAAGTTAAGCACTGTGGGAGTCAGAGGACTCATTTCCATCAGGAGAGAGGTCGGGGGACAGCAATGGAAAGGAATGCTTGCTATGTGGGATGTCATGTTTGAGAAGAACTTGGAGGCCCTGTGCGCATTTCTCTCATCCTAAAGACAAGAATGCTGTGGACCAGGAAGGAGAACTGACCTCCCAAGGTCATGCTTTGCCATCTGTAACTTCCTGATTCATTTCTAAGCCTAAAGCCTTGTTTAGTGCCTCTGTGCCAGCTGTCTTGACACATTTGTCCTGATTCAATCTTAGTTACTTTGCTCACACTTTGAAGAAGTTCTCCAGAGGCAAAAACAAAACGAAACAAAGAAAAACCCCCAGAAAGTTAGCAATTAGTAAAAAATCATTAAGGAAATTCAGTGCTGACCAGGCAACTCTTGGTATAGAGCATAGCGTATTTTGCGCCAAATCTTGTTTGGAAAAGGAGAGGTAGCAGATGGAGTTTTGTGTTGGTGATGGCAGCAGGTGGGAAACAGGAGATAGCAAACAGATGGGCCCTGTGACATAGAAAGACCACCAGCTTTGGCGCCCATGTAGTCAGAAGACGATGCAATTCAGTTTGTTGCAAAAATTGTGTGGAGCTCAAATTACATATGCAGTGTAGAGCTCATAAAAACACGATGCTAAATATCACAGGCATTACAAATCAGGCAGTTTCTACACTGAAGCTCAAGAAATGTGAATATCAGACAAATACAAAGCTAACAACATGTAATACCAGGGGGCAGAAAATAAAGACTATAAAAGAAGGCACGCACCGTCGATGGAGAACTTTATGTTTGTGTTGCAGCTGGTGCGAAGGCAAACGTGCCAGAAAGCAAAAGAAGTGTTCCGTACCACAAGTTGCTCAGAGGCAGGTGGGTGGCTTCATTAGAGTTAATGACAAACATATGTGTGTCCTGTGTCACGTGTCACGGAAGAATGGTGAAGGAAGGTGGCGGAGGGCAGGGGAGATGGCACAGGTCATAGAGTGTCTGCTACGGAGTGTGAAGGCCTGAGTGCAAATGCCCCGAACTCACAACGAAAGCCAAGAGCGTTGTGCCTGTAGCCTCAGTGCCAAGGAGAAGGAGATGGAGACACAGAGACCTCTGAAGCTCACTAGCCAGCCAGATGCAGTGAAAGACCCTGTTGCAAAAAACAGAAGTGGAAAGCTACCATGGAAAGATACCTGACATGGACCGCTGGCTTCCTCACGCACATGTCTAGATGTGCACGCACCACATTGAGAATATATATACCACATGGACAGGATACCACACATGTCAATTAATTAATTAATTAAATGGGAAAAAGAAGGTGGTAGAGGCCCCGCCATAGTAATGTGTGGCTGGAAACAAGCCACTTAGGTCCTTTTTAACGTCCCATTTATTTCTATAAAGAGCCAGTTTCTCAAATCTCATATTAGGTTTAAGAGCTGGTAGGCTTTACTTTTTTAAATTTGCTTATTTTTATTTTATTTTATTTTATCATTTTATTTGGTTTTTTTTGAGACAGGGTTTTTCTGCTGTAACTCTGGCTGTACAGGAACTCACTCTGTAGACCAGGCCGGCCTTGAACTCACAGAGATCTGCCTGCTTTTGCCTCCTGAGTGCTGGGATCAAAGGCGTGCACCACCACTGCACAGCTAAGAACTAGTAATCTCTAATCTAAATAAAATCTTCCTTTGAGACTAAAATTTCTTGAAATATAAAACTTGTGCTAGTGGTGGAATGAAGATTTAAAATAGAATGCATATGATAGGTAAGTCAGTTTTTACATTATTACATAATCCTGTAGGGTTGGCTTCTATTTATGGCAAGTAATAATACTGATTCGCATTTTATTTTTGGACGGCATTCACATTTGTGTGCGGGTATGCCTGGATGCATGATTGGAGGTCAGAGGTCAGTGTCAGGTGTGTTTTCTCCAGTCCTCTCAACCTTTAGTTTTTGAGATAGAGTCTCTCACTGAAAATAAAGCTCATTGATTAGGCTAAATTGGCCAGCCAATGAGCTTCAGAGGCCTGCCTGTCTCCATCTCCACTCCCACCCCACCCATTCCCACAGCCCTAGGGCTATTGGCATCATTTTTACATGGGTTCCAGGGATTTGAACTCAGGTTCTCATTCTTGCATGGCAAACACGCTAGCAATTGAGCCACGTCTCCAGCTCCGGAGCTGTATCTAGGTTGCACTAGAATTTTTTTGCCTTAAATTTTTTTATCTACGTGAAAAGTGTACACCAAGTTATAGGGAAAACTTAAGTATTTTTCACTGAAGTGTGACATTTTCAATTAATACAAGTTTTGCAGTTCATAGCTCAATCTAGCTATGTTTTCATTACCATAAAATTCATTTGTGGACTCATTTATTCACCGAACAAGTATTTACATAGTGCCAACTGCACCTCTTACTTTTGGAAATAGTGAGAAACTGTTAACGCAGAGAACAAAATCTTTGCCCTGTGGAGCTGAAATTTTTTCTTAAAAGATTATAAAATTATATGTGATTAAAATGCATACGTTATTAGTAGAAAATAAGTCCTTAAGAAAAACCAATAAGGCCCAAGGAGAATCACTAGAAGGGCCAAGGGTACAAATTAGATGAGATAGTCAGGCTTCCCATTAGAAAGCTGGCATTTAACCAAGGTCCTAAGAAGCAAGAGAATGAAACATATAAGCATCTTAGAGAGGAATTTATGATACTTTATATACCACTGAGTAAAAGTGATGTTCCCACATACTGGGTTTATACACGGCCAGTAAGAGAGAAACACATTAGGAAAAAAGGAATTTTGATTTCATGGTGATACCATTACTACAAGAGAACACAGAACGAGTGCCTTTGGATGAGGAAGCACTCTGTTCTATTTGGGTTGCACTTTGGAATTGCTGGAGGGGCATTCATGTAGAAACCCAGCAGGTGAAGGTGGCATGAGGTGTGGGAAAGTAGATTTGAGATTTATTTTTTTATAGCTATATTTTAAACTGTTGTATGGCTAAGGGCAAAGAGGTAAGCAGACCCTTAGTAATCCCTCAGTTCTGTAAGAGACAGACAGGGCACTGACTCTTATGGAGTGCTCCTGAGTACCAGGCCCAGACTAGCTGGGTACTATGCATACCCTGTATATGCTGCAAAGGCATGTAGCAGCACTGATGTCATTGGCATATTTATCTTTCAGGCATTTTCCAGAAGAAACAAGATATCGCTACTTAAACGAATGAGACAGACCTGAGTCTAGATATCTATAGTGTGGCTTCAGGTGCCTTGTTCTCTGTTGAATTCTTTCTGTGGAGCACCAACCAGGGCAGTGTCAGGGTCAGAAAGACAGCACGACAGAGACAATGTACAAGGAAGTCCTCAGTAAAAGCTGTCTATGTCATTGAAAGCAGAGTAGATGAACCATGTGATTAGCTTGAGTTAATGGCAGATTTTAAGGCTGTTGTTTAAGAAGGCGAGCAACTCAAATATTTTTTTCTTTTGAAGTAGCACAGGGAAATGATTCGACTAGAGCTGCCAGATTAAAGCAGGTGCATCTTATTTGCAGTCAGAATTTGAATGGGATCCATTATATTTTATTCTTTTTGTTCAGAGGTATCTCTCTCTCTCTCTCTCTCTCTCTCTCTCTCTCTCTCTCTCTCTCTCTCTCTCTCTCTCTCTCTCTCTCTGTTTATTTTTAATTTACAAATACTTTCAGTATAGGATATGGCTGTTTTCTTCTGAAAATGCATATAAATATGCTATGAAATTACCCCCAAATTAAGAAGTAAATTTTTAAAAAGGCAACAGTGTTTGTGGTAGTTTGAATGAGATGCCCTTCATAGGCCTTGCATTTGAACACTTGGTCCCCAGTTGAGGGATGTCTAGGAGATGTGGCTTGCTAGAGAAAGTACATCACTGTGGGTGGCCTTTGAGGTTCCAAAGCCTTGAGCCATTTCCAATTCCCTCTCTCTGCTTCCTGCTTGAAGTTCAAGATGTGTGACCTCAGCTTTCAGCTTCCAGCTTCCAGAAGCTACTTCTGCTGCCATGCTATCTCCACCATTATGGACCCTAACCCACTGGAACCATTAGTCCAAATAAACTCTTTCCTTTATAAATAAGTTTCCTTGGTCATGATGCTTTGTCACCACAATAGAAATTTAACTAAAACAGTGCAATTTCAAGGTTTTGGTAGAATGGTGTTTAGTAAGTCAAGAGAAACCATTTCCTAGGGATGTAGCTTTGACTGACATAATATTTGCCATTGACTAGAGCCCTGGTACTATAATAGTCTCCACCAGTTTACACATTTTGTGAAGTTGAGATACAGATGATTTCTTTCCAGAAGGCAGTTAATTTGAAAGGCTGTGTCTGATTGTCATGTGATTGGATGGATGAATTTTAGAAGTCACATTCCAGCATTTTCTTTTACTTTCTTCTCATCTCCTCTATCTTCCTTTGAACTATTACCATCTTGTTAGTTTCCTCATTAATAAACTGAGTTATTTCTTTCATTTAATATACTTTAAAAAACTAATCCCTTATTTCATAATTGCATCCATATACATAATGGACTTGGATTATGTTACCATCCTCCCATTATTCTCTTTTTTTTACTTAAAAACGTTTTTGAGAATTTTATGCCTGAGGAATTTTTTCATCATGTCTGCCCCTTCCTCTCTCCTTCCAAGTCTCCAATGCCCCCCGTCTAGTTAATGACCTCTTCTCTTGTAATTATTGTTTTTACGCATGTCAACATGTCATGTCAACTTGGATAGGGAAAATTTCACAAGACTGTACCCCTAGATGAAGAGCTGTAGGCAATTAATAGAGAGAGGGAGAATCAAAGGGACAAAAGCTTATCCAATCCCAAGTGATCAACACTAAGCACATATATATGTGAACTACACCAAAGCTAAGTAATTGTTTTCCATACTGTGTTTATTATGTGCTTATATAAATTACACATGCAACTTTAAAAAATTATAATTTAATATGACATGTATCACTAGGGATAAACCACAACCACACACACTATTTTGAACATTAATTAATCATATATAGACCATGCATAATTATATACAAAATATATGTATGTCTCCATATGTGCTTTTATATTGTACTATAATGGCATCTGCTTTAGAATTCATGGTAAGGATGTAAAGGCCTTGCTTCTGATGTTACCTGAAGTCAACAGTCAGTTGATGAAAGAGAAACTGATCATTTCTATCACTGAGCTAAAGGATGCATCTGGTCCAGGAAGCAAGGTAGCTGACCCAGCAGGAGGGGCTGGCAGGAGCCCAGTTGCTGCCCTGTGCCAACAAGGTAAGGCTACAGATAAAAGGCAGCATGCATAGTTCCAACCAGGCTCAGCACCCTGCACCCACATTCTAAGCTTGGAAAGCATCAGCTAAGTGCTGCACTTCCACTTTAGAAATCTTATGTCAAGTGATCTCAAATCCCATACTATCTTAAAACTCTGTAGAGAGTTTCTTAAAACTCTGTAGTGGATTTCTGGGAAATAACAGTTCCATCTTAGCCAAACTGATACAGTACAAATGCATGTGGAATTCAGCCTAAAATTTGATGAGGGATGGAGTTCACAGGTCCCCCAAGAGCCCACTGCTGCCTAGCCTAGAGTTCAGGAGCCCTGGACTATTAAAATTTCTTTTCCAAACAGCCATAATAACAGGAATGACTCCATTAAGAGAATGTTGCTTTTTCAATTGAGGCTTATTTGTACCAGTGAACCCAAGAGCTGGAAACCTTTTCTCTGATTTCATTACCTTTCTGATTTTTTCTTTAGAGAAAATAGTTTGAGAAAACTATCCATATTCTTTAGTCACCAAGAGATCACATTCTATTTAATGTTCTTTTTAATGTAAATGCACAATGTTAAATTTATTGTATGTACCAGTAACTTTAGTCACAATTGATTACATAAAATGAATATTTTTTCTTTGAAATAATTTTTCCCATCAATTTTAATTTGTAGATCAAAATTTGCATCAAAGATTTTCCTATTTATTTTGGGTTTTTAAGCTTTCTAATGAGTTCATTATTTATTATTACCAGTGATTTTCAGTTTTGCCTTTATCAATATTTTAAGTCATTGGGAAACCTTTTAATTGGGTTGTCTCTTACTGTTTTGACCAGTTGTCAATTCTACAGAAAGGTGCTAACCCAGGCCATTTGCCTGTGAGCATGATGCAAAGCCTTTCTATGATAGAGTCAGGTAATGAAGCTGACATCCTGGGGGCTGTTATGAGGAGACATGTTATCTTCTGTGGGAACCTGGACAACTAGTCTTCCTGGAAACTATTATCACAAAGAAATTGCTTCGCAGATTGTCACTGAACATATATTGTTCCACTGTCAAGTGTTTCTCAAAAATCTCATATCTTATAATGGGGTGTGATGACAGGAACTCATATGTACACAAGTTAAAATACAAAGAGTTTCTTGTCCCTTTACTTATTTTCAAATTTTTACATGAGATACTTCCTGGTATTATAAAATATTATCATGTGGGGAAAATAGAAATTGATGGAAATGTAGCTTCAGAAAAAAAAACACTATTTTTAATATATTCATTAGAAAACTATGTCCACTGAGAAAAATAATTCTTATACATCATGTATTTCATAGGAAGTAAACAATAGTTCTTTAATTATAGTCTTATGCTCTCAGGAGAAAACTATATTCCCACATGTTATCAGTAAAATTATATTTAAAATTTCTTAATTTTCATAGAAGGTGAATATAACCTTGTGGACTTATGCATAACATAGTGTCCAATAGCAGACACTACTCAATAAACACTTGCTGTGTAGGAAAGGATAGAACAAATGAACAAATAAATCCACGTGTGTAGCAGCACTGTGATGTCTAGCAATTGCAGGCCTCTGGACTTTACACGGCCATTTTAAGCCCAGAGCCTTCTTTCCTGCAGTATGGCACTCATGGTTTTCTCTGGCAGATGTAAGGAAGCCAGGCTTCTGTGGTCAGTCTACAGGCATCCACAAATGTCTGGAGTCCAGAAGTTCTGGCCTATCCTCAAGAATTTTATAACTATGGAAAAGTGAAAGTGTGGTATTGAGTAAATACTGCAGTCGATATGGAGCTTATCTATAGCACAGTAAGCCGTGAGTTCAATCTCTAGCACTGCACGGACCAATTGAAGTTGTGGTACATATCTCTAATCACAATATGTTGGAGGTTGAGGGACCAGAGTTTAATGTCATCTTGAGCTACATAATGAGTTCATGACCAGCCTGGGCTACATGAGACCTTGGAAAGAGAGGGAGGGGGTGTGGAGAGAGAGAAAAAGAGAGAGAAAAGAAAAGAAAGGAAGAAGGAAGGGAAGGAGTGAGGAAGAGAGGAGGAAGGGAAGGACAAAGGAAGGGAGAGAGGGAGGAAGGGAAGGATGGATGGAAGGAAGGAAGGAGGGAAGGAAGGAAGGAAGGAAGGAAGGAAGGAAGGAAGAAAGGAAGAAAGGAAGGAGGGAAGGAAGGAAGGAAGAAAGGAAGGAGGGAAGGAAGAAAGAAAGGAAGGAAGGAGGGAGGGAGGGAGGGAAGGAAGGAAGGAAGGAAGGAATGAAGGAGGGAAGGAAGGAAGGAAGGAGAGAGGGAGGGAGGGAGGGAGGGGAGAAAGGAAAGAAGGAAGGAAGGAAGGAGGGAGGGAAGGAAGGAGGGAGGGAGGGAAGGAAGGAAAGAAGGAAGGAAGAAAGGAATGAGGGAGGGAAGGAAGGAAGGAAGAGAGGGAGGGAGGGAGGGAAGGAAGGAAAGAAGGAAGGAAGGAGGGAGGGAGGGAGGGAAGGAAGGAAAGAAGGAAGGAAGAAAGGAAGGAAGGAAGGAAGGAAGGAAGGAAGGAAGGAAGGAAGGGAGGAAGGAGAAGAGTTAACATAGTATTAGAACCTGACAGTTCACCTGCACCCCAGACCTGCTCACTGTGGCTCCATTCATTCATTCTCCATTCATTCTGATTCTCACCATGAAGAGCCACAGACACCTGTATTGAGCACCAGCCAGGCCCTTCAACAGGGAAAACGTGCCTGCTCTCTTTACACACTTCTGCTTTTCCATATTAAGTAATTTACCACAGTGGCGCTCACACTTAAGCCCCTGCTTCCCTTCACTCTGGAACTTTCTGCCCTGCTACACTAATCTCAACCCTTCCATGTATAGGCTTATCCATGGTCTGTCTTCTGTATATATAGTTCTATCTGATTCCCCCATCCCCAGAGCCTGGTAACTGAGAATCTGATTTTTAGATGACATTGCGAATATACTGAAATATCATTGGGCTGTCTGTTTTTAAATGCTTTAAAAGGTAAATTGTGCATTTTCATATTTGACTACATTTTTTTAGGAGTAGCACGTTCAGAGGTCTTCCTTTTGGCAGAGTGAGCACCTCCCTTCCAGGAACTGGAAGGCAGCAGTGTGGAAGGATGGCCAAGGTTGCAGGGAATGAGAGACACAAAGCCAGTTTACCAGCAGGCAACAGCTTGTGGCCAGGTTAGGATTCGGCCTCTGCCTTAAAAAGACTCATGTGTGTGTGTGTGTGTGTGTGTGTGTGTGTGTGTGTGTGTGTGTACAGGGAGGAACATTATCAACTAACCACACAAACAGGTTATTTATTTTGTCTCTCTGTTTATTGGAAGTGCTAGGTGTGAATTTTCCCATCTGTGGAGTTTCCTAATAGAGACATTACATAGACGTAAAGAGTTATTTGCCTGTCTGACTTTCTTTATTTAACAGAAAGTTTCCAAGTTTCACCCATGCTATAGCATTTGTCAGCTCTCCAATTCTTTTATGGAAACCATACTGTATTTTATTGGTATTGAACTTCCTGCTATCTTGCTCAGAATGATTGTTCTTTCTTGTCTTCCCCTCACTATCTCCTGCTCAGTGAACTCAGTGACCACTCCCTGTGAAATTCATGAAGACCTCACCCTCGATGAAGTCATGTGCTCTTTAAGCCCTGCTTTTCCTGTGCACAGCTTCTTTCGTAGTCTATAATTACACATTCATCTTGGGGTGATTTGGTTAATGGCTCTCCATAACTGAAGTCCAAAATCTATCAGACAAGGAATCTCCCCTAAGTTAGTTTCCACACTGTTCCCAGAAGCTATCACAGGACCTGGGGCGGAAGTCTGTGTCACATGGATGCTGTTGAAATGACTTCCTGCTAAGGAGCTGCCTGGCAGCCACTTAATGGTGCATCTCCCCCTCCTCATGGTATTTTGAGTTTGTATAGAAAGTGTTCTCATGGAGAAATTCCACTGGGGAATTTCCCTGGCAGAGAATCAAGGCAGTTGTTCAGAGTGAGGTTCTTCCTGCATGAGTTGCACCGGTTGCTTATGCCACTGGTGGGCCTGTCTCTCTTAGCCACTGTCCCATTCATTCTATGTTCTGCCTCCATTTCTTCTAAACTGACAAAGAGGCTAATTTGGCTCTATTAACTTCCTTATCTCACCACTAGGAAGATAACGATTGGCTATAAGTAATTATCTCTCATTCATCTTTCCAACATCTATAATGTAAGCCTGATTGGGATCTTCGGAGTTTCCCTGATGTCCTCAATATACTGATGCTTTTCTCTGTGGGATGAGATTGTGCTCATGTGCTGAAATGTAGCCTTCCTCTGTGTAGTGGCACTGGGTTTTCTTAATCTTCTCTTGATATTTGTAACAACAGGCTCAAAAGTAGTATTTTCTCTTTCCTGCCCTTACTTTACCTCATACGTAAACCGTATCTGCTAGGCAAGTGGCTGCAGTCCACTGCAATGTCTTTGAATAATTATGTCTGAGAAGCTGCCAGTCATTATCTTCTGAAAGTGGTGGCAAATTCTTCTGTAGTATTTACAGACAGATGACAATTAAGTCGGGGTTCCCAAAATGCAATCAAATTTAAATGGTTACAGGGCTTAATTACCTATGAGTAGATTTTTCCTACAGAATGAATTTTATACTACAGATGAGCTCAATGAGGCCCAGATTAAGAGACAATTATGTCATATAAACTACCACTTGCATATGGAATCACTTTTCTCTTTGTGTTTTGCTTGTTGTCTAACTTGTCATGTCAACCTAATGAAAGCTGGATTTGTTTTGCTCTATTGGTATATAGCCAAAGCCCTAAAAGGTTTTTTTCTTCTCTGTGTATGCTTCCCTCAACACTGTAACAGAAACGCTTAAGGGAGAAAGGATTTATTTTGACTCATGGTTTCAGGGCAGATCATTCCATTATGGCAGGGAAGGCATGGCACTTTGGACAGTGCATTCTTGGCTGGCAGGATGTGAGGTCATAGTTCCTCATGTTTGCAGAGTAAAGAAGCAAAGAGCTTGAGACTGGAAGCAGAGTCTTATAACCCCAGAGACCCAATCACAGTGGCCTATGTCCACCAGTAAGGACCCATGTCTCAAAGGTTCTGTAACCTCCCAAAACAGTGCCAGCTAGCTGTGGATCAAGTGTTCAAACAAATGCAAACATGAGCTTATGGATGCTCACCTCCAAACCACAAGCAGGAAGCTTGGGAGACTCATTTTGGATAAAATAAATGCCTATGCTGTGAAGGTAAACATACAATGCTTAAACACAAACATATTTCAAAAAACCAAGAGGGGAGGAGAGATATTAAATGGTTATTTGGCCTCAAGGATTGTTGATATCTAATCGACTATGCTAATGTAGTAAATTAAGGATTATTATCTAGCCAAAGAAGCTTTGGCAAGAGGAGTGCTGGGAGCAAACACTGACAGTTAGATCTCAGAATTTAAGTCTGACTCAGATCTCAGTGGGTTGTCTAGGTATCAATTCTTGATTGTAAAAATGGCTGTTGGAATCTGGTAGGGTATATATTTTGAACAATATATAAAATCTTGCTAATTCTGGTCAGAATTCAGTGCTTCATGGCGTTTCTCTCTGTATAGCTAGGAAGAGAATGAATTAACCAGGTTAACATGATTGTTCACTCAACTTGGTTGTGATGTTTGTTATAAATTTAAAGTCTTTGGGTTGGAGAAATAGCTCAGTTGGTGAAGTTCTTGCTGTTCAAGCATGGAGACCCAAGTCTGATTCCTAGAAGTCAAGTTAAAAAAATGTAAGGCATGGTAGCATACACTTGTAACCCCAGAGCTCAGGAGGCAGAGACAGGAGGGGTTCTGGGATTTTATGGCTAACCAAGCTAGCCTATTTAACTAGCCTCAGGTCAGTGAGAGGCACTGTATCAAAGATCAAAGTAGATATCACCTGAGGAAATACCCAGCTGACCTCTGACCCCCCCCCCGACACACACCACCACCACCACACCACACACTCACACACAGAGAGACAGAGACAGAAAAAAGAGAGATACTAAAGATTGTTCTTGGTTGCATACACATATTTGCAATGTCTGGAAGAGAAGGATATACTCAAAAGTACCTAATTTTGGAATATAAACCATATTAAATTTTTGAGCTTACAAGAACGAGAGCCAGGACCTAACCAGTGGTGTAAAAGCCACTCACTGGCAACTCTCTCTCCCTGTTCCCAACTATGACTATGTTCTGCAAACACCAGTACCCTTCCTTCTTCCTCAGCATAAGTTTCCTTGGACTTTAAAACTTTTCTTTCTTTTATGACTTCTCCAAGTGGATGAAGAAACCTAATAGGAAAAACACACACACACACACACACACACACACACACACACACACACATACACACACTCTCTCTCTCTCTCTCTCCAAAATATTTTCAAGATTAAAGGGCCCCAAGATGAAATATTCTTCTTGCTACTGTTAAATGTTAGACAAATGACCTTTAAATTTTTCAACTTCCTCACATGAAATAAAGTTCTCTGAAGAAGCTATGTGTGTTTAAATACCTTGCAGACTGCTTGACTAAGGCTGAGCAGAAATCATGGTTGGGAGGGATGAGATGTCACAGGCCCGGAGCCCAAATTATCTAGAGGTCTCTTAGGCTTTCTAACAGCCATTTACCATCAGCCTTTTCTCATGGCCCCACATCCTCCTGACTTTTCCATAACCATGACAAACCTCCAACCTCCACCAAACCTAAGCTACGAAGGTGATCCAGAAAATACACCAGTGACACAGTTCTGCCCTGATGGCCAGTCTACCTGGTGACCCTCCTAAGTGTGTTATAAACACACTGATTCACAACCTCCTCTTCTGTGCCTATAAATGTTCTTATAAGTTTTCCTATGATGGAGGATGTCATTTGACGCAGCTTCAGTCTGCGTTCCTAAGTCATGGTGACTCAGACCTGACTCAGAATCAACTATTCTCTTACTTTCTTAAAGAAAGAAGAGTTGGTATTTTCTGCCAGTGCCCATATCCTTAAATTAGAAATGCTACCTATGTTTGATGTATTTGTCTTTGTTTCACACTGTCTCCCTTGGTGGCGGTAGTTTTTGTTTTGCCTTTGAAATGGAGTCTCACTATGTAGCACAGGCTGAACTTGTATCCTGCCTCAGCCTCCGGATGGCTCCAGATTGCTTAGTTGATTGTTTTGAATATCAAATTAAAATAGTTTTTTTTTGAAGTGCTGACCTAATGTAGGCGTGATAAATTATAGCTCTCAATAATGAATCAGCTTTTTAATCTTGAGAAGAATACTACAGATGGAATTGGAGAACATTATTTTAAGCCAGTTGTTCCCCACCTTCCTAATGCTGTAAGGCTTTAATACAGGTCCTCACTTGTGTTGACCCCCTGATATGCAGATGATCTTAGGCGACCCCTCTGAAAGAGTCCTTCTACCCCCCAAAAGGGTTGCGACCCAAGGTTGAGAACTGCTGTTTTAAGCAAAAGAAAGCAGATTCAGAAAGACAAAACTCTCACATGTACAACAGGTGTGTATGTCAGGTGTGGACATAGAAATGAAACGATGGGAAGGGAGGAGTCTAATGGGAGGATTCGAGGCAAGAGAGGGAAACGGTGTCTGTGTGGCATGAAAGCAGGCAGGACTTAAGGGGAGGACTGTTGGGGGGAGGGGCATAGGAGGATGGTACAGGAGGTGGATTCATAGAGTAATGATACGGATGCATGGAGATGTCACAGTGAAAGCATTATTTTATACACTGAATGAACAAATCTAATATAAAACATAACAAAGTGGAAAAAAAAACAAGAATGTGGCAGGTATTTCTAGTCTGGCCTGGGAGGGTATTATAGACTTATATTCATAGAATACAGCTGACTCTTTTTTTTTCCTAAGGCGGGGACAACAAATGGGTGCACATACTTGGCCACTGGATTTCCCCTTGTGTCTAGACTTAGACAGTGAGGGGTTTTTGTGTCTATGGCACCACACTTTTAGACAATATAAAAACAGACTCGGAGCTTGGGCACAGACCTGTGATTTCCTGACACTGAGCAAGGTGGGGAGAAAAACACATAAAAGCAAATACTGGACAATACTGGAAGGAGAAGTCGCATTTAGTCCCTCTACAGCTGCTCCATAGCAGCCAAGCATCTGTCAGTCCTGGAATATGGCTTCGGGACAGACATGTCATCTAGTTTATATCCTCTTCTATCCTTTTAATATCTAACAGTTCTGGTTATATTACCTGAATAACCAGCTAACAGATCCATACTCTTCTATCCTGTCTATCCTTCCAGCTGAGGTGAGCGTGGTAAGTTTTTCCTCTTAACCTTGTGTCTGAGAGGAAATCACTCATTTCCCTTTGCTATAATGGAAAATGTAGTTTTAAAAAAAAACTGTTTAAAACACATTAGAAAACAAGCTTTCATTTATTCCAAGTGTGTCCTTCCTTGCAGGCACGTTGTTTGGTCTGTCTGTCTGTGGTCTGTTTTTCTTGAAGGTGGGATGTCCTTCGGTGTTGGTGTTGGAAGATTCCACCTATGAGGTCTGTGGCCTTTATAATTATGAACAATTTCTGTAGAAACCAATGACCAGATCCTCATAAAAACTCAGTCTCATAGAAAACAACCCTCGGCAAAGTCACTGGAAATACTAACGACATTAGGCACTACTGGAGGGAAGCCACTGCGCTTGTAATGGAAGGGCTGTGGGAGTGGGGGAGAGGTTGTTTATTGGCTCCTCTCCTTCTTGCTTTTACACACCTCACTGCTTCTGTTGTCTCATGTTGTGTGTGGAGGGGGGAAAGTGGGTTTTTTTTTTCAATCTCAATGCACTCTTGGAATTTGGGGTTTTAAATTTCCTAATTGGGACTTTGGGAACTCGCAAGGAAGAAGAACAGACTCCCTCGTTATCTTAATGGCTGCCCTGCACTGCTGGGTTTTGGCTTTATTATAACTTAGAGTCTCTCTGGGGCCTGCGCAGGTGCCTTTTTGAAGTTCAGATGTTCAGGAAGCTCTGTGTAGAGGACACACCAAAGCAGAGCATTGGCTGACTCTCTTCAGAGCTATTTGCACTAATAACATGTGTGGAAGAGCACTTGTACAAAATCCCACCAGAAAACAGTCGACTGTGTGTGTGTTGAACGCAGGGCAGCGTGGTATTTATTGTACACATGATGGCGACCCTAAGTTATAAAAGAATTAATGACTCATCAGTGAATCAGACTCACATCTGCTGGCCATCCTTTGGGTCTCCCCCTCTTTCCATAGTGTTGCTATTTTGATCTGTAGTCAGTATTATCCCACTTCTGGGGTAGGGTAGGATTCCATGTGGTGTCTATGAGCCTGTAGGTGTACATATATGCTCCTGAGCATGTATGATTTTTCTGTCAGTTAATCTATCGTCTCTTCATATTTTCAGAAGAGAAACCAAATGAATTCTCTTGGTCACATAGTCTCCTGAGTCTTTCAAACTGAACTCAGCATCGTACCCTCCCATATCTCCTGAGATTTCAAAGAGTTGGGGTATAGCTCAGCACTCGCCTGGGGTCTGCAAGGCCCTGGAATCGATCCCTAGCACCTAGCACTGCCCAAAGCAAACAGACAGACAAAGTGTGTGAAATATTCCTCTCTGGTATCCAGCTCTCAGTGTAGGGGAGTCATTCCCTCACCATCTTTGCCTCATTCTCTGTTAAGTCTCAAAATCCCTCTGAGACCCGAGAAATGTCTGCCTGTGCGTTAGCACATTTTATTTGTTTTGTGCTTGCCACACTTCCTAGAACTGTGAGGAAATGGGATGCCCTCATTTATTGTAATCCAAACTTGGCTCCATGCCTGAGCCTAATATATGTCAGACCTCAGTAAATGTCTGTTGAAAGAATTACTGAAGTGTTGAGAAGATGGCTCTCTTGGTAAAGTGCTTTCTAAGCAAGAGTAAGGACCTGTATTCCGTCTCCAGCATCCACATACAAATCTGGGTGTGGTGCTGTGCTCATAATTCTAGGACTGGGGAAACAGAGACAGGAGGATACCTCAGCTTGTTAGTGTGCCAGGCTAGCTAAACAGGTGGTCTTCAGGCTCAATGAGAGATCTCATCTCAAAAATTATGGTGGAGCCCATCGTGGTGGTACACATCCTTAATCCAGTACTCAGAAGGCAGAGACAGACAAATTTCTGTGAGTTCAAGTCTAGCCTGAACAGAGGGAGTTCAGGACAACCAGGGCTCCATAGAGAGACTCTGTTTCCTAACAACAACCACAACAATGAAGGAGAAAGAATAGGAGAAGGAGAAGGAGATGGAGAAGGAGGAGGAGGAAGTGGAGGAGGAAGAAGTGGAGAAGGAGAAGAAGATGGAGAAGGAGAAGGAGGAAGTGGAGAAGGAGGAGGAGGAGGTGGAGAAAAAGGAGGAGGAGGAGGAGGAGGTGGAGAAGGAGGAGGAGAAGGAGGAAGAAGAAGAAGAAGAAGAAGAAGAGGAAGAAGAAGAGGAAGAAGAAGAGGAAGAAGAAGAGGAAGAAGAGGAAGAAGAAGAGGAAGAAGAAGAGGAAGAAGAGGAAGAAGAAGAAGAAGAGGAGGAGGAGGAGGAGGAGGAGGAGGAGGAGGAGGAGGAGGAGGAAGAAGAAGAAGAAGAAGAAGAAGAAGAAGAAGAAGAAGAAGAAGAAGGGGGAGAAAAGATTAAAAAAATTAAGGTGTACAACAATTAAGGAAGAAATGTGTTATGGAGCTCTAAGCCTCACATTCATACACACACATGATCATGTATCCACAAACACATACAAATCCAGGTAACTGGTGAACAAATGAATGGATTACCAGCTATTCTAAGTAAGTGCCCATTTAAAACTTTAAGGGGTCTGATATCTGAGAATAATTGATATTTTATTTTAGTAGCTCTTTCCCTACCCTTAATCCCTTCCTTCCCAATACATATATTCAAAAGAAATCCTTTAAGGGTTAGCTTACTGCTTAAGGACTGAAAACTCATCTTATACCCAGGACTAATGCCCTGATCTACCTTTGCTAAGATGTAAATGTCTAGGTAACATTGTAATTCTGCATCTAGAAAGCACACGCGAATCTAATAGTACCTTCAAACCCTTCAGAGGGACAGTAAACTTACATTTGAGGAGATGCCAACCTAGCTATTGTATTGTCGTAGAAAATCATGGTCTGCCCATCCAACTGTTTCTTTTATTCTTAACAGTTTAATATAGAATGCTACAGCTAGGACTGTGGACTCTGTTCAGCTGGGCTTTCTTTCAATGACCTGATGAGCTACCTTTAAAGAAAAAGAACATCTGGGCCCCTAGTACACCAGAGCCTCTTGGAATAATTTTTAGCTAAGACCAGTCATCCTCTACATATATTTGGTTTCCAATCCTTCATGACAGATGTTCCACGGGAAAATTTTGCATGTGGAGTCTTTCTAGGCAGGAATGCAGTTCACTCATTAAAAGTCCTGAATGGGGAGCAGAGGGAAAACAAAGAGGAAAAGGAAAGAGCCGGAGAGACTCTGGCCCCAAGGCCATCCCTGTTCACCTGACCACAGCAATTGACAGAAGATTGAAGTTAAGCAGCTGTGAGGCCCAGTCTCTGAGACCTCATAGTCCCCAACCAAAATGGACTCAAATACGGGATTCGATACCACTTGGCCAACTGTACGACAGAACAGCAGCCAGGATGGGTTTCTGTACAGAATGCAGACGCAGATAGAGCATAGACTATATATCAAAGTAACCACTTCATAAAGGCTCACAGTGAATTCTTCCTTAGTTTTCCGACCCCTTGCTGGCTTAGAAGGCAGCCCTTATACATGGGTTACGGGTGTGTATGGAAATATAGTTATCAGGGGATTAATTTTTAAAAATGTTTTCTAAGCTTGCTACAGTTTCTGTTCAGCGTAGCTTAAGAGAGGAGATTACATATTGTATTATAAGTTAATCGTGACCTTTTTTTTCCCCTCACCTGTGTTGCTAACAGCTGGGACAATCTGCTTTGTTATTGTTGCACACACCAGTCTGCAAGCATTTTCTCTTCAGATTGCCAAATGCAGGGACCACAGATCATAGCCTTCAGCTACCGCAGTCCCTGCCCAACTCCTGCCTCAGTCTCTAGCCCCTAAATGGGGAAGAATTGGCCTGGAGTGAGCTTCTCCCAGACACAGCCGGATCATCTTTGCTTTATGCGACATTTTTAGAGAAGGTTTTAAAAGTGTTCTGAAGGCTTTTAAAGCTGCACTTTACAAGCAGAAAGATTAGCAGATAGGTAGGTATGTAGATAACTGGTAAATAAAACATGTCCATAGAACTTGGTGTTGTATAAAATCTGATGCTTTCAGCCAGGAAGATTTGTGAATTTGAGCTCTTGACTGTCAGCAACATTTAATTATATTAGTGGCTCCTTCAATACTCATTACCTATTCCTTTAAGTTAGTGGTTGTGATTCAATTTACACGCCGAATGTGTATATGTGTATTTCAGATTAATTAGTCCTAAGGTACTCGTTTGTGCCACTACAAGAGATTTTTCAGTAACTTATTTTGTGGAGGAAATTAAGACCTGTGACTACAGCGTGTAAATCCATTGAAACTAAGTGCGCTGGCATGACCTTCTCCAAGACTAAAGATATCAGCTAACAGCCTGTGTTGAGGATCCATTTCCCAGACATCTTGACCGTCAGCAGAGAGCTAGCTGCTGATGGAGCAGCGGTGTTCTGCATACTAAAGCACTGACGGATCCAACCACACCATTTTTCTCATTCTGGAGAGAAGATGACCCCACCTTACATTCACTCAATGCTTGTTCTTGGTAACCGTGAAATAAAATTCCCACAAATCATGTCACCCCAAGCATCCGTTATTCACTTGTTCCTACAGGAAACAAAGAGAGGAGCGTGCAGAGGACTCTGAGGTCACCACTTCCCATCCGTGCTGACCCTCTGCTACCACAGCCCCACTGAGACTCTCTTATTATTTGTCAAAGTCTTAGCACTGGTAGACAACAATTTATGCTTTTAATTTTAATACGTGCATTTCACACATACACATATGTATTGCTTTTCATTTATTGTCTTTCTTGAAATTACAAATACTTTCCATGAAACATTTTCATTTAAAAATTAAGTCTCACGTGTATGGATTCTGCATTCATCCTCTAAGATTTCCTGCACCCTAAATTTCTTTCATTCCAATGTTTCTTTTTCTTCTTAGCCTCTCCTGCTATTTTACACTTTGCTGATAAGCAGTTCATGTAATTAATAACCTTATCTCTCTATGTATGAGAAAAACAAATTTAATGCATTTTAATAAGGAGGCTGGAAGGACCAGGAGACATTTTATTGCCATGTTGATTCTGATAAGACTAGAAATAACCTGGTTGCTCAGTGACTATACATAATAAATAGTATTTGTACATATATTTTCTGTTACTTTTAGTGTCACAGCTTCAATATTTCTTATGAATATATTTATGAACAGCTATACAGTTTAGAATTTTTTAACAAGCATCTCTCGCTAGACAGTATGCTGGTTTTAAAGTCACTTTATCTTTATGCCTGATCTTAATCTTGTGTTTGTAGTTCTCAGCTGGCTAAGCTCCAGAGCTGAAAACCAGAAAACCATTTCCTCCAAAAATCTGGAGTCAATACTCTAGCCAAAAAGAAAAAAAAGAAGAAAGCCATTGCTATTTTCTTTAGCTGCACAGGGGAGTGGTAAGGGTTCTAGAAGGATCCTTAAAGCCTCTTCCAGTCACATATTCTACAACTGCAGCTCGCACAGCCTGGGGATGGGGACAAGTTCCTCAGAAACAAAACAAAACATAAACTATTTGAAAGTTTTGAAAGTTTAAGATCTTTTAGAATGTGAATAATTGGGTCTCTATTATCAGTGGCTAAATTTTTATACACCCCACACGACAGCCTACGCCTTTGAAACTGGTGAAGCCTGTGAGATCGTGTCAGGCGGGTAACAGAAGAGCTCTCTGAAGAGCAGCTGAGTTGCCTCTGCCCTATTTCCTGCCCATTCATCCTGTGATGTGAGTGTGCCTGTTATCTCATTCTGCAAAGAAAACTGTGTCACAGAATGGCTAGTCCTCGGCAGGCCACACAGGGCCACACAGCTGGGGAAGGCTGGGAAAAGGAAGCTTGATCCTCTAAACAATTTATTTATTTGTTTACTCACACACTTATTTTTGGGGAGTTTGCTTTCTACACTGTCCTCTTAAGTCAAAGGCAGAAATGAGTGGGAATGAACTCCCAGTATTTCTCACATAGTGTCGACTAGGAGGGATCCATGGTGAGGTGGGGACTAGGGTGTTTTCTCCATAATTTGCATGCCAGCTTTTCCAGGGAAGGGGCCTGTTTGACTGGCTTGGGGTAGAAGTAGCACCCTCTGTTTGGGCTGCCTTCCACTTTTAGTGTACCCTGATGCTTTGCTTGTGTTGTTGAGCATATTCACTTAGTCTTTAGATGAGCAAAGGATCAATTTTTACAACATTCTCTAGTACCTGATGCTATACCGTGCCAGCTTCTCCAAGGTCTTCCTTTTCTGTAATTCCAAAAGCCTCAATAACTCCACGATGGTCAGTGAATTCCATCCATGGGACGACTGGAGGAAAAATAAGAAGTTTTGACTCTGCATTCTTTGGGAAACTCTTCTGATGGTCTTTCTCTCTCACACCGCCTCTGGTTTCTTCTGAAAAGCAGGAATGTTCAGCCTATCCCTCCAGCTCCCTGGACTGTGGACTTCAGTTAGGGTTTAAAGAAACAATCCTTCCACTTCGGTAGCCTATCTAATCAATGATGTTTCTGTTGAAGGTTGGGGCAGGTAAACAAAGGACTTGTAGCGTTTACATCTGTCTTCAAAAACACCTTTAAATACATCACTTCTACCCAATATTCTTGTCCTCCTTCAAAGTTCAAAATTTAACTTCTTCTTAATATTATATAGCTATCGCTTGTGTTTTATATCATAATATCATACAGCATGTGTGACCGTTATCCACACAAAGGAAAGAAAACATGTTATTTATTAAATAAGTTATCCACCAGAGCACATTTTAACGTGCAACCATTAAAACCAGAGCAACGATTTTTTTTTTCCTGACCCTTTTTCACAGCTTTGACAAATACCTTCTCCCTAAGAGTTTATCAAGGAAAGATTTCACCGCTTCGCTTTTGTAAGCACAACTCCCTTCACGCACGCTTTAGTGGTTCTGAATATTATGCATCATCGGCATCTTTCTCTGTGCTCAGCGAGTGAAGTCAGCATCAGCACTGACTTCTGCCTCAAGTCAGAGCAAACGTCTTTTGTCCCTCTTTTCCAAAGAAATAAAATCTTTGTGTGCTCTGCACGTGGGTTGGGAAATAACAAGGAGGTCATTGTTCTTGGTTCCGCCTCACCCCAAAGGTAAGGACGGTAATTCTTTCCAGCACTGCCCCTAGCGGCGAAAGTAGAGTTTTCAGACTTAGCATCTGTGTAAGTGCTTTGGGGCTGTTTCTGGAGAGACGCTGACCCCGTTAATCATGTGTGTTAAAGTAACTCTTAGACTAGAGTTACTGCGTGTTCCTGACAGCACAGGGTCCTTTACCTAACAGTCTCACTGAGCAGAAACACTGAATAGATGAGAGGAAATAGGTTGTAATCGCACAAGCACTGGAAGCTTAGGGTTAAAACAAAAGCCAGTAGGAAGGGCACTCAAGCCTCAAGGATCTATGCCAAAAATAGGTGGTGGATGACTCCAAGGAAACAGTGTCTTCCAGACTCAGCAGGCCTGGTGCACTTATGAACTCACAGAGGCTGTGACAGGATGCACAGGGCCTACGCAAGTTCAAACCACACAAAAATCACAGCACTGAGAAGGGGAAGTGGACAGACAGTCCCATCCCTAACCAACAAGCTATTTCCAACTGATACATGATGGGAAAGGCAAACTCAGTTTTCTCTAATGGAGCGACACTGGGTATAGCAACACATTCCAGGCCGGGCCTTTATGCTCAGCGAGAGTTGATCAGCACAAAACAGACTCCAGTCCGTCCCCATTACTTCCCCTGGACCCTGTCCTGCCCCCCCCCCAACCCCTCTGTGTGTTCATGTGTATGTGCTTTTTTGTTGTTATGCTTTGGTGTTTTTTGGCTTTAGTTGGTTTTTTTTTTCTTTGCTTTTTTGTTGTTTTGAGAGAGAGAGGGAAAAATAGGCTGGTGGGTAGTGAGACGAGGAGGGAAAATATAATTAAAATATATTGTATAAAAATGAAAAGTAATTTCAGGAAATGTGAAAAGCAGAATGGCATATTGCTTACAGTTTTCAAAATTGATATTTATCTGGATGAACTAGCTATTCAGAAATTATTTGCTAAACTGCCTTGAATTACTGTATACCTACTGACTGGCCATTTAAAGGGCTAGCCCTCAATCTTGACATTTTCTTCATTCTATATTCTTAATTTTATTGAGCACATGGCCTGTGTGAACCTATGAGTGGATTTTTGTGTTTTCCTGAACTTGTGATCGAATGCAGGACCTTGTTAGGCAAACACTCTGCCCGAGGCAAAAACTGTGCTCCCTCGTCATTTTTAATTTTAAGACAAGGTCTCACTGAGTTGCCCAGATAAGCCCTGAACTTGTTCCCCTGCTTCAACTTCAAGTAACTGGAATTTTGGGCCTGTGGCCCAGGTTCAACTCTGAGTATTTTTCAAGAGATACAGGAAATCCTGGGTCACCTTTTCATTATTTGGTCTTCCTGAACAGGTTTCCTTCACTGTAACATGAGGACCACAAAAGCACCTTCCTGAAATAATTTAGTAACGAACCTATGAGATGATGCTTGAAAAACAGGGAACAGTTTCCAACTTTTCAAAAACGCTACATGAATATTACATCGTCCGTTAATTTTTTTTTGTAGTATTTTGATATAACCTCTGGAAGATTCTCCATCTTCCAGCTGAACTACAAATGATGACTCTTTCAGTGAAGCATATAGGAACACTATTAAAAATTCATTTCTCAGTTTACTTTTGTCAGTTCCCTTTGCTGCACATAAATAAGCCTGTGTTTCACAAGCATGCGTAGACACAGCCATACTTCCTAGTCTCGGGAATTTTTGTGTATCACACCTCCTTAGTGGACAGTTTCATATCAGGTGTGATTCCATATTAAGAAGCCAAATTTAATGGTTGCTTCAATACACTCAAGAGCATGACCACAGCCAAGCCAACTGCTCCTGTTGTCAGTTCCCAGAATAGTGAGCTGACCTCCGTGCCCAAAGGAGCAGAAACCACAGACTTGTAAGAGACCACACCTGGGAAGCGGGGATTGGTGGATAATCTGTGAAGCATTCATACTTTTCATTCTCTCATATGTCAGGTCTAAAGTCCTTCGAGATTATAATATAGCTTACAGCATTTCTCAGTCACAGAGTGCCCCATTCCTCCACAGAGCAGCTAGGCGCACAGCTGGGCATGTTGTTGCAAGCAGTGCTGATGGGAGCCCTTCTCAGGCTTCGCTTCTGCTCCTCTGGAAGGTGCCCTTGAGTCTTCATTCTCGCTCAGTGTGCTGTGAAAGGGACTGAAGCTGCTGCCACCTGCTCCTGGCGTCTCATCAGGCGTCATCTCCGGCCTGTCAGCCGCCTTCCGCATGGCTGTGGCTGAGACGAAAGCTGGTGTCAGAAGTCAGCAGAAGTATCCATCTGTTGCTCTGCAGAAGCAAATACAGCAGAGAGTCTCTAAGTTTAGGCAAAGGGACTTGCCCTCGGTGTGGGAGATCCTGACTAGGAGAGAAAAGGAAAGGTATAGTGAGACAATTTTCAAATATAACTTAGCAGTCTGTACAGTTTAGGGGAGGTCAAGGTTTGCTGCTGTACTTATTAGGACTGATAAGCTCCAAGAAGGAAACTAAAAGCTCTCCTTAATACTGAACAAGTCCTTGAGAAAAAAAATAAAATAAAATAAAAGACTTCATGTTTTTTAATCGGCTGGCAGTATACTCATGGAAACTGAGCTCACACTGCCATGCCACCACGTGCATTTTTATTTTTAAAGCAAAGCGAGGCAATCTCTTACCTCAAGGCTTCCTTCTAGTAAACGGTTGGACTGGCTTCCACTGTTCTCACGGAGTAATTTCCCTACACGGGACATTATAAGTTGGAACTCTTGGCATAAAAATCCATTGGAAGTCACGTGGCTAGCGTTTATTTCTATGGAGTCAAGGCAGTTATAAAGAATCATGGTTTTAAAGAATCGTGATAAAACAGTTCATACATAAAAAAGGAGGAATAATTTAACGGGCAAGAGTTCAGAGTAAGAGTGGCCAGCTGTGGGAGGAGAGTGAGCCTCCTTTCTCCTTTTGAGATCGCCTTAGCAGGTTTGCCTTCACACTGGCAGCTTATCAGTTACAGCTCATCAACAAGCGTTTCCTCAAAGTCACCTCAAAGGCTAAACATTAAGCAAGGTGTTTTTGTAAGACTGGATTAATAGAAGGAAGAATTCTCGTTTTAAAAAGTAAATCTTGAGGGCTGGGGAGATGGATTGGCAGTTAGGAGCACTTTTTGCTCCTGCAGAGGATACAGAGGGTTCCCAGAACCCACATGTTAGCTTACAACTATCTACAACTCCAGTTCCAGGGGATCCAGCGTGTTATTCTAGACTCCATGGGCACTAGGCATGTACACAGGATGTATGACGTGGTAGTAAAAGACCTGAATACATTTATAAAGCCTGGATTATATGAATGTACAAAGTCATGTGTGGTATGGTAGTAAAATACCTGAGTACATTTATAAAGGCTGAATTAACATGTAAAAACTACTATGCCTCATGAACACTCATCATCTCCCCAATGAGAAAAGTGGAAAGGAAGCAATCAGCTGTACATTTTATGACTATGTTTGGTTCTTTGGGCAGCCATATTAGATCATATCCTGGCTGAAAGGAAGCAGGTACCCAGAATTATTCAGCAGGGTATTCTAGGCACAGATGTCATGGTTCTCTGTAGAGAGCCCTCATACTTTTGCTGGTATCCAGCTTTTGTGGCATTATAATAAAGCAAGTACAGGATTTCACCAAACTTACAGGACTCCTGCAGTTCATTTCTTCAACTGTCCTAAGGCTACATGAACTCTGATTGTAAGATATAGTTGGTGCCTCTCAAGGTCAAAGACCCAATAAAGAATATAACTGTAACTGCATCTGGCAGAAGTGAATCTAGGGCACATTCGGAGGCAACTTCCCATGCACTGGGTTATTCATTCTCTCAGGAAATACATACAGTTTAACTCCCAGCTGACAATCATTGCAGTAAGTTCTGGAGATACTACTATGAATGAAACACAAGCAAGTATTCTTTCCTTGTAGATCTGTGTTGTAGTATTGTAGTATACCCCAATCTCTCTCTCTCTCTCTCTCCCTCTTTCTCTCTCTCTCTCTCTCTCTCTCTCTCTCTCTCACACACACACACACACACACACACACACTTTCAGGTAGTTTCTACACTATATTATCAACTGTGTACATTAGATAGAAATACATTTGGCTATAAGCAAGAGGGTATTTGACCAATCATAATTCAGGCAAATAAGAGGTTTGTTTTTAATTTGGCTTAGTCTGTATAAAGAAAGTCCAAATGTTCAATCAGCAGCAGTTCAGCTGCACCATGGAGGAGTTCGAGTCTTTCTGTCTTAACACTCCACCAGTATACCTTTGTATAAGCTTTCTTTCTCGAAATTTCCGTAGGTTGCTACATCCCCTGAAATTACATCTGTGTTCACAGCAGGGAGAAGGGGAGATGAGTGCACAGGTAGGCAGGCCAACTCGATTTAAAGAGGAAAACAAACTCTGTCTCTGTCTGCCTCTCTCTCTCTCTCTCTCTCTCTCTCTCTCATACACATACACACACACACACACACACACACACGCCCCTACATTAGCATACTTCATTTCAGGGTGTGGCCACCGGTAAGTTACATATGCTCCAGTGAGGGGAGTATATTATGGAAGACATCGGGAGAGGAAATGGGAGTGACTTGACTGTTTCAATTGCTTATATTAGTGAAAATCATTGTGATACTTAGAGATATTCTTAATTATCAAACTCAAAGTTAGCACAGTTTAAAAATCGTATTCTGTCATGATTTAAGCAATGACTGCAAGTCAAACACTGTACCTTGCCTCACAGTTGCAAACAAAAATAAGACAACATTTCTACTCCCCAAAACACAAATGATACAGCTCAGTGGATAAAGGCTCTTGTTTCTCAAGCCTGAAGACCTGAGTTCAGTGTTCAGAACTCATAGTAGAAATAGGAACATATAAGAAAGAAAGATCCAAATGAACAGAATCAGGAATGAACAAGGGTGTATTATAATAGACACCAAAGAAATTCAGAATATTGGAAGGAAAGACTTTAAAACCCTGTACTCCATTAAGCTGGAAAATTTAAAGAAGATGGATGTATTTTTTGATTTATCCAAATTAGCAAAGTTAAATCAGAGGAGTTCAACAATATAAGCAGACCTGTGACAGAGGAGGAGATTGGATGGACAGAACCAATGCTATGAAGTTGTCTTCTTTCTGACTTCCACGTGTACACATAGCATGTGCGACCCCACCCCCAGCATCATACACACAAACACAATAGTAATAATACTTTTAGGACAATTTCTCCTCCCAGAGCAACAGATTTAGTTTAGAAATTGCATCCTGAAGCCATCATAGAGGGTGTGCTACCTAGGTTTTATCAATCCAAGCACCAAAGAGGCATGTTACAGACAATAACCGAGTACAACCCCATGGAAGTCCTGGAAGACGAAAAGACAGCTGGGAAAAGCTACTTCCAAGAGTGAGAAGCCTCCCAAAGGCCACATACCGGGTTTAACTAACGCTCTATTGAGTCTGTCTTTAAACCCTTGATAATTTTTAAGCAAGCTGCTAAGAGTTTTCCTTTGCATCCAGCTCTGCAAATTATGCAACAAGCTCTGAGAAAAGAATTCCCAGTGGCTGAGCATCAAGCTGCAAAATGCCAGGAGGTAAAGGGAATCTGGCCTGGGAAGTGATTGCTTGTGGCAGCTCTAATTTGTGGAGCCACAGGACCATTGGGGTTTTGAATGCTTGGGTCTCTCAGCAGTCAAGCTTTGGTTACCCATATACTAAAGTCAGTGGCTGTTGCACACAATAGAAACATCAAGAATAAGAAAAGCATTTCTAATCTGTCTCCTAAAAGCTACCTGAGTAGCCTTGAATGAGTTAAGCCTCTGCAGCTCCCTCATTCATGAAATAAGGTGATAATCCTGAACAGCCACAGCTCTTGGAATTGTGACAATTAAGCCAACAAGAGAATTAAGCTCTTTAAATTCCCCACACAGGAATGCATTCCACTAAACAGAAAGACTAAAAATAATTCTATTAACAACAATAGTCCTCAGGCAGTGTCCTTAATTCCGATCCTCCAGAGGCAGCTATGGCTACATGCTATCCAGGATCTCTCAAAGTCCCTGACATTTATCTGAGAGATACAAATAGACAGACTATGATGTTAAGATGTCACCGCTTCTTTTTGTTTATTTACACTGCCTCATAGTCTAAATTTTCTGCATATGGTCATGCATTTATTAAACAAACTTGCACACACTTCATTGTGTACCGACTGGACTCCATGATAGGTGCTAGAAAAAGGGAAGTGTAGGGTCCCTGCCCTGAAGGACTTCACAGTATGGAAACTGGAAATGAGCACAAATAAACAAGTCACAAAGAAAGGTTTAAATGTCTTAAAGACTCCTTGACCCCACAGGAGAAGATTTTGGGTTCATTCATAGTAGCCTGGGAAACAGAGCATGACCTTGTCCAAAGAAGCAAGCTGGAGTTGAGCTCTAGTGGTGGCGCATACTTTTAATCCTAGCACTCAGGGAGGCAGGGGCAGGGGCAGGTGGATCTTTGTGAGTTCAAGGGCAGCCTGATCTACAGAGTGAGTTCAAGGATAACCAGAGTTACAACAGAGAAACCCTGTCTCAAAAAACAACAACAACAAAACAAACAAAAATTAAAAAAAACAAAAACAAACAAAAAAGAAATCATACACAAAAGGCTGGTAAGATGGTTGAAAGAATAAAGGTACTTCCGGCTGAGGCTGAAGACCTGAGTTCAATCCCCAGAATTCCCAGGGTAGGAGAAGAGAACCTCCTCTGACTTCCCTACAAGAGCCATGGCACATGTGCATATGTGCACACACAGACAATAAATAAATGAAAGTCACAAAATTTAATCCTACAACCAACTGTTCTCTACTTGTCTTGTACCACCTTGATAGACCAATCTTCTCCAACCTCCATCACTGTATCTCCTTAACTATGTGCCAAAATAAACCTCTCTTTCTTAAAACAAGGAAAAGAAAAATAAATCAATCAACGTGATATGGATTTTAAAGATGGGATATAGGGCAAGAATTTTAAAAATAGCCTAGCACTGATAATGTCGTGTGTGTGTGTGTGTGTGTGTGTGTGTGTTTGTGTGTGTATGTGTGTTAGAGGACTGTCTTTAGGAATTGGTTGGTTTCTTCTACCATATGGGTACCAGGGATCAAACTCTGGTCACTGGACTTTGGAGCAAGGCCCTTACCCACTGTGTCGTCTTGCTGACCCTCATCATTTGCTTTTAAAAACCACTAGGTTGTTTTTGTCTTCTAAAAAGCCATATTGGTTCACTGTTTATCTTTTCAAGGTTGGCTACGTAACTTTAGCAATTTGCCCAAAGGCCAATTACTAGAGTTCTGTAAACCTTCTGAGCTTCAGTCTTTTTGGAGAGTAAGATTGTTTTACTCTGGAACACGTGAATTTGCTTTAAGAAAAAATTTAATCAGGACTTACACTTGTGAAAGTGCACAAGGCTCTGGGTGTGATCTTTATCCACACACATACATACACACACACATACAAACACACACACAAACATGTACATACACACAAATGTGCACACACATCACACACACAAACATGCACATGCATACACACATACTAATATACACACAGACATACACAGACACACATATACACAGATACACACAGACGTGCACGTACACATATACAGAGGCACACACATGCATATACACACAGGCACACACTGACATGCACATAGACACAGATCCATACAGACACACACATACCACACACACAAATAGTAATACCAATACTAGAGTCCTGACCTACTGCTTTATGTTTATATTTTATGATTTTTTTTAAGTACCAATGACAGAGATCAGTGTGACAATTCACTTGTACAAGGGAGTTGATTCCAAAAAGAAACAACAATTCCTATGGACTAACCGTTTCTGTAAGCACTTTACACAGACCACCTCAGTTGAAGCTGATAATGCTCTAAGGTATATTTGAATCTAAATCTCAGTTTACAGATGGGGATTATGCTTAAATGATCCTGGGCTCATTGTTAACTTTCTTGAGCCTTAAATTAGCCATGGGGCAGTCACAGCCCCACAAACCCTGAATCTGAAGTCCTCCCATGCCTACACAAGTCTTTAGAACACTAGACATCTTCAGTTCACCGACGAATTGGCAAAAGGCAGGCAAGCTTGTCTGGATGTCTGCAAGTGTCTAAACAGCCATGACTTCTCACTCCCTGAGTTTGCCGGTGTTCTGAGTTCAGAGCACATCTAAATCCCTTTCTCTGGCCCTGTGTCTTGGGTAGAGGCTCTTTCCTACCCTAAGGATTCACTTGGAGGCTATCTGATATGTTGACTAATAATTGTATGTATGGAGCGGGCTCTGTCACAACTAGAAACAATCTGACAAGCCCATTTCTGACAGATATCCTCCAGTTTTCCTAAGCACTGGCCTTGAAACGAGGCATCTGTTGGTACTGGCATCGCACGCTAAATAGCCACTGAGGTCCCGTCCCTATTGGACTTGGAGCCTTGGATGTAATACGTCTGTCTCCGCCCGGCTAGCCCCACCTATAAACCCTCCTGCCTTCCCTCCCACTCTTGTTCTCTTCCTCCTTTTGTCACATACTCTAAGTGTCCACAGATGTCAAGTGCAGAGAAAGACATGTGGTGTTAATGCTCTAGTGCGGGCACAGAGATACTTCCTGAAGGAGATAGGGCCCCTCACCGGGTTGTTGAGCAGGCTGCCCATCTGGGTTTATCACATCCCAGGGCCTATTCTTGATTCAAATAGCTTGACAACTCTCACGCTGGCACGATGCCACCCAGGGTGCCAGTCAACGGGCCATCTAGCCATATCAAGTGCGGCTGTTCCGGGCAGGAATGCTAGCCAGGAATTTCTGAACTGCTGTCTATGAGAGGTTCAGTGCATTTTGGCTGGGGAAAGACTTCCAAAAATAAACACTAGATACCGTGGCCATTTGTTTGGACTTTGTAGAAATGTTATTAGTCATTGGGGGTGAGAAAAGGATGGTGGAGACGTCAGCAGGAAATGGAGTCTAATTCATCATTCTGACAGGCAGAGGGGGATCTGAACCCACTCTTCCCAGAACAACTGTAGGGAGTTTAGGGAACGGCTAAAACAGTGTTTAGTCTTACCAAATTGCATGTATAGCTTCAGAAATCGAAAATTCACAGATGAAAATCAGGTCAGACCGTGAAAAGTAAACAACATAAGAATCTGAGGAGTGAGCACAGGCCTTCTTAAAATTTAGTTGTAAGAGAGTCAAACTGAAGCTGTTTTTCCCCAATCTTTACAGTTTACTTCCTCTATATGATATCTGTGTGTGTGTATGTGTGAGAGAGAGAGACAGAGAGAGAGACAGACAAGGATCGAACCCAAGGCCTCTTGCATGCTAGGCAAATGCTCTACCGCTGAGCTATAGACCCAGCCCTCTTTCTACTTTTTTATTTTGAGACAGGCTCTCACTAAATTGCCAAGTCTGATCTTAACTTTGTAATCCTTCTGCCTCAGCCTACTGAGTAGCTGGGACGCACAGGCCTATGCTACCAAACCAATTTGTTCATGGCCCCTAACAGAGAATTAAATCCATTGCACGTTCAAGTCCAAGGCTTGCACAGCTTTTTCGGCTACTAAAGCCTCTTGCTGAGGGGTGTGCTTTGGTTGAAAAACATCAGTTTTTGATCCAAACAAATTAGAGACAATCCCTGCCTTCCTGCTGAAAACACTGTTTTCCCTCTGTTCCTGTTTGTGTATACACTAGAGAAGGTCAATAATCACATCATTTCACAAGAATGCTGTGAAGAATAAGAAATTTGGCAAAGAGCTCCAGCTTCATGGCACAGGGCTGTAATACCACCTACTCTGGAGGCTGAGGCAGGGGGATCATAGGGTCAGGGACTGCCAGAACTACAAAGTGAGTTCAAGGTCACACTGGGCCACTTAGTGAGACATCATTTTTTTGTTTTGTTTTGTTGAGACAAGTTTTCTCTATTGTAACTCTGGCTGTCTTGGAACTCACTCTGTAGACTAGGCTGGCCTCGAACTCACAGAGATCCACCTGCCTCTGCCTCTCCAGTGCTAGGATCAAAGGCGTGCACCACCACTACCCGACTCTAGTTTGTTTCCTAGGAGAAGGTCCTGTTGCTTCCCAGGCTACTGTGAGTGCACCCAAAATCTTCTCCTGTGGGGTCAAGGAGTCTTTAAGGCATTTAAATTAGACATTTATTTGTGACTTGTTTATTTGTGTTCATTTCCAATTTCCATACTGTGAAGTCCTTCAGGGCAGGGACCCCTATACTTCCCTGCCACCACCACTGCCCTACCCAAATCATTAAATCATTTTTATTTGGCTTTTTTGTTGTTGTTGTTGCTTTAAAAGGACTGAAAATGTAGTTCAGTGGTTGAGTGCTTGCCTCTTGAGTGTCATAAGGTCCTGCTTTAATCCCCAAGTCCAGAGAGCAGGGGCCGGGGGGAGGTGGAGGGTGGGGAGCCAAGAGGGAAGGAAAGAGAAGAAGAAAAACGAAAAACAAAATCAGGCAAAAATCTTTTTAGCATTAAGAAATTCTCAATAAATATTAATATCAAGCTTATCCAATGTATTCATGACTCACATAGACTAGAACTTTCTTTGTTTGCCTAAGCTAAATATATCTTTGGCTTTTTTTCTGCCTGTTTTTCCCCCTGGTTTCCAAGTGGCATGATGAACTTAATGCCTATCAGCTTGTAATAGGCAATTGTTCCTCTTTAGGACTTTTGAGACAGTGCTAAAAATATAAGCAAATAGAAAGGGATATATAATCAGATGAATTATGCTAACAACACCTGGCAAGTCCCAGAAGCTCACCCCATCATGGTTTTCCTGCATGTGGATGCAATTTACCTGTCTGCTGTGTAACCAAAGGCCTTGACAGTGGGCCTCCCTCTAGTGGTCTCTGAAGGTCATTACCCTCGGGAATTAGTGAATGCTGCATTTCTGGACTTCATTCCCAAAAGCCAGTTATCAGCTTGCAACTGTCCCAGGATAACTAATGTAAATATCCAAAGTAACGTGTGAAATCATTTTCCATCGAATTGAATAGATACTTTGAGATATGAGATATTTCCATACATACAGCCGGATGTACTTACCACTTTTTGGCATTAATTCTGCTTCATTTGTTTATGGGATCTGTTTGAGTCCTTACGCAGTTGATTGGCTTTCTGGGAGGCCAATTTAAAATTGTCTTTTTATGTATGTAGCTCAGACAGGTCTTATATTCAATATTCTCCTACTTCAGTTTCATGAATGCTGGGATTGCAGGCATGCACTACTGTGCCCAGCTCTGCAAATTCTTAAATAACTGTTCTTTTCCTAGCTCAGACCTATATCTGTCTTGAATGTATTAAGGATCTAATGAATATTTGTTGACATAATGGACTATATTCTACACATGATTTTATTCCTATTAAGAAGCAAGTTTTGTTAAAAGACAAAATTACATCACATTTAACTCAAAGATCTTTTTTGGGTTTTTTTTCCTGTGATTCTAGACTTAGGCAGCCTTCAGAACCAGGATACGTTCAGAGAGCTCTGGGCTTGAAAGGAATGCTGGATACATTTCTAGATAAAAGCAGAAATGGGGTACATAAAATGGAGAAGTATGAAGACATCTGACTGACTACCACTCCTGGTTTGAATGTAGTTGAGCAACGGCTGCCCACAGGAGCGTGACGCATGGCCACTGTAATGCACATAGGTACAGTTTCTTGTTTTTACTTTGTGCTTTCAACATAAGGAAGTATGATTTATCTCCAGGGGTTCATTTAATGTGAACAAATACAAAAATATTCCCTTTTTAAAATGCAATGTAGGGTCTTCTTCTTCAGAATAAGCCAAATATAAAATGTTTGTGAGTATGATTACTGCATAAAATTTAAAAATGCATTAAATCACAGAGTTTTTAATCTTGGTGAAAACATTATTTTCCATAACCTAACACTTAAGTTTTTTAAAAATGTGTACTCATTGATCATGCATTTGATTATTTTTATTGGTTTTGTGTTTATGTGCATATAGAATGTATGTGCATGAGCATGTACGTTTATGTGTGTGTGTGTGTGTGTGTGTGTGTGTGTGTGAACACTCATATCCATGCTTGTGAGTGTGTGTGTGCATGTGCCATTGCACATGTGTGGAGATCAGAGGACAATGTCGAGTGTCTATCCTCATTTCCACCTTGTTTGAGACAGACCCTCTCTTATTTAACTGCTGTGTACCCAGGGTAGCTGACCCACGGCTTCCAGGGATTCTTCTCTCTCTGACTCCCCCATCTCGCTTATAAGCACTGGGAGTATAGGCCCATGCTACTGTATCTGACTTCTGGGTGGTCCAAATTTAGGTCCTCATCCTTTGTACAGCAAATTATTTATCTCCTGAGCCATCCCACACTGCTGTTTAGTAATCTTTTAGGGATTTAACGTTTACCTGCTCTAGATATATGGGGGGGGGTGCTTTACATAGAAATATGTTTTAAAGTAAGACTATTTAATAAACATATTAATGCTGCATTGACACTTTTAAATAATCTGTGTTGCTACAGAATTGAAATGGATGATATGAAATGTTTATTATGTTGTGACCATGGGAACTAAGGTTTAGTTTGCCATGTATCAATTTAGCATTACCTAGTATGTTACTTTTCATCATTATAACAAATACCTAACAGAAACAATTTAAAGGAGAAAATATTAATTTGGCTTAATCCAAGGTCAGTTGGATACATTGCTTCAAAGTCAATGTGAGGCAGGGAACCATAGTGGTTATAGTGGGGGTATAGTGGGGAGAAGCCCGCCCACCTCATGGCAGCCAGCAACAGAGAGCATGCGCCTGTGCTGGCAGCTTTCCCCCTTCTTTCCTTTCCGTTCCATCCTAGTCTCTTTTATGTTGAGTGTTGCCCACATTCAGGGCAGATCTTCCTTGTTTGATAAATTGGCTTTTGAAAGGGTGTGGATCTCTTCATCCCACCTCCCCTCGATGGTAGCTAAGCTTGGCCAGCAGCACAGCTCCAGGGAAGAAGAGGCAGGGTCCATGTGGGTCCGGGCATGTCTTTGGACTGAGCGCTGAGACCCGGAGGAAGCAGACTTCCCTGGAGACTGTTGTCAGTTCTCCATTTACTGAAGCAAGGGTGATTACACTTATAGGAAAAAGGCAGGGGAGGGTCCTTGGTACCCAGGGACGGGGGCCATTGGTGAAAGCAGGGATACTGGAGTAGACCCATTTGCATGTGGAGCTCATGTCTAAGGGTTAAAGTCCTTATGCAGAGAAAGGTACTGTCTGTGACCCAAGAAGAGAAGAAGAACAAGTCTTATCACCTGAGATGAAGAACAGCACCAGGAGGAGTTTGCAGAAACAGCCTCTGTAAGAACAACCTTATCTTCATTATATTATTTCCTACTCCCTGTCCCATGACTTACTTTCTCCTGAAGCGCCAACCTTTGGGACTTGCTATTTCAGCTTTTCCCTTTGTTAAAATGCTATATACTCTCTGCTTCCACATGCTTTTTTTTTTTTTTTCCTTCACTTTTTTTCCCTGTCAAGTATAAAGCCTCTGCAATTAAAAACTGTTTGCTGGAGCTGGAGAGTTGGCTCAGCCGTGACGAGGACTCACTGCTCTTCAAGAGGGCCCAGGATGTTTCCACATAAGGCAGCTTACAACCACCCATGACTCTGTCTTCAGTGGATCCAACACTCTATTCTGGGCCCTGTGACTGGTCATGCATGAATGTCACACAGACACGTAGGTGCACACAATGAAAGATAAAATAAGTCTTTTAAAAATGGTTTACCTTTCCTGTTCTTACTCTGCTTTGTTAGTTTAATTCACAAACTCTCAAACACGGAATTTAGGGGGTAGAGGAAAAATTTTCCTTTCTGACATTAACGTGTTGTTGTGAGTTGTGAGTGTTCTGTGCAAGAGTCTGAGATTTTTCAGTACATATTAACTTATTTTAATGTCAGTGATCATTTATTTGAGATCATAAATCCAAGTAAGATGGTTATTGAAGAATCCCAGTATGTACAAAGGGAGAGATCCAGACGAAAGCTCCCTCAAAGAATTTATGTCTTTAATTTTCTTTAAGTAAAATCCTTGTGCTCTAACTTAATGACCTGATGCTTCCAGAACTCCTTTCTCCTCAGCAACTGCCCATGACCAAAGCAAGTACATGAAACTAAACAAGCTTTGGACTTCATTCTCCCTCCACTCTTCTACCTGACTTTCTAAGTCCAACAAACCCTGCTAACCAGGGTCTTTCCCCTCCACTCTCACTGCGCAGCCCCCTGGCGCTGCTCCAGCCAGGTCAGATCCTAGCATCCCAGGCATGGCCAGATTCACTCTGTACTGTGCCTACTGAAAATACCATTCTCTTCACTTTCCCATGTACAAAAATAATGGCAATTTTTTTTTTCCAGCTCTGATCAGTCTTTTCCAACACTGCTGAGTCTCCTCACCCTGTCAGGATCTGCTCTTGATTTCCTTGACATTTCAATTCCCAAGTCCTTATTGATGACATTTTTTTTTTAACTAGTGAAATGGGTGAAAAGTCAGTCAATGTGAACATATTTATGACCCCACAGGAAAGTTGAAGTCCATGAGAGTTTCAGTTATCTGCAATCCTCTGCTAACTCCCCAGAGCCTCTTGTCGATAAAAACAGACACAGGGTAAATGTTAGGCTCTCTGGTGTGTGTTGTCTACAGTGCTGCTTTCTCCCTCTTCAACTTGCTTTTCTTTTTTACATTTTTATACTAGATCTGAGAGGACAGCTGTGGTCTAAAAGTCCAGTGTTTCAAAAGTTCATGGCTTTCACTGACAACAAAACAGGAAGTCACATAAACTTAACACACCGTTGCTAAAACCTAAGGACATGAAGTAAGATGTTTTCCTCACTGAGGTAAAGGATGCCTTTGCTTAGAGAGAATGTGTTGTAGAAAAAAACAAATCTAAGAATGAAGTTGATAAGTCAGTTTGCAATCACATATCTATTTGGGTGTCTCTATAATTAGAAATCTATTAATTCAGAGAGTTTTTTTTTCCTTTTAAATCGAGGCTTATCTCAGTTTTAGTTTGAATGAACAGAAGGATGTCGCTATCAAAATAAGACACATTTCAGATTTTCATCTCTACAGTCCCTCACAATAAGTTAGAAGAGCTTGATGGAAGTGGCAGCTGCTTAATGTCACCAGCTCACATTTGGTTCTGTCTCTCCTCTTCTAGAGGACTTATTTTTCAGGCTTTGATGGGTCTTTGCGTTTTAGGCCACATGGTCTTCTTCAATTTGTAACTCATCTTCTTGTCCATTTCCATCCTCAGAAGGAAGAGCTAGAGTCAAGATAGGAAAACAGAAGATGTTCTCCATGGCTGACCTTTCCTCTGTCTTACTCTTCTTTTCCTCCACTAAGCCACAAGATGATCCTCCCCCCCCCCAAGTGCTGGGAAAGCATGGCTTGTGGTGTACTCGAGTAATGAATGCAAGTAGAAAATAAACATGTGGGGAGAGTAAAGGCTGACCTCCAGTGCTGTGCGGCGCTTAGCAGGTGGTGCACAGCCTCAGGGTTTACCCACACCCTTCTCTCTCTCATGTACTATGCTTTGCATATACCTTCATGAATGAAGACACAGATCATGTTCCTAAAACTTTCTCCCACACACAAAATATGGTTTCTGTAAGAATTTGCAGGAAACAAGAGAGGTCGTATAATCAAAATGCAACTGGCTTCCGACATGCAAATTTTTTTCAGAGCAAAATAAAAGGGTATGTTTAATGGTGATCCTCCTGGTATTTATGGAACGAGAGAAGGGATAACCACTTGTACTCTGTAGCATTTAGTTATTCTGCCTGGTATGATTGGCAAATCATGAGCATTTTCTCTCCATAACCATGAGGGTTGCACAGCAGCTACTAAGTGGTCTCAGTGGGGATGTTCAGGAAAAGAAGAAAGAGAGAGAGGATTCTGTGTCACTGCTGCTAAGGTTGGCATCCAAAAGTTATTTGTATTTTTACTTTGCACTAAAATAGATGGAATTGAATTGTCCCACACAAGCCAATTATTCTAAGTATAAGAGCAATTTTTTTTTTGCACATTCTCTCTCTGTCTCATTCTTCTTAATTTTGTTTTTCTGCTTTCACCTTTAAAAAAAATCAGTTGCTTCTCTTATAAATTTCTTGCAGTGGCTTCATTTCTGTTTTCTACCAATTCTCTTCTAATTTAGCATAAATCTCCTCTGGCCCACTAAGGATGCAAATTCTAGTCTATTTCTACTCCTGCCATGTAAATTTAGTACAGCAACTCAAATGCAGGAACTCAAAGTTTGGGAAGAAAATCAGATGAGGAAAGGGCATCTTAAAGTGGGTATAGTCTCCTCTTGAGACCATCAAAAATAAAGCTGTGGATTTGGTCTTTGGAGGAAGACCCGTGGCTACAAATGCAATCAGCTACATTAAAACTCAAGCTGAGTCTCTGGATTATACAATCTGACCTAAGAAATCCTTGGTTCAGAATGGAGTTTCAGGATCAGTTTCAGTCTCTTCAAGAGTCCATCTTGCTCACTGTAGTCCTCACACACAGTTTCAAATTTCATTTTATTTTAAAAGAGATTGCTCAGAAACTTCATGTTTAAGTACGGATGAGGAAGAAATCTGTCTTGAAGTATCATTGTTTGATTGATTTTTTTTTTTTACAAAAACAGCAGAAAAAATGTATTCCTTATATATAATATATACATACATTATATATATATCAAATATAGTATAGAACTCAGTGGATGCATTAATTAAAATGTTTGATTTATGAGACATTTGGAGAATAAAACTAAAAATTGAGTTGAACTCTAGTATGTAGTTGAATTTCATAAATAGTACTTTATAAAAGTTGTATTAGATTTATTTTATGTGAGTGAGTGTTTTGCCTGTGTGTATGTATGTGTACTATGTGCATGCCTGGTGCCCACCAAGGTAAAAAGAAGGCATCAGATAACCTAGAATTGGAATTACAGATGTTTGTGAGCCATCATGTGGGTGCTGGGAACTGGACCTGGGTCCTCTGCAAGAGCAACAAGTGCTCTTAACTGCTGAGCCATTTCTCTAGCATCCAAATAATAACTTTTAATAAGTGGAATCTAATATGTGGAATAGTTTTAGAAAGGATTGCACCAAAGAAGTTCTAACCACGTTGGAAATATGATGAACCTGTTCATTTCTGGGTTCTTTTGGATTTTGGTCTGTGGATAAGAGTTAAGTTTTAGTTGTGTTGGCCTTTTAATTTATTATTTGAGTACTTTTTTTCTTAACCTTGTCCAACAGAATCATGAAATTCTGTTTGAACTTGTTCTGACTTCTTAATATTTCTTGGCACATCTTTTGTTTGCTTGTTTGTTTTTGTTTCATCAACAAAAATCGGCAGTTTGAGCTGACTAGGTGTTATTGTCCATTCATGAGTAAGATGTGCTTTAGATACTGATGTGTTTAAGAACACAGTCCCTTCAAAAAACATATGCTCTTTAGCTCCTCCCACTTCCAGTTTCTCTCACCCTTTTCCTTGTTTGGTTTAATGTCGTATAAAATGTTTTTAAGGTTTAAAATGAATAGGTTAGGACATCTATGGAAACCTTTGAGTTTTACAGAAGATGGAAATTAAAAACAAAAAAACTTTCTCGGAATAATTTATCAAGTTACTGAGTAGTTCTTTAAAAAACCATCACATTAAAGATGTCTTTAGTCATATGGACTACATGCCACATGGACACCAATATCCCCTGCCTAATGAACAGCTGTTATTATTGGTTAAGCTGATTGGAATGGAGAACTATGGCCAGCTGCAGAATGCATTCAGGAGCGGTGAGAGAAACTGGCAGCTGCTATCCCAATTCTATAAATATTTTTTAATTAAAATTTGCCTCCTGGTTTTTTATTTGTGTAATAGCAAGGAATTTTAGTTGGCAGCTTTAGAGGTAAAAGGGTATCTTTCTCTTCAAAAGAGCCTCTTAACTCTTCCATTAACAATGATTCTTAGCAATAACAGAGGCATCCCGCTGCCTGATGGGAAAACAGACTGCATAATGAAACATTTGTATGTACCCAACTATTCCAAAGTTTCTTTGCTCTCCTTTAATATTTGCATATTTAAAGGAAAGTCCCAATTTTCCATCAGAAATGCTTGGGAAGTTGAAGGTAGTGAATAGAATTATCTTTGAAGTTTCTGAATCAAACACCAACGGCAGCACCGGCATGTTCTCACTGGGATTCTGCTCTTCCGGTTCTTAGGACCCTTCTTCCCCTTTGACACTTCTCTTTCATTTCATCAACCGTTTGTTTTCATGCTGTCTGCAGTTGAGTTCCCAGGCCCTTCTTGGTACACTCAAGTTCTTTTTGTGGTTTTAACCGTGATCTTGAGAGTAATGATGCAAATATACCCTTCCACAGCAATGCCACTCACCTAACCACCAGATTCATCTGGATTGCCCCAGGCCCTTAAAGCTCTTCAGGGTTCACAACCCGTTTCTCTAGTTTTGGTAATATTAGTTAATGGCTCCTACATATTCGTTACTGAAGCCTTAAAATAGAGTCACCTGAGATTTCTCTCCCACCTCTCCCACCTTCTTGGCTAAATCCTTTCAGGTTCCAAGTCTTGACAGTCTTATCTCCTAAATATTTCTTGACCCTATCACCTCTACCTTCATCTCTACTGCTGACCCCTTTAGGTGAGCTGAAAACATGCTCGCCTGGCATCCAGCAATAGCCTCCTCCTTGGTATCTCTGTTTCTAAATTCAGCCCTCCAATGCCCACCCCATCTTCACAGAGTGAAACCTGACCACATTGTTCCTTCAATTAAGACTTCATTGACTTTCTACATTCTCTGGAATACAGTTTAAGTTTTTAGCACGGGCTTCAAGGTTCCTCCTGAGTGGGCTGTGAGGTCCAAGCTTTGAGGCCAGGAAAGGAGGGTCATGGCAGTCTGTGAAGAGACTTTGAGGAGCCATGGACAAACACATGCTTTACTTACAAGCACACAGGCACTAGCCAGGCACACACACACACTAGCACCAGATTCATCTGGACTGAACACACATGCTGCACACAGGTAGGCACAGGCACACATGTAGACTGGAACATAGGCTTCATGGATGTAGGCACACAGAACTACAGATTGACACTCATAAGAAAACTAGCAAAGGCACTCACCTTGACCTCAAGGCCATATTTATAAAGAACCACACAAAAGGGAGGAATAGTTGTATAATGGATTACAACACTCTTTACTTTGGTTTCCCTGCATAGAGAGGGTCAGCCATTTTGTGCTGACTCATAGTCCCCTGGCTATTCAACATTACCCATCTTGGCCCCAGCAGGATATCCATACCAGTGCCATGTTGCCTAAACATAAACTGGTCCATACAGTTTTCTGTTCCCATCAGGGCTGGTTTCTCTTGCCACTCCTCACTTCATAATTCATGCTTAATGACACTGTCCGTTAGTAGGTTCTCATATGCTAGCTAGCCTTTGGAAAAAATAGCTTAGAGTTCACATTATGTGAAGTCTTCCAGAGATGCACCCTTCACACCTCCAGGCATAGGTGGGTTGTGTCTTTTCTAAGATTGTGTGGCTCTTTTTGTTTTTCTTATTTTTGTGTGTGTGTGTGTGTGTGTGTGTGTTGTATGCAGATATGCAAACCCATCTATGCACCTGCAGAGGCCAGAAGGGGATGTTGCATGTCTTCCTGTAGTGCTATTTTCATTTTCCTGGTACAGGGTCTTTCACTGAACCCAGAACTTAGCATTTCAACTAGACTGGCTGTCCCAGGATTTACTTGTCTTCACCTTGTAACACTGGACATACAGGCGCAAGCAGCCATGCCTGGTTTTGCACGGATGCTGAGTGTTCAAACCCAGGTCATCTTGTTTCCAGAGCAAGTATCCTTACCCACTGGGCCATCTCCATGACCCTTAATCATGTCTGGTCACTGTAACATTTATCAAAGAAATACTATAACCATTTTTACAAGCTCTATCTCTAATTGTGATACTCTTGGAGCAAAAGCCATGTCTAATTTATTCTTATTCTCCACAGTTGCTATCACAGGTACGATTAAAGGTTTCATTATAAAAAATTAAAACAAAGAGTTTCAAAGAATAAAATTGGATCAGTATTTTTGGAAGTCTTAACATTAAATAGGCAATTAAAGAGCATTAGAATTTTTTGAAGTACCCATTAGTTTTGTTTAATGAGATAAATACTTTCTGAAGGCTTGAAAGGATTTGTGTGTCTTTTATTTACAGATGAGATTCAGTCAAATCCATTTATTCTTGTGTAGGGTAACAGCGCACTGGAAACATCTCTTACTCATTTAATTAGTTTCTGTCTCGTGACTGAAGACTTATGCTTCAGATATCTCCATAAGATGGATATCTTTTAGGATGCATCATTAATGTTTATCGTTACAATATAAATAACCTTTCTAATACATTTTTTCTGAAGAAATTTTGTTTAAGCCTTTCTTCATGAAGGAACCAAGACTTGGATTCGAATCTAAGGAACTGGATATAAATTTGAATAAGTACATGGTAGAGAATCTGCTTGTTTACACAGTTGTCTGAGTTGTTTGCAGGAAGAAATACAAAGGACCACATGAAATGTTACTTAGTCCAATTCTCTGTCTTCACGCTGTCATCAAGTCTAATTCTGTAAGGTGATACCAATTGCTAGTCAGTCAAGTATGGAATCATCTCAGCACAATGGGTGTGTCAGTAAGGTTAATGTTCCTTAAGGACTTGCCTGATGGAATAATCTAAAAAAAAAAAAAAAAGATAGACAGACTATAAAAAAATGTGCTTAATGTGTGTAGGAGATAACACAACATTATTCTTTGGAATAAACAAAGAATGAAGAATGGAATACTAAAAGAGATAAGTAAAAAAATGAGGAGCCAAATAAAACTTCAAGACCTCAAATGGATTTAGCTAGCCTGAAGTGTGGGAGACTGTTATGCTGTGTCTTTGGAGATTTCTGTATTCTGCCTGTTTTGTAATTACAGACTGTAAACTCATTCTCTGTTGCCTCCTCCTTTTGCACATTTCTGGTTAACTTCTATTCTTATTCCTCCTCCCCTCCCCCTCCCCCCCCCTCCCCTCCCCCCCCCCCCCCCCCCCCTCTTCCTCCTCTTTTTCCAGTTTTTCAAGACAGGATTTCTCTGTTGTAACTCTGGCTGTCCTGGAATTCACTCTATAGACCAGACTGGCCTTAAACTCACAGAGATCGGCCTGCCTCTGTCTCTGTCTCCTGAGTGCTGGGATTAAAGGGGTGTACCACCACTACCTGGCCAAGCTTCTAGAATGTCTACAGCAATTAAGGACACCTATTGGGTTCACATTGCCCAGAAATTTACATTTTCATCTATGACTATAGTTATTTTGTCTTTACGGATTAATTCTAGTCAATTATAACCCAAAAGTTCCAAGTATTGCCTGTTTATGAAGAACATTTTTGGTTTTTGAAAGATGAATATATCAATATAGTGTCAGTTTAGAACCTAGGCTCTATTTGTGGAATTATCAGAAACACAAAATTAGCTTCTTGAGACGTGGCAAAATTTATTTCTTGCTCTGGCTATTAATCTTCCTGCTAGAGAAATATTAATTTTAATAAATAATTTAGTGGCTTAAATTTAATTCTGACACCACTGTTATCCCTCTTGAACAAATCTAGTATATAAGAAATTTGGGCAATTTGAGCTTCTTTTCATAATGTAAACAATACTGTAAACAAAACCAGACCCAAGGGACCTAGCACAGAGGTGTAAGGGACCTTATGGTCTTAAAACAGCTCTTCCATTTGGTATTTGTTGTGGAAGTTTATCTTTAGTTATGTATACAATAATTGTTTTGTGCACTGCTGGGGAAAGGGCTGCCTAGGCCTTGGCATTTTGTATTGTCTGCAGGTGTTGGATTTATGTGGGGGATGTTTGATTGCACATGATCTGCATGTGCTATCAGTAGAACACCTGAGGAGTTCTGTATCAATAAAAACTCCCAAGCTCAGATGCTCAGGGTTCCACTCTCCAATATGGTACTGGCCAGGATGGATTCCCTCTGCTGAGGTCTGACAGGGTTTGCACATATGAAAACACCTCTCTGTCTTCCTTGGTGAGTCACTACACAGGCACACTGCTGCAGGTATTAAAAAGTAGAGCCTTAATTCAGCTGTGCTTATTGGAAAGTGATTAAATCTAGATAGGCATTAGAAATGGCACTACCGTGACTGGATGTTAGTGGCTTTATAAGAAAATGGAAAAAGAACATACTCTGCCCTCAAGGAAGCCATCACCTTGCACCTGAACTCCCAAAATAGAAACTATTTTCTTTATGAAGCTATCTTGCCTGGAGTACTTTGTTATAATAATCATCTAAACCAAAGAAATACAGGAAACCGAGGCTTCTTAAAGTTCCACACTTACCTAAAATTACATTGTTAAATGTGTTTTAGCAAACACTTGAGCTGGACGTTTGACGTTAGAACCTTGGTTTTATATGAAACAAAGAATCTCACAGATAATACACATATCTAAATATCTGAGAGCTGTTTTCTCCAAAGTAGAAAATACACTCCAGGATGGGCAGCTTTAAGCAGTCTTGCACTTTTTTCGTGTGTGTGTGTGTGTGTGTGTGTGTGTGTGTGGACATGCATGTATGTAGGTGCATATAGAGACTGGAGGCTGATGGCTATTGAGTGTCTTTCTCAGTTGCTCCTCATCTTTTGTTTTGAGTCAGAGTCTCTCTCTGAACCCAGAGTTTCCCTTTTTTTGCTAGTTTCCCTAGACACTTAAGAGATCTTTTGTCTCTGTCTCCTGTGAACTGGCATTACAGACAGGCAGCCATCCCCATCCAGTTCTGGGAACTCAAAGTCCTTGTCCTCCCTGGGTGCTTTACTCTCTGAATATGTCCCTAGCCTCTAGCTTTAGACTTTTAAAAATCACATCATCCCAGCTCCAGACTCTGTCTCTGAAAGAGACATAGCTTTTCACCATTAAATTCTGAGTGGTCACAGATCTAAGCTTCTCAAAATTAAAGTACTTCCATCTTCCTGCAGAGACAGGTTGGTGCTGGCAGTTTCATTTTTATCTAGTTAGGCGATTACAATGTTTATTGATCAAACTTCAAACCAAGAAGATGAAATGGTGCTTAGATGGCTTCGTACCACATAAGCAAGTCTAAGCATGCTCTGACCAATTTTTGAGTGCTGAAAATTTTGACTATGACCTTTCTATATGGCCTATATGGTTATTATTAATATTATTATTATTATTATTATCATAAATTAATTGTTTAGGGTTATATTAATTTCTGATAAACAAACAATACATAAAATAAAAATATCAGGTTGAATATAGGTCGTTTACGCCTGAGGCAGTTTTTCTAAGGCATTATTAAAGAACTCAAGTTGATTCTGATTTTGCTGTGTCTGTTTTAGAAATGATGTTCACCCACATGGCTCCATGTTCTAAGCAGGAAGGCTCAGAGAAGCATAGCAGAAAACATAATTCCTATGGATTCCCAGGAATTTGATTATAGCTTCTTGGTGAGAAGTATTTTCCACAGCATCCCTTCCCTGAGAGAAAAGCCAGAAGCATTCCGTGCATCTTCCTCTTCTAGCCCTTAACAACAGAGGAGAGCGGGTGAGGGACATCTGAGGAGCCCTACTGCAGCACCTGGGGGAAGTCACCAGGGAAACTATAGAAACTAGCAGAATGCTTCTGTGTGTTTGTGCCTGGGACACAATGCTTTTGTCTGTAGTACAAGATCTGAGGGATTTTTGAAAATCCCTTGTTGTGGGTGAATATGACAAGGTACAGTATCCTGAGGGGGCACCTTAGGGACATGGCAGCTCACTATGAACTGGAAGAAAGTGCCACCCAGGTTGATGAAGGAAAACAAGGCTTAGCTTTGGGAGATGGGAAGTCACATGGTCTTGTTCAGGGTATTTCCAGCAGGGGTAAGGGGCCTTTGGATTCCAGTGTTGACCTTCACTGTTGGCAAGTGCCATCCCCATTGAGTCTTTTTCAAAGACCTAGAACTGCTCTTACAGAGAAGACCTTGAATCTGCCACGGAGATTAGGAAGATATTATGTTTTGAATACAAATGTCTCCAGTAGGCTCATGTGCCAGACATTTGAGTCTTTTTAAAGGGTAAACTTTCTGCTTTTTAAAGAGAATATCTTACTTTAGTTGTGTTAGTTAGCAGTAAAGTAAAATGTGCTTCTATGATGAAAAAAGAGATCGTCCTATAATTTGAAGAAAGTATACCCTGAAATTATAGAAATTGGGGTGGGTCTTAGTTGGGGGTGACCAGGTGTGTCTTTCGAGTGCTATATGTAACTGTAGCCTTTTCCTGGGGTTCATTTGCTCTGCTTTCTCTCTGCCCTGAGGCTATCGGCTCTGCCCTGCCATTCCTTTGCCTCCTTGAAATACTGAGACCTCTGAAACTTGAGCCAAAATATGTAATTCCTACCCATCACTTGCCTCTGTCAGATGGATGTCCGGTTCCAACAATGCAGAAGTAACATGTGAAGTTCGAATAGGATCCCATTACCTAGGCTCTGGAAAGAATCCACCAGTTTCCTTCAAGCTCTGCTAGTTGTATGTGAGAAAATTGAAGCCTAGAAAATCAAATCAGTTGTCCCATCACATCATGATGAAAAGTCGTTTGCTGATCCTTTCTTCACGTATCAGTTGGAAGTAGGAATACACTGAAGTGCGTTTCTGTTGGACTGTGTGATCACCACGTGGACCACTGACCTGAATAGTTAACACCCCCATTTGGTGTAGGCTGGTTTAATATCTCCTCTTTTCCATAACAAGCTCATGTGCAGTCAAGAACTATGTCTGTCTCATTAAAGCCCAGTGCCGTTCGGGTGATAAAGTTGTCATCAGCTCTATTTTCACAGAATGAATAAATGACAGAATCTATGGTTCAAAATATATCAACCAGGCCCTGGCTAAACCCGGTGGGCCACAAAGCAAAAGCAAAACAGAAAACAGAAAGGCATGACAGCTGGCTGGGGACTTTGTGGAAGGTGTGAGAGGCAGATAAGAGAAAGTGGAGGGACAAGTGTGACTAGAATATTTTATGCACAGGTATGAAATTGACAACAAGCAAATTAACAATAAGCAATTCTCAAAAAACTTTATTAAAAGATTTAATGCTAACCAACACCAGGTGGAGACTGTATTTTTCCTTGAAGTCACCACTGTGTCCAAGGTTGTCCCTCAGGTCGACAGCAGAAGCCAGGTAAAGAGCCAACACCACAGTAGGCTAGGGAAGCGTCTCCCACTGGTTTAATTTCTTTTTCATTGTCCAGTTTCTCCATCATTTAGGAGTGTCGAAGCTCTTCCTGTTTGCGAAGCTGAAAGTGAGGAAAGGAGAGACATTTCTAAGTAAATGTTCCATTATCAGAGGAGACACTGGTTATCTGGGAATGCCATGGAGTCTGGAACCAGACAGATGCTCTAACTGAAGAGCTAGGGAAAGTAGGACAGTGCTGTTGGAGTCACCCCCAGGGATCCTCACTGAGCTGGGTGGCTGGTTTGGAATGCTTAGCTACTTTGCATATTCTCCAACCCCAGACCTTAGCCAACTGGAGTTTTCCCACTGAGGGGAAAGAATTATTTTTGTCCCAACTATCTTTAGACTGTTGCCTGCCTGTTGTTTTTCAATGCCTTACTTTTGGGGTGCCGTTTCAATGGCTCGAGAGTTAATTTTCTAATTTCATCCCAAATGGAGATGTTTAAGATCCAGGAGGCTGGAGAATGCCCCAGGTGGCACAGACCTGCCTGCTATAAAATGCATGTGAGGAAGTGTACTGATGTCAGGCAGTAGTTGGTTACTCAAGGTAAGAATACATTATGGAGACAGAACTCTTGTCTCCATTCCTAAGTCTAACCGTAAACCCTATGCCCATGCAGCATGAGACCCCACAAGAGTTAGGAGTGGTGATTTTGACAGAACAGTTATTTTAGGGCCTCTTGACAATACATACGGGCTCCCTCTAGTGGTGATAGAGAAACTCTGAATCCTTCCTCCCACAGGCTAGCATTCCTGTTAGTTGAGACAGACCTGTGAACTGAACAGGGTGATTTTGTTTCCTTTTAAATTAGGGTCTAAACAGGTGGATCTTGACCCTAGAGCGATTGCCCTGACCATCATGTGTTTTTGGCATCACTTATTTCAAGCCGCCAGTCAAGCTATATGTTCTCGTCAAGCCAAGTAAAGTTTATATTCTAAAAGTTATCTCGTTGAATATCAATAATTTCTCATTACTTAGTCCACAAGCATGCTATAAATATAAATAATGACACAGTCTCCCCATTTGTGAGTTTTTTCTTTCTACAATATTATCTTCTACTGAATTTTGTTTTTCAAAAATTCTATTAGGGTTCAGATCAGAGCTCACCATGTACCTCCTTGATAGCATAGAGTTTTCCGATGAGTTTTCCAGACATCACAAGACTGGCAGTTACATTTACATATTCATGTATACATCTATGTAATATTGGACATTACATCTATAGGTTGTAAAATAACTCAAGATTTGTGGTTTCTTTCTTGTCAGTCTTCCTCTTTACCTCTAAATAAATTCAACAACAATATTAGTGTGCTCCAACTTTTGTTAAGTATAAAACATGAGTTAGGTGGTGGTGACATACGCCTTTAATCCCTGTACTCAAAAGGCAGAGGCAGGTGGATCTCTGTGAGTTCAAGGCCAGCCTGGTCTACAGAGTGAGTTCCAGGACAGCAAGAGTTACAGAGGAACCCTGTCTCAAAAGCAAAAACAAAACAAAAAGGATAAAACATGGTGAGTCCTGGTGAGTTGTAATAGGTGTTCAGTTATCAGTGAATGCTGGCCAAACATGAAATTTATTTTAGAAAAAAAAGCAGAATTTGAAGTCACCATTGAAATGAAATGCATTCGAATTATATCCTAGCCTTGTCTTTCCCAGATTAATCTGAAAGCAAATAGCTTTTGTGATGGAAGAACTACAGTTTATTCATTCCAGTTAATTTCAGGCACTGTTTCCTAATGCTCACATCTGTACACATCAATACACACACACACACACACACACACACAGAGAGACAGACAGACAGACAGAAACAGACAGAAGTAGGATAGAACATCATGTTTGATTGTTGTTTGCTTTCTCATGGTTCATGCATTAGAAACTTGGTCAGAAACAGTAAGAAAAAGTTGAAAGGTTCAACCCACTTTTAAGGGGTGGGACTTCATGGAAGGTAGGTTATTGGAGGTACTATCTTCAGAAGAGATTGACATAGTAATTGTTTGATTTTTATTCTAATTAAACATCAGAATGTCATTGTCCTTTTTTTATTTATTGAAAAAGATAGAGAAGTTAAGGAACTTGACCAGGGTCATGTTGCTAATCAGTTGCATAGCTGGGATTCAATGGCATACATTTGTCCATTTACTCTATATTCACTCATGCAGCAAATATTTACTAAGCATGTACCAAGGACATGACGCTGAGAGTATGCAGAAATGAGGAAAAGGAACAGAACTTATTCTTTCAAAGTCACTGATAACTTTAAAAGAATACAGAAAGAGCTGCACACCACGGCACATGCTATGATCCCTGCACTGGGGAGGCTGAGGCAAGAGTACCCAGAGGTCAAGTCTAGCTGAGCTAAGTAGTAAGACCATGCCAGAAAAATCAAAAAACAAAACCCACCAAACAACAATAGCAAAATGAACCCAAACAATAAGAACAAACACCTTCCCCCCCCACACACAACACACATACACACACACACACACAACCATTATGGAAGATCAACCACAGAATACTCACTGGGGAGAACCACTTTACTTATGAAACAAGTGAAGTTTTTTATTTTGTTTCTATTTTTAAGAGATGAGTCTTGCTAAGTTGCCTATGCTGGCCCCATAATTCTGAGTACAAACTGCTGGATTCAAGCCACCCTTTTGCCTCAGCCTCCCAAGTAGCCGATATGGCAGGCATACACCACCGCATCTAGTTAGCAGAGTGGTTCTCCACCGTAGAATCTATTTTTTCTCTCTCTGTTGTAACTCTGGTTGTTCTGGGACTCACTCTGAAGACTACTAGGCTGGCCTAGTCCACTTAGAATCTTATGCCCTTGATTTAGAGGAAATGAGCATCTAGAGCTCTCTAGAAATTTACACTGGGACTGTAAAGTGTCCAGTTCCTGATCACCTTCCTTAGTTCAGGTTTACTGAACTTGGAGCACAGTAGTCACCATGCCTTGCAGAAATTGTATTCATAGATGACACAGACTAACATTTTCCCCACCTTTCTGATATTGTCATATCCCATCTTTACTTCCCAAAGCTGATAAGGTAGAAAAAAAAAAGTCACTGTGTCAAATTAATGTCATTAGTAGTAAAGCTGGGCTACTAAACACATAATGGAAAGACACAATTCACATCATGACTTTCGAGTACATAAGTAAAGTGTAGAGTAACCCAGGTGTGGTGGTTTGAATAAGAATGGCCTTATAGGCTCATAGATTTGAACACTTGGTCACCAGTGATACTATTAGAAAGGATTAGGAGGTATGGCCTTGTTGGAGAAAGTATGTCACTGGGGTGGGCTTTTGGGTTCCAGAAGCCCAAAGCCAGTCCCAGAGGCTCTACCTCTTCCTGCTGCCCAAAGATCCAGATGTAGAACTCTCAGCTACCTCTTCAGTACCATGTCTTCCAGCACCATGCTCTCTGCCATGATGACAATGAACTCTGAAACTGAAATTGTAAGTAAGTCCCAGTTAAACAATTTCCTTTATGAGCGATGAGAGATGCTGTGGTCATGGTGTCTCTTCATAGCAATAGAACACTGACTAAGTCACCAGAGTAGCTCTTTTTTTTTCTTCCTTTTTACCTATTGGACTACTGTTATTGAGTTCAGGAGGACTCTACAATCATGCTGTAGGATTGCTCTTTTCAAATTCACTATCACTGACTGAATCAATCTCTCTCTCTTTGTCTCTGTCTTTCTCTTGTCTCTCTCAGTCTCTCTCTGTCTCTATCTCTCTGTCTCTGTCTCTCTCTCTCCCTCTCCTTCCCTCTCCCCCTGTGGTATATGTTTATGTATGTGAGTGTTATAGTTGTTATTCATTTTACATCTTAGGATGCATACACTATGAGATCAGAAGCCTGTCTATGCTCTATCTTTTGGTACAATAGACTTGTGCCTGAAAGTCGGCCTGAGGCACAATAGACAGTACATTTATTCAACAAACACTTTTTAGGTGTAAGTGAGCTAGAGAAGAAAGAAAGCATGTATGCTCTTTTCAAAAACAAAAATCAGAACTCTTAAGAAGTTAGCATTTGGATATTCTAAAATGGAATCGCTGCACTCCAATTTACCAAAGTATTAATGTTTCTTTTTCTCATTTCATTTTTCTAAAAGAGAAATTTAGTAACTAGAAGGGACAAAGAGAAGCGTGGCTTGATTATAAACACGGGTGCTTCAAATAGCTATTGCTATGTAACAAATATTCATAATAGAATTTTAACAACTTATTATAAATACTCGGGTTTTACAATGTAAGCTGGATAGCTCCATTTAGAGACTAGCAAAGTAAAGATGTTTAAAATTTAGGAATGCTTTTCCTCTTACACATGACCAATATGTCAGCTGTGACACTTCTGTTTCTCCTCCACATGGCTGACTTGTGCTTCCTTACAGGGAGGTGGTCCTGGTGTCGTTGAACATCAAACACTGCGGTTACATCCCCAGGGAGAGGAAGCAGAAGCTGCCAGTCCTCCTAAAGTCTTGACTTAGAATTAGCAGAGTCATCTCTGCAGCATTGAAATGGTTTAAGTAAGTCATGGAGCCTAGCGAGATACAAAGGATGGGAGAGATAAACTCAATAGAAAAATGGATTCCTTGGTGTGAGGAAGTAACAAGAAGCATATAGAAGTGAATGCATCAATAGTGGCTTTATTTAAGGGTTATATACTATATTCACGAGGTGTGACTTCTTGGGCTAGTGCTTATTTACTGTGGGAGTAAGTTCTATGATTATGTATCTATATATTCTGGAGAGGCCTGAGGCGTCAAGCTGTGTGGATAGGTTGATATCGTACCCTTTCCACGTCTGACTTCATAATTACTGTTGACATTAGTCAATGCTTTGGTGGAGTAATTGTTCTAGCCCAAGTACTCCTGCCAGACACCTGCTCATCTCTCCTAAAATATGACTAATTGTCACTGTAATGATTCTTCAGCTTTATTAAATACCTGTCTTCTACAGAATCAAATGAGATTCAGGGAGATTTTTTTTTCCATTAATCATCACATTACTGTTGAGACCTTGTCTAGCTGGCACAGTTCCAGGGGAATAAGAGGCCATTGCCATCGCAGTGGGGAAGCATGGCGGCAGGCACCATAGTGACTGGAGCAACAGCTGAGAACCCACATCTCAAACCATACCACAAACCAGAAGTGCAGAGAGCAAAGCAGGAATGGTATGTGACTTTTGAATGTTAGCACCACCCCTCCTCCCCAAGTGACACACTTCCTCCAGCAAGGCCACATCTCCTAATCCCATTCAAACTGCCACAAACTGGGGACCATGTATCCAAGTGCCAAGAATATGTTGGACATCTCATTCAAAATACCATAGACGATGTGCTCATTAGTTTTTATTGTCGATTTGACATAATCTTGAAGAGAGAACAATTGAAATATTGCCCTAATTAGATTGGCCTGTGGGTAGATTTGTGAATAACTGCCTTGATTGATGATTGATAAGTAATGACTTGATATTCCTGGGCAGGTGGGCTTACGCTTCATAATCAAGGTTGCTGAGCAAGTCAGAGAGAGCCAGCCCATTAGCATGTCCCTTCAGGGGTTCTGGTTCAAGCTCCTGCTTTGAGTTCTTCTCCTGAGTTGTGAGTGATGGATTATGACCTGAAAGTACAAGGTTAAGTAAATCCTTTCCTCTCAACTTTCTTTGACCAAAGTGTTTATTACAACAGAAAAGCATACTAGGACAGTTACCAAAATTATTCTGTATTTTCTCTTCCAATATTTTATAGGTAACTATTTAAATATCTCAGCCTGCTATAGTATTTCTAAAAGTAACAAACATCTCATATAATCAAGGACTATGGTTTGTGCCCCCTCCCCAGCCTCCAGGGAAGGAGAGACCGTAGTAAAACTTAAACTGTCTCAGAATCAAGTTTGGTTTCGCTTCCTTTAAGCTATGTTTTTGGATAAGCTGCTGACTCTCATACTTTGATGGGCAAAAGTATCAAAGGCATGTTGTGTACATTAAGTGAAATGCCATATAGCAATAAAATAGTGGCTTGTAACAGGCATCCAATAAATAGGAGTGGTTATTTTCGTAAGTTTTGTGCTCTCAGAAATGTTAATCTGTCAATTGAATTAAAGAACAAAAAGGATTAACAAGGTGCTTTTACCCTTTATTCTTTGCCTAACATTAAGAAAAAAACCAGTAACAACAGAATTGATTAATATTTTTAGATGGTCCATATGTTGTTAGATGTTGATGAGTTTGTATATTTAGATCTAGCCCGCATGAGTTAGTGTCTCTGGGTATTTTTATCCTCATGTGTAATTTAACAGCTGACCCAGATGAATTCCTTTTGCATCTTAGTTCTGGAGTTCCAGGGCTGCAGGCAAAGCCTTTCAGCTTTTTACTAATACCATCACTGTGGCCACTCGCCCTCTAGTGACAAGGACCAGAGCCAAATATTTCTTTGGAGAAAGTTTCCCGTCCACACAACCCATCAAAAGATGATAAAGTTTTCAATGAATTCTCATGCTCACTTCAATATTATATTCATTGTGTTTTGTACAAAAATGTATTACTCTCCATCAAATTAGCAGCTTAAAACAATAAAAAGTCAGAGTGAAAGTTTCATTGGCTGTCTATAGTAGTTTAGCAGAGAACTTGTTCCTGGTGTGTGTGGAGTAGGGGTGCGGGGCATGGGGCAGGCTGCCCTGAAGGAGTGGCTAGGGATGCTGAAGGCTAAAAGAGGGCAGGGCACTTGCTTCTATGCAAGTTTCTTGGTAATGCTAATGTGAGACTTTGGATTTTCTCCTGGGAACCTTTATATAAGGGTGCTGTTCACCCCTGTAGAGTGGCAATATGCTTTCCCAATGTGAGAGGAGGGAGGAAGGGAGGGAGGGAGGCAGGGAGGAAATGGGGAGGTGGCTGAGACAAGGGATGGATGTCTTAATGGCACTGTGCCTCCTAGGTCCAGTGTGTAGGTTCATAGGATAGCAATAGGTCCTCTTACTCACTCCAATGACTGAGTCATTGAGTTTTTATGACTTTCAAAGGCACCTCAAGAAGGATTGCTATATGCAGTTTCTAAGTCATACAAAATTCCAACCATAGAATGTTGTGTTTATTTATTGAGGTTAAGAAATCCCCCAGTCTCTCCTGGGGAACTCCTGTTTCATAGGATTTAGTGTTCATAAGACCAGACCCTGGCTCTTAAGACATTTTTCCCGTGATGCTTTAAGGAAGCGTAAACTTAACACATGGTTCACTGGGGCTTCCAGGAGAGTGTGTTCATATGTGTCCTCAATTGTATGTGCTTTTCTCGGGGGAAATCTGGACTTATCGGATCAGTAAAGAGATTAGTAAACAGAAGTAGACTATAATCACCTTGTAGTCATAAAGTGTAATGATAAAAGCTTGAGTTCTCATGTCTCTTTGGATAGTTGGAATTTTTTAAATGGAGAATTTGCAATAATGAAGTTGCAATGTTTATTAATACCGTGAAGTGACTTTCTTAAATATATATCCATGAGTGTTTAAAATGCTTTCTGTATTCTGTAAAAAAAAGATAATTTTATTTCCAGCCATCTGCAAGTTAATCTCCATCAAGAATGGGAGCAGCATATAAATTTAACAAATTACTAAATATCTGCTTTCCCAAATGCTCAAATATTCCTCCAGTGTTGTGTATAGAAATAAAATATGTTTGTTGTTTTGGCATAAAATATTGTCAGTAATATCAATATATCTCATAGGCAACTGATTAAATCTTGGATATTCATGAAAGCATTTTAAAAGTCTTCTGCTGCTGTGCTACAACTTAATGTTAAGAAATGTGTTCCAGCTTTCCTTTTGGGAGAAGGAATAGTCTAACTGCAAATTAAATCAAAGCTGTTGCTTATCAGTGAGGACATGCATCAGGCAAACTTGAAAGAAATGGAGCAAGGTTGCCCATCAAGAAGCCCAGCAGTTAAAGAAACATGTTGTCCAACTGCATTCTATAATTTTTATAATTTTTATAATATTTATAATTATATGCATGATTAGTGCTGCTCTCAAACTTGGCCAAAGAAGGCTTTCTACAGTGGGCTGCAGTGAAGACACTCACAACTGGTCAAAGTGCTGAGAATAAGCACTCCAAAGCGCTCACCCCTGGGTGGGACCCCTATACCAACCTCCTCAGGCCCAGGAAACATGAGAGTAGGAGCAGAAAGATCAGAGCTGGAAAGTACGAGTGCTGGGAAGTGCTGTGTCTTGGATATGCGTGGCCCTTGCACTCATGAACCTGCTGCAGCTAAAGTTTACTATACAACGCATACACAAGACGAGGCCAACAGCATCAGTCATCCTTCTAGCAGGAAGCATCAATCGGACTCAGTGGATCACCAAAAAAAAAAAAAGCAAGAACGTACTGTGGGGGTGGTGATGGAGGGGAACGTCCAGGGGGAGAGAAAGGGGAGTTTGGCGTTGGGTCTACTGGAGATACACTGTACATGTATAAAGTTTAAGAACCCAAAGAAGAAATAAAAGACCCTTGAAAAGAAAGCCCAGCAGAGTAATGAACAGCTACCTGGAGCTTGCTTTTGATACAGGTTCTTCCTGCGTAGACAGAAGAATGGAAACAGAGTCTGACTGCATGGCATGCTTGTTTGAGATTAAAGTACTTGCTGGCCCTCTGTGAGGGGGTTAAACAATTCCCAAATCATAGAGATGCAGACCAGTGTTCCTCAATCTTGGAGCTATTGACATTTTAAAGTTAAATAGTTATTTGTTGATGGGGGTGCCAATTATTGGGCCTTATCCAATGTAAACTATAAACACAATGTCTTCCTTTTATGTACTTGCTTCTTTTTGTAGTTGATCTCTGTAGTTACTGTGACAGATTGCACATTTTATACTGCTAGATTGTTTTGCAAATGTCAGTAATTGTGTATGTTTTCACTAGACATATTAGAAAATAGTCTTTCTTCTAGCAGTATAAATTTTTTATTATTTCTTTTTCTTTTTTTTCAATCTGGTGGACAAGAAGTGACTTTTTTCATTGTGAAGTCTGAACACTTTTCCAGAAGTAGTGAAGTTACAAATCATATACGAAACAGCCATTCACATGTGTTCTATCTAATAAATGTGAATATATATGCAGAAAGAATTGGAAAAGCCTAAAATCATCATTTTTAGGTGAGATGGCTGGCTGACCCTGAGAAAAACAAATGTAGTTCAAGCCTGAGGGATTATTATTACAGAATTCCTTCTTGCTAGAAGAGGTGGGTCTTCTTGTTCTATTCAGTCTTCAACTTGCTGTATAAGCCCCACTCATTGCTTTAGATGTAAAATTCATCCAAAGACACCCCTACAGAAACATCTTAAGCAACATATAACTAAATATATGGGCACAGTGGCCCAGTTAAGTTGTTTATTAATACTTTTTCTTTTGAATGGTCTATTCCATTTTCCCCTTTTCAAACCAGTGATATTAGTCAAACCAGTGTGTTGCAAATATTTTCTCAAATTTCATATCCTTCAATTTTGTTAAATTCTTTCTCATGATATAAATTTCCTTTGGGTTCTTGTTTGGTTTTTGAAACAGGATCTCACTGTGTGGCACAAGCTGGCCTTGAAATCACTATGTAGACCAGATTGGCCTCAAACTTGAAGCACTCCTGCCTCAACCTCTCAAGGGCTAGAACTGCAGGTTCCCATGGTCAGCAGCATTTCACCTTTTAAATTATTGATTTAAATATTTCATGATCAATGAGTAACAGACTCACTAAAATCTAGATAAAACTCATACAGTACATGTGGATGCTAGAATAATCATTTTGAATTTATAATCTCCTAAATTGACCTTGGAAGCTGTTTTAGTATTTAATGAAATTGAACTTATACTTTCAACTATAAAAAAAATGTTTGGAAGAAGATAAAATGAAACCAAGTGCCCTTTTCCAAAGAAAGAACCCAGACCAACATCTCCATGTGCGGAAAGTACTGTTGAGAAGTCAAAGTTCATAATCATTCAAACATAATACTAATTATGTTTGATTCTTAAAAATAGTTGAGTGCATCGCAGAGGTCACTGATAAGACTTTACCATTATAAGGCAATAGTTTGTATACATAGAAATTTCCTTCAAATATGTTTAAAACATAGTCTAAGCAACTGAAATGTTATTTCCAATTTCTCTGTTTTACTAAACATATGTCAGTACTTTTCTCTCCTTTAAGCCATAGTAGAAAAGTTTAGTTCATTTTTAGGCATTAGAGGTTTTTCTAACCTGAGTGAAAATATGTATATATATTAAGGAAAACCTCCAGCTTCTCAACTTTATGTAAAGGTTTCCCCATTCACTTACTTATTATCATAACTACTAGCATGAATTCAGTATCCTGCTATATTTTAACTCTGTATTTTATCACGGGCAAAATTGTGCAACATATAACTTTATATACCCTTCAGTATACAATTATACTTAAGGCTAATTTTCAATTAATTTATTCATCTTTGGTGCTTAGGTTTATTTTAAATAGAGGCTTTTATTTCTCACGTGTAGAGTTAGTCCCTACTTCTAGCTGTGATACCATGTGCTGTAAAGATTATTGGATCCTGTCATGCAAGTAAAAGATTTTTTAAAAAATTCACTTACCTTCTAGACATATAAGTTTAGGTTTTAGCTTGTATTTAGATGGCTGGTTGACAGCATGCCCTTTTTTTTTTTTTAATTAGGTAAGAGTGAATCATTTGAAACTGGAATGATTTTCTTGTTGGGCACTGATAAATCTTTTCCTTTGGAAGTGTGATAGTTTGGTATGAAAACATCTATAATAGGGAGCCTACAGAGCCTTAAGGACTATAGACCTAATTGTTAATTACTCATGTTCATATATTTCTTATAACAATATTTTGAAAGAATGTTATCTTTGAAAAGATGAGTAAGTTGATTTTAAATTTGAATGTTGAAGGTGGGTGTGGTGGTGCATGCTTTTAATCCCAGTATTCCGGAGTCAGAGGCAGACCAGCAAGGTCTACATAGCAAGTTCCAGGCCAGTGAAGGCTACATAGAGAGGGATCTATTCTCTTAAAACCAAAATTAATTAACTAACCAATTAGTTAATTAATTAATGTTGAAAAGTCCCCTAAAATCAATCTGGAAGGTGAGAGACTTAACACAAAACACACAGTAGGTTTTCAAATGGGCTAAAGAGTAGCAACAAAATATGGGTAGAGTTTAGTTACCTCAATTCACTCTTTCCATTGGATTCCTAATCTTCCTCATGAGAATCTTAATGCCCTCCCCTTTCCTCCCCTCTCCAGGAAGTTTCTATCTTGCAGCTACCAGCTGCTACAATTAGAGCTTGATACAACGGAACTACAATTCCCAGCTTGCGGTTCACCTCCGCGGTTGCAGTGCACCCTGGGAAGGAAGTTGTCCCGCTCCCTCATTGGCTACGCGTACACAGAGACCGCGCAGATTTCCTCGGGATTCTCCGGAACTCATCTTGATTTTACAAGTTGTAGCCGGTAGGATTAAAGAACAGTTCCACTTCCGGCGCCACCGGAAGCAATTGAGCGATGGCATCTTCTCCAGACGTCCCTGCCAAAGCGGCTCGAAAAAGTGACTCTCAGCAGCCGAAGCAGAAGCGTGAGAACCAAGGTGAGGTAGCGTGAGAACCGGAGCATGGAGTTGGTGGATCTTGAAGCGTCGTCTTCGTTTCCGTGGCTGCGCACTTGGATTAAGCCGCCTTTATAGGCTGTTAGGTGCCTGTTGCTGCAGTTGCTGTCGGTTGTGGGTGTTGATTGCGCCGGCCACGTGTTTCCTAGCAATGCTTTTGGAAGGGGCAACCCCTGCCAAGTACACTGGTGTGCACCCTGTCTCCGGTGAAAGCATGAGGGGTAAGGAATTGTGGAAGGCGCGACAGTACTGCACTCGGGGAGGATCGGAATCAGGTGAGATAGATGGTCCTTTTGCACAAGGAGCGCTGATAAGGAGTGGGGCGGACATAGAAAGATGGGGCTTAGCTAGACGGAGAGTGTGTCAAAACTTTTACTTGCTTGCTGGATCACGAGACGACACAGCTTAGTCTTTAGTTTTGATTGCTAGTTTGATTTTTTGCTGCCCTGGTTTAATTGCTCTCTTGTGTTGTAGGAACAGTTTTTTTGTTTAATTGCTGCATACAAAAACTACATAGCAGTACTGCAGGGACTATAGACACCGGAAAAAGATCAAGCCAAAGCTTGAGGAATGGACATTCAGAATTTTAGAAGCGTTAACTATATTCCACAAGTTTCCCATGTGCCAGTCACAGATGCAGTTTTCCCTTCTGGTACCCAGACTAACTAGTCTGAATCATTCGGGCTTTCTGATACCTTCTTCAGTTTCAAGAAAATGCTTTGATTTTTTTGCCTTGTTTTGAATCACGGACGAATGAAAGGAACTTATATGCATCCTATGTCTTGAGGTTTTTTTAGCCAACGTGATGCTTGGTGTTGTGATTTTATTCCTTTTTTGCTGTTATGTAATATTGTCTTATATGAAACATCTTTAAATTCTCTCATTTGTGTACATTTGTGTTCTGCCCACTGCTTGCTATTGTAAGCACCTTTGCACTAGTCTTCTGGTATTGCCCAAAGGTTTCTGTAGAAACATAGGGTTGTAAACTGCTGCAGGGTATCTTCAAGTTATGCTGACAGCACCGGAAGGAACTGTGCCAGCCAGGTTTTCTCCTTGCTTTAAGGAAAGGAAGGTTTACTTAGGCTCACAGTGTGAGGGTACCATCAATCATGGTGGGAGAGTTGTGGAGTACGACTCTCATTAATGGATGAGACTTCTCATTGCTCCAAATTTCCAGTAATTTTTATTATTTCAGTTTTGAAAAATGTGCTGTTTGGTAGATAAGAAATTGTTTGTGATTGTGTTTTTAATTTGAGTTTTCTGATGACTGATGAAATTGAGCAGTTTTACATGTTTTGGGGCTACTTGTGTTTCCTCTGTTGTGAAAGCCTCGGTTCGTTTCTTTTGCTTGTTTCAGAGCTTTGGTAGGTGGTCCCCTTTCTCTTTACTGATTGGTAGCAGCTGAAGTGTTTAATTTGGACAGGGACACAGTCATAAGCATTTTAAGTCTCCAGTTTTTGTAAAATTTTAGTTTGCATTAAAAAAAAGAAGATATTGGAGAATGAATGATTTATGAGGATGAATTCTCAGTATTTTAAACCAGAAATAGCAAAAGTAGATGTGAGTAGAAGCAGAAAGCAAGTTTACTTAACTGGGGCTGATGAGACATGGGCCGGAGACCTGCTTTTCAAACCTTAATGATTTACGAAGCGCCAGGTGAGATAGTTTAAACACAGATTTCTGACCCTCACCCCAGAGATTCTGATTCAGTGTGCCTGGGATGGGGTCCCAGATGTCATTGCTAACAAACTCCCACAGGTGTGCTGATGCTGCAAGTTGGTAGAGTTAATGTGTATAGATTTGAGTTGGTTTTTTGTTTTGTTTTGTTTTGTTTTCAAGACAGAGTTTCTCTGTTGTAACTCTGGCGGTCCTGGAACTCACTCTATAGATGAGGCTGACCTTGAACTCACAGTGATCCGCCCCTCCTGAGTGGGGTTAGAGGTGTGCTACATTTGGGTATTTTTAAAGGAAGTTTTAAAAGTTGATGCAGGACTCTCTGGAAGTTTTTTCATTTAGTTATCAGTGTTCTGGGCAATTTCAGCTTTTGTCCCTTTGGGTCTGTTAGTCCCTTTTGGATTGAGTATCTCTTCCTATAAAGCAGAAATAATAATAGTGGTTCTTTTATTCGTGGAAAGTATTTAATTTTGGAAAAATTAAAAATCTATCACAGTGATTTTTAGTTGACATTATACATCAGAATCTGTTAGAAATTTCTCTCTGTCTCTCAGACAGACAGACAGGCGCGCGCGCACACACACACACACACAGGTTCTGTACCAGAAAATCAGAAAAGTTATTAAAATACTAAAAGTGCCTTTAAACCATAATGTAGTGCAGTGAAAGTATCTTAGTAATTGCTGTCTACTCATACATCCCAGTCAGAGTGGATACAGGAAGAACACCCTGTACTTGAAGGACTTGTTTTGATGAGTCACCACAATGCTTTCAGATGGTCCTATACAGCATGATGATGATGATGATGATGATGATGATGATGATGATGATGATGTCATCATCGTTGTCAGGAGCATGGGCTTTGATATTGTATAATGTAAAAACTTGGGAAGAGGAAACGAAAGAGTGTATTGAGCTTATGAAGATGTGCACAGAATGTGCACCAAGTCTGAAAGACCATTAACATGTGATGTGCAAATTATTTTTTCTGTAGATGAGGCAGAACTCCTCACTGTTCCAGATGGTTGGAAGGAACCAGCTTTTTCCAGAGAGGACAATCCCAGAGGACTCTTGGAGGAAAGCAGCTTTGCGACCTTGTTCCCCAAGTACAGAGAGGCTTACCTGAAAGAGTGCTGGCCTTTAGTGCAGAAAGCCTTGAACGAACATGTATGCATGTCTTATAGGTTGAGATTTTGCTTTTACTTATGCCTTTACTTTTTTTAAAATAATTTTTTTCTTCTCTCATAGAATATATCCCGATCACAGCCTCCCCTCCTTCCAGCTCCACTGTCCTCAACCCCCCTACCCTCTCCCCTGCCTCCCCTCTCCCTTAGATCCACCCCCACCCTCCCCACTTCCCCTCAAAAAAGAGCAGGCAACTCAGGGTTACCAGTTGAGCAGGGCATAATAAGATACAACAGGACCAGGCACACACCCCCTCATCGAGACTGGACCTAGCAGGAGGGAAAAGGTCCCACGGGCAGGTAAAAGGGTTCAGAGACCCCCCCTGTATCCCCAACTTTTAGGAGTTTCAGAAGAACACCAAACCAAACAACATTAAAATATCTGTAGAGAATCTAGTACAGACTCATGCAGATTCCATGATTACCACTTCAGTCTCTGTGAGCCCCTATGAGTCCTGGTCATTTGACTATGTGGGCTGTGTTCTGGTGGTCTTGACCCCTCTGGTTGCCATAATCCCTCACCCCCATCTTCCGTGGGGGTTTTCCAAGCTACACCCAATGCTTGGCCGTGGTTCCCTGCATCTGCTCTCATCAGCTGCTGGAGGAAGCCTCTCTGGTGACATTTGGGCTAGGCAACAATCCTAGGGCTTGAGGCTATCCAGTATCTGGTTCCTGGCTATCCGTGTAGTTTCAGGGCATGCATGCCTTTACTTTCAATGAAGAATGTGTGCTCTTGTGGATTTTGGTTTCAGAAATGCCAGTGTAGCTAGTTAATTTGGTTCCTTTAATATTTAAAAGTATCTAGGCAAACTTTATTCTTACAGTTCCTTTTTAATTGTGTGCATAATAAAGTACTTGAGAAATTCCCGTGCTTTTAATATTTTAGAGGTTCATCAAACTGTCAGAATTTTAGACACCTGTGACACCCAGATTTCTAAATGCTATTTCTAGTCAGTGATGGTTACCATGTACTTGGCCAGTTTGAACCAAGCTGTGTTTCAAAATTTATTTTAAACCAGACATGCTGGTGCTGCACCCAACTTTCTTCCCTGTTTGTTTCCTGCTAACAAATCTTTAGGGCAGCACTGGTTCATTACTCATCATAAAACGGGATTTGTCTGAATGTGTCAGAGTCAGAAAAGAGCATCTTGCTTCTTTACTTTTTAAAAATCTAGTTTTAGGCTGGGAGATAGCTCAGTTGTAAAATGCTGAGTTCTATCCCCAGAACCTGTGTAAAAAGCCAGGCATGGAGACAGAAGACCCAAGACTCACTGCCCAGGATAGCTGATTTGTTGAGCTCTATGTCGTGCCTGAGGAGCAATACCTAGAGTTTCCCTGGGACCTCTACATGTTCATGAATTTGAACACTACCTCCTCCCATGCTCCCACATTCACAAAAGGAATTATATTTTTGAACATCTGGTTCTTGCTATTGAGAGTTAGCTTGTCTTTGCTAGTTATTGCTTCTCCTTGAACCTGTGGTAATTTGTTATGTATTTAGTCCTGGTAGAAAGAAATTTGAAAGGAAAATTCGTTTCTCAGTCTTGGTTCCAATTGGTTCAGTTTCTTACATCTTGTCAAGTGTGAAATTAATCAAGTATTCATTATTTGTATTTAACTGTCCAGTTTATTACTGGAAGGAGTTGAAAGCTTTGATAGTTGGCACAGAGATTGATAGTCTGGTTAGGATCCGCTCTGTTATGATCTAAAACTGAGCCCACTTCTGGTTCTTTTTGTAGCATGTTAAAGCAACACTGGACTTGATTGAGGGCAGCATGACTGTGTGTACGACAAAGAAGACTTTTGACCCTTACATCATCATTAGGGCCAGAGACCTAATAAAGCTCTTGGCGAGGAGTGTGTCCTTCGAACAGGTGCGCTGCGACAGGGATTTTGTTTTGTGTACAGCTAACTCAGTGAGCGCCAGGCCGGTGAGAGACTGTTCACAAAGGAGGTGGACGTTGCCTGAGGGAAACACAAGAGCTTGTTCGACAGCCTGTAAAACTATCTTTCCATCTCTGCCCCCTTCTCTCCCACCCTCCCTCAGGTTTTCAGGTTTGTGCTTAAATTTTGTTAGTCTGGGCTTGGAAAAGAAGAATGTTGATGTAATTATTTCTTACTCCCAAAAGGCTGTACGGATACTTCAGGATGATGTTGCGTGTGACATCATTAAAATTGGTTCCCTAGTGAGAAATAAGGAGAGATTTGTCAAAAGAAGACAGAGGCTTATTGGTCCCAAAGGATCTACGTTGAAGGTACTTGTCATTGGTTGAATGAGAGCACCTCTATAATTTACTCTTCGGTGCCCTGAGTTTGAATTTGCTGTTTTGATGCAGGCATTGGAACTCCTAACAAACTGTTATGTTATGGTTCAGGGGAATACTGTTTCAGCTATCGGACCTTTCAGTGGTCTGAAAGAGGTAAGAACTCTGTCCTAATATTTTCAGGAAACAAATGAAATAATTTGATTGTAATATAATTGTCCATCGGATACTAATCATTTTGTATTTTTAGAGTGTCCTTTGATTTCCCATTTGTAAATTACACTCCACATAACTGGGAGTATCATCAGTCCTGGAAACTAAGGTGTTTGGGGCAACCTCTGACAACTGTGGAGACGTCCACTTCTGAGGCTATGCCTGTGCATCTTCACCTTCCCATTGTAATATGTAAAAGTTCAGATCTTAGTAGCTTATGGAAGAGTCCCTGGCATCCATACATGTCAGTATCTGGAGTACCAAGCAGAGGCCTCCTTATTGTAATAATGCATGCCACCAGTAGAGGTCAGACTCTGAAAACTTTCTTTCAAGCCACACTTTGTTGTTTAATGTTTTCATGAACGTTTTCTGTAACTTGTCAAGTGTTTTGAGACTACAGAGCACATCTTTCCATCAGGTCCTCTTTATAGTGCTTTGGGCTGGATCTAGATCTACAGTTTGCTTTCTTCTTGGGACGTCTTTAATTCTGCTGGCCTCTTTTCTAACTGAGCTATAAAAAATATGTAAAATACTTTGCAGTTTTAAAACTTTTGAAATGTTTTACTTAATTCTTATAGTAGATCTGAGATATATTTTTATCTCCATTTTACAGGTATAAAGCTGCAGTGAGAATGTTCATTGACTCTGACATGACGTGGCAGTCCCAGAATTATAATAATAATATTATATATCATTATATCACATATATCATAATATATCTCATAATATACATATATATCATTATGTAATAATTATTACTATTATTTTGCAGTGCTGGAAATCAAATTTAAGGCCTTGTGCATGATAGGCAAGCACTCTGCTACTGAGCTGTAGCCCCAGTGCCAGGCTTTGACCCCTCATCTTCTGACTCTAAATCCAGCCCTGTCCCCTAAAATTGCTACCTCTAGGTTACTGGGCATTGTGTCAGTTGTTTATCGTGTGGTCACAGTGATGGAATATTTTTCTTTTTCTGTTGTTTGAAAAGGTTGATAGTTACTGCTAGAAAAGATGCAGAAGCCACTCAGAGCAATTGTAGAAATTACATTCAGTGTGGCGATTAGTCTCTGATTCATAGGACACTTTATAGAGGATTAACCCTCTTCTATTAATTTTGTTGAAATCTTTGTGACTGCTTCATTTTTCTTCAAAAATTTCAGGTTCGAAAAGTAGTCCTTGATACTATGAAGAATATCCATCCAATTTATAACATTAAAGTGAGTATTGATTGTTCATTAGTCATCAGTGATAGACTTCTAACCTCACAAACTATTTTTGAAAATTAAATAGTGTATGAAACCATAACATACAGAGAGATGGATCAAAGCTATTTGTGGTGACTTGGGGGTGGAATCTGCCCCACCCCACTCTATCCTGGCCCTTCTGTGGTGCGTTTATCCCCTTGTAAAAGCTACAGAAAGAGGTACTGTCGTTTACTGTAGAGTTCTAGTACAATGAAAATAAGCCTCTAGGAACAGATCGTGGGTGATAGCAGTAGAGTCTGCCTATTTTTGTCGAAGTCTGGACTCTGAGATTGCATTAAAGCTTCCTTTGGGACTCACTGCTCGCATTGCAGCCCCTTTGGGAGAGGCCTGTGTGCAGGCTGGAACGCATCTCTAGTGCAGCAAGCTGCCGGCGTGCACTCGGACTCTACGGAGTTGAGAAGCCACTAAGATTGGGGTGGAAGTGATCGTAATTACTGAGACTTTTCCTTAGGATACCTCGTTTGCTACTGAAAACGGCTTGCTCACAGGAAGCGCGCGCTAATCAAGACCTCTCTCTGTTCAAGTTGAATTGTAATGAATGATGGCAGAGAAGCTGAGCTTCATTTTCTACATTTGATCTAGATCCTTACCGTATCTGATGGTTGGCTGGTGGTACAGGTTTGAATAGATTTCACTGCGGTTGGTTCATTCTCCTAAATATACTAAGAGCTGGTTCCTTACTTTTTAGAAAGTGTGTTAACAAATGTAAGAATTTTAAGTTTTAAATTTTTATTTCTATATATGTGCCTAAAGACCTTGATGATTAAGCGGGAGTTGGCAAAAGATTCTGAGTTACGATCACAAAGTTGGGAAAGGTTTTTGCCACAGTTCAATCCACCAGCACAAAAATGTGAATAAACGCAAGGAACCCAAGAAGAAGACCGTGAAGAAGGAGTACACGCCATTCCCTCCTCCGCAGCCAGAAAGTCAGGTTAGTGTCGAGTGTTAAATGCTACGAACAGGTGAAACTACTTTTAAACTGTTTCTGGAAACATTACTGAGAGTTGAGGTGGGGTGAGGATGTGCACGTGTGCAGGAGATAAGAGCTTGAGGCGAGGGTCTGGGCAGCCGGCATCCCACTGCGACAGGAAGTGGTGTCTGGCAGCCAGTGTTCCATAGGGAAAAGTAACCCAGTGACTGAACCAATGTCATTCTGCTTTGTGACCACGTGCTATATCATTTTAAAAATCTTAACTCTCCTTCCCTTTCGTCGGCTGTCTGCTTTCTGGTTCTTTTCCTTGAAAACTCAGGGCCAGGATTTCCTTCCCTTTCTTTCCCATCTCCGTTTTGAGCCCCGTTGTTTCCTTTTAGCCACACTCTCTGAGCAAAACTCAGAAACGAGTTAGAGCAAAAAATTAAAGTGGAGAGAAGTCCTATTTTCAGATTAAATTCACTAAACTCTCATGTCAGCCAGGCCTAACTGAGGCAGCCCTTTGTGTGTCCTTCAGTCCCCTCCCACACATGGCCGGTACCTTTCTGATGTGGACATAAACCTTTTTCTGGCCACCATCTTTATTCCTCACAGCCCTGAGTTTTCAGGGCAGGTCTGATGTGGGTGGGGTGTTAGAAAGAATGATGCTCACCATTGATCACGGTGAGCAAACAGGGAATGCTGGGCAGTGGCGTCTGTTCCGGGAACAGAAGGGAGGCGATGGTGGGGTGGGTACCAGTGCACCAGGCTACTACTGCGGCTCTGTGCTAAGTTGTGACGTAGGAATTGCGAAGCCTCGTTTTTTTTTCTTTCTCTCAAGATTGCTTTGCTATTTAAGATCTTCTGTGCTTCCATATAAACTTTAGGGTTGCTTTTTCCTGTCTGTGAAGAACAGTAATTGCATTGACACCGTGGGGAGCTGTGGGTGGTTTGGACATTTATCAATATTAATTCCTTGAATCCATTAACAGGGAATGTAGAAGATTAATATGTCTGGTAATATATTAATAAAAGGCACCTGAGACATGGTAAATGGTATAAACCAGACAGACCTTAGCAGAGCTTACAGCATGCCATCTTCCAGCTGCCATTCCTCTCTTATCCCAGCAGTCTATTACCTTAAAAGCCCCTCCTAGCTCTCTTAGCAGTCTTTTTGCAGGATCAGAGATACCGTGGTCTACTCCTCCCAAACCTTTGGCTGTAGGGGTGCATCCAAGTCTATAGGGGTGCGTCCAAGTCTATAGTGGCGCCACCGACACAAAAGGAGCTAGGTCCCACCCGTCTGAGTTATACCCGTGTATTATAGTGGGGGAACTACAGCTTAATAGGGGAGACCAGGCCGTACCTAATGCCACCTCTGATCTGGTAGAGCATCCAAATGACCTCTTTACCAGCGACCGTATTTACATTAAGGTAAGAGAGAGTAGCTCTTATTTGCATGATAAAACAAACTGGTTCAGACACAGAAGTCATCCTGCTAGGCTTTAGGCAGCCAGACATGGTATTTTCAGTGAATATATCTGGAGATAGGTTCAAATATACTGTACCAAGGGAAGTCTTTCCTCTGTCATCAGTGTTTCTATAATTTTCATTGTAGAGAGAAGTATTTTATTGAGTTTCTAGTGTGCGTGCACATGTTACAGGTGGTCCTAGTAAATAAAATTGCTTCCAGGCCTGCCCAGCTTTGCAGCCTGCTTAACCGTATGTTTTCATATGGCTAAGAATTAATGTAGCCCACCACATTTGTAAATGAATAGAACGTAATTCGAAAGATTTGGAGACCTTTGAATTTGGCAGATTTGCTACTGGGGTATAGAAAAGCTAATGGCTTCGAGTGTTGATTTTGTATCTTTTTTTTTTGTGCACTTGTCAGTTTTAACATGTATTGATGGAGTCCTTAGCTTTTTCTACATAATTACTTTTGTAAACAGATAGTTTGACTTCCTATTTTCTTGCCCAATTGCTGTGGCTAAAACCTCTGGTGTGTGTTGAGTAAAAGCGTTCAGAGTGGACGTCTTTAGTTCTCGATCTTACAGAGCATTCTTTGAGTTTTTCCATGGTGTGACGTTCTCTGGGTTTCTCCTGTATAGCTTTTCTGCATCTATTGAGATGATATCCATTAGAGGATCATATGGATTTTGTCTTTCATCCTGCTTTGATGTTAACACGAATTGTGTATTTTGAGCCATCATTGCAAATCTTGAGTGAAAACAGCACATGATCAACGTCTTCTTTTGAGCTGTTAGGCTTGGCTGGCCGTTCCTTTGACTGTTTTTAGGAGATGTTAGTGTACAGTGTATAGGGTAACACTGCCTGTATAGAATTTGAGAAGAACTGACATTACAAGTTTAAAAATTCAGCATTGAAGGCGTTTGGCCCTGGGCTTTGTTTGTTAAGATGTAGATGTCTGGAAAAACTTCACCTCAGATTTTCAAATTTATTAACATGTAGTTATGTAATAACTGCTAGAGAATTTTGTATTTAGTTAATACTGGTTTCAATATCCCCCTTTTCCGAATTATTTGGGTCTCATGGTTTTTTCTAAGCCTTAGCGATGACTCATTGGTTGCTTATTTGAACTCCAGTGAAGTTTTCCTTCTCAGTACAGTACTGCTTCCCAAGGCTTGGTATGTTGGATCTCACTGTGTGATGGGGCTTGGGGCTGAAACAGGGTCTCTGTAGACTAGGCCTCAGACTCAGAGATCTGCCTGCCTTGGCCTGAGTGCTGGGATTGGAGCAGCGCTCCACAACACCTGTCCTGTATTTCCTTTTTTATTTCAACAAGTCCTTAAATATTCCTTCTGAAAATTTTCCCTGCACTTGGTATAATTTCCAAATGTTTGTTGATTTTTAATTTTGTTCTGCTATGAGATAGTTTTAAACCCCCCCTCCACCACCACACGCATACACAGGGTTTTGCAGCTTGGTATGGTTTAGTAAGAAAAACTTACGTGATGAAAATGTGTCTTGTGGACATTGGAGATAATGTTCTATAAATGTATGTCTATCTGAGCCACAGTACAGGTTAACTTTTTGTTAAAACTGCGTGTTCATTGGTGATACTTGGGTGTGCAGTGTCTAATTGTACTCACCTGTGTTCCCACTGCTGGGCACTTGCCCTCTGGCTAGTCAGTGGTATTGGCCTAGAAGCTACACCAGAAAGGTGCTAGGAAGCCAGTCTGTGGCACTCAGACCGAGTGCCCCACGGGATTGCAGTCAGGTGGGAGGGACGGTGCTACTGCCCCTCTCTGCTGAGGGCACTGTGTACCTAAATGCTGGAGTCCAGCAAAGTTTCAGGCTTCCACCATGGATTGCTCAGGGTGTGACACTCAAACCATAGCTGCTCCAGGGTTCCCCTGGGTTTCCTATTAGAAGACAGCAGCAAATACAGTAGTTTATTTCATCCTGTCGGTGACAGGTAAGCAACAGTGGGGTTGGAGCAGCAGGAACCTCACAGGGGCCTCCAGACCCTTGGTTTCTCAGGTGAGGAAGCACTTTGAAAGAGGCAGTTTCCTCTCGACACTCATTCCTCACAGACACTCAGCAAGCCTGGGTCATAATCACTCTGTTGGGCCAAGAAAGGTTCATTGGACCGCTGAGTGGAGTGTCTGTGGGTTGGCAGATACAGGAACGTGTAATGTTTCTGGTCCCTTCCTGGGAGATGCCAGGTCCTTGCCAGACTAATGTGCAAATTTCAGGTTATTTGCCGTAGTGAAGATTGCCAGCACTTGGACTTAGTTTGCTAGCAGTTTCTCTTTTCCTCCATATGCCTGCCACACAGAAGTATTCTCTCCTCTCGTTCAGTAGCCCAGATCCTTGTGCCACTGTTGCAGACTTCTGCGTATTACTTCAGTCTCTTACTGATAGCCCGTGCTTCCTTCCTCATTTACCTCAAAACAAGGCTATACACCTTCTGCAGAGGAGGGTGGGTGTGCTTGCCTTCCATTTGGCCGCCTTGTGAGTTTCTTGAAACAGCAATGTCTGAACTGACTTGTCGTCCTACTTCTTCCTGTGACTATGAGCAAGAATTCAGACAGTGACTTTGGGTCCCCTCTCTTCTTTGGATTTTGAGACAGGGTCTAGCCCTGGCTGGCCTTGAACTCCATCTTCGTACCTTAGCCTCTCTGGGTGCTAGGACCAAAGGCACGCCCAGCCGTACCAGCCTCATGTCCTTTCTAATCACGCTCCACCTTCTTGGAGTCAAGTTTCCCTCAACTCATCTGATTCCTTTTTACACTTTTCCACATGCCTGACCTTGGGTGTTCTACGAACAGCACCTTCTGTCCCGTGTCTCCATGCTTATATCAGCCTCAACTTGTATTTCCCTCATACAGCAGAATTTGATGCCACAGTGGTTTTAACTCAGGGAGTCCCTTTTGTCTACCTTATTTCTGATCTAACTATAAATACTGTTTCTAACAGATTGATAAAGAACTGGCTAGTGGAGAATACTTTTTGAAGGCGAATCAGAAGAAGCGGCAGAAAATGGAAGCAATAAAGGTAAGGCTCTTTAAGCTTGTTCACACTGTTACCAGCAGAGTTCCTTATCAATTGTGTTTTATTGAAGTGTTTCTCACTGATGTAGGCTAAGCAAGCAGAAGCTCTTAGTAAGAGGCAGGAAGAAAGAAACAAAGCGTTTATTCCACCTAAAGAAAAGCCAGCTGTGAAGCCAAAGGAAGGTAAGCCTGTTTTTCATCGTGAATAAGGGACTCCAGAGTGCATTTCAGTCTCTAAGAAACAGCTGTGGCTTCCAATTGTGTGCTCATTAGCTCACAAACCTAGATAAAGGTGACAGGCAAGGTTTTATAATCTAGGGGTGGCTTCAGGGGAATCCATGACAAGTCCTACCCTGGGTTAGAGTCTTTAGCGGGAAAGATAGAACTGGCACCGAGCACTGCTGCGCCTCGCAGGCCTTTTCTGAAGGGTGGCTTAAAAGTTGTCTGTGGTAGTGCCACTTCTCATCACCTGAAGCTTAAATGGGAAAGCCCTTTTCATAGGTGAGAAAAGCCTCATGCCTTCTTCTTTTTCTTTGCCTCTGGTCAGAGAAACTCTCCAAAGCCAACATTGGCACATGGTGGGGGGTGGTGTATAATGTTTTTTAATAAGTTTCAGTAGTTAAGTACTTTGGCATGGCCACCGTGCAACCATCACTAATGAGTGGATGTCTGTTCTTCCAGTGTTGGAATTGTTTGAATTGTACATTTTATCTTTTGATTCTTTCATGGTAAGAAAAGGTGCATCCTTTCTAAATTGCTTTCTGACTAGAGTGTAGCCTGTTAAGACCTTATGTGCTCATCTTACGGTTTTTATTAGCAACATCATGTTAAATAAAATGCTGCTAGAGTAATTGGTAAGCTTTGTTAAAAATACTGAAGGACTATACCTAATGTTTTTCATGAAATGTAACAATTTTAAATTGTTTTGCGCAGTGTGGAAAATTGACTTACTAATAAATACTCTTAAAGTTCCAAAATACAAATCACGTGAGATATAAGGAAAGAATGGAATTTGGCTGTAATTGAATTCAATATTCTGTCATTTCATCTGTGTGATTTGTTTTCTTAACTTGAAGACAGGTCTCATGCTTTACAGATGACCTCTCAATGGTTAAAAATGTGATTTAAAATTTGCATATATTTTAAAAATTTTGCAGCTCCTACTGAGGCTAAGATTGACGTGGCTGCTATCAAGGAAAAGGTTAAGAAAGCGAAGGCCAAGAGACTGGGCGCTCTCACAGTGGAGGAAGTTACGCTTAAGATGGAGGCTGGCGGAAAGAAACAGAAGAGAAAAAAGTAACACTGGAAAAATCCTGAGCTGAACTTTTGAAGCTGTCTCCTCTCGTAAAGGATTATGAGATGTGAAGGCTTTAGCTGCCTCACCAGGGAGTAGTCAGACTCAGGAAGTCGGGCTCAGATTCTTCTGCTCACGGACCTCCCCTTTATAAATACATTCTTCGTATGAACAAGGTGGTAGATACCTGTGTGCACATTGTGCCCAGTCAGTCCCCGGGAGGCTTTGCCTAGACATTTAGGAATACCTGTGTTTTTTTAATTAAATACATTTTTGGAACAAGACTATTGATTGTTCATCAAATCCAGTGTCTGTTGCCATGGGTTAGTCTTTATAAACATCCCCAAAGCATTTGGTTTTGAGGAAAATAAATGGAAATTTTCCACTGCTTTCTTTCCCCTGTGCTGATGGCAGCTGTTTTGGCTTATTTCTTTTTGTAATTTTATTCCAGGATAAAACCCACAAACAGAAAAACCAAGGCCTCTAAATCAAATCTCTCAGTCACTATTATTTTGTTCTGACTCTGATGAAATGGTACCCGGAAAATGTGTATGGGTGTCTTACCTGCAAATGGCATAGGATCTCCTGGAATTATAGGTGGTTGTGAGACACCATGTGGGTGCTGGGAATCAGACTCCGGTCCTCTGAACCCTGAAGGCAACTGGACTTAGGAATATTAAAATGTAGCTCACGTATTTTACAGATCTGGAATCGAAACCCAGCGAGTATGTTACTTGATGAAAGCCAAGTTTTGGCAACATGCATAGTCCTTACATAAAGCAGAAAGATAAGTTTACTCTGTAGACTTAGGAAACTAAGCAGTTCTTTTGACTAAGCCTTTATTGAAACATTTATGAATAAGTTTCCCCCGACCATGGCATTATTTCAAAAGAACTAAATTAGGGTATTTGTGCTTTACCCAAATGGTAATTAAAACAGACAATAATAAAAGTATAGACTTAACAATGAGAATGAGAGACGTGTATCTGTTACGTGGCCTGATGGTCCGTCCTGGATCAAAAGCTGTGAAACAAACACAGGGCGTGCTTTTAGAAAGTTTCTCATGATGTGCTGACCCAGTGCACACTGCAGCAGTTAAGTTTGTATACGTACATTTGACTTGATCTCGTTCTTTGTTAGCTGTAAAACCAGAATAAAGAAAGCGTTAAGTATAACTGAACTTGATTTAGCTTTGAGTACAGTGGTTTTCAAAGGCCAATCAAGTTTTTACAACTATCAGCTTACTGTTTTTTTATTCTTTTTATATGGACTTAACATGTTAATTTTTGTACAAAAGAAATTAAATGAGTGGGGAAATTATTTCATATGCCACAATTACCTACCAAATGGTCTTATTTTGAGCTATGGCTGAAAACTAAAGGTTAGAATAAGGTTTGTTTTAAATAACAGTTATTTCCTACGCTCCTCCCTGAAAAGAATACTGTTCATGGTGAACGGGGCATCAGTCTCTCACCCAACCCAGTGGGCCTTACGTCTCAGCAGGGCATCTGACTCATAAGTCAGATTATGTCTCTCTCTGAGTTTCAGATTTTGATATGCAGAGCACAGAAAGAAAAACTGCCTACCTGCTTTTGGAGTTCGAGAAGCTGTCTTTTACATAGACTGTTCTGAATGCCTGTGAGAGAACTATCTATGACCTGGTCCTGGGCCCTTGTGAGCATCTCTCATCGTCACTCCCGAGCCTGGGCTGACTGCCACTTTTCTGACTTCTCTTACAGTTATATCCATGGATATAACTGCAGGTGTGATTTTTTTTTTCCTAGTCTCCCCCTGTGTGCATCTGCAGAGTCGTAGATCTACATTCAGCTACTAAACAAATGGACGTCCATGCACTAGCTAAAATAAGCCACCTTATATTCCACTGCTGTGTCTAGGCATTTACACAGGAATTTTGCATGATGGTGCTGTGCACTGCTAAGCACCCTTTATCCTGGCCTTGCTGTGTTGATGCTGATTGTTGCAGATATGGCATAAAACAACCATGGGATTAGAATGATTTCACCTGCTCTATGAGGTGGTAGTGTTGTATGTATTACTGTTGAGGCAATGGGTACAGAGAGCAATGGCCAGGGTCACAGTGGCAGAACTGTGCATTAGACCGGCGCTGTTAGCACATCTGTTTTAAGAAAATAGCACATGGGTATGTTACTGGGTTTCCCAATGAGACTGGCACATATGAGTAACAAATAATGCATTGGGGAAAAAAACGGGTCTGTTGTGATCATACCTGGAGAAAAGTTCAGTGTTTCAATGGGGAGAAGGAGGAGCAGCTTACTGGAATTTAGGTCTGGAAGGGACCGTGGGAAATGTGTATACCACAGTTCCTAACAAGATCCTGCAGTGAAAGTAGGACTACTGCCCCGCCTCCCTGCTAAGCACTTCTCCTGGCCTTGCTGCTTTGAGGCTCTTTGTTGCAGATGTGGCACAAAAGAACCATGGGATTAGCATAACTGCAGTAGCTTCTGGTGCCCTTCACACCATGGAAAAACAGACGCCTTAAAGGCACTCCCTTAAACTAGTGTTTGGTTCTGGAGCAGTAAGCTACTGGTTTGTTATAGCTTTCTAGAAAATAACTACTAGGATAAAACATACTTCTAAACCTTAATTCTATGGGAAGTTTTTACTGTTATCTTACTTACTGCAGAGATTGTTCTGACATGTGTCATTTTGCTTGCATTCACTGCACCAGGTTCCTGACTTATATGGCTTAGTTGGGAAATTTCCTCTGTAAAGCAGAAGACTGTTAGTAGAGAGTCCCGATACACTCCCTCCCCAACACATGCATGCACGCACACGCGCACTTACACACACACACACACACACACACATTTGTGCTTTACTATGAATGCTGACCAAATCCAGAATAATGGTAAGATGAAGTCCAAAGATTCGGGAGGCTAGCAAGACACAGAGATGGAAGCAAGTGGAAGGCTGCTAATATTTGAAGGGTGTTATGTGCCTGTGTCTTTGAACCTTGTATACTGTTATACCATCTCATCAATGGTGACAACTCAGTAATTTTTCTGTTTAGCAGGTAAGGAAACTGAAGATCTGAGAGATTAATGACTTGCCAAAGAGCTCAGTTTATACACATGAGAGTCAGGAAGAAATCTAGAAGTATCTCATGTTGGGCTCTTTCTACTTAACCCATAGCCTATGTGATTACTGCCATCCAAACACTGTCTATCTAGAAGACTATTACACTCCGCATCTATTTTAAGTGTACTAGGCCACCACAGTTTTTACCAGATACACTACTGGGCTAGGGTAATGCGCTCCAGAAAACAAGGATGGGACAGTTAGAAATAGTTCATCTGCATATAAATGTGATGTGAATAGTAACTGATAATTATTGTGTAATCAAAGATCTAAGGCAGTGGTTCTCAACCTTCCTAATGGTGTTACCCTTTAATACGGTTCCTCATGTTGTGGTGACCCAACCATAAGATTGTTTTTGTTGCTACTTCATAACTAATTTTGCTACTGTTATGAATTGAATGTAAATATCTGATATGAAGGTGATCTTAGGCGACCCCTATGAAAGGGTCATTTGACCTCCAAAGATCTCACTACCCATAGGTTGAGAACTGCTGGGGATGGAGAGAACTCAGTAGAGTGCCTGCCATGCAACCACAAAGACCCTGCTTTCAATCCCCAACTCTTGCTGAAAAGCCAGGAGTAGTAGTGCTTGTGTTCCACCTTTGGGGAGTCGTAGGCAGGTGGATCCCTGGGACTTGCTGGCTGGCCAGCTTAGCCTAATCAATGAGCCCCAGGTCCCAGTGAGCGATACTGTCTCAGCAACAAGGTGTGTGCGTGGAGGGGGTGGTTGATAGAGGTGCTGGAGAGATGTCTTAGTCATTGCTCTTTCAGAGGACTTGGGTTCAGTTCCCAGTAGCCACATGGTGGCTCACAACCATCCATAACTCCTGACCTCAGGGTCCAGGGGATCAGACACCCTCTTCTGACCTCTGAAGGCACCAGGTACACACGCACACATACAAAGATGAAAATAAAACACTCAAAACACATGAACAAGTCTAAAAAAACTGAAAAACTATGCACACCAACACATACATGTAAACCTGCACACATGAACATCTACATCTCCCCCCACAAAAACATTAAGATCTAGCAGGACTCCAATAATGACTGCAGTCAGTTTCAAAGTGGGGCTGAATGGAAACGTAGGGATATATGCAGCAAATGGAGTACATGTTGTAAGAACATTCACTATTCCCAAAGATGAAGGTAATGATAACACAAATCAGTTATGGCTAAAATGGCAATGGTCTCTTACCTTCATTCATAATGGAAATGTTTTCAGCAGAGGTTCATGAAAAACAAAGATGTAACTTTTCTAATTGAAGTTTATAGACATCTCTTCCCCAATAGTAATATACACCACCACACGGTTAAATTCTTTATTTAGAACCATAACTATGCATATACATGTATGTACATGTATGTATGTATAGTCTAATCTCATTTGGCTTCCAGTTAAATTAGGTTCCTCCAGAAATTAACTTTTTGGGGAGTGGAGTTGGGGAATCTGGTACATTTATAGAGCCTTGCATGGATGAAACCTTAAATTCAAGCTCCAGTACTGCAAAAATAATAATTATCCTGATACTACATCATAGAAAGTATTCCAACATGTTAGAGGTAGCCATTCCTGACAACCGAAACAGACGTTAAATATCATCGAGGTTTTTCACTGTTGAAAGGCACAACTCGGCTTACATTGTAGAATGCTTTTGATGAAATCACTATTGTTTATTTTTTAATGGTGCATTCTAAACTAAAGGAAAAGGAAAAATATTACTTAAAATATGTAGAACTGCTTTGGGAAAACATGAAAACTAGAAAGACCTGGATTTGTTTGAGTGATTAAGACAGAGACGTCAACATGTTCTGTCCAGTGAAGAAGCAGAATATTTCTGTAATTGTCCTAGAAGCCTGAGACGTAAGAGGTTTGGGACCATGGGAAAGAGGGAAGATGAGTATGAGTGAAGGTCCCCAAGAAAGTGGCCTAAGGTAGTGGTGCCCAAAGACTACTGGAGTGTACTTATGGTCAAGACTTCTTTCCTCTGTGCTGCAAGCCTCCCCTCCACTCTTCTCAGAGTATGCACTGAACAGCCTTGCTCTTCGGTTTCCAGGAGAATAAACAGAATTAAGTGACCTGGCCTGCTGCTAGTTCCCAATACTATTACTATTTCTTTAATTGCTGTCTCCATGCCTCATATACACATGTGTCTGCACCTCATAACTACAGCTTTCAAGATCTCAGGCTGGCGGGCTTTTTTGAAGCTCAGTAAAGAGTGTATGTTGAAAAGATGAGGCTATGAAGTTATTCTATAGAAGCCTTACAATGTTCCACCTTCCAAAATTTGATATAATTCTGAAGAGAGCGTGAATCTGTATGAGAATTCACATTTGCATTTACTGTTATAAGAATAAAAAATACTTTTGGATCACACAATCTTTACTAAGTACTACTTGGTATTTCTGGATAGTTCTCTATGTAACTTTTATAGCTACAGGAAGCAGTTGGTACTTTTGTCGTTTTGGGCCTGATGGGAACAACAGATTCAGAGACTAATTTGAGGCCACACGGTTTTCTAACTACCCTAACCTTTCTAAGATGTCACGAAAAGTCGTTACTGGATGAATTACGGCTTTGGCTACTTTTTCTATTGTTTTTCTTTCCAGATCAGATTTTTAAGTCAAAATGGATCTTTTCTAAAAGACACTTGATTTTAGTTCCTCCCTCTCTCTGGCTTGCACTCAATCAGAATTTTAAACAATTCTCTGGAATAAATAATTCAGGGAGAAACGAGTTTGTTCCAGTTGAGGAATCCAAGCACACTTCAGGGCAGCAAATGCAAGGAAAGGGGTTAGATATGGCAAAAGTTTAAAACCCTAAACTATAAACAACTGCTGTAAGTCACTAAGGGAATCACCCTAACAGAGGAATGACTAGACAGTATGATTCACAGAAAAAGATATTAATGAACAGTCTGGTAAAGTGATTTTAAATCACTAGTCACGAAAGAGATAGCAAAGAAAAAGTAAGTTTCTGCAATCCATCTTTTCTCTTCCTACCCGTCACCCTGTAAAGCTCCATTCTGAACACTAGTTAGAGATCTCCAGGGCCAGTCTCCACCCTCTTCTAGAACAACCAGGGACCATGCAGAGCCTGGCCCAGAACCTCAGGGACCACTTACTGTCTATTGTCCATCACATCCACTGCTAGGCTTGGAACCTCAATTAGGGGCTGACAGACCTAGTACCTCCCCACCCCCATCCATTAGCCACCCACTCATCTCCTGCCCAGAATTCCATGGAGAGACCCCAACAGCCAGTTGCTCTTCCCCCAGCCCATCTACCTGATCATGCCAGCCTGGGACTGTAATCCAAATTAAAATCCCAGGTAGGAACCTTCGGAGACAAATTGCCATCCTGACCATCAGCCACCCCACTAGCTAGGCAGTAGGACCACTCGGAGCCTCACTGTGAATCTCAGCTATGAACCTCCAAGCTGGTTGTTCCACCTGCCCACATAACTCTCAGCTACCCCACCCACTGCTCAGCTGAACCAGGACCCTAAAGTGGTCCCAATACTGAAAACTAAGCACCATACAGCCGATCCATAACTGACAAGATCCAAACACCCAGCCAACAAAGGTGAACTCAGATATCCATCCATCCAAACACCACCAACTAATTCTAAATGCCTAGACCCCATTGTAAAAACAAAACGTGATTACCAATACGTCTCTCCTCAATAACTCAGCAACTCCATAGTAATGTTTCCTGAGAAAAGCAACTTGGCTGATGCCCAAGATAAGGACTTTAAACTAAAAATTATAAATAGGTTCAAGGATCTCAAAGAGGGTATGAATGTGAAAGAAAAGAAATCCAGGACAAAAGCACAGACAGTATTTTTTTTAAACAAAGATAAATGAAATTCCCCAATTCTAAAGAGATCCCTATTATTAAGGTGCAGGAGGCATAAAGAACATCAAATAGACAGGACCAGAAAACACACTCATGGCATGATAATCAAAACATTAGAATGTACAGAACTAAGAAAGTTTATTGAAAGCCAAAAGAGAAAAAGACCATGTCACACACAGAGGCAGGCCCTTCAAAACAACACCTGACTTTTCACTGAAGACCTTGAAAGCAAGAACAGCCTAGACTGATGCTCTACAAGTTCTAAAAGATCAGAGATGCTAACCCAGACCAGTATACCCAGCAAAACTGTCAGTTCTAATTGAAGGAGAAAAACTTGACTTGAGTGGTCACTAGGCCAGCTTTACATAGGATACTGGAAGGGATGTGTTGGTCTGAAGAGAATCCAAAAGGACACACCCAAAAGGACAGAAGGAAAAAACAACCCTAGGACAGTTAACCAGAAGAGGTTTGAAAAACAAGAAGTAATAAACATTGTTAACAATCTCAATTATCTCAGTCGCTAACAGAAAGTCAAAGACTAGCAGGTTGGATTAGAAAACAAGATCCATCACTTTGCCTTCTCCAAGAAAGCTGTCACCATGAAAAGTATAGCGTTTTAGGGTTAAAGTCTGGGAAAGGTATTCTAAGCAAATGTAACTAAAAAAAAAATCAGACATAGCTATTTTAATATATAACATAAGAGACTTCAAACCAAAACAAATCAGGATAGGAAAGGATACTCCATATGCATTGAGGAAAACCCCACCAAGAGGATATTGCAATTCTGTTAAAACCCTAATACCACCCATTTTCACAGAAGAAGTATGTTTAGGTCAAAAATTACATTATTCACCCTAACACAATGATAATGGGTGACTTCATACCCACTCTCATCCCTAGGGCATACAGACAAAAACTAAATAGAGAAGCCCTGGAGTTAAATGGGATCTAACAGGTGTTTATAGAACATCAGATCCAGACACTAGAGAATACACCACTTCTCAGCAACTCATGGTACTTTCCCTAAAGTTGACCACATATTAGAACACAAAGCAACTTTTGAGAAACATACGAAAAATTGAAATATACAACTTGTACAGCAGTCTTCCACATAGAACACACACAGTGTTCACACATAACAACTTGATTCAGCATTATCTCACATTGCTTGTATAATTACTGAAACCAAGCTGCAAAACATATTCCTAGTCTGACCACAGTTTTCTAAGCATGCTTGAGTCACAACAACAGTAAGGGAACAGTAGAATTACCTTTTCATTCCCAGAGGGGAGAAACTGTTCCTGTCTGAAAAACTCAATTGTCCAAATTAATTAATTAGTATAAACAATTCCACTGTAGTTCTTTGTTTTGAAGTGTGGAAAGTATGCTGTGATTTTAACAAAACAGTAAGTTAATGACAGTCCACTTTCCCTAGTAATCATTTTAGTTTGGCTACTCTTAAAGATGAATGCTTTTGTGATGTTTATAAAGCATACATGTGTGCACAGACACTTGCACAAACACATACACACAACACACACACACACGAAAAAGTATTAGAATATTATTGGAATGAGTCCCTGGGTGGGGGATTTAGAGGCCTCAGGATTTCTTCTGTACACATCTTATAGATTTATTTTGTAAAATAAATAAAATATAAATAAAATATATAATATATTAAAATATTATAAATAAAATAAAAAATATTTTTGGAGTTTAATTCAGGCACTTACGCTGGTCCATAGTTGCATACAAAATTTGCTGCATTGGGTATACCACCAGCCTTAGTGCAAAAGTGCACTGCACAGCCAACCTTGTAACTATCTGCCCAAACAACCTGAAAGTACAAAAAATCATATTCTTACCATACAAATGATAACATGAATATTATAATTAAGCCTTCATTATTATGGTTTTATGGTATTATTATGGATATAAGGAATATCCACTGTAGTTAGTTGTACAACATTCTTTCTCAGGGACATTGTAGGTGATCAGAATTCAGCTGCAAGTCCTGAATTATAATCTCTGTACATGGGTGCATGGGCAAAATAAAAATGTAACACGGCAAAATGATATTGGAAAGTTGTTTAGGGTCCCTGCAGGTATCCCTGCTGGGGAAGAAGTGAGAACGGAAACTCAGTACAGCCAGCCTTGGTCAGTCAGACCGGATCAAAACTTCTAGAGAGTCTGATCCCTTGGTTTAATTCTCTTACACATTTAAACTCAGTCAAACTTGGTGGGGAAAGACAATTCTTATAACAAAGCTTCAGAGATGGTTACGGCAAAATTTCCTTGCAAAGTAGCAAAGCACCTGTGACCTTTACAATAAGAATGAGTTCTATTGGCTGCTAAACAATACTGAGGAGCTAGGGCCTAGAGCAGTGGTTCTCACCCTTCCTAATGCTGTGACCCTTTCATTACAGTTCCTCATGTTGTAGTGACCTTCCCTACCATAATATTTTGTTGCTACTTCATAACTCTAATTTTGCTACTGAGTGGTGTCTCAGTTCCTAAGACCATTGGGCATCTGGTAATACGTGTTTTCTGATGGTCATGAACCACAGGTTGAAAATCACTGGCCTAGCAGAATAATTTGTAATAAGCATTAGGATGGATTTTATTGATGGAAGATGCAAACTACATGGAGTCTCTTTCAGAAGGACGAGTTGTATTCACTGAGAAACAAAACCCAGGTTTAGGGCCTAAACAATTCTCTTGATTTTGGGGGAAATCCAGGGGAAGGCTGGCTCCTAATAGAATAGCGAAGTCACCAGGTTGTTCTGATCGCTTTCACTCCGGCGTTCCAGGTGAGCAGATGTCACTCTTCCACTGAGGAAAGCAAACCTGTGTGCCTAACAGTTCCTGTTCTCCAGTGCTTACTCTAAGCTGTGCTTCCTACAGAAAGTTACTACAGTGAAATAAAACAGGGTAACTGATGAGTGTTTGATGGGAAGAAAGCAGCTGATTCGGAGGGGTGTTGAGGAAGAGCTTTGAATTGTGGTGTGAGTGGTGAGGATGTAGACTGAAAATGAACATCAGAAGACTTGGTCAATGGACAGCATCCATTCTCAGGGATAATGGTTCTTGGGGTGCAGGTTGTTTGACGTGTTAGAGTGGCAGACAAAAAGGCAGATGAGGCACAAATCTAGCAAGAGGGGGACAGTCACAGACAATGAGATCAAAGGGAGAGGAGCAGGCCAAGGCATTCTGTTAGGTAAGAAAATACGCTTCTGGGTGTCTTAGCAAGGTCAAGTTGGCACTCATGAAACAGAGAAGAACAGAGGGAGGAGGCGGCAATTGTGGGGGCTTTTATGTAAGAATGAACACATGGTATCTCACTCCTGGGTGATGGGATTCCTGGAAATGATGGAGTCCACTTGATTTTTTCTGAGTGTGGGGGAGCGTTTGGGTTTGGGACCCAGCTGACATTTATTGAGACAGAAAACTCGGGAGCAAACAAGGCGGCTAGGAACTTGAGCACAGGGTTCTGTCTAGAATATGTTCATTTTGAACTGGCTATTAGATATGCCAGTCAAGATCAGAGGATGGGAGTAACATCAGAGATAGAAATCTGAAAGACGCAGGCTAAATAAGACCATATGTTGAAAAAAGAAATTAGCAATCAGCAAAGCAGAAGAAAAAGTGGTCCCAGATGTTGAGGAAATACAGAGCTGATTCCCAAGAAGGCAGCCATGCTGTCAAACTGGGTCCAGTGGTCAGGTATCACCAGACTTAGTTTAAATCAATATGCTGCTACATATTTAGCACCTTCAGTGGTACTTCCTCCTTCCCTTTTCAAAGAAGCATTCCAAACCTCTTTACTTTCCATGATTCCCAGAAATTTTATGGATTATACTGACTAAGAAGAATTGGTGTCAAAGACTACAGAAAACATTTGAGAAGCTAGTTTTCAAAGAAACTAACCATTAAATATCATTTTTACAGTGACACAAAATTATGCTTTAAAATTATTTTTAGTATGTTTATCATGCCATTTTGTGCCAAGAATTGTGCTAAATATGTGGGCATAATGGTGAGTGATCAGGAACTTGCAGAAACCTTCACAAAATGTAGACCAGTGATTTTCAACCTTCCTAATGCTGCAACCCTTTAATACAGTTCCTCATGTTGTGGTGACCCCCAATCATAAAATTCTTTCTGTTGCTACTTCATAACTAATTTTGCTACTGCTATGAGTCATTTTATATATATATATATATATATATATATATATATATATATATATATGTATATATATAAATACATATATACATATGTAAGATATGTAAATATCTTATATACAGAAGGTCTTAGGCAACACCTGTGAAAAGGTTGTTTGATTCCCAAAGGGTTTTGACCCACAGGTTGAGAATTGCTGATCTAGACAAAGGTGATCATGGAACTATTACATAGAGCTCTGATCACTGTCTGTGGTTCTATGACATGGCATAGGGCTGTTCTCCAAGAAGTGGGGTTAAGCTGTAGCTGCTCTGAAGGCCACAGACACCTGAACATGGTGCGGAATCCTGTGAGAACCCAAGGTGGAGAAGGCTCCTTCTCAGAACTATAACAATGGTCAGTCTGGCTGCAGAAAACAAAAGTAAGTTTACTTCAGAGAAATTAAACTTTCACTCTCTCGGGAGGAGAGAAAGGGAAAAAGAGAGCCAAGGATGGAATCTGAGCTTCCCCAAGGTCTTTTGGTGGTCCGAGGGATGCAGATGCATGGTAGGAATACAGCAATGACACAAGTAGGAGCGTTTGCCTTTTGAAGACTGACTTCCCCTTGGTTTGGGAGCTGGGAAGAATCTAGAAAGGTTGTCCCTAAGATCTCAGAGACAAGGAGCAGTGTCTTCCTCCTTTGGATAGAGACAGTCCCTTCTCCATGACTGAAAAGGGATGCTCCCTGAGAAATAATTCTCTAAATATCTGAAGCCAAGAGTCCCATGCAGAGTTCCAACTTGGATTGGCAGTGAAGGACTTGGGCTTCTCTGTTTTGTTGGGACATTGAACATTGTTGGGCCAATATGACACGTGTACTTTTACTTTCCAATCATTTTGTTTTATTTTGAAATTTTCACTTTTATTCATTTCATTTGTGGTTTATTTTACCTGGGATGCCCCTTCCTAAGGTATAGAATTCTGTGCCCTAGTCAGACTAAGTGAGAAAACTCTGATGTTTTATCTGTATTTTAACAACTCCTTCAAACATTCTTCACACTCACTGGGAGTTTCATGTCACCAGTCTTTGGCTCACATAGAATTTTGCTTTATCTCTGTTTTTCAGCACTTTCTTTCATAGTGTCATATTTCCTTAATCTTTAGATCTCCTGAACTTCTTCAGGAATGTACAAAAATCGGTTAGCTCTCAGTGTATGTTTTAGTTGCTATGTTAGCTGTTAGTCACTGTGACAAATATCAGAGGAAAGACATGTTCTGGGTCATAGTTCCAGTGTGTGGTCATTTGTCATCATTGCCTTTGGGTCTGTGTTGAGGGTCATGGAAACTAGTCACATCTTGTGGTAGCCGGGGAACCAAAGAAGGAGAAAATGGGCTAGAGTCCCAACATCCCTTTCAAGTGAGCATTCCCATGACATATCTTCCTTTGCCTGGACCCGACCTAGGTAACGCTTTCACTACTCCCCAACAGTGCTTCAGGCCTTTAGGATACCTTGAAGATCTCAACCATAACAGTTTTCATGTAACAGTTGGGTTTAGCGGATATGGTGTCCCGCACCTGTAATCCCAGCACTTGGTCAGCTGAAACTGGAAGCTCCCTGTGAGTTCAAGGCCCACCTGGGCTACACAGTGAATCTAAGTCCAGCTCGGCCCATAGAGTTGATCCTATTGTTGTCTTTACTTACTCGTCAAAGAAGCAAAGGCAGGGTCACAGTGTCAGGGCAGGAATATGAACTTGGATCTCGTTAGCATAAATTTAATCTGGGCCTTGCCCGCCCAAGTGAAACTTTTAAACAAGAATGAAAGCTTGCTAATCTGTCTCTAGTGAACATAAAGCTAAAATGTTGAACTAGCATGTCAAGAAATACTATACTATTCACAAAGAGATAATCTGAATTTATGCTCTGTACTCTGTACCGGCTCTCATTGGGCAACATACGTAAACAACTTGATTTTCAAAAGATAAGGGTAGGTAGAGTTTATAAGCCCTACTTTAGTTAACTGTCCAGCATGAATTTGTAATTACTGTGTAGTCTTGAAACCCCTACCAAGGTCTCTTAGAAGGATGAAACAGGAATTTTAGCCAAGACGTATCAGATCCTTCTTCCAGCATGACTGTTAGGAAACTAGATCCTGGGCTCTAATCTTTGCTAAGTCCCTACTAACATGTGTTGGACCTGATTCCTACACAGCACACTCTGAGACATTAGCTTATGTGCTAATACTTTATTGGGTTAAAATCTCAAAAGTGTGAGTAAGGAGAAACAGGAGAGAGGCAGGGAAGGTAGGGATACAGTTGGGAATGGTTTCTAGCTCACAGGAGAGCTCTCCTTGATTTGGGAGACACATGTGTGCCTGGCTAGGACAATTCAGGGAAACGGACACAGGCTATATGAGTAAAGAGGGCACAGAGACTATCCTGCCGATGGTTCCACACAGCAAGGGATGGGTGACTTGGTTCTTGAAAATAGGTTTGTCAAATGAAAAGGAAGAAACTTCAGGATAAATTAGCCAGTTATGAAGGTGTGCAATGTATATGGATGAGCCCGTTACTTTAATGGAATTTTAAAGTAGCTGAGCATGCAAAATAGGTATCAGTCAGAAGACAGTTCATTTTATAACAGACTTGTTACCCATCCTTTTATCCCTCATCCCAGGAAGTCAGAACAAGAGGAGTAAACTCAAGTTCATGCCATATAGACTTGAGACAGCCAAACCTCCCTACATTTGTAAATTCTCCCTTTACATCTAGGAAAAAGAGAGGGCTAATACATGGGACATGAGAAAACTAATTTTCAAAATCATATCCATCTGTCATATAGTTTTGAGACCAAATTAGTGATCCCAACCTCTTCAGTGGACTTCCACATTCTGTCTTCCCTACCATGATGTCTCCCTCATCATGGGAGAATGTCCAGGATTTGAGTCTGGGAGGATGTAACTCTGACTACCATTTTGTATGTGAGCATGGTGTTTATCTAAGCAGAAAGCCTCATTCAGTTCTAACCATAAACGTAATAGGGAGGTTCTACCATCCATTCGTCAGCCACACACTAGCAAATTGAGTTAGAGATGTTATGTTGTTTCCCTAAAGCTGCTTAGCTAGTAAGAAGAGAGTTCAAATCCACTTATCAGATATGTCGCAAGGCTTTCAATAATGTGACATATGCAGGTTATCTCATGTGAGTATCTAGTACTGCCTAGGCTGATGGCTTTTGCATATGATTTTATCCATGTAACTAATGTCTCTAAGTGTGTTTCCCCCTCATGTTTATATTCATATTAGCTCACTGTGGGACTATTCAATGATTATAGTGTGTTGAAGCTGACTTGAACTCCACGTCAACCCCAGAGGGTGGAAACGGTAGGTGTTCTTTGCTCCACACCTTAGACCTGGCTTAAACCAGCCAAATTTAGATATGATGCCCCTCTGCTCTGCAAACTGGATATACAGACTTAAACTCCATACTCAGGCAAGGCCACTCCTACATAGGATGTCCTAGGCCAATGGGAATCCTCAGGGTCACAAGTTCCACCCTGGCCTGTGATCCTTGATATACAGAGTGTACGCCCCAACAAAGAGAGACGCCCACCGAAATGTGTCCTGGGTGGTCATTGTCCGCTCCTCAACTCACAGAGGCCCGCCAAGGTCACGGAAGGATGAGGTGAAACCCACGGCCCCTCGACCCTTAGCCACGTGGCGGCCACACCCCACTGAGTCTCTTGGCCTGGAGGCCTCTGGTGGCCTGGAACTCTGGATGAGAGGCTGGTGAAGTGGCAGACCACGTGGCGGGGGAAGATTCCATAGCGTGCGACTACAGCTCACTATATATATTGTCTCAACACCAAGTTCAGCTCTCTCTTCACCTTTACAAAGGTGGTTTCAAGAGACTATAAGAAGCACTCACCTGAGTGTAATGGCCACATTCGTCCCTGCACTTATTAGTCTCGTACTCATAGAATTGAACTTCACTGTTCCACGACTCTACGGCTGTCTGTGCCGAAAACGCGCTTACAGATCCGATCCAGACGTTTTCTCCCACTCCGGGGAAATCTGGGTGTTGGTTCCGTTTTGGGTTGTGGTCAAAAAGACAACGTTTTGCCCATCCTTTTGCAATGTAGGCTAGTCGTGGGTCCCAAGACTGAAAAATAAACAATATAGGAGTGAAGAAAGAAATCTGTTACTCGGAATTCTAAAGCTATTATTAACAATGAAAAGCTGTTCCCCTGCTCACTCAGATCTGTAGACTCCGCTGGCATAATACTTGGTGTAACACCAGCTCGAGGTACTTCAGCAGTAGGAGTTGAAGAGGCAAAGGACAAATGAAGTGTGATGACAGGAACTAGATAGAGCCACTGCCTACAGTGCTAACTAGTCTCTAGCTGCTAACTAGGGCTAGGAAAAAAGCATACAAACAGAGGTAGTCAGGTCAGAGAGGAAAATAAAGAGAATATTAATAGGAGTGGAGAAGCAGAAACATCCATGTCTGCAGGTGACATGGCCTTATGTCAGAAGCCCTAAGAGATGAACAAGTTCAGTGAAGTAGCTGGGCAAATAAAAATCAGCATGCAACACACAGTAGCTTCTGCCCAGAGTAGTGGTGAACTTGCTGAAAAGAAATCTCCAGAATAATTCCATTCTGACAGTCCTCTAAGAATAAACTCTGTAGGAGTAAACCTGACCAAGGGGGTGAACGACCTCTACAACGAAAACAACAGAGCACCGAAGACAGATATGCAGAGGACACTAGGGGCCGGGAAGGCTGCATTTACAGGTTCACCTCACTTTTAATGCTTTCCTCTTAAAGACAGGAAAAAAATCCTAAACTTCATACAGAATCACAAAGGACTTCATATCCCAACTGAAAGACAACCATATTCCGTCTTCTGAACAAAAATAACAGTGCTGGAGGAATCGTCATTCTGGACTTCAAAACTATAGAGTGTGGTCAGATAATCCAGACTGGTATTGGCACTGAAGCAAGTGAGGAGACCGATGGAGAGGAACTAGACAAATGGGAGAAACTGGATGTGCACACGCAGAAGCATGAAGGCTCTTACCGTGTAAAGAATGAGGCATTGCATACCTAATGTGATATCTGAAACGGCCACAGCTGAACGTCTCAAGTTTACTTCCTCTTTTTCTATGGGTGGCTCTTTTCTTTCTCTTTTGCCCAATGTCTTTGGCTAAGGTTTCAGTATATAAAGCATAGGCTATGGTTCTCCGAACAGGGCTACAAAATAGCTCAGGAAATAATAGCAAACACTGTCAAGTGAGAACACTTGACAGATTAAAAACCACGGACACAGCAAAGGAAACCAATTACCAGCCTAAAGAGGGGGAAAGAAATTGGGGATGAAGATACACACCTTTAATTACAACACTGGAGAGGTAGAGACTGGCAGATCTCTGTGAGCCTGAGGCCACCCTATCAAGTTCCAAGCTAGCTAGGGCTGGTGAGACTATGTCTCAAGAAGGAAAAAAAAAGAGAAGAAAATATTTTCCAGCTACTCATCTACCAAGAGATCAATACCCCAAATATACAAACAGCTGAAAGTGTTAAACAGAATGAGGAATCCAACCAACAAATAGGCAAATTGAATTGAACAGAGTTCTCAAAAAAAGCAGAGCTCAACATCCTTAGCCATTAGGAAATGCAAAGGAAAAGTATACTAAGTTTACGTCTTACCCAAGTCAATACAATACATAACAAATGCTATGAAAGATGTGGGTGGGGAAGTCCTTATGTATTTTGGTAGGAATGTAAATTAGTTTGGCCACTATGGAAATGGAAAGCAGTATATGGGTTCGCCAAAAATAAGCAAATAGATGAACAAATGAAGACTATCTACCATGTGAAGCCGGCAGTGGTGGCACACGCCTTTAATCCCAGTACTAGGGAAGCAGAACCTCTGAGTTCGAGGCCAGCCTGGTCGACAGAGCGAGTTCCAGAACAGTCAGAGTTACAACAGAGAAACCCTGTCTCGAAAAAACCAAAACCAAAACAAACAAACAAACAAAGACTATCATGTGATTCAGCTGTAACATTCTTGGGCATACATCTACAGGAATCGAAGTCAGCACACGTTAGAGACATCTGCATATCCATGCTTTCTGTGGTACGATTCACAATGTTCAAGCTATGGATTACGTCTAGGTGCCCACAAATAGATGAGGGGATAAAGAACATATTATGTGCTTGTGTGTGTGTGTCTTTATACACACATACTGTGGGGCATTGTTAAGTCACAAAGAAAAAACAAGATTATGACATTTGCTGGAAAGTGGGATTGGAGATTATCACGTCAAGTAAAATAAAACAGATGCAGAAGAGCAAGTATCACGTCTTCTTCTATGCGTATTCCAGAGAAAACAAGTGAAGACCGCCCAAAAGCAGAAGAGGGAGAGAACAGAGGAAGAGGGCTGAAGGGCGATGAGTGTGAATGCAATGAAAGCACATTGCAGGAGATTATCATAAGGAAACACCTTTACTTTGCGTAGCACATTATGATAAGAAAGGAAAAACACTTTAGAAACACACGGAAAGAAAGCTCACAAATATTAACAGGAAAAAAAGTGACAGCCGAGAGAAGTGTGCGGAAAGAGAGTGCAGAAAAAACTGAATCGTGCCCATGACGCTGCTGAGGCTACACCGTGGGTTCTGATCACACCCCGAGCTTACTGCAAGAATTACAAAGAAACAAAAGAATTCAGGGCTACCCAGAGTCCGCGCCTGCATGAATGCAGGCTAGCTGCTTCTGACTGACATGCGCTGCCACAAAGACTGTGAGTGTACTCACCATGTACAGCATATTCTTGGCTGATGGAGTCACTTTTGACCGATGTTTGTTGTGAGAGTCAACACAATTTTCGATGAATGCCTTATTTTTTATGTCTGGTAAAGTAGTTGCTGTATATGATGAACTAACAACTAAAGAAGCCATCCAGACCATCATAGCAAGGATGACCTGCATGATCCCTCTGGCTGCTTCTGGACCTAGAATCCAGAGCCACGGGGTTCTGATAGAATGCTCTGTTCTGTTTTCAGAGTTTGTTTTTTTCTGTGCTGGGGATTGAACCCAGAGTTGTCTGTGCTAGGAAAATGCTCTGACACCAAGATCTCTAGCACACTCTGTTTTTTTATGGCCAGCTTTACAAAAGCACGGTCGACTTCAGCTTTGAGAAGCCTGAAAACAGAACATGAAGTCATCATAAACTGAGGCACCGGATTTCTCCATATATGGTTTTGCAGTTCATTTTGTTCTTAATCCCGACTCTTTAGTGCTTCTTGGTGACAGGACACCTATAAAATACAGATTCTTGTTAGGCGACATCAGACTTTGAGCTGGGAGGTTTTCCCAAAGGAATTTTTTCAGTCTTTAGAAACAAGTCACGGATTGGTCAGAGTTATCTAAAGGAACAGAAATGACAGAACATGTATTAAAAAGGGGATTTATTAGACTGGCTTACAGGATGTAGCCAGTGGCCCAACAATAGCTGTCTTGTGACGTAAGGCTGAGAATCTGATAGTTGATCAGCCCCCAGGCAGGGTGTCTCAGCAGTCCAGTTCTGGAGCTGGAACCCTGGGTTCCTGAAGAGCTGTTGGTCTTCTGTCTACAGCGGAATCCGGAAGAAGTGGGACTTAATACCAACCACAGCAACAGGATGAAAGAACTTGCCAGCAGGACTAAGGGTGAGCAGGCAAAAAAAGCAACCTTCCCCCAGGTCCTTTCCTGTAAGCTGCCAACAGAAGGTGTGGCCAAGAGTCAGGGTGTCTCTTCCTGTTTCAAATGATCAGATTAAGAAAACCCCTCTCAGGAGTGCCCAGCAGCTTGGCTTTTAGTTGATTCCACATGTACTCAATTTGACAAGCAAGATTAATATCACAAGTCTCCACCAAAAGACTTGCAAATGTTTTTGTAAAACCTTTGTTGTAATCATATGTGCAAATCCTCGTGGGAATTCAATAATCTACTCTCCTTTATCAGTGGATGTTTGAACGAGTGCCCTGTATAGATTGTTTCCTATACAGACACAATGGTAAAAGTTGAATTTACAACTTAAGCACTGTAAGAAATATGCTAATAATATTAAACTCAAACAAAATATTAACTAATAAATCACCAGACTTATTTAATAATTTAATTAAATAATTAATTTAATTATTGATTGATTTGATTAAATAACAATTATTAATAACAGGATTTATTTATTTATTTATTTATTTATTTATATAAATTGCCAGAATTACTACTATATATTCACTGGAGCCATTATAAGTAAAATAATGGTTTCTAGAACACATACAGAAATACCAAAAGCTTGTTTGACAATAAACAATTATTGAGTTATTATAACAGTTAAGTGACTAATGACTATTGACCAAAACATCTGCAGGCATATACTGGACAAGGGTGGGGTGACTTTCAGGGCAGAATAATTTACAGTGGTGCAAGATTTCATGACATTCTTCAGAACAGTGCAATTTATAACTTAAAACTTATTAAATTGTTTACTTCTAGAATTTTCTAGGTAACATTTTTAGAGGGTGGTTGACCATGAGTAACTGAAGGTACAGAAGGTAAAGGCATTGGTTATATCTGGTCAACATCACGACTTTACATAGAATTCCGAAGTGGAAGTGTGAGACATATCCACACAGGCATGCTTAGCGTAGGAGAGGGAAGGGAAAGGGAGGCAGGAAGGAGGAGGAGGAGGTAGAGAGGGGTTGTTTTAGCTTAAGTTCTGTTTGTGACTAGCAACTAGCTGTGAGATCTTGAACAGCTTAGCATGTTCTCTGAGCTCTTAGGAACGTATTAAATGAGGCTAATGTGTAATATTCATGTCTCCTTGATCATAGAGGTTTAGGAGGATCAAATGAACCTTAATTCAACACATTAAATCCATATAATATTAGGGGGTTTGTTGTTAAACATATATAATAGTATTTAATATAGTAGATCCCCTAAATATTAGGCTTAATGATATAAAGGTAAAAACAATCAAGGGTCTAACCATAGAAGGAGCTGTGAGATGAGGTCAAGAGCAAATACAATACAGGCTGTTGACCTGAGTGGGATGCACAGGAAGGTGTGGGGTCAGTGGGAGAGGATATATGGAAAGGGAGGGGATAACATCCTTCATCTAGCAGGTAAGTTCTTTGTTGAGATTAGACTTAGATAGGTGATGATTAAGTAAAATAGGAAACTACAGCAGCATTGCTATTGCTTCAGAAGCAAATGGCCCTGCTAGACATTCACCTATAATCTCAGATTTTGTCTAGGATGGTCTATCTCTAGTTGCATTCTTTCCTATCAATAAAGACTAAGCATTTCCTTGGCTGAGGCTCAGAAGCAATGTTTTAGTTACGGTGGTAATAATCAGCAGTGAGGATTCTTCCTTGTAGGCAGGCCTGAGCTGCTCCCCATCTTCTAGGTTTATTAGCTAAACTAGCTGGGTTTTGAAAACAGGAAACAAAACCACACAAGTGAGCAAACTGAGTGCCTTTTGTAATTGCTTGAGCACATCCGTTGCACACATGCAACTCCCAAGAGTGAACTAACGGTCATTTTGAAATTTGCCCTACTTTTCTTTCTGTTACTGTGATAAGACATGGAACAAACCAACTTGGGGAAAGAAAGGGATTATTTGGCTTATAATTTCACACCACAGCCAGTGAGGAAGTCAGAGCAGGAACTCAAGCAAGGAACCTGGAGGTAGAACCTGAAGCAGAGATGAAGGAGAAATACTGCTTACTAGCTTGCTCAGCTTACTTTCTTACAGCATCCAGAACCATCTGCCTAGGGATGGCGCTGCCCACAATAGGCTGGGCCCTCCCACATCAATTATGAATCAAAAATAAGCCCCACAGGCTTGCCTATAGCCCAATCTGATGGAAGCAACTCCTTAAAGTTCCCTCTTCCCAGGTGACTCTAATGTGTACCAAGTTGACAGAAACCTGGCCAGCACAATACTGAAATGCTTAATTGACGTTTTCTCTACGTTCCCAGAAATAATTTTCAGAAGGAAAAATGCCATCAGAGGCCATTTATTTTTTGTTAGTATAAAGAGCCATTTAACTATTCAGACCCCATTCCCCAACTTCTCAGTTCACACTACACTCCTGCAGCCAACACTGTGGTTTACCACAGAACAGCGGAAGTGCACGCCCTCAGCGCTCAGAAGATTCACAAATGTTGGGGAGCTCTTTGCCTTCAGTCCTTATCACACCAGCATTTTAGCAAATTCTTTTTCTGCTTCTTTCTTTTCTTTCTTTCATTTCTTTTCTTTTTTTTTTTTTTTTTACAGTGGAGATACACTACCGTTTGTAATAAGAGAATAAGCACATTTTATTTTGGAGAGTCATACAGAAATTAACAGGCAGACACAGCGTGATAACCCTGTACACAGTGAAAAGGATATCAGTACCTCTATCATGATTATCACTGCATGAGAGGGCGGAGGAGAAATGACATAGGACCCCATGTACTCTTACCCTCTCTACTAGATTCTGGAAATACTTAGGCTTCAAATTCCTCTAGTCCAGCTGTTCTCAACCTTTGGGTCACAACCTTGATGGGGGTCAAATGACACTTTCACAGGGCTCACCTAAGAACATCTGCATATCAGATACTTAGGAATCTTAACAGTAGCAAAATGACAGTTATGAGGTAGCAACGGAAATAATTTTATGGTTGGGGATCATCACAACATGAGCGCGTTAAGGGATCACAGCATTAGGAAGGTTGAGAACCACACTGCTCTAGTACTTACTCTGTTGGGGCTGTGGTCAGGAAGTGGAGATGTACAAAGAAGGGAGGCTAGAAGATCTGGAAAGGCAGACTGCTGCTAAGATCCATTAGGCGCCCCCACTCCTATGAGGGTGGGGGGCTCTCTTGTTATTTTGCTTGGTATAAGCCAGTTTGGTGTATATCACAATACTCAAGCTAACTCTTAACTTAAATAGTCATACTGATGCATGTTCTAAGCAGGAATCTACACTCCAAAGGCAGTCTAGCATTCCAGACAGGACTATGCAAACTGACATCAAAGAATGTGTTAATTAGAAGAGGACATTTAGGAGACAGTTTTCACTGCTCAGACGAGTAATAGTCTAATGATCCCTTCTAGGAAGACTGAACACACTCACTGCCTTTGTGTGGACAGCTATACAAGTGGACCACAGGTCTCTGACACCACCAGTCACACATTCTGGGGAAGTGCTGCCTCACAAGAGACCTCTGTCCTCTGTACTGACTTCAAGGTTAGCTGGTCCTCTGCTTAGAACACCTGTTCAGGGAGATTTTTATACAGTTCCTTGCTGGAATGCTTAAGGTCAGAGAACAGGGTCATGTGTAACTGTCTTCAAATGAGTGTTATTTGGTGGAATTTGTCTAAATCTGCTGTCACAGTAGCAAGAACTATGGGGCAGAGAAAAGTAGCATTTGCTTAACTTAGCTCCAGCAGTTTGAGACATCCAATATTTATCAAAAGAACCTGGTATCAGAGCAGTGATCGCAAGCACAGTGACTGCAAAGCCTGTCATTGTCATCCTTTCCCCATGCTGTACCTGGTCTCTCACACATCTCTCTATGCATCTGTGAGCCCGTATACATAAATAGCATTGCCATTTTACAAAGGAAAGCACTTAAGAGAAAAAAGGGGCTCAATAACTAGACCAATGGCATGACGCTAGTCAGCTGTTAGCAGAGTCTGACTGCGAATGCTTATTTGCAGTCGCAGAGAAGCTTGGCTGCTGGCATTTATTATGCCAACAGTATCAACACTGATGTTTTCTCCATCTGGTCATTTTTTCTGGGACGCTTATCCTAGCGACTGTTTCTTCAGCTCCCACAATTTCTCTGTCAGCCACCTATTCCTTTTAATAGGTACCATTTCAAACTGGATAGTGAATCTTGTTTGTAACCAGGAATTCTGACTTTTGGGTTTTTTCGTTTGACACAAGGTCTTAGTTTTTAACCTAGGCTGACCTCCAATTGTGATCTTCCTGCCTCAGCCTCTCAAGTGCTAAGATTGCAGGCACAAGCTGTCACACCTGGCTTATAAGTTTGTTTTGAGACAGGGTCTCTCTGTTCTGTAGCCTTGGATGTCCTGGAACTTGCTAAATAGACCAGACTGGACTTGAACTCACAGAGCCTCATTGGCCTCTGCCTCCCTAGTGCTGGGATCAAAGGCATGTATTATCATACCCAGCAAGATTCTCTAGCACACTGCTGCTCTTTCAGTCATGTGTATATGCACATTTGAACACATATATGTGTGTTTTAAAAATATGAAGTAGACATGTAAAGATTTCATTGAGGCCATAACTTCATGCATTCTACATAATATTTCCATAACCATAGTTTCATAAGAATGCTATTGGTTATTATAACTCTTCATAAATACTTCAGGAGCTGTATTTTCTACAAATGAATGCACCATGATTTGCATAATATTACATGTATACATGTATACATATGGATATTCATTTTACCTTCAAGTTTTTCATAAATAATGCGATGGAAATCCTTATATAGAGGGAATCATGCCCGATTACCTTTAGAACCTGTACTAATTTATATTATCAGCATATGCCCATGAGGATGATTTCTTATCTTAATAATCCACAATAAAGATACCTACGTATATGCCTAGTTTTTCACATTGTTGGGTAACACGAGAGTGAGATAATTATGAAAAAGGCCAGGATAGATTTTATTCAGGAACTACTAGAGGAAAAGAAATCTCAGTGTAGAGCTGGGCTCAATTTCAAGTCTAATAAAGACACCTTGAGGAATTATAGTTACGAAGCAGGGGACATCAAGGGGACAGCAGATTACTGTTAGGGTTGACTTAGGATGACTCTTGCTGATGACAGGATAGGAAGATGTCAAGACGGGAGAACTGAGGCGCTCTCCAAACTGCCACAAAAGATGTTTTTTTTTGCTAAAGTTGAACTTTGCAGGTCTAGCAAAGAGTCAAAGGTCAAGGCCTTGAAGAGTGCTTAGAGTGTCCTGACTAGTTTAGTCCTTTTCCATTCTGGATTTCAGCTTACTACTTCCTAATTTTAGCTGATCTTGGGGTACAGTTTTTCCCAAGATGGATCTGAACTGAAACTTCCACATTTGCCCTTTGATTTGTGACATTACATACCAAGAAAAAGAACTTGCAAACCAACGTTACAAGTGCCAGGGTCAACTGTGCTCACCCTGAGACACAACAATAGCACAAAAAACAAATTTGAAGGCAATTGTATCAACCAGTTTTTTCATTGCTGTGACAAAGTTCCCAGAAGACACCTCAAGGAGGGAGAGATTTTGTTGAGTCTATGGATTCAGTCCATGCTTGTTTTTTGGTCAGGGTAAGGCAGCACCTGGTAAATACGGTATAGAGGAACAGTTCTGCATGCCTCACGGCAATGGGAAGCCGACAGTAGGGAGGAAGTGTCCGGTCAAAAATGCATCTTTCCTGGGCTTGTTACTAATGGCCTCCTTCCTCCAGCTGGGCCCCACCTCTCCTGCTTCTCATACCCTCCAGTAATTGCTTATGAACTCCTTTCCCAGAGCCCTGTCACCTGGCAATCACACCCCCCAATGCTTGAGCCTGTGGAGACATTTCTTTTTCAGACTGTAATAATGCTGAGACTGGCTGCCATGATCACCTAAACTCTCAAATGTGACTATAATTATTGCAAATACACTTTAAACTCTCCATGGCACTGTTACGTTTCAGATATCTAAAGAGGCTTCTTACCTCTTGTTTCATTTCTTACTTCTATACGAATGCTCTGAAGCTGAAATATGAGTAACTCTGTTTCACATAAACATTGATGGTTTCCTCCCTTTCTGTATGAGGAAGATCTGCCTGTATGCTCTGTCAAGCTTCTCTGGGGAATCTATTGGGGAGACTTATGCATCAGCAGTGGCATTACCCGATCCTCAGTAGCCCAGAAGACCAGTGCACAAATGAAAAATTGTACAGGAAAATCAGCTCTCCTGTGGAAGGGCTGAGAGCTGTTGGGAAGTTACCATGGTAACGCAACTTCCTCTTTGGCTCTTGAACAGTTTAGCTACACACATCTTTTCAGCTCTTTAGATTTGACCCTAAGTCCAGGTCAGACTAACAGGCGTATCGTGTAATCTCATTTCCTGTATCTTGGGATGTTGACATCCAAATCTTCTAGCTTCCCACCGAAGCTTCCAGAGCACCACTACCAGGCCTTCCCTTAGTAACTGTTCAGATATGTGAAATTCATTTTATACTAAATTCTACATTTAACACGATCACCCTAAGATCTCCTTTATGGTCCCGGGAGACTTTGGCATTGCCTATAAAATTCTTATCTCTGCTTGAATTATCTAGCACTCTCCTAGACCAACTCCATTCTGAGGTTTTTAACAAATGACTTGTGGAGACATTGCCTGGGCCTTACCAACTAGAATTGCTTCGCCTCCAATTTGTTTCCTTTGCTTGTAACATTCTCCTCCTTGGTGCCTCATGTCGGCACTGTCTTTGCCACCATACTGGTGGTAGGCTTCAGGCTTCTTTCAGCCTATCATCACAACTCTAACCTATTTTTTCATTTTTCAAGTCCAAGAGCCAGTATGCAGCAATTACAAACATTCATACCCGAATCTTCACTGCTCTTCACTCTTGGTAGTGTAACTAGCACTGGTAGTGCCTGAAGAAATCTCCACTGACTGGTGAGGGTCTCCACACACATGCAAACACACAGCCATATACACACACACAAAATTTAGAGAGGAATAATTGGAGAGATAGCTAAGTGATTAATAATATGGCATAATCTTTTAAAAGCCCAGGGTTCAATTCCCAGCACCCACATGGCAGCTCACACAACTATCTTTAACCCAGGTCCTAGGGATCTGGTGCTCTCTTCTGGTCTCCGGCAGTAGGCAGACGTGGGGCACACAGATATACATGAAGGGAAAATAGCCATACATATTAAATTCATTAAAAATGAAATAAAAACAAATTTAGAAAAAGGAAATGAAGAAACGACAGCAGAATCCTCGGATATCCGATACACTCTGAGTTCCCATTCCTAGAGTAGATTTCAGCACCCTCAGCAGTGTCTCGGGAAAGTATGGTGATACTCTCTGTAAATAGGAAATCCCAGTAAAGGAAGAAGGGCCTTTGACTCCAAAGGTTCTGCCTTTCAAAACAGAAACTTCCTGGGTTCCTAGTGAAGATCCCCCTAGTTGAGGGCAATTTTTCTCTATTCTCAATAACTTAAAGGGAGAGATTCCACCAGACTCATTATATCAAGCCAGCATCACCCTTTTACTAAAACCAGAGACACTCCCAAGAGAAAGCTATAGACCAGTCTCCCTGAAAGAAAGATACCAAAATTCTAATACCAAAATGTATTATCAGATCAAATTGAGTAAAATATCAAAATGGGATGTAACACGAACATGTTGGTTTCATTTCAGGGATGGATGAATGGTTTAACACATTAGACGAACACAAGCCAGGCTCAATTAAAAAGGTGTTTCTTAAGATCCAACATCCGTTCATTATAAATCCATGAGCAAATTAGGCATAGAAAGATCATATCTCAACATAATAAAGGCTATGCATAATAAATTCACAGCCAAAACTGTTCTTTCTCCTCTCTCTCTCTGTCTCTCTCTGTCTCTGTCTCTCTCTCTCTGTGAATTGAATTGAATTGAAATCTATACTAATTATTTTTAAAAGCTGCCACCGACCCTGCCGAGCTTGTAGGGCACGCCATATTAAATCACTAATAAGCATGATTGACTTCAGAAGGGTTGCATAAGCACCTAAACCTGGAGCACACGTGAAACACTAACAAGACCGTCTTCATTCAAACACAGGTTAGTTCATTTTCAGTTTCACTCTCGTGAAGTTGTTTTCAGAGGGAGAGAAAGTCTGTTAGTAGTACAAAACCTTACTGACTGTGGCTAAGTGGCAATCACTTTTCTTAGCACAGAAGTCCAAAGGCTGTCAAGGGCAGTCCAGAACCAGTAAAGCAGTAATAGGACACCATCAGATTCTAAGCTCTCCCTGTGTCCTTACTTCATGATTACTAGCATGCGGCCTTTCCACTCATTTTTTTTTGTTTTTAATCTCATGGTCACCTGAATCACTTCAGGCATTCAGAAGAAAGAACGGTACTTACCAGGGTAGGGATGCAACAGAGACATCTGCTTTTTGCAACATGTAGAAAAATGAGTTACTTCCAGAAAAATGATTCAGAGAGATGTCAGCAACCTGAGACAAACCCCAGTGTACAGCTTGAGTTGTGTGTGACCCTGGGTCTAGTTTGTTTTCCGTTGCTGTAATAAACACCATGACCAAAAAGCAATGTGGCTAAGAAAGTGCTGATTTCATCTAGAGTTCATCACCCAGGGAAGACAAGGCAGAAACCTGGAGACCAAAGAGAAAATGCCCCACAGGCTGATGTGATGAAGGCAATTCCTCAGTTGAGGTTCCGTCTTTCTAGGTGACTCTAATTTGTGTCAACTGGACAAAACCAACCAGCACAATGTCCAAAAACTTGAAATCCTGATCTCCGCTCACTCAGAATGATGAGGTCCTTGCAGGGACAACGGAGTTAAAAGAGGCCATTTGGGCTGCCTTGCCCCGTGTGACCGCTGTGCTTACACAGGGAAGGGAGAGCCACATGAAAACAGACACAGGAGGAAGAGCTCATGTGAACACGGCATGAATGCGCTTATTTTCCATAAAGCAAGTAATTCCAGGGCTCAGCAGCAACTGGCAGAGTCCAGGAAGCATCCTCTTGGAGGCTTTGGAGGGAGCAGAGTGTGGCTAAGACCTTGATTTTAGAGTCCCAGCCTCCAGAAATGTGAGAGGAGTTTGTTGTTAGTCGCCTAGTTTTTTGTACTTTAGTACAGTGATTCTAGAAATAAATACTGCACCCCATCCGATTCGGAGGACGAGGGTGTTACTTCCTCAGGCCAGAACCGAACAGATGATAACACAGCACGGGATCTACTTAGAGAAAAGGTTTTCTTGGGTGCCATTCGGGAGGTTGCAAAAATTAAATATTACTATACCTCTCCGACAGATCAGAGAGGGAATGGCAGACAGGCCATTCACAGCTCAGTGCTGAGGTTTTATGGTAAAGCAACGTTTTCTCATTTATCTGCAAAAATATTTTTTCTTGTTTTTAAGTTCCGGTTTACAGATATCACATTAAATTGACATTGGGTTACTAAGCTCAGTATTAAAATAAGAAGGGAATTCTTATGCGAAAGCTACTTCAACGTTAACATATTAATTGGTGCCATCAAACATTCACTTAAGGCCTAATAATTATATATAATTTATAAGAATTACAGAACTGTTAAGATACAGTCCTGTTTAGAGTGCAAGAATGTATCATGTCAACGGGAGACGGGAAGAATTTTAAAGAATCTTGGAAAAGGACTTTAACAAAACACCAAAACCAAAAATTATAAAAGAAAAGTTCCAGGCAGAGAAAAATAAACTGTTTTCACAGAGGAAAGAAACTTAAGAAATACGGGATAGCTGTGGGTCCGAGATGGAGGGCTTGCTTACAGTGCTGCGTCTGATGGTTCAGAAATACACTGAATAAATACGGGGCCAACCTCCTGAACTGGAGAGCTGCAATGAGATTTGACGGCTCTTACTATTTACCGCGGGTGGATTAACTATAATATCGAGTATAATGATTTTAGTTTAAAGCCAATAGGGAGACGTCTGGCTTGTATTTTCCTAAGGGACTTGAAGGAAGTTACTATTCTGTCTTAAAAAAATAAAATAAAAAAGCAGCTGAACAGACTGAAAACTCAGCAGCTGTCTGGATCCAGGAAAGAACTGAGGATAGGGTAACCACCAGCTGGTATCAAGACAAGCAAATAAAGAAACTGAAAACTTACCAGAGCGTAGAGAGCAGCCACAGGGTATGAAGGCTGTACCCGGAACTGACGAGTTGCTAAGGAAGGATCTAAGTGACTAAACCTCCACCCGCCTGCGCACGAGACTGGTTGGGGCTGTCATTAGTCACAGGCTGGGAGAGCCATATGGCCCCTGTCCCTCCAGGTTGAACTATGAGCTACTGGTGGAATCTAGGGGAAAGGCAGTCACTGTTTTCAGTTGTTTGTACATTGGGGCTTGGCAGGGAGGGATGCAAGTCCACCAGGCTCCAGTGGACCTGTCTAAACTCATGACCACAGGAGGATTCTGGATATACTTCAAAGGGTTACAAAACAGAACAAAATGTCAGGAATTGTGGGGAAGAGGAGAGTTGATATTGGTGGGAGGGACATAGGAAAGGGTGGTGGAGTTACCAATATGCATAATATACATTCTTAAAATTGTCCAAGTATCTAATACAAATGACAGTTAAAACAAACAGCCTTCAGGGAACCCAACCAAGGGAGCCCAGGCCCCTTGCTTTTCTCTGCTTACTTTTAGGAATTCCACCACCAGTCTCACTGTAAATACCAGAGGAAAATTCCTTAGCTTCTTGGGGAGGGGGCCAGTCACGCTGAAATGCCCCAGAGTACTGTCCTTTAACAAGGTCTTCTTTCTGCAGAGGCTGTTTAGTAAAGTCTAAACTCCTGCGATCTGATCAGAACTCAGCTGAACTCTGACTGAAGAAAAACAGCACTCCCAGGCCTCTTTTTCTGCCCTCTCCTGCCCAAGGGCGAAGGGGAGCGGCGACCCCACTTAAATCCACAATCTAGAGATATCAGTTCATTAAAAAGCTGAGTCTAAGGTGGGAGGTGGTGGCACATGGCCTTTAATCCCAGCACTCAGGAGGCAGAGGCAGGTGTGAGTTCGAGGCCAGCCTGGTCTACAGAATGCGTTCCAGAACAGCCAGAGTTACAACAGAGAAACCCTATCTTGAAAACAAAACAAAAACAAAAAACAGCTGAGTCTACATCACAGGGCTACACAACATTTTCTCTTCCTCATTACAGTGAATCGAAGTTCCCCAGAGCAGCCATATCTGGGTTGGCCCTGCTGCACACTTATTAGAACTTCGAGATGGTTCAGAGATCAATGCTGAAGACTCAGGGCCCATGTCATGTCCAGCTAGGCATTTATTATCGACCTCTGTACTGGACTTATGAATTTCTTAATAGTTATTAGATAAAACATTTGGAATCTGTTAATTTAGCAGATGCTGCTAAAATTCCTTCTGGGGGACATAAACAATGTCTACCCTCCATCTAAGGTCTCAATGAGAGATCAAAGTATGATTCCACCAAGGTTCACTCCGGGGAACTGATGAGTTTATTGGGCTTCCTTATAGAGCGTGGGTAAGGGGTTACTTACTGGAGTGTGGGGACTCTACCCCCAAAGGCCACACCAGAGCTCTTTTCGAAGTAGGGATCACTTCCCCATAGCCTCTTAGATGGAGTGCTCCCTCCCCTAATCTCCTTTGCCCTTCTACTATATACTCTAGCCCCTTCCAGAGGCCTTGTCCAATTAGGGCAAAATCACATACAACAGGTAATAGGGAATGGCTGGATACTCAGGTGTGATTCCCCTGACTCCGTGCCTCTCGCTATGAGGTGATGCAACGGTCAACAAGCCCAGCTGGGATGATCTTTTGCAAATAGGCACAGCTGAACTCCTCAAGACGATGGTTGCTTGATTTGGAGAGTCCTGAACAGCATCCAACATCCCCACCCTTTCCTTCTGCTCTGACATGTTTTCTGCCCTCCTCTTTTGCAGGGTTCCCAGAAGGCAATGACGCAGATGTCTGTCTGGTCTCCTTTAAAACCCAAAGAGGGAACAAACCCTTGAGGCCCTTCACCGTGCCTCCATCCTACAACTATTAGCAAGTTAGGGCTGGGGGTAGAGTTCTCCTACTACAAAACATGAGGAAAAAGGATAAAAAACAGAAATAAAAGTTTCCAAGTGGATACGGACTACAGTAATAAACGATGATTGTAAGCATGAACTTGGAGAATCGCTTTACTTGGCACATCACTTACCCAATCATCGCAGTCACTTTAAAACCTGTGACTTAGCCTGGCCACACATTTTCACTTCCCTGTTTCAGGCACCAGATGTGACTTTCGCCACTGAGAAACTGTCCTTAAGGCCGATCAGGAATTTGGATCTACCCATAAGCACTCGTACTACAATTGCACTATTTAACACATTTTGCCCAACACTTCCAATTGTGGAGTAGCCAGGACCCACAGCTGAATCGGACTTCTTAATTCTTCTCAGCGTCCTTAGGATCGACTTCTGGCAATACAGGAGCTAGCTAGCAGGAAGGGGACACCTCCGGTCCAGTTTAGCTTTGTTTCTCTAAGTCTGGCAGCCAGGGCATGCATTCCCTACAGCAACAGAGTATTGACATTCAGTTCTGCAGTGCAATTAACAACTGCAGTGCAGTACCCTTCATTGTTTTAGTGGCCTCTGAGGCCTCGGTAACCAACAATTCGAAGGGAAGTAATCCGTTCCTAGCACGGAGATTCTCAACTGTCTTAGTTAGGGTGATTATTACCGTGAAGAAACATCATGACCAAGAGTGGCTTGAGGAGGAAAGGGCTTATTTTGCTTACCCTTCCATATCACAGTTCATCACTGAAAGAGGTCAGGGCAGGAACCAGGAGGCAGAAGCTGATGCAGAGGCCATGGAGGAGTGCTGCTTACTGGCTTTGTTCCTCAAAGCGTGCTCAGCCCACTTTCTTACGGAACCCAGGACTACCAACCAAGGGTGTCTCCACCCACCATGGGCTGGTCCCTCCTTCATCAATTACTAATTAGCTTACAGCCAGATCTTATGGAGGTATATTTTCAATTGAGGTTCCCTCCTCTCAGAAGACTCTGGCTTGTGCCAAGTTGACATAAAGAACAACTGGCATACCAATGATGTATGGATTCTAGGAGCATCTGTTTTCGCCTTTTGGATACTCTAACAATTACAGGCATAGGATGCTGCAAACTTTCCCCAGTTACCTTGATGGTTATCACTTGTGTCTTTCCCAACCACAGAAACACCTGGCCTTTTGCACCATTTGTGAACTAAATCCCAATGCTTGCTTCTTCCAGTGCACTCTCATGCCTTTAAACTGAGTCTCCAAATCAGTAAAGCACTCAGTGTTTACCATTCTGCTATCCACGTGTTAGAAGACCTTTATACAGAGAATTGACAGAACAGTGATGTGAAGTCCTGAGCTACCCCGAAATGAATAGTGGGAGGTTGGAGGTAACCCTTGGTGAAGCATAGTCCATGGGTCTCTGGAAATGTCACATGATTACAGAAGTTCAAAACTACAGGCAACCTTGGTCACCCCTTCAGTGGAGTGTCTAGGAAGGTTCTCATCTTGAGAGACCTAGCGGGGGTCTACAGAGGGAGTCATCTGCACCTTTTGCTCACCTGTTCCCCTTACTCCTAGAGCAAATTGCTGGTCTGGCCCTAAAGCCCTCCATAAGCGGACACAGTGTTTAGTCAAACTAACAGTTTTGTCCCTAGGGACTCCAGCTAGACCTGAGTCCAGCCACATTTGTAGTCAGAAAATGTGGAGAGGCTATTTTCCTTGCTTCCTCCCCTCTCAACTTGCTCTCATTGCTTTAGCACCTTGTGATCATTTTCCATTTTCCATGCTGATCTAAAATGGTTAGGCCCACTTCATACAGGTCCCTGGAGCTTGGCTGCCACCAATGTTCTGTACTAGTCTTGCAATCCTATTTTAATCAATTTCATTTTTAGGTCTCCCATAAATACAATCATGCCAAGGCCTATGTACTGGTCATCAAATACCACTTCCCAACCCCCAGTTCATTTAGTAGTGCCTGCCCTTCTTCTGTTGTTTCATGACCCTGATATTCAGGGGACCTCAGCTGAGGATAAGCAGGACTCCCTGATGGCTTCTCTGACCCAGTCCATTGGGGATGGATTGTCCCGAGATTGCCTTCGATTTGAAGCCTTTGTCTCAAGAAGGGAAGGTTATATTGCTCAGCTTTTCTCCTTCTGCAGCATTTGAACTGATCCCACAGCCTCATAAGGCAGGTGGCAAGGGGCTCCTTCATTGCTTCTTTCTCTTCCCAAGCTCCAGCAGCCCCTGGCACTGAACATTCTTGAATTACCAAAGTCTCTGGCTCCAGAGCACTGTTAAGACCTGTGTCAGCATACTGGACCAAATACTTTTCCTTTCTCTATTATATACGGGTAGGTACGACCCGAGGAGAGCCTTCTGTTACTTCCAGGTAACTCCCTCATAGCTACCTGACTCCTCCCATGGATTCCAGGTTTTGGTGTCCTAAGAGGGCCTCTGTATTATCAGCTAATGTAGGTCCTCTTCCTCTGTTGGCCTTCAACTGTAAAAGGCAGCAGGCTAGTACTTGATTTCTCCTCTTTCATTCAATTTACCTGCAGAGTCAAGAGGCCAGTGCTCGAGATTCCAACCTTATATCCATTTTGGCAATAATTCTGTCTTTACACCTGCTGTTGCCCTTACTGCCCAAAGCAGCTTCCAGGCTCCATCTGCAGCAGCTTGCTGATATTTTTGCCTCTGATGCACTCACTACTCTCAGGGCTTGTAATGTCTGTTTTAGACCTTTGGTTGTTCTCAAAGCATCTCCATATACCTAGGACAGACCTCACCCATCAACCAGGCACACTAATCCATACCTAGAAGACCGCCGCCCTAGGATTTTCCCCACAGACAGCCTCTGCCCAGGCGGCCTGTCCATAGTGACACATGTCTCACTACTCCCTGCCCTGTTCATATCCCAGTCACTTCCCCTACAAATCCTATAGGGATAAATCACCATGTCAAAATTTCCTCTTCAATTACCCCCCAATCGCCTTCGCTTCCATAGTACCTCATTTCCCATATAAGGGCCAGCAGCATTGTTCTTTCCAAACTCATCCTCAGTTTTGTCATATCCTGCTAGCTATCCCAAGTGTTGCTAAAATTCCTTTCCAGAGGGAAACCTAAGCAATGGCTGTCCCTTCTCCGAAGATCTCAACGAGAAACCAAGGTAAAAATTCCACCAAAGTTCATTCTGGGGGGGAACTAATGAGTTTATTGGGCTCACTTACAGAGCATAGGTGAGCCGTTACTTAATGGAGTATGGGAACCACCCCTCCAAGAAAAAGGCCACCACAGAAGCATATCTTCCTCTCTCTCAACCTAGACACAAGCATCCCTTCACATAATCTACTGCTGACACTTGCTAGAGATTGCTCTACAAGGGTCAGGGGCATCTCATTACCCCCAGAGCTTCACAATGCAAGGGGGAATACACAGTTCTTTAAGGCATGAACCAAATGTTTATTCCCTGTGACAAATTTTCTGGGCAGAAAAGAATATCCTGATTAAAGTGCATTTCTGAACTCAAGATCATGAAAACAGAAGGAAGGCAAATTCACCCAGAAATCTCTGAGTTTTGTGTTGTTGTTAATCTCATAGGCTCACTGAAAAGACTAACCTAATAATTTGTTTAATAAAAAGGAAAAAGAGAAACTAAGGGTCTCAGACATGGGGTATAAGGGTTTGAAGAGAGCTAGAGATGACACCTAGAACATACACTTAGGAAAGAAAATTAGAGGACACGTGATCCCTTTACCCATGTGGTGATGTGAAAGGCAATTTAAATTCTTTGATACAGAACAAGGTAGCCAAATGTGGAAATTAAACATGGTGTCAAAAAGAATTTATAATTATGATGCATCAAAATGTTCAGAAATTAAGTTGTTAATCCTGGTTAAGCCGTTTCACATATCAAAGTCAAATGCTTGTTTTAAATACAGAAACAATAATAGCTTCACAGAGTGGTTCTGCATGTTAAATAATTTCATGGAGGCATTTGAGAAGCTATCAAATAGAATACAATTACATTTTAATAATAATACAATCACTATAAAGAACCACTTCCTTTTCTCTACCCAACAACCTTTTTTCTCAGGATGCTAGGTAGAAATGTATGACTTTATAATAGAAAGCCATATCAATTTCTAATATTTAGATCTCCTGGAAAACAAAGGAAATGAAACAAACAATAAAACCCTAGAAACTCAGGTCAAAGAAGGAAGTTTAACTGGTGGTTCTTTTGTTTGCTTGTTGTTCTTTTTATGTAATTATCATTTGTCTGACTTTTGAACAAGCTTTAATATAATGTTGTTAATCATAAGTAAAAATGGACAGAATTTATAACAGATTTGACACCATTTTATATATTTTGCCATGCTAAAATTTTATTCAATTAATTTATTAATATTATTATTTATATATAAACTTGTTTTCCCATAAATACATAAACTTCTACTAAACATACTGAGTAACTATAAGAAATAACTTGAAATGTATTTTGCCATATAAATTTAGAAGCAGATATTTTGCTCATTTACAATAAATTATTTTTTGTATTTATTGGACCTACATGACAAAAAATTGCAGAGAGTCTTTGATGAATTACTGACCATTAAGTAAAAATTATACATTTATCTTCTAGAGGATGTACTAGTATCAAGTAAACTATTCTGTAAATACACATAAAATGTAAACAACATTCGATGTATTGATGTCACATGAAAATTACAACCACTACTAAAAACTATACATATGATACAATAATAATGAGATATCATATAATATCTATTATAATATACAATAATATCATATAAAAACAAGCTAACATTTATCAAATGGCAATTTTAAACTTGGAGTGGTACTAAGCATTGTACATGAGCAAGTCATTTAACTTAATACTTCAGATACTTATTAGCTCATATAAAAACATACACAGAAAGTTAGAAATATAAATATTCCCTCTTTTATCAGGTATCATAATGAAATTTTAAGACAACTTTTTGTTCTTGCTGTTCCTGCTACCTGTTCTCTGTGTCTTAAGATTTGTATTTATGGCATTTTTGTTTTCCAATTTAAATTTGTTAAATAAGTATAGAAAAGAAATGAAGAAATATTACAGTTGAGGTTTGTATATTTTCTTCTTAAAGTTCAGCATTCTATTTCTCAATGTTTTTAGATTTCTCTTCCTCTTGGGCTTTGGCTTATATTGGGTTAACTTCTCCCTAGTCTTCATCTTCTTCCTGTCTTTCTTCTGTCTCTTCCTCGTTTGTCTCCGAGTCCTCCTCCTTTTCCTCACTTTTCATTTCCTCCTCTGTTGAAAATCTTTTACTATCATAAACCATCTGTTTTTCCAAGATGATATCTGGAAATCGATACTGTATTATCAAAACGGTTACGACACACAGCATAAAACTTGCTAGTCTCAGTAAAACAACAAATACACACAGTGGATCACACACAAGTGGGCGGGGCACTTCCCAAGGTGGATACCAGAATTGGTAATCTGTAAACAAAGAAGCAATTGAAGAGAGCTAGATTTCATATAAAATGGTTAATTTGTTCAAGAAATAAAAGACACCAATACATACATGTAGCTTGGTCACGCCTTGCATTACCTAGAAAGAAAAAAAAAGACTATAAAGACATACATAAAATTTATTCTAGCTCTATAAGAATTTCCCAGCAATAGTGCCTCTACTCCTCATGTTCTAAGGGCATCGTGACCTCTGATGTATTGCTCTAGCTAGTAGCCAAGTAGAAGTATGCAATATTCTTTTTTAGTAAAAGTCAGCCTGGTTGGCTAGAGAAATGCAGAACTACGGGGATATAAATTCTAGTACTGATGATGTCTCAAAAGCACTGTGTCACCTTAGCTAAGTCACTCCACTTCTACCCTCTAGAGGTCCTTCCCACTCTGACAATGCAGAATGTACATCTCTTCCATCTTTCTCCACTTATATTATTCCAAATTAATATGGATTTACTTCTCATTTCATTCTTATTGTTCATTTTGGCTTATTTTCATTTCTGAGGCAGAAAGGTTAAGCCTACTGCCTGGGATTCATTGATTTTAGCTATTTCTTTAATGAGACAGAGATAATTACATTTGAAAGTAGACAAATTTCTTTTCATGCGCTCAGCTGGGTGGTAAGGGTCAAACATTTTTTTCCTTTAATTGACATAAAATGTCATGGCTATGGTGTCCCCTCCCTCGACTCTTCCCAGTTCCTCCATGCTTCCTCTCCCATCTGGACCCACTCTCTGAGCCAGTCATTCCTGACTCCCACTGAGAGCATAAATGAGTGGACACGTGGGAAGGGCAGTGTCCTGTCAGCTCTGCTTTGCATGCGTATTATCGCTAGGGTGAAATTTAGGATTTATTTTTTTCAGAGTCTTTGGAGAAGAACTAAACTCTGTTGGGCCTCTGATGTCATTTTAGCATTTCATTTTTGGTCCTTCATACCTTCACATTGTGACTTCCGTATGAGCATCTTTCCTAAAGGAATCCTCTCTATGGTGTATGGGTTCTCCCCCTGCCGCACGGGTACTAGCTGAGCCTTTAGTAGAAGCAGCAACGCCACAGTCTTCTTCCTCAGCGCTCTTTTCGCTTGTCACCGTTAGTTTTCATCTATCACAGTCTTCTTTTATATTTGAATTTTATTAAATATTTAAGTACATTCGAGTTTATTTATAGATATTGCCTTAGTTTGGGTTTCTGTTGCTGTAAAGTGACCATGACCATGGCAATGCTTATAAAGAAAAGTCTTTAGTGGGGGCTGGCTTACAGGCTCAGAGGTTTAGTCCATTATTGTCATGGCGGAAAGCATGATGGCATGCAGGCAGACATGGTGCTGAAGAAGGAGCCAAAAATTCTACATCTGAATCTGAAGGCATCAGGAAGATGCCTTCCTGGGACTGAGTGGAGCTTCTGAAACCTCAAAGCCCATCTCTCCAACAAGGCCACACCTATTTTAACAAGGACACATCTCCTAATAGTGCCACTCCCTATGAGCCTGTAGGGCCATTTTTATTTGAATCACCCCAGATATGTTATTATTTGGTTTTGAAGAAAAGATTACTGTTTATTTGTGTGTGTATATTTGTATGCAATATATATGCATACATGCATACAGGTGCCTCTTGAGGCTAGAAGATAATGTGTTCCATGGAACTGGAATTACTGGTAGTTTTGAGCTACCAGACCACTGAGCCTTCTCTCCAGCCCATGTTTGTCAACTTTTAAGTTTTATTTTTGGCCTCTGGGTAAAAAGGATATAAAAATACAAATCTATATCTTTATTAAATTTACATCTCCCATTTTATTAATTAAACAATTTTTATATTTTATTATTTCTGTTAGCAAATTTTATTTTTTCACAATTTCATATATGTACACTATGTGTTAGTCATGTCTTTTCTTTTTCTTTTGTATTTACTTATGTATTTAGTTTTTTTGAGACAGGGTTTCTGTGTATAGCTCTGGCTGTCCTGGAACTTGCTTTGTAGACCATCCTGACCTCATACTCAGAGATCCACCTGCCTCTGCCTCCTATACTAGGACTAAAGGCATGTGCCACCTCATCTGGCTTAATTATGTAATTTTTTTACCTTGCTAAAGTATCTTGTTATATTTTGCTTGGTAAACATAATTGTCATTATTTTTAGCCTATTAGTTACTATGCAATTCTTACAATTGTTATTCAATGTGGTCCCTTCCTGCATCTTTCTGGTGAAGGTCATCTTCAGGAGTTTGTTGAGGAAGCATTCATGTGAAATATGCACAAACAGTTCCTGCATGTTCCCAGAAAAATTGTTTGTCTATACTTGAATATAAAGTTTGGCTTTGTGTAGATTGTTGGTTGACTCTCTACATATAAAGGCAAATAGGCATTATTCCACTGTCTCTTAGTCCTGAATGTTATAGTATTGAAGTTGAAGACAAATCTATTTTTTCCCTTAAGTGAGATTGTCATCTTGCTAATGTGTAAATCCAAACCTTTCCTGTAGAGCTGAGACCAGAAACTACAATTCTGTGAATCCTATCCTCTGTGTAGTTTTAGAATTTGCCATTCATTAGAACTTACACAACATTAAGGAGCTGTAGAAGAACTAGCTGGGCTGACTCTGAAGAAATCGTTGCAAGCCAGAGGTAGAAGTGAGTGAACACACGCGTTACAGTGGTTTCTTGATAAAAGAGAGAGTTGTGGTCTTGTTACCAGTTCCCTGCCATTAGCATCCACATAAATCTGTACTTCTTGTGTTCTACATATCACTGCTAGCATACTTGAAGATTCCTTGGGCAAACAGAGTGTTACAGAATCTAATAGAGGATTTTGTTTTTGCTTGCATGCTTAAGGAATTCTTTATTTTCTGCATTGACTTTGGTTCACCCTTTGCTGGTGCATAGTGTTTATTTTGACTGTTTAGAATTAACATTTTCATTTCTATAGAGAAGATTTTTTTATTTCATTGAATACTTATGCAATTATTCATTGAATACTTATTCCCTACTTTTATTTTCTGCTGTTACTGTGCTTCTGTCCTTCAGATGCTATCACTGTTTGAGTCTGATTCATCATGTATATTCATAATGTTTTCTTTAGTCTTTAATTCTCTTAAGTTCTTATTTCAGTAATGACTCACACAGCCTCTTCTGTGTTTTCCAGCATCTTGGTTTCTTGTGTTATTTCCAATTTGATTTTCACCATTTTTCCCTGTTGGACAATGTTCAACTATTACAAATCTGTCAAAGCAGTTTATTTGCTCTCAACAGATTTCTTATTATACACATATCATTTTCTAAGTGGTTTATTATTCTGGATATGGGTTGTTTCCCATTGGATTATTCTCCAACAATTCTTGAAGATAGAAATCTAAAATCACAGTGAAAGGATTCAGGCAACGTTTCAAAGACTAGGGATGGATGCTTCCTTGCCACTTCCTAGGTTGTGATGGTTCTTGGCAATCCTTGGCATTCTTTGATTTGTAGATGTACTATTCCAGTGTCTGACCCCATCTTCATGTGGCTTTTCCTCTGGATTATTTCATCTTCTAAGAAGGATATCTATCAGGGGACCTAGAGATCACTCTCATGAAGGATCACCCTCATCAGAACTAATAGTTAGTAGTAATTACTTGCTAATTACTGGTTTACTGGATTACCTGTCCTCAAAAGGTAACATCTTTACATTCTGGGTACATTTAAAACTAGAGAGCATTATTCATCCAACTTCAGATGATTCTTATACTTCTTATGGTCGAAAATGTTCATGAGTGGGTTGACTCCAGACTACGTATTTCGGTCTTGTTTCTCAGAAAAGGACCTGAGGTTTTGTCTCTCAGGTCTGTCATCTGAAGCTTTGAAACTTAAAGTTTTTCATCTTGAAAATGTGCTCCTTTGTCTTTGAGCTCTGTAACTGCAGATACAGTCTAAGAATCTGACTGCCTTTATATATATGTTAAAGAGTGACAGAAATGACTTATAGTTCTAATGGAGATGAAACATATTTATTTCTTCTTTCAGGTTCTCAATGGTTTTTAAAGAGAAAGGAGGAGAGTCAAATTCAATCACTATTTAGAAACTGAGTTCTAGTTCTAGTTCTAGTTCTAGTTCTAGAGAAGATGGTAGAAGCATATTTCAACTCTTTCCCATTATTGAATAAAACTATACATCTAGTGTAGAAGTCATGGTCAGCAATCTGATAACTCTGATGATCAGCTATCTGTAGGCAGATTGAGAGAGAACACCGGGATTCAAAGTGTTGACGAATTGGTGGTGTGTTTTCTGGCTTTCCCATCTCTCATACCTCTCAGCTGAAATTCAGTATTACTTCCAACTCTGTGGATTCTGTAAACTCTGTGGTACGGGCAGAACCTAGGAGAATATTCTGGCTTTGGCTGAAGGAGTAGGAAACAGAATCTAAGTATTCAATGACTATAGAGAAATCACCAAGTTAGTCACTGTCTTTTTCTCTATTCATGTATGTCTCATATCCCAAACAGTCTGGTAGCAGCAATGGTGGCAATGGGAATAGCCAGAAAGTAGAAACTGAAGCCAATATTCTGAGGAGGGGACTACTTTTCTTCACCATTTGGCTGGCTCATGGCTTTGAGAGTTCGGGCCGAACTCCTTTGCTTTCTTCTTCAGCATATCTGTTTGCTTGTTGCTTTGGCTCCGAAGATGATTCAAACATAAAATTGGGTTCTACTACTGGAAGAGACCAGATAAACTGCAAGAATATGGACTTGGCAGAATATAGGAAGAGAGTTTATAAATTTGTTGGTGGATGTGGTGGCATACACCAGTCCTTGGAAGGTGGAGGTCAAGGCTATAAAGGGAGAGGCTGTGTAAAATAAACAATCAAGCAAACAAACAGAAACAAAAGGCCAATAAAAATAAAACAAAAAACACCTGAACTGTTCATGAGCTTTTGGGATCACCTTGGCATGTAAACTAGGCAAACAGATCTGATACTAAACAGAAAGTTAAAGACTTTGAGCCTGAGCTAATGTATAAAGAGTTTCTCATGTGTCTCCAAGTGATGTCTTGTACTTCAGTGATAGATCTGAAGAGCATTCAAAAGACAGAAACTGAACCCCAGAATGACAGCCCACAGAAGGAAGCAGTTTGAAAATTCTGACCTGAACCTACCCGAGGCCTGTTCCCCAAAGAGCCACAGACTAAGAAAACCTTCAATACCAGGCATAAAAAGTTCCCTTACAAGTTCTTGGTCTGGGGAGTCCAAGAGACTTCCAGAACATTATCGACTATTGCTATTTCCCTTGGTTTCATCCCAGAGGTCGAAGGCATCTCCTATTGCTGAAGATACCACATACTTCAGACACAAGACCCAGGGGATCCAAGCTTCATCTGACATGAAGCCTCCTCCCTGCAGACTAGATTTCATGGTACCAAAAGGCACTAGCAAACTTACAAAGGAGGGAAGCCACCAACAGTCCTATCCAGCTATGAGCTACAATAATGGCCAACATGGAACAATAGCTCTAAGGGTCAATAGGGGCACTCATACCTTGGCAGTAACAAACAGCTTTCTAATGGAATATAAGGCCCTTTCAACATGAGGGAAATCATGTCGGGTACTAGAAACGTAGTCAACTACCTGGAGCTAGAGAGGTCATGTATCTTAGAGGAGAATCTACAACTACCACTTTACTAAATTAAAATAATTCCTAACTGAATTTAAAACATTATCCTTACAGTGACATTGACAGTTCTTACCCCTCAATCAAGAAACTTCTCTTAGCAATGGACAGACACTCTGATAGAAAACTGTAACTTATTAAAATTCAGAGAATAAATGATTGTGTGGTGCCCAGCCGCAGCTGATACATCTATAACATAACTCTTTGTACCTAGGGCTCAGGGAACATAGCAGAGGAAGGAGTATAAAGATTGGAAGACCCAAAGCAATAAGATGTCTGCAGTAAGATTCCATCTAGAAATGTTATAGGAGCTACACTTACAAAGTCTCAACAACAGGGCTGCTTAAACAAGACCTGAACAAGGATCACACAAAAATGTGACATATAAGGGTGAAACCAGAGGCCCCCAACCATAGACAAAGAACTGCAGGTAACTAGGGATTGGTGAGAGCAGGGGAAATAGTTAGCCTCAGGGAAGAGCCCCCCAATTTTCTCTATGAAATATCAAATGCTCATCCCTGAAATTATATACATACAAGTAAAATTTAGACTGAGCAGATTATATTTATGTATTTAGGAACACACACAGACACACACACACACAGACACACACACACACCATAAAAGAACAATTTTTTTAAAAAAAGATGCCAGAGACCATGGATTTGAGAAAGAGCAAGGGGAGAGGTAACATGGGGCTTTATGGAGAAAAAGGAAAGGGGAAAATGATGTAGTTATGTTTTAATTTCAAAAATAAAAATAATATTAATATCCTCAAAAAAATTAAATAAAGAACAAAGACTTTATAAAGAAATATTTAGGCCACAAAAATTTCAAATCAAATGAGAAAAGGCATGTAATAATCACTAATGACAAGATAAAACAGATATTGGAATTATGAGAAAATACCCTTGAAATAAAAGGTGAGACAGAAAGTATCAGTTGATAAATAGAAACTGTATTTTAAAAAGGAACTAAATGGAAATTTTAGAACTTAAAAATACAGTAAGAGTAGCAATGATAATGTCACCTGGAAGGAATCAATAGCAAACTAGAGATGATTGAAGCATCTTTGAATTTGGAGGTTGGCTAACAGAATGACCTAAGATCTCTAAAGATAGAAAATAAATGTGAAAAAAAAGAGGGACTCAAGGAACCAACTGGAAAATAACAAAAGCTCTCCCATTTATGTCATGCAAAATGTGAGAAGGAGAACCGGGGAGGTGGCAGGGAGAGGATAATGGAAAGGACTATGGCTTAAGACTTTCTAGGTTTGGAAATGATGCAAATTATAGAAGCTGAATGTATGATCTATAGAATAAACCAAAATCCACCCAAATTCAGAACATCCTCATCAAATTGCTGAAATTAAAGACAAAAAAAAATCAACCTTAAAATGGAATCAGAGGAAAATGACATTCCTATAAACTTAAATAATTAACTGGATTTCTCATCAGAAGCCATACGTGCCAGAGGAAGTGGTATAGCACTTTTGAAGAGTAAAATGAGTATAATGCTCAAGAATTCTATGTCAGCCAGCAATTGAAAGAAGTCTTTAGGAATGAAAAGGAAGAAATAAAGACATATCCAACTGGAGGATCTCTAAGAGAACTCGTTAGTAAGCCCTTTGTGAAAGAATTACTGAAGTGAACTCCTCACATAAGAAGTAAATGAAGCCAGAAGAAAGACAAGAAGATTAGGAATGAAGAGCCAAGAATAGGCAGATACAATAGAGGAGCTATGTAAATATAACAGACTATGTATGTGGGCTATCGGCTCTTCAATTCTTTTAAACATAATTGAGAGTTGAAAATAAAAGCATCCCAATGACGGCATTTTCAAGTTATGTACATAATAATGTAAGCCAACTGTGGAATATGGGAATGGCAAGGAATTTCTATGTTCTAGCTTGATGGGGGTCAACTATTGATTGTAAATAGAATGAAATGTTAACTATGTATGTAGTCATTATTGAAAGAACTACTGAAATTCTTATACATAGACATATCAGTCATTGTAGATGAGTTGAATAGAATGTAAAAAATGTTCAAAAAATGCAAAGAGAGGCATATAAAAGGAAGTAGTGAGAAATAAGCAGAAAACAAAATAGTACACTTAAGTGTAAACACACGAGTCATCCTTTTACTTACAGGTGGCCTGAGCACACCGTGTTAGCAAACTTTTGCATCTTGAGTCAGGAGAACTGGAGGACATGTTAATGCACATTCAGCATAAAGTGTTGTTACACTGAACTGTCCGCTAGTGGTTTTTACTTAGTTTATTTTTTGCACACAGGTCAAATATTCTCTAAGTTTATTGCTTATAACATTCTTCTAAGCGATGGATAGTCCAGCTGCAGTTATATCTTTGGATTACAAGTTCTTATATTTGGAAGAAGTAAAAGGAAAATTAATCAGGTATACTTTCTGCACTTCTTCCCTCTGAACACTTTAGAGGCACACCCTCAACCCCCGTGTGTGCCCAGGGAGGGAGAACAATAAGAAAACATTCTTAAATATGTTACTTTACTATTTTTTATTTTTATGAATATTTTAGAATATTCTTTTCTTTAAAGTAATCAATGTCATGTCAAACTGACCACCATTTAAAGAGTTAGCTGTGAAGTTCTTTCAGAGAATAACTGTTAGTTAACTTGCCTTAATTCTGGGATTCTGTATTTTCTTAGGGGGAGCAATAGGACCAAGGAAAACAGAGAAGACTCTGCAGTTTAGAAACACCTACAGGTGACATTGCTTTGATAGTGTAGTGAGAGCATCGGAGTCTGTATTAACAGCAGTATTAATGGAACAATAAAATGAGTGCCAACCATTCTGCTTTCTTACTGTCTTATATGTTATGGATTTATCTTACTGCATAGAAGGTCTGTGCATTTGTCATCACTGGCACACTGAGTACAATGTTTCCCTGATTGATAAGGCCTCCTTGTCAGACTTCCTCTAGAAAAAAGCAGAAAATAAGAAGAACTCAGTTTTTGTTATTTAGATGATGTTGTTTCCGCATTTAGCTATCTTAAGAAAATGACATAGGTAAGAAAAATAGACTCAACTTGGAGTGAATAGACCATAAAGATACTTGCATGGCAATGCTTGTTGCAGCTCTATTCACAGTGGCTAAGTTATGGAACCAACCTCGGTACCTACAACAGCCGCCTAATTGGACTTAAATCATGCTTGACAGGAGGAATTTATGTCTGGCACTGTATACTGAGCCATCTCTCTCTCTATGGCTGGAGAAGTCATGGGACCTAGAGGAGAGCCTACTACTGCCACTTGCCTAAGCCAGTATCATTTCTAACTGTACCCTAAATACTTATCCTTCTACCCACAGATAGGTGTAGCTCTCACTCTCATCAAAGAAGCTTCTCTAGGCAGCAGACAGACACTGTGATGGCTATTCTTGGTTGTCAACTTGACTACAGCTTGAATGAACTATAATCTCAAAACATTTTTTTTTGCTTGGTTTGAAGTGGGTGAATCTACCTCTAGTCTGGACATTTGAGGTGGGAGGACACAGTCTTTGGTCTGGATCTTGAAGTGGGAAGACACATCTTTAATTTGGGCTACACCTGCTATTGAAAGTCTGTATAAGGACATGGAAGAGGAAGCTTTAACTTGTCTGCTTGCTTTTATCTTGCCAGCATGTCCACTCCTTCGCCGGCAAAAGAGCCTTCTTCTTTGAGATTCTAACATATACTGAGCACCAGCTGAGACATTCAGCCTTGTGGGGTGAGTAACTACTGGATCCTTGGACTTTTGCGCATAGCCAACCACTGTTGGATTAGCTGGACTACAGCCCATAAGTCATTCCATTTAACCTCCTTTCTCTCTCTCTCTAGAGAGATTCATCCTATAAGTTCTGTTACTCTCGAGAATCCTGACTAATACAGAGACCATTACAGAAAGCCACAACTTGGTCCAAAGGCAGAGATCAGTTGACTGTGGGGTGTCGGGCCCCAATTAATACCTTTATAACCCACCCTCAGCACTGAAGGCTTAGGGAACTTTTCGGAAAAGGGAGCATGACGGTAAGAGCCGGAGGACCAGGATATCTGCTGTGGGATGAAGTGGGTGTGTGTGTGTGTGTGTGTGTGTGTGTGTGTGTGTGAGAGAGAGAGAGAGAGAGAGAGAGAGAGAGAGAGAGAGAGAGAGAAGGGGTGGATCTGCAATTTATTTATTTGTGTACATGTGCATGGTTTTCAACACAAATAAATGGGACTGACCTAGTAGTTTTCTTCCATAGCAACGATATTCATATTCTTTCCCTCCAGCCCCTCACTGAATGGATATTTTGCCTCCACATATGTCTGTGTTTCATGTGTGTGCCTGCTAATCACAAAGGCTAGAAAAGGGCATTGTACTCCCTAGAACTGGAGTTACAGACAGTTGTGAGCCATGTGGGTTCTGGGCATTGAACCTGTGTCTTCTGGAAGAACAGCCAGTGCTCTGAGTCATCGAGCCATCTCTCTAGTCCCCATCCCAATCCCTATTTGCTTTGCCTGCTTTATTTTTGTGGCATACTTCAGTTTCTAGTTAAATATAATTAACGTGTTCATTTATTAACACATTTATCTGCTTCCTGAGACTATAAACATGGCTGGTTTTAATTGGGAAGGAGCTTTCTGAGTTTAATTACTCTTACAACACAATTTCATTATATTCTCTATCTAAGGGAGAACAACCAGTAAACAATGAAATTAATTGATTTCCCTTCCTTCTTTCCTTCCTTCCTTCCTTTCTGATTTTCTTTCCTTCTTTCTTTCTATTCCCCGTTTCTGTTTTAGTTCCAAAGAGTACTATTCATCAAAGGTTCCTCTTTGATCCTAGAAGTTAGTCAAGTCTTCATTTTTATTTAAGATGTTGATTAGAATATTCTCTACCTGTTTGGAAGTTATAGTCCTGTTACTAAGGTAATACTGACTTAGGACTTCTAAACAGAGCTCTTTTGAGATGAAGGCTATTGGGGGGTAGTTATCTGCCATAAATGGCAGGTGCTGAGGTATAAAGAAAATAGTCACATGATGCATAAATAGAAAGAATGCAGCTTCTGGTGGGTAGAGGAGTTTTGAGGTGTTCTTCCATCTCTGGTATTAATGAATCCGCGTTTGATATACATTAGCCTAAACAACCATCTTCTGGTTAGTTAAGTGTGTTTCATTTTACAAAACTGATGTGTTTTTAAAACAATTCTTACTGCACAAGTTTAAACATAGCTGAGTTTTAAAACGTCTATAAATGATATGAGAATACCATTTTGGAAACAACTGAAACCCTACAGCAGCTCCTCTAGTTATTGTAACTGGTTAATGATAAGCTTCCTATAGGTGGTAACCTTTGGTGAGTTTGTAAGTAAAGCCAATTTGCCCAAGGTATGACTTACTTCATATAAAATTTAAAATATGTCATTATGAAGTCTTTTATTAATATTGTATATTTAAAGCTTTCATGGTTAATAAAAACTTCAAAAAACATTACTAGTTAGGAAAACTTGAAGTTGATCTATGCTTATTTTATCTTAGTATTTTTTATTACTATAAAATTGGTAAATAGGTATCTCAGCCAGCAGTTTGTGCTGAGTTTGAACTCACCCTGGTGCATAATTGCATATGAAAAGTGCTGCATAACTGATAGTTCCAATTTTTGAACATGGAGTAACAGCGCAACCAACTTTGTAGGAGTTATCCCAAGCAAGCTGAAATAAGCATGTCAAGAAAATGAAAGTTTATTTAGAAGTATGTATGTTATAAATGCCGTATTCTATTCACACAGAATCTTTAACCAAGAACTTCAAGGACACAAGGCAGGGCACTGTCATGGTATTAGGAAGCATTTCCAGGACTATTTTTAGGAAATATTGTCATAGTTTCTTATTATGAAAAACAGCTGAAGAACACTGACCCAGGACAATGCTCCAAGCCAGTGGAAGTCACATCTGATAAGGCAATTTGCCAATACCAGATTGAATTGGAAAGTTTTAGATCTTAGGCGGTGAGAAAGCAAAGTTAGAGAGAGAAGAGAAAAAGTTTTGTAAAAGTGGAAGTTTCTAGTAGAAGAGAGAGAAGAGGAAAAACAGCACTAAGAAAATAAAATGTAAAAGGCAAAACGAAGTCTAGCAGGTCCAGTATAGGGAAGAAGAATGTCATAGTGGCTTGAATTACGGAGCAGACAACAGTATAGTAGCAGGAGGAAGAGTAAAGCTATGACAAGGAGTAAAGCCTTGCTATAATAAGACAAAGGAGGACTTCCATCACTTTCTAGAAGGAGGACGTCATAGGAAAGAACTGTAAAAAGTCCTTTGAGGAACTCATTTGCTAGAAAAGAGAGGAGGGTTCAAAACCACGAAGAAATTTCAAAATTAGGTTTTATATGAACTATGATAAAAGCTGACTTAGGAGATAATGCCATGTTTTAATTAAATTTAAGTTCATTCAAAATCTCTTTGATTTCTGATATAAATATTTATTTGGGAAACTAAGTCGGGTCATGTTGTTTGAGAATAGGGAGAAAGACAAGGTCTCTGTTCTCCACATAGTAAAAGATACTTATGTTACTGTGTGAAATAATAAAGGTGAGTGTAGAAAATAAAAGGTGGTAGAATTCCTGGAGGGTAAGGAGGGACCTGGAGTGCCAGGTGTAAGTCGTGGAAATAACAGAAGCCTGTCAATTAGCTTCATAGTCTGCCTGTTGATCTCTGGGAAATTAGGACACCTTTCACATTTGCTTATCGCTGATAATTTTTAAGTCATTTTTAGAAAAAAAGAGTCTTATGCCAGGCAGTAGTGGTACACATCTTTAATCCTAGCACTTGGGAGGCAGAGGCAGGTGGATTTTGTGAGTTTGAGGCCAGCCTGGTCCACAGAGTGAGTTCCAGGACAGCCAGAGCTACAGCAGAGAGACTTTGTCTCAAACACCCTCCGTCCCCGACAAAAAGAGTCTCCTTCCATCTCTATCGCGCACTAGTTTCTGAACAACTCCCTTGATCTTTAGGTATGCAGATAATGGCTATTTCTTTTAAATAATGTTCGTATGATTCACGGAAGAGATGGAATGGTGGACGTTTTAGTAACATAGAGAGGAAAAACAGAAAACTAGGCAAAGCAATGAGGAAATCTACTGATTTAATAACTATATAGAAAATCAGATACCTGAGTATAATGAGAGCATTCGTCATTGCAAGTGTCATTTGCAAAATTATAGTTTTTCCTTTCTTCAAACCAACTTCTGATAGCAATACTTGCAGTGAACTCATTTTCAGGACCAACCCACATGTTTTCGCCAATGCCATTAAATACAGGATGGGCCGCATGTGTTTCATCTAAATGGATATTACGGCTATATGCACATTTTTTTCCCCAGGCTCTAGCTGTTCGTGATAAAGCTACATCCCAAGTCTGAAAAACAAACACAAAAAGCAGTGAAATGAAATAATTAAAGATAATGTTGGTTTAGTGCTCTATTTCCTTGGCACTTACTTCCTTAGGTAGAACTAGACCAACTTTTTATTATTTACATGTTTTTTCTGGGCAATGTTTGTAGGGGAAACTTTTTTCAGGTCAACAAATATAAAATGACTACCTCCAAGTCAAAAGTCTGTATGTATGTCTGTAACTGAAATATTCAAGTGAAACATTTAACAAATCATTCCAATTCTCTTTCATATAGCCTTTTCAGGGTTATATAATATGTTTGCATACAGTTCTACCAGAATACACATTTTCAATCTTCTAGTTTTGTGATTAGTAAATTCAAATATCCACCTAATAACTATTTATTCAGCATTATTTATATATAAAATATTATTTTCAGATGTGAATGAGAAGTCAGTATACTTTTGGTCCTCAAGTTGCCGTATTCCCAGCACTGAGGAGGCAGAGGCAGGAGGATTGCTAGGACTTGCTGGTTGCTATCCCAGTTGAAAAAAAAAATGACTCTAGATTAATGGAGAAACCTGGTACTAAAAGAGTAAGGTGGGGAGGAGGACACCTGACACCATCCTCTGGGCTCTGGGTGGGCATGCACCTCTGGGCTTACACATACACACACGCACACACATGCACACACACACACACACACATGTACACACACACACACACGAACACATGCATGCATGCACACACATGCAAGTTTGTGTCAAGCTCTTTTAACACTTAAATTTACTTATAAAATGTCTCATCAATAAATAGATCTAGTCTCAGTTTGTTTATAGCATCACATGAAATCCCTTTTCCACAAACTTTCTACATTCATTAGGCTCTTATCTTAAAATTTTCCTTCTCACTTGTAGCAACCAATCATTTTACTTTAGAGCAATATTTTATTATTTATCTTTTAAGCAAAACATAGTGAGTGTATAGGGCTGAGAGTTAGTTTTCTAGCACCATGTGTCCTACATTCCATTTACAATTTCATACACAGTTTATCTATTCACTAGTATTTCTTACTTTACAGAGAAGACCAGTTGACAATCATGTAACTTAACCTGTCATAGTTTTAAAGTAAAATGTTACTAAAAAGATTTTGGAAATTATTTTTAGAAAGACATATTAATCATTAAACAAAACTAAGCATCATTTCAAGTTTTTTTCCTATCAGCTATTCACAATTACACAATATGTGTGTTAAGTAAGTATCAAAAAATTTACAAAACCAAATACCTTAAAAAGTTAAATATATGCTTCACTTAATATGCATGAATGATACATATCAGAAAATTAATTTTATGGCATCTACTTTTGTCTTTGGTCTCAGTTTGAATTTATTATCTTTATAGCCAAAATTATATAGTAAACACAACAAGCTTTCTGGACTAGTAAACCTAAGTAAGAAGAGGAGTCTATGCTGTTATGTTTAATGCTGTTGTGGCAGAATAGTGACTGAACTAAAACATTATGATTATATATGTGAAAGGAGCTAGTTTGCAGAGGGAGATGAAAGCCTTCCTTACCTGGGCTTTGTCTAAGGAATGCATGCATGTATACAAATGGGAGCGGTTGGGAACTCTAATGGACTTTACACAGCATAGCCTGATACATTTTACCTTTTTCCTAGGCCAACTAATTCACTTCCATTCTTGGGAGTGCTTTTTCTTTCTTAGTATCTAACTATGTATCTCTGGTGCAGTATTTTCCCCATAGTTCTACACTCCTGACACTCTGGGCTTTTTTCCTGTTTCTTTTACCCCTGTGGATAAGTTAAAAGACATGACAATTTTTTCTTTATTTCCCCTCCTAATAGCTGGGGGATTTTCAGCTAGACTGGACTGTTATTTTTCCTTTTAAATGCTAAAAAAATCTTCAAACTTTTTAATTTTTATTTTATTTATTGTTTTTAACTTATTCAATTAATGTGGCTAAAAGCCCAGAGAGGGAGCCTAAGTTTCACAGGAGACACTAGTGACTCAGAGGCCATGACACTTTTTTATCAAAGCCATATTAAATTAGTTTAACTTACCAAAGAACTGTAGAAGCCAACTGAACCTCAAAAATCATCTGGGCTAATTTCTGCATTTGTAAGAGTCTTAGGAATATTTAATCTAGATAAGTGCTTATCTACTTTTAAGCTAATTTTAATAGCACTCCTTTAAGAGATTTGATAAATTCATTTAGTTATACTATGCCGAGGTAAGAAAGTATTGCATACTCATAATAAATATACAGAAACAGAATCAGAAATAGAAAATATCTTAGGACACTTATAAAAGAATAAGTTTGGGAATAATGTTCCCCCCAGAAGCCTTAGGTTACCAAAGAGTCCTGTACCACCAAAGAGTCCCGTTCTATCAGAGTCCTGTGCCACCAGATGTGGGATATCACATTGAGTTGTTGATCCAGGGGTCACAGAGATGCCCCCTCCAACAAGTTCTAGTTGTTAGTTTTCTTGGTTACCCACCAGAACTTGATGATAAGACCCTGTTGCTGAATATATGGCACAATTTCATCACAGGATGTGGAGAAATTAAACTAGTACTGACCTGGAAGCTTCCTCCCTGATGGTTGGAGTTCATAGTGCCTGAAGGTGTGTTGTAGGCTGCTGAGAAAGAGAAGCCATCAATGGGCTTACTGGTATTGAACCCTATAAACTAATGACTATCTGGGCAAGATTTGCCCATTGGTAAAAGAGTGGCTAGCATGTCATAGGGGTAACCAACTCATGCCTGGCACTGTAAATCTGGCTGTTCTAGTTTGTTTTATATTGTTGTGAAAAAGACCATGCCCCAAACCAACTTAAGTAAAGAAAGGAATTATTTCATCTTATAACTTACAGACCAGGAAGCTAGGGCAGGAACTCAAGGCAGGAACTGGAAGCAGGAGTTGAAGTAGAGGCCATGGAGGAGTGCTGCTTACTAGCTTGATCCCATGGCCTGCTCAGTTTGATTTTTTTTTTATATGACTCCTTGCATGGGGTGGCACCTCCTACATCAGTCATTAATCAAGAAAATGCCCCACAGACTTTTCTATAGGCGAACCTGATAGAGGCATTTTCTCAATTGAAGTTCCCCTTTCTAGATGATTCTAAGTTATGAGTTGACCAAAACCTAACCAACACATTGATCAACAACCAGTGGGAAGGTCGAAGGGCCTATTCCTATTAATTTGTTAAAGAGACAGAGTATCAAGCAGACTTCTAAATAGTTATCCTTATACCCTGAGACTAAGGCAACTCTCCCCTTCATCAGAGAAACGTCTATAAAGAAGTGACTAGCAGTTAACGCAGACGCACACCTGGCCAAGCACAGAGAACAAGTGGCTGTGAAGTGCTCAGGACTAAACAGGACACGGATCTCATCATCCCGTCTCACTCCCAAGGCTCAGGGAGCATCACAAAAGAGAGGACACAGAGATCTTCAGAGCCAGCGATGGGAGGATGACTGCTGTGAAATAATAACTTCTATGACAAAGCCCCTGTGGGCATAGGCTTACAGCATCTGAGGTTGCTAGAGCAAGACCTGCACAAGATCAGTTCAGTCAGCATTGCAGCATAGAGGAAGGAGAGGCTCAAGAGACCCCACCCCAAGTGAGGAGCCACTGGCAGTTGTTGGCCAGTGAGGTTGGGAAAGTCAGCTTTCTGCAGTGCTATAGCTTACAGTGGGTTGCCCATGCTCTGCTAGATGGCACCCTGTATACTTGAGCTAATTTAATTCAGTCAGTTAGATGAAGGAGAGGAGGAGGAAGAAGAGGTTGTGAAGTAAAGAGGAGTATGGGGGTGGCCTGGGAGGAGTTTGAGGGAGGCAGGGGTGGGTATGATCTAAATACATTGAATCCATGTATGAGATTACCAAAGAATAAATCTTAAAGTTTGGTTATGACATTTTCTTAATAGATCTATATTCTATTTCATGAATCCTTTTCTACCATTTAATACTATTTCCAGTGACACTTAGAAATAGGATCAGCAGGCCAAAGGGTAAACCTGTCAGTTAGGTGTTAGACTCCCCTCTGAAATAAACTGTGTTATTCTGCTCTCTTACAAGTAATGCATAGATGGAGCAGCAAAGATTTTTATGATTTAATACTAAAACCTGGAAGCAAGTTTTAATAAACTGTTTTATCATGCATATAAATATCTTCAAAAAGAATAACAATGGTTATCATACGTAGATAAAAATGAAATACCTATGGAAACAATTTTATACCAGAAATGAGGAATACTTTTGTAGATATAAAAGTAAAGTGAAGCTGGGTAATGGTGGTGCACGCCTTTAACCCCAGCACACAGGAGGCAGAGGCAGGCAGATCTCTGAGTTTGAGGCCAGCCTAGTCTACTGAATGAGTTCCAGGACAGCCAGAGTTACAACAGAGAAACCCTGTCTCAAACAAAACAAAACAAAGCAAAACAATACAAAACAAACAAAACAAAAACAACCTCCTCAAATCTTTAAGAAATAAACAAAGGTTAATTAACAGACCTTCATTTTCAAGAAAAATAACCAATCTTATTTAGGATTAGAGAAATAAAAATAAAACCACTCTCAGATACTATCTCACCACTAAAACTTCAAAAGTCAAACAAGATTTTACTTGCACACTCTACAGGGCATCATTGGCCCAGCTGCGGTCCACACTGTTGTGTGGGTGAAGCAACATCACATTTCCAAATGCTGGGCCAGTTCAACATAGCATGAAAAGCTGGAGAGAAAAGTACTGACTGAAAAGCATCATTCCACGATAATGAATCAGAATTAAACATTCAGAGAAAAAGGAAATATAAACGCAAAGGAAGAGCTATGGGTAAAGAGAAAGCCAAACATATGTATTCTGTGTGAAGAAGGTGAGACTAAACAGCTCACATCTAAGGCAACATTCGCTGATGAAAAGTTTCAGTTTCACCAATAGACATAAAAAAACAGATTCCAGAGGAACAAGGCTCGGGGAGAATGAAAACAGACACATATTTAGGAGCAGCATGGTCAAACTATAGAACAGTAAAGGAAAAAGAAACAGTAACACCAAGGGGCCTCAAACTGCAGTACAATTCAGAATCATCCATACGACTTTATACGAAAATATAGACTATTGGGTTCCAAACCAGGATTTTGGACTCAGAAGGATCAGGGAAGGGCCTGAAAACTTTTATTTCTGATGAGTTCACTGGCAGTTGCAATGCTGTTGGTTTAAGGGATATATTCTAGGAATCTTTTAGGTTAACTAATGGAAGAAATGCCAAAAACAAGAGAGGAAACCAGTGCTGAGGGGACCTGGGGGAAAGAGAATGGGATCTCTGGGGCTTGCTGACTGAACAGCCTCACTGAATAAAACCTGAGCTCAGTGAGAGATGCTGTCTCAAAAGAGTAAGGCTGAAAGCATCAGAGGGAGGCACTGGATGATCTCCTTTATAGACACGCAGGTAAACACACACACTTGCACCTGCACACGTGTACAAACACGCATATATCACACATACCTTTTATTGAAATACTTGATGCGTTTCAGAGATCACAAACAACATTTACAAAGGTTGTGCTAGAAATCACTGTTTATTCATGTTTAAGAGGAAGGATAATTCAAACTTGGTGAAACAGTAACAAGGAGTAGGAAACACAAAATGTCGGCTGGAAAAATAAAACATTTTCAGCAAGTAGGATGATGTGAGAAAATACTGATTACACAAGAAGGTGAACAAAAAACAGTTGTCCGATCGTACCAGCATTTCAAAAAGTAGCATCAGGTCCTAAGAGATGGCTCTGCTGGTAGAAGCGCCTGGCCACTTGGGTTCCATCCCCAAGGTCCACAAGGCAGGACAGAACCAACTGTTCTGCAAGTTGTCCTTTGAGTTTCACATGCTTGTCATGACATGGAGGTGTGCACGTGTGTGTGTGTGTGTGTGTGTGTGTGTGTGTATCTATGTGTGCCATTATCACTTATAAATATTTTTAAATTTAATATAGAATTTTAAAAAGTTAACATTAAAACTAAATCTCAATAATTAATATCAAGCCAGTGAAAATGTAGAAATGTAACATTTGCATGTGGCTGGTATTTGCTGAATTTGCCAGTCTTTGACAATAGTAACTGCTCCATTTCAATTTAAAAGAATGTATATGTGTATATACATATGTATACATATATATATACACATACATATATGTGTATATATATATATATATATATATATATATAAATCACGGGGCAGGAAAAATAGCTCAGTGGTTAAGACCATTGCCTATACCTTTAACATCCAACTTCAGAATTTTTTTTGTTAAGAAACTAATTCTCAAGTTAGAAAAAATATATCTCTAGGGGTACAGTCCTATGTACTTTATAACGTAAATTAGGAGTGCTTAATTGGCTAATAAGGAAAGGGTTATTTACTTGATGGATTTTTGCAATCATTTTTTAATGATAATCATGAAATCTCTGTAGCAACAAGGAAAGAGTTGATGTTAAATGGAAACAGAAGAAAAAATGGCGGTGGGGGTTATCAAAATGCTTTGAAAGAGAAAACCAAATGAAAGTCTGTCTGTACTACAGAGTCTGTTGATGAAGGGGTCTCAGGATTCTCCTTCCAGACTACCCTTGGCTCCTCCCCAACCCTCTCTTTGAGATTTATAAGTGCTCTATCAGCATGTGCACCTGTATGCTGGAAGAAGGCATCTGATCCCATTATAGATGGTTGTGAGCCACCATGTGGTTGGTGGGAACTGAACTTAAGACCTCTGCAAGAGCAATCAGTCAGTGCTTCTAACCTCTGAACCATCTCTCTAGCCCATACTCTCTTAATCCTTATGATCGCCATGGAAAGAATTCAGAGGAAACAGGCAGCCTGAGGTGCAGGAGACAGGGTGAGCTGACAGCCTATGTTCAGGGAGTGAGGGTGGGCAATGGACCAAGAACCATTGTGCCAATCGACCTTTTAGGCAGGCTTTATTTACTTCTAGTCTTTAAAACAAACAGCTTCCTAAGGGGCATCTTCCTACCCAGATGTTTGAGAGGCCCAGTTAGACGGACAGGAGGAGTCAGATATGTCTTTTTCTTTGTCATAATGTGTCTTCCTGGAATTATGTTTAGAGAGAAACAAATTAATGACCTTCTCTGCAGTTTAGGATTCACGTCCCCGCCCAAGGCCAGATACGTCTCAGTACCCATTCCTCTGACCAGTAATTGAAAGTCCCACAGTCCTTGGCTTTTATAAGCTCCCCCCCCCCCCCCCAAGGCCCTAATGCCCTCTGACCCTGGAACTATCCATCTAGCTACGCAACAAAGTGATGCAGGGATAAAAACAACAAACAAAACCCCTGAAAACTAGAAGGAAAGAAAAGGAAAAAATCCTTAACTTCAAGTTGTTTTTTTTTTTTTGTAAAGGCAGAATTCATGTGAAAACATTTACGATGGAAAAAACATAATTTTTTAAAAATAAAATAGGATCTGACCTTATATTTGCATAAACCGAGTGTTTCACTTTCTACTAGTTCAGATCCAATAATTTTCTCTCTGTTCAATATTGTTACTTGATTGGTCATTAATAAGGTTGCATTGATTCTTAATGCTTGAGAAAACTGTTGCGTTGAAATACAATTTCTAAATTGGCATCCCTTAAAATCTGCACCTTCAGGGGGTACCCCAACTTCTTCCACACCTCGTTCTCTGCAAAACCATGGGAACTGATCATATGTCAGAGTGACAGTGGTTATATGTTTTAAAACCCAAATAAGTGTGTTTCTCTGGGTTTCCCCATGCCTTGGAGAAGTAGACCGCGCGGTGGGAGGTTTGGGGAACAGCCTTCCGGCCTCACCATGAAGCGCAGGTTAGACCCTCCTGGGACGACATTGCCTCGGAGCTCATTATGGAGATTCACGTACTCGTTGATAAAGTCTACGTCCTCTTCGTGCGGCAGGAGGTTGGCGTTCAAACCCGAGCCCATCAGTAGAAGCCACAGCTCACACAGCCACAGTTTCAGTACGCCCCCTAGTGTCAGAGGCTGCGACTGAGCACACCATGCTACAGACAAAGGCAGACAGGCCTTCATGGTCACCCACCAAGGACAAGCCAGTGCACATGCGCCAGACCGCCCATGCGACCTGCCAGCCTACGGGTCGGCAGAGGGCTCGCCAGTGTGCAGAGAACGAGGGGCGCGAAGCCGGCAGGGAGAAAGGACATCGATGCCAAGTGACCAAAGACAGACTTACGTTTACCGAGTCCGTGTTTTTCACAAGACTAACAGAATTATCTAGAGCTGATTTCTGACACTGAAGGGCGTGTCATCGTTCATCGATCGAACATTAGTTTGTGCTGCAAGTGCTAGAAGTGCTACTTGAATGGTTAACAAGTCTGAGATCCCTTGTAATGGAATTACACAAGGGGGAATAGTCATCTTTCCCAGTTACTGACGAACATCCGGCTCGCTTTTATTTTATTTTCTTATCTATTGAGTTGTGCTTTTGTTGTTGTGTCTGTTACAGACAAAATATTCTCCTTAAGGTTTATCCAAAAAAAAAAAAAAAAAGCCTAAAGAAAAGCATTGTTAAAATTTATCTTTGATTCATGTGATGAAAAGCAGACTACACAAGGTGTTTCAGTCATGCCTTTATTCTTTTGATGCATTTATTGCAAGGCAGCATATTAAATGATTAAGGACCAGTAGACAAGACATAGCCCTTCCTCTCAAATGTGAATACGGCAGTTTTAAATTTGGAAGACATTTTGACACTTGCATGGGTCCCATTTATCAGGGATATTCTCTAATATAATAAGGATTGGTGATGATCATGTCCTCTGACTAATTATATAGGAAAGTCCTTATCTCCGGGGCAGCTCATTCCATTACCGGACATCTCACTTGTCTTGATAAATGTTTCTTTAATACTTCCCATATGTCAGAGCCCATAATGTTACAAAAGCTGAGCAAAGTAGTAATAAGTCTATCCAGTGCTATAAATAATTTATTAAACAGTGAATTGCAATACAGTAGTGAATATTATTTTGATTTTATCTCTCCAAATTTGCCTACTACTATTTTAAATATCAACTCATTCAGATAATAACTATGAAATACTTATCATTTGTATCTCTTCAAGCAGATGGAAAATCATGGTTGAGGAGTCAAGTAATTTGTCTAAAGCAATCTTGTCATTAATCTTGAAGGTCATTTTTTTTTGTTTAATTTCAGTATTTACTTAACAAAGGATAGGCTCTTTACGAGAAAATTTGTAGGTTGAGAAATAGATATGTCTCTTGTGATCTCTGTCCTTGTACAAACATGTAGCCTTCTGCATAATTAGCATCCTTCACTGGATGCTAAGCATAGTGGTATATTCCTATAATGCCAGAACTCAGGAGGCTGAGGCAGGAAAATTATGAGTTTTAGATCAGCCTGGGTTACACAGCAAGTTCAGATCAGCTCAGTCTGAACTTAGTGAGACCCTGTCTCATAGCAGCAACAACAAAACAAAGCAAAACAACACCCTCCCAAACCCCACTTTCATTAATAATCCTCCGTGTGTCTACCAAAAACCAAAATAAAACAAGCAGCAAAAACCTGGTTTGTGTATTTAGTTCAACCGATGAGCCCACAGATGCACATTACTGTCCAGATTCCACAGTTCACATTAAGGCTCATTTCGGAGGCAGTACGTTCTGTGTATTTTGGCAAATGTATAATGATTCTTCATGGCATATTTCACACCATTAAAATTAATCATTTTAGTGATACTCAGAGGAGTTTCAATGCTCGAGAATTCCTCCATGCCATCCATCCATCCTTTCCCTCCAACATCTTGGCAAACATTCTCTTCCCTCTTTACAATTTGCTTTTTCAAGAATGGTGGACATCGAAGTCATATGACATGTAAACTGTTAACACTGATGCCTTTCTTTCAGTGTTACACTTAAATTTCTTCCATATCTTTTAATGATTTCATAAGCTCATTTCTTTGTAACACAGTAATATTCCATTTTATCAAATGTAAATATTTATTCCTTTATCCATTGAGGGAATGACATATTGGCTGCTTCCAAGTTTCAGCGATTATAAATACGATACTATAATCATGTGTTTGAAGATTTTTGTATGAAAATTATTTTCAACTCTTGCAGGCAGTGCAAAAGAACATACTTGATCATGTGGCAGGAGTGTGCTCAGATCATCATCATCATCATCATCATCATCATCATCATCATCACCACCACCACTGTTTACATGTCTGTGTGTTTGAGCATTGGTGTCATGGCAGAGGCACACATGTATAGGTCAGAGGACAACTCCATGGCCTCATTTCTCCTACATACACAAAGTAGTATGTATTACTTTCCAGTGTATTGTATGCTTTGCATTCCCAGTAGAATTGAATGAGAATTCCTGCTGCTTCACATAACCTTTGTTCACATTTGGTGTTGTCGAGGTCTGGAGGTTTATAATAAGAGTGTAGAGGTGTTACATTTAGTCTTTCTTTCCTTGATGATTTAGGAGGCAGAGTACCTTTTTATATGCTTGTTGTTTCTCTTGTGGCAGCTAAGGTCTTTGACCCATTTTTTTTTTAAAAGACTTTATTATTAATGTTTGACGTTGAAAAGTTGTTTGGATATTTTGGATGATAGTCACTTATCAGGTGTGTTTTTGAAAGTGTTTTGCCTTTTTCCTGCTTTTGTCAGTAACTTATTTTAATTTCAGTGGAGCCCAGCTTATCTCAGTTCTCTCAGTCATGGATCGTGCCTTTGCCACTGGGTGCAATAGTTTGTTGCATAACAGATTGATCATGGAAGTATTTCTTTTTGGTTTTTGTCTTCTACAAATGTTTGTAGAACAATTATAATAGCTCACTTTTTTTTTTTAGAGAGAGTCTCCCTGTGTATCCTTGGCTCTGGAACTCACTCTGTAGACCAGGTTGGCTACCAACTCAGAGATTCAGCTGTCTCTGCCTATGTATAAAAGCACTCGTCAGTGTTTGTTAAAGTTTACTAGTGAATTTATCTGGGCCTGGTGCTTTCTGTTTGGGAAATTAGTCAATCATTGCTTCAATTTATTTAAGAAGCATTTGCCTAGTTAGATTTTTTGCTTCTTCTTGTATGAGTTTAATTTGGCTGTTAAAGTTTTATGAAAACTAGAAAACATTTAAATATATTTTATCTACATATAATGAGAACAAACAAGAAGCTAAAAATACAAAAATGTATTATTTTGTTCTCTTCATGGATCTTAGCAGTATACTTTAAGTACAGTATACTAAAGTAGCAGTATACTTTAAGTTTGCTGACTCCTTTTTCTCAGTCTTTCCTTTTTCTTTTCTTTCTTTCTCCCTTCCTCCGTGCCTCCATCCCTTCCTCCTTCCCTCCATCCCTCTTCCCTCCGTCCCTCCCTTCCTCCCTCCTTCCTTCCTTCCTTCCTTCCTTCCTTCCTTCCTTCCTTCCTTCCTTCCTTCCTTCCTTCCTGCCTTCCTTCCTTTTTTTGTGTGTGTGTTCAAGTGTATGGATGTACATGTATGGTGCATGTTTATGTGTGTTGACCCAAGATTGACATAGGGTGTCTTTCTGGCACTGTTCTTCACATTTTATATTGAGACAGGGTCTCTCAGGTGAATTCATAGCTTGCTGATTGTCTAGCTAGCCACCCTGCTGCAGGAATCCTTTGGCTCTACCTCCCATGGAGTAGGATTATAGGTGAACTGCTGCACCTACCCCAGCACCCATGGGTGCTGAGAATCTGAACTTTGGCCTTTACATGCATACAAATACATACACACACACCCACACTATCAACAAACAACCTTAAAAAAATAAAAAACACGACCTTGACTTTATCCTACTGTTTCCCATTCTCCATACTAATATATATATATATATATATATATATATATATATATATTCTTTTTGAATCCAAAAGTAGAAACTGAATTTAGATTTCAAACAAGGATGCAGAAAATATAATAGAGAACTAAACAGATCCTGAGTTCCAATAAGTCAGAAAAAGTCTTTTATTGTAGTATATAAAAGATTTCTTCTGAGTACAAATAACAATTAAAGTATTATCTGAATACAAATAGCAATTAAAGTATTATCTGAAGAATAAAACCTAGCAAGAGTAAATGGCATGCTTTCAGCTGAGGAGCTTTCTGAATCAAGGGACCTGCCAATAAAACACAATGATTAAAAACTCAATTTAATTTCAAAAAGAAAAAACATAACCAAAATACTTTGATATGAACTGTCATGTGTAATTCATGGAGTTTTAATAAAAATAGAAAACTACATAAAATGAAAAATATTGATTTGTTTTTCTGGCTTTTAAAATAAGGTAATCAATTTAGAAAAGACTCTTGAACTTAAGAAAACAAAAGCTTTCAAACTTTACTGAACTAAAATCTTTACAATGCTACCCATAAATAGTGCTATGCCAATACACATTTCTAGAATGCCTCTTCTAACAACTAAATATATATAACAACTAAAATATAACAGATTATATAAGACATAATATAAAAATATAATGTAAAAATACCATCTTACATTGCTTTGTGTTCAGATCACTTTATTTGATCACATCTAAACTCCTTCATCACTTCTTATGTCTGGCTCCAATACCTATATATTTAAACATTACCCATATTCCTGTCTTAAAAAAACTGAACCAAGCTAAAAGTTTTTAATCAAGGCTGACCAATAGAAAAGGAAAAGAACACATGTTAGAAGTCACAGGGCTTAGATGGAATATAACTACAGATAAAGCAGTTAAAAACAAGAGTATCACATAGGCATTAAAGAAATTAATTCAGTAACATATATATATATATATATGTATATATGTATATATGTATATATGTATATATAATATACATAATACGAACAAGGTGGTTTTATAGATACTGTCTCCAAAATAGTAAAATAAATTAAATAATCCATATTCTATACATTGAAACTAGAATTTCAAAAGAAGTAAGACCCCAATTTCCAGTTTCTTTTGTAATTTTTACAACATAGAAGTCAAAGTCTTATAAAGAAGACTGAAGATGGGAAATTATATGGCAATTATAACCCTTAAATTAAATGCAAAAGTTATAAGAAACTACTCATAAGTATCTAGTTATTTTATTACGAAAAGTTCATGACCAACGTGAATTTGTCATAGATAGGAAATATTCAGTATTTGTTCATTGACTTATCATAACTCCTAGCATCTTTGAAATTTTACGGTTTGGCTGTATTATAATTGCAATTCTTTGCGATGGTTTAAACATTTAAACATTAATATACAAATGAAAACATGGAATCCTTTTAAAAGATACAGAGAAAATAACTTTTAAATTAAGCATCTATTTGAGTTAAAAACTTAGCAAAAAGAGTTTTTCCTTCAGCTCACAGCAAGGTCATGTTAAAAACAATCTGAAGCAAATATACAGAATGTTGAAATACTGTTGTCTTTAAAGTTTAGGAACAAGAGGAAATGTCTACTGTCACAGCACTGGAGGGAGAGGTTAGCTGTCTACTGCCATCAGCAAAATGAATAACGGATATAAAGATTGGAAAAATGACCAAAGTTACACTGATTTCTATAAGTAAGAAGATTGTTGTAGATAATCCAAGTGAACCCATATGGTATTAGAACAGAATACATTTGATAACTAACTCAGGCGAGTGGTGGACTAACATGTAAACATATTTATACTTCTTTAGTTCAGAAAAAGATTAAGAAATATAATTGAAAATACTTTTAATAACAATACATCTATTTCATCAAAGAATCTAAATTGAAGTGCAAAACCATCACTGTGAACATTTAAAAAACTTAACTAAAAGATTTTAAAAACACTCAAATCACTGTTTTCAGTGAAAATAGCTTGTGATAAAAATAATTCTCTCCAAATTTATCATTTTTTTTAAGAACTTATTTTTAATTGTGTATGTATGTCTATGTCTGAGTGTGGGTTTGTTCATATGAGTGCAGGTAACCTCAGTGGTCAGAAGATAGCATTGGCTACCCTGGAACTGGAGGTGCAGACAGTGGTGCGCTGTCTGGGTACTTACTGTGAACTGAACCTGGGTCCTTAAATAGAGCTGCACACATTTAACCACTGTGCTACCTCTACAGCCCTTAACTTATTACTTCATATTAATCTTTAACTGAACATACAAAGTCCAGTTTATCTCTAAACCCAATGTATTTCTCACCAGAGTCAATTATATGGGATAAATAGTATTCTCTAGAATGAATTTGCAAGACCAAAAGGACAAGAATAGTCTTATAATTTCTGAGTAATTTAGAAAAAGACAAAGATGGAGAAACATCCCCAATCAGGTATCAAACCTTACGGTGTTATATCCCCATTGTCATTGACTTTTTTTTTTTTTTAGGCAAAGTTTCTCTGTTGTAACTCTGGCTATCCTGGAACTCACTCTGTAGACCAGGCTGTCCTGAAACTCACAGAGATTCGCCTGCCTCTGCCTCCTGAGTGCTGGGAATAAAGGCATGTGCCACTACTGCTGGGTTATCATTGGCTATTTAAATCTCTGGATGGAGTAGTTTGTGACAGACAAAGGCTTTGATCAAGCACAACCCTGGGACATCCAAATCACACAACAAAACAATGTTGAAGAGCAGACTGGAAGAGTGCGGATCTCACAGCAGGAGATCCACTGAGAAGTGAATGGATACAATAAATGCTATTCCCCTCCCCCAATCCTGGGTCTACTTGTTGATTATGAGCTCAGGATTAAGGCTAAAAAAAAATCTAGATTTTTGTTGTTGTTGCTAGCCAGAGGCTGATGTTTGGTAAAGCGGGAAGCCAGCAGTGCTTTTTAGTAGTCTTCCGGTGTTAGATAGACAAAATTAGAGAATTGAGGGATCAAGATCCAGGTGAAAAGAACAAGGATAAAATCCTAAGAGATGCCTGTATTGTTCTCAAGTGACTTGTTTAATTGTGAAGGGGAAAAGGAAAGGAAAGAAAAGGAAAGGAGAGGAAAGAAAAAAGGCTAAATGGCTAGACCAGTAGTTCTTAACCTTCCTCAGGCTGCGACCCTCTAATACAGTTCCTCATGTTGTAGAACGACCTCCACTATAAAATTATTTTCATTGGTGCTTCATGACTGTAATTTTGCTATTGTTGTGATTCATAATGTACATGTCCAATATGCGGATGGTCTTAGGTGACCCCTGTGAAAGGGTCGTTCGATACCCGGAGGGATCATGATCCACAGGCTGAGAACCACTGGCTTAGTTCTGGAGATCAAAGCAATGTTTTCAGCAATTCTGAACTGCTAGAGCAGTCAGCATTCAGAACCACCCAAGAAAAGAGTGACACAGTAAAGTACATGTGACTGAGGAGACCCAGGGAATCTTGTGAAGCAGACTAAGTCTGGTATAAATTCTAACTTAGATTTAACTAAATTTTCTTTGGATTAAGCTACACAACTATGAATCTATCTTCTCAGTGATATAGGACATTTTTGTCTTGCAATTTTTGTCTGTCAATTTTTTAATTGACAATTTACTAGACACACAAAATGTTTTCAAGATCTCCTGTGAAATAAACTTCTCCAATATCTACTGCTTACATGCTGGGTGTGTGGTGTCATACACCTGTATTTCCACAAGTAAGGAGGTAGAGGCAGAAAAGTCAAAGTTATCTTTAGCTATATAGCAAGTTCCAGGCTAGCCTGAGCTACATGAGACCCTAACTCAAAATAACCAACCAAACAATAACTAAACAAGTAAATAAAACCTTAATGGCTTAAACCTCAAATGATTATTTCCCACAATTATCTGGAGTCAGGGACTGTCTTAGGGTTCAATTTCTATAAAGAGACACCATGACCATGGCAAATTTTATAAAGGAAAACATTTCATTGGGGCTAGCTTACAGTTCAGAGATTTAGTCCATTGTCACCATAACAGGAAGCATGGTGACATACAGGGAACAGCAAGTCAGAGTGAATCACTGGGTCTGGCTTGAGCTTCGGAAATATCAAAGCCCTCCCCTAGTGACATACTTCCTCCAATAAGGCCACACCCTATGAGCCGATGGGGGCCATTTTCGTTCAAATCACCACAGGGATCATTAGGGTTCAGTATCATGACAGTATTTACATAAAGATCTTTCGGGATTGGAACAGGTAAAGGGTCTCTACTCCTAGCACCTTTCCCAGAGTTACTTTCAGCAAGAGAATGTGAATTTCTTTATGTGCTAAGGAGCTTCCAGTAGAGCAAAAATCTAAGCTTTTGGTCTTTTGTAGGTTACCCCAAGAATTAGAAAATCTTTATGCAAGGGGAAGACAATTAATCTCAATTCTGGATGCCAGGAACCAATCATATCTCCAAAGATAACTTACCTCCTACCAACAGACACAGCATATTAGGAAAACCAGGAAAGTGCCTTAGACTTAGACAGAGGCCAACGGTAACAAGCGTATTGAAGCTTTGGGAAAGAAGTGTAATGTTTGGGGGTGATGACAACGGATCTTAATGTTTATTTCAAAGAAAGGACAACAAAAAAGTGTGATGGGAGAGAGGAGGGAGCAGCCAGATGTGCTGGGCGTTTGGTCATGTGGCGTGGAAACAGTTTTTCCTTCTCTGTAATTAAAAGCAACAGAGCATGTAAGTAGAAGGAACAATCTGATATTTTCTTTGCATAAAGAGGTATACATAAGAAGAGAGATGGGAGACTAGAGGCGTTCTGGTAAGGCATATTGGTGATTTGGATACTGTGCAGGAAGGGCAAGCAAACGAGATGTGATCATATCGCTGTTACCTGTAAATTCTTCTGACTAGGGAATCTGAATTTGCAAATACGAGGCAAATAGAATCTATTTTAAAGCTGTGTTTCATTAAATCTGAACTTTGATATAATTTCAAGTATATTTTAAAATAAAATATCATTTCAATGTAGAGTAATTCGCAACTCATCAATTGGGAAGTTTCATGTATTAGTACAAAGTACATGCTTGTTTGCTTTTTGTGCTCTAGGCCAGAAAGTCCTTTAGTGATTCTCTTCTAGTCAGTTATTCTTTTTCCTGCAAAAAACCACACCAACTACAAACAGATTAATTTTGACTGAGTGAGAACCTAATATGAATAGAATAATTTAAAAAGCACTGGGATGGGAGTGTAGCTCAGTTCGTATAGAGTATAAGCCAGGTGTAGTGCTGTCTGTCTATAAACCCAGCACTCAGGAGGTGAAGGCAGGAAGGTTGAGAACTGAAGGTCATTGATGACAACATAGTTAGAAGCCAACCTGGGATACTTGAGACCATGTCAGCACACACAAAAAAACCATTTTTTTTGTTTGTCTTCTTTCATGGTATAAAAATAGAAAAGGAAACAATCAAGTGAAGAAGCAACCTTCAGAATGAGAGAGAAATTTTTGCCAGCAATAGAGAGGATAAATATCTAGACTATTTAAAAAACAAAAAAACAGATGAACAAACAAACAAAAAACAAAAACAAATCATCAATTAAAAAAAGTAACCCAAATAATACAGTGGTATAGATCAGAATGGAGAACTCTCCAAGAAAATACAGATGGTTAAAACATGTTTCTAAAGATGCTCACATCATTAGCCACTAGGGGAATCCAAATTAAAACTACTTTGAGATTCCATCTTACCCTAGTCAGAATAGCTACCATTAAGAAATCTAATGATGACAAATTCTGGTGAAGATGTGGGAAAGATGAACCCTTATTCACTGTTAATGGGCGTGCAAACCATGGAAATCAGTGTGGAGATCTCTAAAAATGCTAGGAATAGAAATACCATATGACCCAGCTATTCCAATATGGGATATGCTTTCAAAGGAGTCCATATCCTTCTACAGAGATACTTGCTTGGCCATGATCATTGCACTCTGTTTCTAGTAGCTGGGAAATGCAACCAGCCTAGTTATCTCTCAACTCATGATTGGATGATGAAAGTGTGTTGCATGTACACAATGGAATTTTATTTGACTGCAAAAAAGTAATTATCATGCAATTATAGTAATAATTAATTTATTACTATCAATAAATTAATTAACGATTAATATAGCATGTAATATATTAATAATATGTAAATAATTATTATGTAAAAAAGTAAGTATTATAAAAATTGTAGGTAAGTGGATGGACCTGGAGATAATTATATTGAGTGAGGTAACCCAGGCATAGACAAATGCTGTCTGTTCTCTCTCATATGTGGTTTCTAGCTTCTGGTTTCTAGTTTAGTGTCTACAATTTGGAGTAACCATGGAACCTAGGAAACTATTAAGAGGTCATTGGGAGGTAGATGTTTTTATCCATGGTGACTAATAGAATGTAGGGAAAATGAAAGCAAGGAGGAAGATTACTGGAGGTGGAAATGTTTAAGGAGGTGGGTGGGGGGGGGATAGGGTAAATGAGCGAGTGGGGAGGGGGAAGGGGAGGGTTAACTAAAACAAAGAGCATTTGAAAAAGCTATAACAAAGCATACTGTCTTTTACCAAATATGTGAGAGTTTGAAGTGAGATACTCTGCATAGCTGGTGATACTCTGCATAGCTGGATAAAGCTGCTTCGAGAAGTGTCTAATTAAATAAAACCTCAGTGCCTGGGGTAGGATGTCAAACAAGATGTGCAACACCCGTGCAATGTTGTCACTGCAATTACAGAGGTAAACAATTGTTCTGTGATTGGATTTTAGACTTGCTCCACAAGAGAAAAGTCCTTGCATAGTACTTACTGTAAACTTGGTCATAAGTCATGGCAGAGAGGTCATAGGTTCTAGTAGGGCTTGGTTTTCATACTATTGCTTAGCTAAATTGGCAGAGTGTCAATCTGCCTTCCAAATATGTATATTTAAATGCATAGGCAAATGATTCTCTCAGCTTCTTCTCTTAGTGAATGTTGGAGAGTGAAGAAAGTCATGGCTGCACAAGGGATGAAGAATTCATGATAGGTGAATGCTCAGCTGTGAACAAGACATTTACATCCTAAAAGCCAAGGATCAGCAACACTGTGGAAAGGAGAATAGAAAGAATGGAAGAACTAGAAGATACGGAGAAGAGATGAGCAATGTCATCTCTTGGACAAAACACAGCCATTGCTATCCTGAACTCACAGCAGCTGTGTATACCTATAATGGGACTGCAGCAGAGTGGGAATTTCAATAGTCAAGTAGAATGGAAGATGACATCAAGAGGCCCTATCCTTTACCCAGGAACTACTGTCTAATGATAGGTTCAGGGGATGAGGAAATCACTGCCTTCAGTTGTATATCCACTGATGACCTCAGCAGGCTCCAGTGGGTACTTCCAATCCAATGGTCACACAGATGACTCTTGTTAAAGTAAGTGGCTCATAAAATAAAACTATAAATCATGAATGTGAGAAAAGAAGGGACTTTATAGGGGTGAGAGGAAGAATTAGAGGGGGCTAGTGTAATTAGAATTGATTATATGGGTGTATGAAACTGTCAAACAACAAAATTAATCCATACAAAAGCTGATGATGGAAGAGAAACATGTTTTTAATCACAATTAATTCGGATGGAGACTGGTGTTCACCTCTGAATGAGTCACTATTCTAGTAGTAGTAACAAGTAAATGACAGTGGTTAGAAGCATACTCAAATCCATATTTCAATCATAGCTATTTGAAGCACAGTGGCAAACTAGATCACAGTTGTATCTAACTTCTTTTTTGTCTTCTTACTTGAAACGGGCAGTATCAGGGAAGGGGGAATAATCTGAACAAAATATAGTTATATATAATTTAAGTAAGTGCCTTAGATTCCTATAGAAGCAATCAAGTCATCTAGAAGGGGCCACGTTTAAAAATATAATAAATTATAGAAACACTACTGTCTAAATATGATACTATAACAATAATTATTATTTGCTTACCGCAGAGATTATTGATGCATTCATGCCCTTCACACAGAGAACAGGGTTCTCCTTTTATGTAAGGCTGAGTGTCTTTGTTACTTTTTCTGCAAAAAAGGAGAACTTCATTAACCGATGATGACGTTTTAATTTTTTGTTTACATTTATCTAACCTGTTTCTGTCTCTCACTTTCTATAAGAAAGGAAAGAAAAGCAAAGCCTGTTGTCCAATAGAAGGTTCATTTCCTTTGTACCAAGCAACCATTAAAATTGTTTTAAAAAAATTAAGTCTTATTCATTTAATTCTTAACACATTTGTAATTTTAGAATACAGTGCTGGGTGTGATTGCACAAACCTGTACTTCCAGCGCTTGGGAGGCAGAGGCAAGTGGATCTCTGTGAGCTCAAGGACAGTTTGGTCTACACAGAGTTTTGGGCCAGCTACAGGTACATGATGAGACCCAGCTTCCAAAGCTCATAAAGGGGGGGGTACTATAATTATATCATTTCCCCCTTCCTCTTCCTCCCTCCAACCTCTCCCAACTCCTCTTGTTTTGTATCAAATTCATAGTATTTTAAAAAATTGTTATTGTTACACACACACAAGGGGGTGGGGGAGAAGACACTTTCTCGGTCCATTTGGACTGAGAAATGTATACGATTTGTGTATGTATATGATTTCAAAACTGACTGCTTGATATTGGATAACCAATTTACATGAGTCATCCCTGGGGCAAACAATTTCTCACGCTATCAGTGTCCCTTAGTTGCCTGCAGTTCTTTGTGCAGGGGTGGGGCCCTGTGAGAGTTTTGCTTCAGGTTGAGATTTGTTTTCAGCTCTTGTTTGCCACTATGCCTTTGCTATATTCAGCGCTCAGCAATACGTGGTTCATGTCTGTTTTGTACCGTCTGTGAGGAAAAATTAGGTGTTATTGAAAACATAAAAGCAAAGATCTGCCTGTGACAGTGAATACAGCATGCAAAACTCCACATACTCAGTATATAGTGCTTTACTGAAAAAGACTTTTGATATGCCCGTTTAACGTAAGATTCTGCATTTGCTGAGAGGTTTTTCTTTTCTTAAAAAAAAAATTTTGCTTGTTTTTGGTTTTTCGAGACAGAGTTTCTCTGCATAGCCCTGACTGTCCTCAGATTCACTCTGTAGACCAGGCTGGCCTTGAACTCATAGAGATTCTCCTTGCCTTTGCCTCCTAAGTGCTGGCATTAAAGGCGCGCAGCACCACGGCCAGCTGAGATTTTTTTTTTTAAGTGTAGATGAGCAGAGACATAGGACCCCCCTGTGAGCTTCTAGATGATGTTGGGGCTGGGAATAAAACTCTAGTCCTTTTCAAGAGAAGTCTGAGAGCCATCTTTTCTGTTGATGGTTCTTATCAGTTTTAGAAATATTTAATAAATTTTTTTGTCAAATACTATAAAACTTGTGTTTAGAACAAGAAATTCAAAGCTTTTTATCTCCCTCACTTTGCAAGACTTTTTATGGAAATGTTTTCATCTCTCTAGGATGTAGTAAAAACTTTTTTTTTTTACACATATAGTGTTGATTTCTTAATATTGTTGATATCTATCTTTTTCTTCCTACTCAGAGTGGTTTGGGAAAGTTTTGGCTTTTTGCTGATTTTTCTCAATAAATTTTTTTTTGTTATTTTATTTGTTTCATTGTTTAACTAATTCTGTTTACTTTGGGTTTAATGTATCCCTCTCCCAAGTTTCTTAGGTGTGTTATAGGAGGCACAGAGGTCTTTGGGCTCACAGATAAGCACAAGAGAAAACAGAAATGTTAAATACACAGGGCTGTCTCTTCAAGGGGCGAGATGTATAACCTGTATTCCACAGAGAGGGCTGGGAATGGAGGCAGTTAATACTAGGGACCTCTGTGCTACCTGTATGGCCAGGCCAGGTTCCTCCTAGACTCTTATGTTTATCTCAGAAAATCTATAACTCTATTCTCTCCCAGACCCTTAATGGGAGCATTATTTACTTTGAATCTATTTCCCCAAGCATTCCATACAAACTATCTTTATGGAAGATGTCACTCTTTTACAAGAGTTTTGATGTAATCATGTCTTAAGGTTTGTTGTACACACCAGATTGAGTTAATTACCACCACCAGCAAACTTTTTTCAAAATTGTGATGTGCTTGAATATGGCTAAAATAAAGTATCTGGCACTAGACTCTTGAAGTTTGAACCAACACTGGCTCCTGGGGTGTGATGAAATGGATTTTCCTCTTGCCTCCCTGAATCGATGCTCTGTTGGACATGGTGTTTATGAGACACTCTCCCTCCACACACCAGTGGGTGAGGTCATTAACTGGAGAGCATGGTCTGTGTCCGTTGTGGCCTTTATTGTTATCACTTTCCTCCTGATTTAATGGCATCCCAAACATTGGTCTTTTTGTTTTGTTTTGTTTTGTTTTCATTTTCCCCCCCATTCAGTTCAAAATATTAGTTTCCATGTAACATCTCCTCTGATTCACAATTAACTTATAAGTGTGTTAATACTGAAATATTGCAAAGTCCCAAGGACCATTGTACTATTGACTCATGAGTGATTACACTGTGGCCAGACAATAAACTTTGTATTATTTCAGTCTGTTTAAATTTATTAAAACATCTTTCAGGAGTCAGAATATGTCTTAACTAAACGATCCTTGTCTATTTCAAAATATGTATTCTGCTGTCTTTGGTGCACAGTCTGTCAGTATTGTTGGGTCTAGTCATTTAAAGCAGTTTATTTCCACAGGTTACATTCTGGCACGCCAGGGCCAGCCAATTAAAAGAAACACTTCAGCCTCCAAATGCGGCCATGTGGGCCTTTTAAACCAAACTGGCAGTGGCTAGGGGATCTTCTGATTGGTGAAGATCTGAATACTGGATTGTCTCTTTAAATCTCCTGGGGAAACAAGGGGCTTCTGGGAAAACCAGGACTTTACCTGGTAGCAGAGAGCTGATGTTAGTGTGGTCACCTCTAGGGAGTGCTGGTCTTTTCAAGTATTAGTCTAGTCAAGTTGGCTGATTGTATGCAAATCTGTAACCCTACTCATCCTTGCCTTTCTTTTTCTTTTGCATTTCTCCTTCATTTTCTTTCTCTTCCCTTCTTTTTTCTTCCCCCCTTTCTTATTTTCTTTCTTCCCTTTTTCTCTCTCCATCTTTCCTCTCTTCCTTAATTCCCTCTCTCCCCTTCCCTCTTTCACAAAACCTGATTTTTAAGAAAGTTATATTGTGCTCTAGTAAATTTCATTCACAATCAGTTTAGAAAGAAATGTGATGCTGTATGACAGCAGTTACACAATCTCTTTGCCCTTTGGAGAAACTGTGTTCTGCCTGAGCATTTAGGGCAGTGTCTGTCACTCTTGCTTTAGCTGCTCTGTGGAAGGGAGAAGAAATCACAGTAATTGCTACGCACATTTTTATTTCCCTACACTATATCTTACCTTCTTTTTTTTTTTTTTCTCAGTTCTATGTATTTATTTTTTGTGTTTTCACTTATAAATATTTATCTTAAAAATTTTTATTTGTTGAAGAATCATGTTATCACCTGGCTAAATATTCCTTTTATTTTAAAAGCTGTTTGGGTGAGAATTCTCAATTTCCATTTTTAGACTTCACTGTGTTTATGTTTTCATTTAAGTATGAACTCACCCATAGAGCGTTTAAAGATGACATTTTCTTCTTTCCTCAAAAAAAGTGCTCCTAAAAAAATCATTTCATCTTTTTTTTTCTTTATTCCACTGTTAATGTTTATTAGAGCTATGTTCGCTAACCTTTTTATGTTTTACATTTATGTAATCCTATGGCAGTTTCTTTTATTTACCTATGTCTCTGCGTTCATGTGCGTAAAGGTTGCTCTTGGGTTTCCTTCTCAATCACTTTCCAGCATATTTTTTGAGACAGTCTCTCACTGACCCTGTGGCTCACTGATCCGCTTGACTGGCTAAGCCAGCAAGCATCAAGGATCTTCCAGTCTCTGCCTATTCAGTACGAGCGGTGCTGTTTTTATAGGTATGCCTGGGTCTTTGCTTGGGTGCTGGGTGCTGAACTCAAGTCGTGATGCTTTTAAGACAAATATTTTACTGATTAACCATTTTCCCAGCCCCAACTTTCTAAACTTAAGAAACAATTTCCTTCATTTCTACTCTTAGGTTAAAATAGTTCATTAAAGGAGAGGCCTTGCATTTTAATCAATACTCTGTCTACATTCTATTTTCACTTTTAAAATTTGTATTGTAGAGGGAGACTTCATCAAAGATACTTCAGAGTCTAGTATAAGACTCTGTTTTTGTAAACATTGGTTTGTTTTCTTTTGCTGTTTTGCTTTGGGATAGGGTCTCTCTGGGTAGCATTGGCTGGCCTGGAACTCATTAAGTAGAGTTGAGCCTGAAAGTCACAGAGATCCAACTTCCTCTGCCTCCTGAGTCCTGGAATTTAAGGTGTTCTCCACTATGTCCAGGTTGGTAAACATTTGGTAACAGAAGTTATTTCAACTTAGAATAATTTTTTAAAATAGAAAATTAGCTTACCCTGGTGCATAATAACATATAAATAGTGCAGCTGAGGACCCTATGAGATGAGGACAATTTGAAACTCCACAACCAACTTTAAGTGAAGTGGCCCAAACTAACTGTAAGAAAAGGAATCAAAAAGTAGCATATTAAAACAATCCATGTAAACAGTTTGTTATGAGAATATATATAATCTTACTTATGCTACAAATATATATATACATATATATATTTATACGTATGTTTACACACAAACACATATATAGACTTACTGCATTTTCCCCTAGAGTCTAATATATTAAGTGATATCTTGTTACGGCTGCTTTCATAAGGGCAATCTAAATGAGTTTTCTTCAGACATAATTATCCTAAACCAAAAGGATGCCTTAATAACTGAATCATGATATAATACATTGTTAAAATCATAACTTCTTCTAAACAACTTAGTAAGCAGGTTTTAATTCTCTCTATGGGCGTATTACAAGAAACATGGAAATCAAACTAGAAGTGAAAGCAGTAATTTACTTTCCTCTTAGAAAAAAAAGTCTTGCTAAACTGATTGTGCATTTTAAAGTTTGCAGCTTTAAATACATTATCTGTAAAGTGACAAGATAGGTATGGATTAAGAACACGTGGAGATCATTTAAAACATCCGTGACAAGAAGAGCAAGCTTTAATATTTTCTGGAGCTGAAAGGAAAACTAATTTTAAAAGAAGAGACTTTGTGGGAAAATGAGTCATAAGAAAGAGCTAAGGATGTGATGAATATTTTCAGTTCCCAACATCAGTGGCAGAATGGAATTTTTCTTATTCTCTAAAAGGAAAGAGAAGGGGATAATCTATTTATCCCTCTTGGAAAAGAAATAATCTAAGAAAAATAAATTTGACCAAACTGGTTTTTTTTTTAACCCTTTTTTTTTTGGGTTTTCGATATAGGGTTTCTCTGTTGGAACTCACTCTGTAGATCAGGCTAGCTTTAAACTCACAGAGATCCTCCTACTCTGCCTCCCGAGGGCTGGGATTAAAGGCTGCACCACCACTGCCTGGCTCAGATTTTTTAATTTTTTAAAACTTTACAGTTCCATTAACAAAATGAATTAAGCTATTTCACATATCATGATACCAATCACTCTTTTTCATGGCTGAAGTACAGCTATAATTCATAATTTCACTAAACGTATTTTAATGGATCTTTGGCTGTCAGAGAGACAGCACAGCTCAGGAATATGTGTAATTTTTGAGGACTAAGAGATGAGCTTTGCTTCTCACCACATATCCAGCTTAGAGTGGCAGATCAATTTTGAGCTAGTTTCTCATTTAATAAAAAATAAGATTAGGTTAATTATTAAAGGATCCTTTTCATTTTGAATATTATAAAATTATTGAATTATAACAACTGCAGGTGTACGTATTTTCAAGAAGTATTTGTAATCTGGCTCATTACTATCTCTACCGAAGGATTCTATTGGCTCAGTATTTGTGTGTCTTGTATTGTGTGGCATTCACTCATGAGTATGTGCAGGTGCATAGGATTCTGCACTCATGGAAGCAAGAAGAGGATGTCAGGTCCCTGTTTTATTGTTCTCCACCATATTCTCTGGAAATAAAGTCCCTCATTGAATCTATTTAATGCTGTCTGGCCAGAGAGCCCAAGGATTCCTCCTGTCTCTGCCATGTTTTCCCCATCCCTTGCCAATGCTAGGGTTACAGTCATGCATGGCCATGCCCTGAATTTTACATGCATCCTGGGGATTCAAACGCAAGCTTGCATATCGGAGTGCTTTTAAATATTGATCCATCTCCACAACCCTGTTTAGTATATTTAAATTATGATACTCTTAGGTTTGAGAATGGTGAAAATCTATCAATAGTGAGTAGCTTTAAAGTATGGTCCTTTCATGAAATGGACTAGATCTAAAGCTTATCCACATGTTGAATGCAACTTTAACATGAAATAAGTGAATAACAAAAATTGTGAAAATTTAAAAGAATAACATTTTAAATCCATTTTGTTTCAAGTAAATAAACATAGAGCAAGATACGGTTGTTGAACCAGTAAGAAGAATGAGTTTATTCCAGTATTTAAAAGCTTTTATCAGAGATTCAGTGAAGAAGAAAACCTCCAGGTTCCATGTTGTCATGCTATTTAAGTTTATGTACCAGTGAAGACTATTCACAGTTTTAAGATGCAAGGGATGTCTGAAAATGTGTTCTCTTTTCATTACAACAGTAAAACACAAAGACTCAGCCTCAGACCATTAGAAGTATGCCATTTTTCTTCTTATTAGGATACCTGACACTGGGTCCTATTCTGCCATTCTTACCTGCAAGAGACAAACTATATTTTTTACCAACATCATCTACCCTGGGAAGCAGCTAGACATACAAGAGCAAACAGAAGTTCTAAAAACATGTAAGTTGCAAATTTCCTTCTTCGCTGAATCTCTGATAAAGCCATTTGCTCGACATGTTGATAATATTACTAACTATTCAGGATATTCATGGGCTAATGTGAAAAACAGTTACTGAGCACCAGATAAGCCCTGACACTGTGCTTTGGCCTGCTCATACCAAGATGAATAAGTTGAGAAGAACATAAACAAATAAATGGTGTAACCTAACACGATGGTTTTGGTAAGACACTGAATGTTAATTCAACTTACATGGATGAGTGAGTTTGGACATGCAAATTAGTTCTTTCTTTGCCTTAGCAGCCTCTGTAACATGTCTAGGAGTAAGGTTTAGCCAAAATGTCCTTCTACTTCTCATTGAAATGTAGAAAGTAGGGCAGATTTATATTTCTATATGCAGCCACAAAAATTAGGTGAAAAAGTATAAGAAATAGTGTTTTCAAGATCCTGGGCATCAGGTAGCAAATGTTAATGAGTCAAAAATGGGAACAAGATATGAGCTGTACAACTGCACTCGGCTTATTGCCTTATGACTCTCCAGCTCACGATGAGGGAAAAGCTAGAGATAGCTTGAAGGATTCACATAGTTAAGAAAGTCTGAAATGAGAATCTAGGGAGAAGTTTTAGGCAGAGATTTTATATTTTAGAGGGAACAGCACTAGAGTTGGTCAAAACACTGTGATGATGAAGAAGAGTGTCCCGTCTATTCATAAAAGTACTAAACAGAGCATGTTTGTGGGGAAGATACTCCAGGCTCAGGAGAGAACTGTCTGTAAGGATCAGAGACCAGTAGTAGAGCCTGTCTCTGCTATGCATTAGGGAAACTGTATCATTCATATGGGACTGGTAATGAGAAGAATCTTGATTCAGTAGGGAGATGTAATTAGCCTTCAAACAATCACTACTTCCATTTCATGTCCCATAATATAAGTAGGAAATCAGAGGGTCAAACAAATTCTAAGTAAAGTGCCAGTATATGAACTCAGTAATATTTTTATGTTTACAATAAATCCAATATACCACATGTATATGAACTCAGTAATATTTTTATGTTTACAATAAATCCAATATACCACATGGAAAACTTTAATAATATACTGAGTATATAATGACCCTGATAAAATATGATTAGTAGTATAGAAATCTGAGTCACAATGAAGGCAGGAATAATCCACCGACATGAACACACAGCTAACATAAGCTACAATAGTGAAATCACTAAAATAATGATCTCTCTTGAGTTTTACATGCTTTAATCCAATAGTTGATTATACTTTATTAGAAATGTTTAAATAACTGGATGTGGTGATACATACATTTAATCCCAGCATTCGGGAGGCAGAGGCAGGTAGATTTCAGTTTGAAGCCAGCCTTGTCTACAAAGTGAGTTCCTTGTCAAAAACAAAACAAAACAAAACAAAGCAAGAAGAATAGTTAAAAGACACAAACTTCTAGAAATGTAAATTTTAATGTTTAAGACTGAAAATAAAATAAGTGAATTCCAACTTCTCTACCTGGCCAGAACTTTTACTTCCATTTCTTGGTTCTAGGTGGGTAAGTATGCCTGATATTCTAATCTATTCATCCTCCTCAACTTCCCAGATCTAGCCTAGTTCCAATGTCCAGTGCCCTGGCCTATTCTGGCTATGCCCATATATGGCTCCCTACCTTCATTCTCTGGCCAGAACAGGCACCAGGTACTCCCAACCTACAGGCTCCTCTGATAGCATATTCTAATCTCTTTCCTCAGTCAGACCCTGAACATCTTTCTCCAGGCCCCAGTAGGCTGAGTCTGTCTGATCCTCCATTCTCATGCAACTTTCCCAATCCCAAATCTACCTCCAAATTCAGACTTGCACCCTGATACACATCCTGCAGGCCAGGTCAGTCCCCTCTGTACACGTGACTTCATTCCACCTAATATCCAACCTTTAGTCCTAACCTGAGCTGCATATCTTGCATTCTGCCTCAAAATTTTCTGTCCATATCAAACATAGAACTGACGAAAGAAGTCCATATGCTCAGATCTCATCATAAAAGTACAATATAAAAGCTCAAGACAGTAACTCCCTTTTCTCCAAATATAGAAATGTTTGCCAGTAAGGGTTACGTGGATGAACTCCAGGATACAGAATTAAAAAACAAAACAAAACATTAACTTCATCGAAGAATTAAAAGAATTTAAAGAGGACACAAAGAAACAGTTCAATGAACATGAAGAGAATGCACTTAAAGAGCATAACATCTTAGTGATGCCAAATAAAGCACAAACAAACTAGAATTAACCAAGCAGAAGACAAAAAAGTAGGCCTCAAAGGTGAAGTAGAGGATCTAAACCAGTGGTTCTCAACCTGTGGGTTGTGACCTGTTTGAGACCATCAGAAAACACATATATTTACATTATGATTAATAACGGTAGCAAAATTATGGTTATGAAATAGCAATGAAAATAGTTTTATGGTTTAGAGTGAACACAACATGAGGAACTTTATTAAAAGTTCTCATCATTAGAAAGGTTGAGAACCACTGATCCAGACAAAATAAGCAAAGAAAACAAAACAAAACAAAACAAAAAAAACAGCAATAAAAGAAAACACAGGAAAGAAACATATAGGAAATGTGGAACATTATGAAAAAAACTAAGCCTTCGAATTATAAGAAGAGAGGAGGAAGAATAATCCTGGATCAATAACACAGAGCAAATCTTCAAATACACCAGAGATGAAAACTGTCTCAAGCTAAGGAAAGACATATCATGCCAAGTACATACCTGTGTATAATGGCTACAAGTTCTGAAACAGGTCATATTATCAAAAACATAATGTTTACTTTCATTAAACCAAGAAGAAATAATGTCTCTTGGTGTCTTTCTTATTCCACCTAAATATAAATTTTCTCCAACAAACTCATGACGCTCAACGCATCCAAATCGTTTTTCAGAACAGGGATTATGGAAATATTTGCACTCTTTCGACCATGATTTGGCCAGGGCTGCTAATTTCTTGTCCCAAGTCTGAAAAAAGAAAATCAACTGATTAGTATGTATTTGTTTACATATTTGTTACAATCATTCTAATAATTGTAATAAATTAAATTTCAGTTAATATTATCCCTTAGTAAAAACACCATTTTATTGTTTTTTTTGTATTTGTTAAAAGTTATAAGAAATTATTACTATAACCAAATACCTGAGAGAAACTGTTTAAAGAAGAAAATACTTTGAAATCACCATTTCTGAGGAGTCAGGATATGGCCACTTGGTGCCAGCCATGTTTATGGGTCTATCATGAGGCAAGCATCAGCAGTGTCTTCTTAGTGAACAGGAAGCAATGAGAAACGGATGCAAGAAGTGTCCAGGGCAAGGCCCAGGAGCCCTCCCCATCTCTGCCTTTCTAAAGACTAACAGTGGACCCCAGAAGTGTTACATGTACTGTGAAAATAAAACACCAAAAGGCTCACCTTAACTCAACTCTTCCTTACAATAGTTTTGGTTTCTTGCTAATTTTTTTTCCTGCTTCAACTTCTTTTATAAAATGAGTAGCCGCTTACTCTCCTACCCAGATATCCTGGTTAGTTTCTTTTTTGGTTTTTTTTTTTTTTTTTTTGGTCAACTTGATAGAAGCTAGAGTTATCTGAGGAGGACAGAAACCTCAGATAATAAAATGCATCCGTCAGATTGCCTGTAGCAAGTTTGTAGGACATTTTCTTGATTAATAATTGATACAGGAAAACCTGGCCCGCTGGGGACAGTGCCATATCTGGGCAGGTGGTCCTGGTTGGTATAAGAAAGCAAGCTAAGCACACCACAGGAAGAAAATCAGTAAACAGCATTGATTTTCTTTCTTTGCTTGTTTCTGTATTTTTTTTTTTTTTTTTTTTTTTTTTTTTGCTTTTTCTTCAATTCTTGCCTAAAGATTCTTGCCTGGAGTTCCTGCTCCGACTTACCTTCATGAAGGAGTCTAAGGTATAAGATAAAATAAACCCTTTCCTTCCCAAGTTGCTTTGGGTATTTATCAAAGCAATAAAAGCAAACAAATGAAGACACCAGATATCCCCATGTGCCTGAACTCTTCAGTGGCCTTCTTCCTAGGTGGACCGGGAACCTATCAGTCTTCTGGCTAGTTGGGCGGACACCCATTATCTCTGCCGTTATTACCCCTATCAACAATCCCTCTCACTGACTTTTTTTTCATGGTCTCTTGAACTCTTCAACCGATTAGTCAAAATCAGCAAAGGAACTAGACCACATCTCAGTGGTCCTTGATGCCCTTCCAGTGTTAACTACCTTTGCTTCTTTGCTACTCCCAAACAGCCATGTCTTAAACATGGAACACCTGCCTGTCTCTGGGACATAAATGCTGTGTCTGTGCTAATTAATTGGGGGATCAATATGAGATGCAGCTAAAAGACAAAACGAATATTTGAGAGCCTTTGAGGTCTGACTTTTATAGAAGGATACCTGGCATTGCTCTCCTAGTTACTACCTGTCCTGGGCCCACTGTCCACTCGTCCACTCATCCCTGGGATTGGCCTTTCTGTCATTGCTTCCTTAACCTTCTGGTGTATGCTGTTTATTTTTTGTCAACTGGACGCAAAGTAGAGTCACCTGGGAGAAAGGAACCCCAGTACAGGAATTGCAGAGATCAGATTGGCTTGTGGGCATGTCTGTGGGGCATTTTCTTGACTTAATTGATAAGGGAGAACCTTGCCCTCTGTGGGTAGTACCATCCCTGGGATCTATTAAAGAACACAGGCAAGCAGGCCCGGAAGGAAGCAAACCTCAAGGAGGTAGCATTCTTTTATGGTCTCCAATTTAGTTCCTGCTTCCAGGTTCCTGCTTTGAGTTTCTGCCTTGGCTTCTCTCATGCCAATCACTGTAACCTGTGAGCCAAATAAACCCCTTCTTCCCCTAAGTTGTTCTTAGCCAGTGTTTGATCACACCAGAGAAGCAAACTAAAACGTGGTATGCTTGGTGTGTTCCAGGTCACAGGCCACTGAGCTCCAGGTGGTGTTGTCTCTGAGATGTCAACCATTGCCATCAATCTTTGCAACTGCCTCCCACCTCAAAGTGATGCCACACTCAGGCCTTTAGCTTCTTGTGATAATTGTTAAGCTCCATCTCCAAAATGTGTCCCAAGCCTTTTGTGCCTTAGGTAGTAAAACCTATGGCAGATCATTAACACCTATCAAAAAGGTTACCCCTTCACAGTGCAGAAGCAGTTCCGGAAGAATATCTGAATTTCATTCCTTTTCTGAGATTTGAGCTTGCTATTAATATGTGGGGGAGAGGAGAGAATGTATCAGCAAAACTGTCAAAAATAAAAACAATACCTCCACACTATAACAGTCAGATCATGATGCCTTCCAGGCACACCAGTGACTTGTGATACCTTGTAAAAACATGCAGAGCACAATTCCTAATAAGCCATGGCGTCTTTCCCCAACTGTCCAGTCTCAGGTAGGGCAGATGGAACTGAAACGTACCATTTTCCAAAATAGTGAAGTCTCGATTTCTTACCCATCTCTATGATTCCCATAGGCCATGGGCAATGGCTTGTGAGGTAAGATCAATTAACTTTCTCTTCAGTGTTAGAAAAGGAAGGTTTCAAGAGCCATTCTTCCCTTTCCTCTGAGAACGAATCTATTAAACTTCTAAAATCAATTCTGGTCTGGTAAATCATTTTGCATCTCCCTCTCCTGCTTAAACCCATTGACCAAGGCAGCACCCCTGTTCGCTCCTTTCTTACCAGGTAATTCATGTTGGCTGCTGAAGGCGTGACCTTGCTTCGCATTTCATTATGGTTGTCGACACATTCCTTAATAAATACCGGGTCGTTGATAGTTGGCAACCTGGGAATTTGGTTCAGTGCCTTGGAAACTCTGCTGGCTACCAAACATAGACTTAATGTCCAGAAACAATCAAGTTTCTTCTTCAGGGCCATGGAAGGAGGTAAAGGATACCCTTGGCAGATAAGCAGGTATTACACTCACACTGTCTCTGCCTTCTGATTAGGCTGGTGTTCTGTGTTTCTGAGCTGCAGACTGCGTCCACCTCTAAGCAACTAAATCTACAATTCTAGGGAAAGCCTGAGGCGCCCTCTGGTGCACAGTTCTAACCATTCAACTTGCTTTCTGAAGAGTTATTCCAGAGTTCTGTTTAAGTGCCTGGACTGGAAAGTGGGCATTGGGCTGGGCTTGCTTATAAACCTTATCATCTGATAATTTAGAACGTACCTATTGTATGATGACTAGCAGATTCTAGATCATTTGTATTCTAAAGACTAGGACTGGTGGCGTGACATGGAGCTGGATGCACGTGACATCTCAGTTCGGCATCCTGTTCTTTCTGTTCTTTCCTTAATGTTCCTAACTGCTTATTCTCTGAAATTAAATTCTAATGAAACACTGGTTGGCAGGGGAGATGGAACTGCTGAACTGAATAAGGAAGCTATAAGGAAGTATCTTAAGACCGTTGGGGGTTAATGAGATGTGGATAGAGAAATTGGCTAAGCACCCAACAGGGTGTGTGGACTGTGTCAGTAATTCAGTGGAAGAACTTTTGACAGGTAGTCATGGCTAGGGAGTTGCTTATGGTTAACAATTATACACTCATTGGGAAAAATCTTCAGGTATCTTACAGACTCACCAGAGATGTCAAAAGCAAAGAAGACTATATAACAGAATATAAGAAAGAATTAGCAAAAGTAGTTTAGTCCAGACAATCTATGTTTTCTCATGAGTTCTGAATCTCACATTTTGCATGTAATGCTGACCTTGATTTTGCTTCTGATACAAGGTTTGGCACTCAGTAATTCTGAGAATATGTAACTACTTATTAAGTAAACAGAGCATGCCTTGATCTGGTGTAACAATGTTAATCATTTACTGTGTGATGTGGAGAGCAAAAGCTATGTACTTTCTAAGAGTATTTTTCTTTTGAACTTATGGAAATGTTGAAATTTATGAACCCTGTGTGTCCTGATCTGCCCTACTGATAATGAAACTGTGTGTGTGTGTGTGTGTGTGTGTGTGTGTATAAAAATAAAAGACTGGGTCAGTGAAACAGATATTGAAATGGTAAGCAAAGTTTGATGCTGTTTCCACTGTCTGTCAGCTTGCACCAGCACTGATTCCTGACTTCTATATCCTTGCCTCTCCCAAGCACACCTCTCCAGTACAGGGGACCCCACCTCATGCTGGGGCTGGACCTGAGCACCTACATGCTTTTGGCATTATGTCATATGACTATGGCTGACATCCTGGTCCCATGTGTACATACTTTCTTGGCTCAGCTGCACCTTTCAGCTAGACAAAGATGCTCTTTGCTCAGGCTATTTGTGCTTGCTGCTTCTTTTGCAGTGTGCTCTCTCAAGTCTTCCCAGATCTCTCTGCAGTTCTGACTTGAAGCTGTCCATTGTTCTTCATTGAATCAGTTACTACTGAAATTATGTCCGTTGATGTGTCTATCAGACTGTGCTTTTAATATAAACAGTGGCTTTACTTTCTCCACTGATTTTTCTGTAGTACCTAGAACAAGTAATCTAAGCCTCCAATAAAAAATTGTTGACTGAATAACAAACATGCTATTATTATGTTGTATGTGTTTTAACTACAGAAATTGTATCTTATTTGTCTTTTGTATGAACGAAGGGCTCAACAAACATTTCTGATTCTGTCAGTGATTTAAGAGGCAATGATACACAAGCTTATATATTTTACTTTTTCTAATATCGGGTATATTAGCAGATTATGAAAGACAGAGTGAATATACAGATAAAATTGAAAGTAAAACGTGAACTCCAAATGAAAATGGCTTTTATAAGTGGCTAGAGATGGCTCAGGGGTAACACTGCATGCAAGTTCTGCATGCATGAGGACCCCAGTTTGACTCTCTAGCACCCACATAAAAATATAGATATGTGGGGCATTGGGAGACAGGGCAGAGACAGATGGATTCCAATAAGTTTGTGTTTGTTGTTGCTTTTGTGACAGGGTCTCATGTAGCTCAGGCTGTTGTTCTTCAACTCACTATGTAGCTGAGAACAAGCTTAGAGCTTTGATTCTCCTGCACCTGCCTTCCTGGGATTAACTATCACATCAGGTTTTTGATGTGTTGGAGTTCAAATTCCCGTCCTTAAGTACGCCAGGCAACTGAGCTTGCACCCCCACCTCTGGGTTCACTGTTTTCATACCTTCAAAATAGATTTGAAATTTTAATCTAAAACTGTTCGCTATATGCATATTTAGACATCCATGTTTTGAAGAAAGTTAATTTGCAAAAGATATTACAGTTAGCAAATAAAATTTACAATTTTAAGCCTCATGACATTTGCATATCTGACACTTGCCTGGGCACTAGGGAAGATACCACCTGTTGCTATTGGAATAGATTTTTATGAATATCTCTAAAGCTAGACCTGTCCCTTTATGGCCAGGTAGTTGTGACCCAAAGATGTTGCAGACATAGCTAAAATGGGGTGGGGTGGGATTGGTGGTAGTCTGAGTGTATTATGGATGCTTTTACATAATTTTTCTCCTCAAATATCGAACTTGACTCTGGACATACGTGCTCTGTAAAATATGTTCAAAGGAATTCCATTAATCGAATGATCCACCAATGGTCGTGATCCTTGCCGGGCTTTGGCGCTTCCTCCTAAGAAGCTTGCTGTGAGTCCCCTCCTTCACTTACGCAGCTCCAGGCCAGGGTTTAGGATACTACAGAGCCGGGCTCTCAGGCTAGGTGGATTGCCTCCGAGAGCAGAAACCCAGTAGACTTCGGGGTGAGTTTGTCTGCGAGCAAAGCGGTGTTTCTGGAGTGGAAGCGGCACGTGACGTGGAAAGATGGGATTCATAGCCTGGGGTTCAGAGGTGGCATGGCGCTGAAGTCTCTTTTATTCCCAGGAAGCTGGAGAGGGCAGTGGGGAGGCCTAGTGAACCAGCGTCTCAGGTTGCTAGCAACCTGAGACGCTGGTCCAAACAGTTGCTTGCTGGGAACTGACCTTTGGGGCTGCTTATGGGAAGCTCTCAGAAGGAAGTTTTTGGGTAGGAACACCCTGGTTTATACCCCCTCCAACTCCTCTATTCTTGGTTTGGGCATTACAGAGCCAACATTGTTAGTTCAAGTCCATTTGGATTGTTCCTGTGTTCCTAACCTGCCCTTGAGTCCTGGATGAAGGGGATGGTGGATTCCTTTTGGAGCACTCCAGGTACTGTGAAATAAAATTGTAATTGAATTTGGTACGACTTTGTGTTTAATTTCAGATGTTGGGTCTCTTGTCACCATGGATTCAAGGTGGGTTTGGTCCTTGTCCCCCATGGAATTAAGTACTGAATTGTATTTATTAATCTTTTCCCTCTTCCTTGTTTATGAGCTAGATTAGATCCCTTTATTCTTTCCTATCACTTGTGTTCTGTCTTTTGAAAACAAATTAAAAGCCAGTGATACACTTTCCAGGAGGGAACAACACTATCTAGAGTTGGAAATTGTCATTGTTAAGAAACAAGGAGGGGATGAAGGATGACTCTGGTTAAAAGCACCAAAGACAGTAGTCAGCAGTAGTAACTGGTTGCTAACAATAGCACTTCAGACTGTAGTGGTTTGAGTGGGTCAGGAGCCAATCAGACCTGCTCCTGACCCCCTTCCCCGCTCTCACTTGCTTTTAAAGGTCTGTACTTTAGTGCAAGTGCAAGTTTTGGCATGCAATCCAAAGCTCCACTTTCAGCCACTTGCATAAAATATCTAATATTGACTCACCAAGCTTAGATTTTTAGGCATTCCTTAGTCCTCACAGAAAATTGCTTCCTGAGGCCTCTGTTTTCTGCACCAGCAAGGGTGGGATACTGGAAAGAGATCTAGAGCTTGTGCATGAATTAAGGCTTTGCAATTAGTGGCACCCAGTTAAGCAAAGTGAAATTCACTTCTTTTGGATCTCGCCTTGCTCAGTGCAAAAACCAGAAGCTCGGGTGATTTTAGCTTTTGAATCCCTGTCCAAACATTTCGATTTTCCTAACTGGGGTGCGGGTGGGCAGATGCTAATCCTGTAGACTCCAGTGTGCCCCTTAGAGCAACACTTCCCTCGCGGCACTCTAATTTTCATCTGAACGAATCACGTTTATGCCGTGTAATTCCGAGGTAACGCATATCGAATTGACCGAGTTCTCTTTATTTTCTAGGATTTCTGCTAAGTCCTGAGACGGAGAGTGAGCAGCATCCGCGGCCATTTATGAGCTAACAGTCTTACTGAAGAATGATTAGTGCTGTTCGGTGCTGCAAACACCTTACCCCATTGTCCCAGAAAGATTTGTATGTTGGCATTGTGATGGTCGTAGTTAGATGCAGAGGAACTAGTCTAACATGGGTCTACTCCAAGTGTATGTGGACATTTATGATGCATTCGTTCGTCAACTCACTGAAGAAGTATTACGAATCTATGCTATAGGAAAGGCAGTAAACACCAGCCTTTGTGGGTGTGATAGCGCATTAGGAATGTGGAGTTAATTACACTGGGGAAGCACAGGGAATAGCAGGAGCAGGACATTCTGGAGTTTATATTTGCTGTTTCTGTTAACCGCAAACAAAGTATAGTGATTAAAAGCGACACCCAGCTATTTGAAGTGGCTGCAGTGGTTACTGAGGTCTGAAGCTGGGAAGCTGATCATCTGGCAGAGAGACTGTACAGTTGGTTGATCCGCATCCCCATCTTAACTTTGGCTTGTGTGTTAGTTGTTGTTCCGGTACTGTGAAGAGACACCATGACTAAGGCAATGTATAAAAGGAAACATGCAACTGGAGCTTGCTCGCAGTTTCAGAGGGTGACTTCATGGCCATCATGGCATGGGGCTTGGCATTGGGACAGCAGCTGAGAGCTTACATCATACCAGGCCTGATGGTGGGCTTTGAAACCTCAAAGTCCACCCCCAGTACACACCTCCTCCTACAAGGCCACACCCCCTAATCCTTCCTAAATGGTCCAGCATCTGGGGACCAGATACTCAAATATATAAGCCCATGGGAACAGTTCTCATTCACATCACCACAGCTTGTCAGTTGGTAATCATCATGGCAAATACAGTAATTTGTTCTGGGATTGAAACCTTGGCTTTGGATGTGTTAGGCAAGTGCCATACCACCGGGATGCAAGCCTATCCTACAAATATACTAACTTTTGTGATGTGACAAAGTAATGGACTGTAGGGTCAGAACATAAAAAGTTCCATTTTTGGAAAGAGCACTGAAAGAGGAACTATTTGAAATGACATTAGGATTATTTTCAAATCTGATGAGCCATGCTATTTTCAGTATATGTCTACTCTGGGTTGCTAAATCCTCTCAAATTTACTCTTGGAGTAGGATTCCTGACTTAAGGTGAGGGATTGTCAGAGGAGAAGGATGTGGGGTAGAGTGGGGAGAATAAAAAGATAAGGCGCAAAGGAGTTGGGATTATATTACCCTGGCATGAAATAATGGTGGTGACTGTCTTCTAAACGCTACCTCATTCCATAGGGACGGGAAAGACGCTAATATTCAATTTCTTTTACACACTCTGAACATGAACTCGGAGAGATTAAATTCTTTCTCCAGCTTCAGTTATGGGAAATCAGAATTCTAAGTTTATCTAACTGAAGCCTACACTGTCATCCTTTCTTTTAAAACAAACAAACAACAAAAACCCAATTTCATATAAGAAAGTGGGAATGAACTTTAGTGCAGTAGAGGGTGGGGCAGAGGATGGGGAGTCTCTGTAACCTTCATGGGCAGCAGAGTAACCAGCTTTGGAAGGCAAGAGGGTAGTCAGCTCAGCATGACTCAGTAGCCAGTGTTGGTTCAGACTTCAGGAGGCTGGCCCTGAGTGGTTTGTTTAAGGCGTATTTAAGCACAATACAATTTGGTGAAAATTATTCTGGTGGTGATTACATCAATTCTGTGTGCACAACAAAATATACCTAAGTCTCCTTGAGGAACAAACTAAATTCAAATCAGATGTCGCTACATTGAAACTCTTTGTGAAGTCCATAAACACAGATTCTATAGATCGACTGGGCAAAACAGGTTCATGATTATTGACCGAGGAAAACAAATTTACAGTAAGTGTCTGCAGGAGTGTCCAGTGTCAGGAAAGTCTCTAGCCATACAGATAGCACAAAGGTCACCAGGCTAGAAAGCACACGGCTCCAGCTCTGGACTCCTGGGCCAGAAAACAGGTTTTGCATTTCTTCCCTTAAACAAAGAACCTCGTGTATTTAACATTCCAGATTCCTCCTAGTGCTTGTTTGTGAGCACCGAGACCTCTGTGCCCCCTACACTTTAAGGAAAACTACGTCCATGGCAGTATAAATATTACCAATACAGAGTCACTTGATTTTTGCTTTGTGCCCATTGGCAAGTTGAGTATATTTAACAAGCGACCTTTTTACATTATTGCACAGTTACTAATTGTGGCATCCAGTCTGTGTTTGTGTGAGACGAAGGTTAATGTCTGGTAGAAATATTTTCACCAGCATACCCTGACGGTATCAAAATCCACAATGGCTCGAAGAGTATAGAGTAGAGTATAGATCTTATATACAGTACAGAGTGTAGAGTATACAGAAGAGGAAGCATGTGCGTAAAGAAGATAGGCAGATAATTGATTCCCAATTTTGCTGTAAAACCTTAGCGCAGACGGAATGGCTTTAAATAATACAAACATATTCTGTTATGACCGTGGTGGTCAGTATACAAATTTTGTCTGGAACTGCTAAAAACAAGTTGCCAGCAGGACTTCTTTCCTTTGGGCGGTCCAGGAGAAGAGTCATTCCTTGTCTCTTGTGCATCCTGGAAACTGTTACTGTCTTTTCCGTCTTTGGTGGCAGCTGCATAGCATCTGTGTTCCTCTCAGACTTGTGATTCCATCCTTCCCACCTCTCTGTCTCACCCAGATCCTCCTGCCTCCCTCTTCTGAGCACCTGTGTGGATCCAGTGAGCCCAACAGATTAATTTTCCCATCTCCAAATCTTAATTTAATCCTATCTGAAATATCCCTTTTGCCGTGAAAGAGATTTATTCACAGGGCCCAAAGATTAAGCTACGGACCTCATTGGACATAATTATGTAGACTGCTATGAAGCAAAGATGTATTTGCATCCCCAAAAGTTGATTTTAGTTTCTAAAGTGAACATCAATAATGATTTGTTACTAGCCATAACAATTAAACACAGCAACTCTTTCTATGGAAAAGTACTGCGTGTGGGTTATGTAAAATTAGAATAAGAATGACCATTTTGTCATTTATTTTGTCTTTTAAAAAAATACAGCACATTGCATGAGAAATACATATATTTGAATGGATTTAGAGGTCAAAGGAGTGGCTGCCTCTAGGAGCCAAACTCAGCTGTTACCTCAGCGAAAGAATTCACTGCAAGTATGTATGCTTTATGATCTTCCTCTTAGAGAACAACTCCTGACTGTTGGCACTTGCAGAAAGTCTGGGACCATCCAAATTGAAGGCAATCTTTATTTTTAAAAATTTCCATTGATTGGTTGAGTTTTAATTTTTAAATTTGAAGCTCATTGCTTTACCATTGTTATTTAAAAATTACCCATGTATGTACAGAAAAATTTAAGAGGAAGAAGAAACCATAAAGAAAGAAGAAAACATGATTTCTTCTATAATGTTGCCTCTATTACTTGCCTAGCGGATTTATGTTTAGCTGGTACATCGCTGTAAAGTACATCTTTAATCTCACACCTATGAGCATTTTATATGTTAAATGCTCTTAAAGTAGTTTTAGTGGTCATATAAGATAGTGTGGTTTATATACAAAAGAAGATTTAAAGATTTTAAACTAAATTTCCTCTAAATTGTATCCTTTTTATTTAAAACGGGATTTTAGTGACTGAATTCCTTGAGTTTTATTCACTTTGTACTCATAATCTGCTTATCGAAATGTTAGGCACTGAAGGCCAAACAATAAATGAGGCTTAGCTTAAGAAATCACTAGTTTTACAGGTAAGATTCATATTCCAACAGTTAAATTCAACAAAGGAAAAAATATTTAACGGAGAACCGTAGATGGTTAAAGCAGAGAAGATGGTAAAATGTGGGCCGGAACAAACGGCCCCTTCACTATCTGAGTGTTCAGGATTCTGAAATGCAGAAGGAAAGAGTTATGTGATGCCTGCAGGCTCAAGCCACAGAGCTGCGAACATAGCAGTCACCAGCTTGCTTTTTCTTTGTATTTAAATGCAAATTAAAATGTTTGCAGAGCAAGTCTTGAGTTTTCATGTTAGCTCTGTAGGAAGGGCATCTGGGTTTGTGTTGTGAGGATTCGCCTTCTCAACCATCAGGAAGCCACTGCTTTCTATTTCATGGAGTAACTAAATGCGATCCTCCATCCCTAGTATTTTATAGTGATATTTATTTATTAAGAATTTCATACGTGAGTACTATATTCGTATCATTTTCTACTCCCTAACTTCCCTCCAACGCCTTCATGCCACCCCCCACCCCTCTCACATGGCCTCTTATTCTTTAATATATATGTATCCATATATACATATATATTACATATATATATAATTTTATAATTTATAATTTATAAATACAACCCACTGACTTGCTTTAGTGTTGTTCGTATGTACCTGATTTAGGGTGGACTACTTGAGATTGGTTAACTCATCAGGGCCCTGGAGAGGAGGGATCTCTGTCTCCCAGCAGCCATTAATTGCCTATAGCTCTTCATGTAGGCCTGGGACCGTGTAAGATTTCCTCCTTCCGTGATGGCTAGTCAGCTGCTGTTGTCGGTTTTCAGGTCTTGTTGAAACAACCCCACTGTTGCGATTTCACAGGTACAGCTTCTCTGTCACGTGTATATCGTAGCAAGAGACGCCCCAGTCTGACTGCTACAGTCCGCAGGCCTGCTCAGCTCTGCTGTAATTGTTTGAGGGCAAATCTTCCCAAGCTTACAGCTTGCTGTGAAGGTGGTGATTATCTGCCTTAGCATTTTCTCTGTGTCTTAATTACAGTGAGCAGGAGCTTGGGAGACACACTGTCTATGGAGTTTATTGAGAAAAAATATAATTGTCTTTATTGCATCCAGTCACAACTATTCTCTTAATGTATAGGGCACACTGATTCTGTTTTATTTTTATTTTTAAAGCAAGGATGGACTTCCAGATCATGGGCAAACCAGAATCCCTACCTACCTATGTAAGCTACATTTATTCACATTTTTACTGCTGAACATGAAAAAATTTATACCTTGACTAGATCAAAAACTATATACACATATATAAAACTATATATGTATATATACACACATATAAAGCCATATACTTATACACACACATATATATGTATATATATGTATATATATGTGTGTGTGTATGTGTGTATATATATAGTTTTGATTGTGAACTATAGAAAAACCTACAGAGAGAAGGCCTGACTATTATCATGCCAGAATTACAAACCTCTTTTGATAGGATAGTAGGAATATGGATAATGCTCTGTTCTTATTTTAATACTGTTCTCACATCTTCCTGAAAAAGATAAATTCTTTCTTTAGAAAATACATTTTGTCTTCTTAACATTCAAGTTTACTTTAAGCTGATGCACAGCATCACAGAACTGTATATATTCAAGAATCTGTAGGATGTTTTGATACATATATAAATCGGGGTCGGCATATCTACTGTAAATGCATTTATTAAAGTAATGTATGACATTCTTCATTTTGAGATTGGCATAATAAAAGTTATCTAATAGTTCCTTTACCTGTATTTTAAATTGTTATATTGAAGAATGTGAGAATGTAATTGATATTATTAAGGTTCTATTTTTATTTAGAATATATGTTACAAAATCAAATATTTGAAAAGTATAAAATACTTTAAAGTGTCGTTTTCATATAGTTCAGCCTCTTTGACATAGAAACTAAAAGTAGTAATTTGCTAGGCTGAGCCACACCACAATGATACTTTTCGTAGACTAAAAATAAGCAAAGTCAATAATTTCATCTGTTTCAGCTGGTAGACATCTGTATCTTCAGCTCGACATAAAACATAAGTCATATTTATGAAAAGGCTGTGCTTAAGCACTGAACAAACAATATGGAGAATGCCCCAAGGGGCTTGTAAAGGAGAGTATAAGCAAGGGGTGCTCCAATTGCATGATAAGAAATGTCTTGCAATGAATGTGAAACTTTAGTATTTACTATATATTTTCATTTGTTCATTATAAAAATTAAGTGTATGTTAAGTTAATCGAGGATTTTGTTAGATTAAATTATATGTAGCAAGAAATTTACATAACAGATAAAGTACTTAAACTATTATAAAGTCTCTTTAGCCAATTTGTACCCCTAATGGATTTTTGGTTTTGTTTTTTTTCCCATGATATCTGCAACCAGCCTGTGGCTGCAGCAATGAACCAGTTCTAGTGTGAATGTTGATTGCTATTTTTATTTGCTATACAAAATTATGAGTGGTTTCTTGGGGAAACCAATTTTCAGTACTTAAAATAATATAGCCAAACACTCTCTTGTGCTACGCACTACTTGACAGCTACATATACGGTGTACTTAGATTTTATTTGCGTCATTAATATTTCTCCTTCCAATTTTTAAGTCTCAGAAGTCAACAGAATAGTAAATTCATTATCAATCCATATAGTTTTTGCTGATTTCCATGCAAAGAATCCAACGCTGGCTGATTTCAAGCAAACAGAGTTGGAAAAAGACAGATGCAGTTGTAATATGATACAGCTGTAGATCTCAGTAACCTGCCATGTGCTCACCTCAGCGGCACGCCAGGTACTCTAGAACATGTACAGAAGCAGAGCAGGAATATCATTCGGGCACGATGGCTTTTAAGTGCTTGTTGCCTTTGTCCTTTTCTTTTGTATATGTGTGTGTGTGTGTGTGTGTGTGTGGTGTGCATCTGTGCCTTGGTGGATCCCTTCTTAACTCCTGAGTGCTGGTGACAAGCAGCTGCCGCACTTGCCCAGCAAATGCCTGTTCCCCGAGGCACCTCCCTAGCCCCACCTTTGTTCTGAACATAAATGTGTAGACACTTTTATTCTTGCAATGACCATGTTTAATAACCAACTTGCAAAGTTACTGCACATTTATCAAAATACTACTAACTCTTCCTGCTATGCAGTGGCTGCCAGCACACCGTTAGCTTAATTGTGACTTTGTATAGACAATGTAATGTGTGATTTTTCTGTTACTACAGACACACTTAAAACTTTATGAGATGCATAGATTGTTTCTTTCAGGGTCCCACTGCTTGATTTGGGGAGCCTTGTTGACTCTGATGAGGAGGTAATTTTGACTTTCTATTTAATTTAGTAAATATTTGACTGCAGTAGCGCCTGTGAACATGCACTAACTATCGTTCCATTTTATTTTTTAGAGTGATTTTTCACAAGCACCATGTAGTACAGTTCATCTCAACCTGCAACAGTTACCTTCTGACACGGTTATGCCGTGTCAGAGAGCATACACTCAACATCATTTAAATGAAGTGGTCAGTATGTATTTCAGCATTACAGTGCACAACATTTGCACTGTTCTAAGCTTTAACTTTTTGCTGATTGGTCTATGCTCTGCTCGGTTTACATAGTTTGCATATAAAAACTTCCAACAATGGTACTGATGAAATAGTTTTACAGGTTTAGAGTACTGGAATGACATTTTAAATACTTGCTGTAAAGTTGGCAAATTACAGGAGTTTCTCAGTATTTATTCCAGGAATTTAAAAATAATTGTAAAATATGAGATCCTATTTTATTACTTAAATGACAGAAGACTGGTTTCTTAGAAATTACTTCAGACTTTAAACTCCTAGAATACTACGGAGTAGGGAAATAATTAAACTTAATAATAAAATAATAGTAATAATGATAATGACACCTTAGACTGTATGTTACAAAGAATATTGCCCTAAATTTGACCTCAGCCTTCTTCTGCTGTACTTGATCTCTTCACACTCTCCAAGGGTTATATTGTTTTACATATATGTATATATATACATATATATGTATTTGCAGTATATGTGCCTAAGTCAGAACAAATGTCCACTGTCTCTATTGTTTCTTGTTGCCATGGAAATTTGACAAGAAACTACAAAATACTAGGGGGTGAAATTCAGTAATATTCTATAAATGGCAACCAGTGCTTCTTAGGATTGTTCACCTCTAATTCTCAGGACTGCTCTGGTCAGAAAGTAAAAGACCCTACATAAAATAATCTAAGCAAAAAGAAAACAACTTGATTTTAATTCTTTCAAGTTACTTTAGTAGCAGCCCTTCAGCCACAGAAAGAGTAAAGGATTACTGAGGCCACGTGCCCATTCTGACCAGTTTGCTCTGCCCAACGCACTCTCAGCTAAATGTTTTAAATGTCCCTTGTGTTTGGAATCCAGACTACGCAGCCTTCTTAGAGCCAAGTGCTAAGCTAAATGGCAAGCCTGACAATGTTAACAAGAAAAATACTATCAAAAAATTCTTTTCTGGTTGACAGTTTACTTTTTGCTTTACCTCTAGGAACAGGACATAATACCTGAAGATTTGCCAGCACCAACAGGCAAATATAAGCTAAAATACCAGCAATATGCAGCTGAAATGAAAGAGGGCTATAAACAATATATTCAGAGAAATGCAGAAAGGGCAAAAGCAAGCAACAAACAAGAGACTTCAAGAAACCAGAAAAATGAAAAGGTAACATATAAGCCTCATGTAAAGTATTAATGGACTTTAAGGTGAACAGCGCTTGTGTCTTAGAAATGTATTTTTTGCTGTCAGTCATAGAAAATATAATAGTGAACATTTATTTCAATAAGTCAGAGCTATTTAAAATACTTTACTTACATCTAGTTTACTCTTCAGGACAAACCCAAAGCCCTATTGTTAGTATCTTTCATATGGAAAACTTTATTCCTCTACCCTGTGTGCATTAAAACCTGGTGGTGTGAAAAAAATCTATGTACATACACACACACACACATTCTTCATGTAGTTGTCATGAACTCTGTTGGGCTGTAGACTAAGCTTTAAAGTTGAAATGGGCTTTCACCTTGTTTTTATTGTAAAACTACCATTGCTTTCTGTCTTTGCTTCATTTGGGGAGTCTAATTGGTAACTATTAAACTGCTGGAATTATTTCGCTTTATTTAATTAGAAATAAATATCAATTATGCGCTAATTCATCATTTGGATATGAGGCATAACGAGTTAGTGAGTACTGGGGTTACAGTTCATTGATAGACTGCTTGTCCAAGATGTGGAGACCCTGTATTCAATCTCTTGTATTGCCTCCTGCCCCTCCCCGATTCATTAAAGTCAACCTTGATTTTTTTTGCAAAAAAAAAAAAAAAAAAAGAAAGAAAAAAAAGATTTAGACACATAGTTGATCACTGCTGGCCATAAATTAGAGAATATTTGTTCATAATTCTTAATTTTGCATAAGAATAATGAGAAGTTCATATTTGTGTTTAATTTTCTCATGGATTAAATTTGTAAGTAAAATATATATATGTCAGAACTATAGAAACCACAGTTCAGGTAATTTCCTAATCTTTGGCATCTAGTCTTACATTATTTTCAGGATCTACAATTCAATACTTAGTTCACTGTAAATATATTAGAAAAATGTGTGCAGGTTTCTATAAGCACATGTACTGTGTGTCAGAAAATGAGCCAGAATAGTTTTTAAGTAAAACTTTAATTTCTTTGAACACAAGTTCAGGTGAGAACTCTTGTTTACTTTCGGTTTTAGAGTGGAGCAAACATCTGCCGATCCTTCCCAATGATTGATATTACCTAGTGTGAATATTTTATAGAAGCCCATTTGTGTGTGTTTTCTATCCAAAAAGGATACTTTTTGCTTCTTTGAGTTTTTCAACATAAATTAGAAGTATGAAATTATTTATTTTTATTTAATTTTTTTTTGTTGAAATAATTAGATTTAACATGGCTTTTGTAGTTTTACCCAACACCTTCTAAAGAAAAGGTCTGGGCTTGGTGGGATAGCTCAATAAAGTTGCAATCCCAGCTTTGGGAAGGCAGAGACTGGAGAATCCCTGGGACTCAGTGGCAGCTAGTTTAGCCTAATCAGAAGTTCCAGGTTCAGTGAGAGATGTCTCAAGAGCAAGGTAGACCAACTGTGAGGAATGCCACTCAAGGCTGACATCTGTCCTCCATCTGCAAGTCGACAGGGATCGTCACATGTAAGTGAGTGGGAACCTCCCTCCAACTATACACTCAAAGTCTCTATTATTTTCTATATAAATAATTTGCTGAATGACATAGCATCATGAGAATCAAGACTACTATGACAAGGAGCAATTACTAAATCAGTACCTTACTGATAATCTCTGGAAGCACAAGCTCCTAGTGTCAGAAACATGAGCCTCCCTCCAGGGAGGGAGGGATATGTAGATCAATTCTCCTTGCTGACAAAGGGAAGTTAACGTTTTATATATTGGACCCAGGACAACAATGAAAGGCTGTAGCTGATGCCTAATCTGATGTGAGTTTACACATAATCAGTTGAACAGTAAAGTAAGCAAATCTGCTTGATTCTGCTGACTAATTGCCTTTGTCCAGTTTTCCCTCCAATTACTGAAGAAAGGTGATGGGTCTTTTGTCTTCTAGTTGTTTCACTAATTGTATTGGTTACAATATGTCTCATACAAATACGAGACAAAAATACCTGATAAAGTCGGCGTGAGCAAAGGAGGATTTGTTTTGGCTCAGAATTGGAGGGCATGCCCATCATGGCAGGAACAGGAAGTCATGGCTAAGGAAATGAGGGGCAGCGGGTCACACTGCATCTGCAGCCAGGAAGCAGAGAGGGGAATGATGGAACCTCATTAGCTTTTTCCTTTTATTTCCTTCTGAACCCTAGTCCACAGGATGGCGCCGCCCGGGGCGGGGTGGGGTGGGAGGCTTCTCCATGCTCTGTTGATCCTTTTGGAGAATTAATTTATAGGTAAATCCAGAGGTCTGATTTTCTGATGATTCTAAATTCTACCCATAGACCATGAAAATTAACCATCACATGACTGAAAATTTTAACTTAAATATGAATATATATGTATGTATACAGATAACGAAACATCTTTAAGTAAAACATGAAATTTATTAAAATTTAATTTAGGGAGATACTATTAATTCCCTAATTATATTTAGTTGTCATAATATATGTGAGTACATATACACACATATATATGTATGTAGACACATGTACATATGTATCAACTTCTTTAAAAAGACAAAACACCTTTCACTTTAGAAATGACCGTCATCATTCATTTGTTATTATTCTATGAATGGTTTATCAAATGCTTATTAAATAGTTGCTTAATGCTTATGTACTAAGGTTCCTTTCAGGTACTGGACAAGCTAATGAATAAAATAGTTAAATGCGCCTGTACTTGTAGAACTCACATCCTAATGAAAGGTGCTAGTAAGAAGAACGTTAACGGTGTATTAGCCCAGTCTTTCAGTTTTGTATGACAGATGGTGAGAGAGATACTGTGTTAGGAGACAGGGCGAAGCAGGGATATAGGTAGGCAGCAGTAATTTGTGGGAGACCTTTCTAGGAAGATAGCATTTCAGCTCTCACCTGAAAGAGATGGGATACAGCAGCCAGAAGAAAGTCTTTAGTGTTGTGAAGTAGGATTGGTCATGAAGTGTTTAAAAACTATGGTGTAGGAGGACAGTGTGGTTAGAGGGTATGGGAGAGATGGAAGACATAAGTGGGTCTTTATTATGCATGGGCACAGCTAGAATCAGGACCTTGAAGAAGACCACCATTATAATGCAAGCACCAAGTGATGATGACTTGCACCCAGGTGCACATAGAGCAGAATGAGTCTCCTTGAATGGGCTTCTAGCTAGACTCTGAAGGTGGGCCAGCTGGCTAACAGATTGGTTGTTGGCTTGAGAGACAGAGGAGATCAGAGTGACTGTACATGTTTGAATATTTAGGAAAACATCATCTGTAGGATGATAATCAAAATTGGCTAATCCACATGCAGAAAGATGTCACGTGTCAGTAATTCATGGTTGTTAGTGGCTGGAGCTTGGGGATAGAGATGTTATCAAAAAGTTCAGTGTTGGTTATCAGAATAAGTTCTGGGGAACTAAAGTACTCATGGTGACTGTGTGTACTACTATTGTATGTTTTGAAATTTGATGAGTAAATTTTAAGTGTTCTTATACACCTATACTCACTACACTGACAGATGTTGATTGACGTTATTGTTGTAATTATCACATATCAAATTATGACTGCATATCAAATTGTCACATTGCACACCTTGAATATGCACAATTTCTATTTATTGATTAAATATTTTTAAATTGCAAAAATGATTCTAAGCCTTTTTGGTTGGAACAGTTGCCATTAGCAAGAGGTCAGGAAGGACTATGTGAGAGTCAGCTTTGGGTGCTTAAACCAAGTAGAAAGATTACCACTTACCTTTTATAGGAAGTTCAAAGCAAAGAGGGTTTTTTGCTTTTGTTTTTGTTTTTTGAGATAGGATTTTATTATGTAGCTCTGGCTTTCCAGGAACTCACTCTGTAGACCAGGCTGGCTTGGAACTCACTGAGATCCACCTGCCTCTGTCTCCTGAGTGCTGGGATTCAAGGCGAGTGCCACTATGACCAGCTGTGAAATGCTTTTTTTTTTCAACCTAGACATAAGGCTAGTTTAACATATTTATTAAATTAAATTTCTTAATTGACCTTAGCATTAGCTAGGCATTTTCTTCGCGTTTCATTTAAATAAGTTATTATTTAGAAAAACTGGAATGCTAGCAGGTAAGTAAATCAAACACTAAAGCCTACTTCATCGATTTGCAAACTGCTGTTACCTTTGGGGCATGGGACCTCAGCAGTGATGAAATTCCTGCCTTCACAGAACGGAGCTCATGTTAGGAGATGCAGGCAATAAATTATAAGCAATATACAACACTATTTCTTGTAGCAGTGAAAAATCATGAAGTCAGCCTCAAAATCTGAAGACAGTGTGACCTTCTAAGGGAGGTGGACAGTGAGGAGATGTCCCAGAGGAGAAGCTCTTGAAGTTGGCCATATTCCCAATGCCTTGTTCTCCTGTCAGGGTTGCTTTGTTAGTTAAGGGATTATACATCTCACATTTATAGAAAAGTTTTGGTGTTTATTTATTTTTTTTGAAATTGAAAAGAATCCCTTAGTACTTCGGAGTACACCTTCATGTAGACTAGACCTTGCCCCATCCAGCGCGGCTCCAGTGATTGACCTGACTGGGGTGGCGAAGGGATGAAGAAAGCCAAACACATGGACACGCAGAAAGGCTGCGATTGGGTAGTCTGGGTTCCCAATGGAAAAGCCCCAGAGCCCCAGAATCTCAAGCCTGTTTATTATATAGAGTCAATAGGGGGCCAGGGTTATTGTATCCAGTTAACAGGGAGGTGGGGCTATTCATCTAGATAAAGAAGGACCAAGGGTTAAGTTTAGCTGATCTACAGAGCAGTCTGTGTAGGGTATCAGTCTTCACATTGTAAACGGAAGGCTATGGTGGACATTTTCTGCGCACATCACTGACATTTGCGCTTGGACCAGGAGGGAAAGTTTGTCATTTCAGTGGATCTAGCCTGGGGAAGGCTTTGAAACCTCCCATGGAACTGAAGCTTTGGTCCTTTGGCATGGCTGTGCCCATGTCAACGACACACATTCACTTAGGATTTCATACACCCTAAGTGACTTCCTCTTCCCCTTTCAGGACATACCCATGTTTATTAAAATTCTAAGAACCGAATTTGTACAATGGTAATCATGACTATTTCTGTCTTTCACTTAATGCTTTCTCTATGTCAGACACTCTTATGAACATTAAGCATATATCATCTCATCTATTTTTTTGATATAGTATCTGCTGTTATCCCAAGTTTATGACTAAAACGAGGCTCAGAAAGGTCATCTAGCTGAACAAATGGAAAACTTGTATTCACCGACAGGCGTGTACTCTTGATTCTCAAACAGCCTTTGAGATATTTAGTGGTTGTCTATTCCCTGGTTCTGTAAAACGCAGGTATTATTAATATATACCTGATGATTCCTTTATTGCCTTCATTGTGGAGTGTGATCAGGTTGAAGAAGCCAGTGTGGATGACCTTACAACTTTGGATAGGAAAGCCCTTTTGCAGCAAGGTTATGCGGACAGACCTTACCACGCAGAGAGCAGCAGAAGGAAATCAGACGTGGTAAGCCACCAGCCATTCCATTTACTTGATAAGTCATTAAGTTATCTACCCTCCAAGACTTTACAGTTAGAAATGAATAAAGAGGCACAATGATTTTTGTATCAGGATAAATACCCATTAATATCTGAATTGAATTGAGTTCATAGTTTTTTATAAATGGTTTACCTGTGTTAGCTATGTTTTCTGAGGAAAAATTGTTTTGAATTATTGAGTTTGTGAAAATTTAGTTTACTCTGTTGAAAATATCAGTTAGTCACTATGTTGCTGTGTTTTGATATCACCTTCTTGCCACAAAAATAAGCCTAGTATTTTGGTTTGTTTTTGAGATTGTGTATTAATTATAGCTTTTCTCCCTTTGCTTTTCTACCTCCCAACCCTTTATATATATTATAAATATATTATATACATATTTCTATATTACATATACCATATATATAAACATACACACACACACACACACACACACACACACACAGAGAAATTTAGGCCAATTATGGAAAAGGCCAGGAGTCAAGTAAATTTTTTTAAAGATAAAATGAAGACTCTAGACATACACACATCCTTTAGAGTTTTAATATTAAATTTAAATTTACTTTTTTTTCATAAATCAGTCAGGTTAATGAATAATAATGAGGCCAGATCTGTTATAAATAGATAATTATCACACTTCTCTGGTGTCCTGTAGTAAGGGGCGGGGAGGGGGGGCGGAAGCTGCTTAGAGGTGGAGTTCTCTGATTTTCCATAACTGCCAAGAGATTAACACCTTAGACATCCTGTAAGGGCTGATAAAATACCAACATGGTAACTCATAGCTTGGAAAGCTGTGGTTTACATGGCTTAAATAATAATAAAGCAATATGCTTTACCCAGCTACGTGAGTGTTGTGACTGAAGGGGAGAAATAATCAAGGTATAGTAATTTGCTTGCTGTCATCCAAAATCAATGTGAAATTGTGCAATGTATTTCATCGTGGGGTGGGGAGACCTTTTTTTTTTTTCTGGTGGATATGAATCTATTGCAGCTCCTGCTTTATAACCACATAAGCAACTTTCTCTGCCTATTATTGTTCAGGTATTTGTGCTTAGTGAAATAGGAACATTACCAAGGTTTCCATAAAAATAACAAAAGCTACTCACAGAGCAATATTCTGTCCCAAGTAAGGCTAACTGTGTTATCTCCTGAAGTTGTGTTTGGAATGGATGTCACCAGTACCTAAGTCCCATGAATATTGTACTTGGCATCAACCAAAGTCTCCTGGGTACGGACAGGTTTCATTTCTTTACAATGGCATCATCAAGTAAGCCCACGGTTTACTTCCTTGCTGTAGCTCTTATGTGCATCTGTTTTGCCCTCCCTCCCCCCTCCCCCATCCAGGACAAGTGCATATGAGCGAACTTCCATGGCAATGAAATGAGTATCTATTGATATTCATAAAAAGGCCGGTGGAAGCATCATGATTTAGTTTCTAGCTACTTAGTCTTCATGTAAGTATAGAGCTGTGAGTTGTAGGAGCCTCTCCTCAAGCGCCTCTGCCACTTTTGCAGTGTCGACAGGTCCCTTGTAGTTTTCAGCTGCCCCCTGCATGCAGATTTCTAAATCAATGTTGACAGAAAGTCTAAACCTCCAGAAGCCTTAGACCTCAATCTGGGCTTCCTCATGGACACTGTGATAGCCACTAATCACTCTCTTCCTGCCTGCTTTTGGGTTTTACAACTGTGCTTTGGCCATTGTGAGTTTTTCTCCGTATATCATTTAAATATGCTTTAGTTCTTGTTTACTCTTTGTACCACCTTTCCGTATCATAAAGTACACATTGCCTCACTGAATTTCTATTTAATTGCTGCTTTGAATTTATTATTAAATAAACCTTGTAATGTCATGGTCTTTGATAATAGCACAGAATGTAGTTTCTGTATTAAGTGATATAAGCTCTATTTGAGAAATATTTGGATGTATGAATATTTCATCTTAAATTTATGCCAAATAAAAACTAAGCTTATTTATAAATCCATTTAGGTGATTGTGCCCATTTCTAGGTTTTTAAGGAGTTTTTATTTTTTATTTTGGTGCTATGGCTTTGGCATTCTCATTTGCTATTTTGTGTCTGTTTCAAATAAAATTAAGGTTTCAAAACCTTTACTTAAAACAGAACCATCATTTTATTTATTGGGAGTGATCAGTAGGGATGACAGGAATTACATTCTAAGATCAGAACATGCTTTGATTTGACTTCTTAAATTTAAACTCTTTCATCGACCTCTCAATTACGGTTGCATGATAATCTAACTGGAATTGAACGATTGCAAATCTTCCAGTTGGATATTTTCTAAAAAGTAGCAAAAAATACTTTAGGTGAGTTGGAAAGTGAGAAATAATGAGCAGACCGTTTTCATAAGCTTTTCCTTGAGCATTTCATAGAGATTTCCAGTGAAATATGATCATATCTGCCCCTATTTGATCCCTCCAACTTCTTCCCTTGTCCACAACAATCCCCCTCCCAATTTAATGTCTTTGTGTGTGTGTGTGTGTGTGTGTGTGTGCGTGCACGCTGCTGTTGTTCATATATGTATGGGTGTGGGGCAATCAGCTGGAACATGAGAAACCTAGCCATGAATACACTTTCAAACAAGAATGATTCCCCTTTCTCCAGCAGCTGGCAACTGCCAGCAGCTTCTTGGAAAGGGGGTGGGGGCCTGGAAAGCACTTTCCTCCTCTGTGCCAGAAGTTTGGTTGTCTTGTGGTAGGTCTTGTGCAGGTGTCTCTTGCTGTTCTGGGTTTACAAATACAGTAGTGATGCCATATCCAGAAGAAAGCACTTATGATAATAGTTTAATAAAAGCAGTAATCAAGAAAAAATTATTATTATTAATTCATTATATGCAGAGAAAATATTGTCACTTTTCTATGAGTTTTTTTCTTTTTACATTTATTTTTATTTATTATTATTTATTTATTTATTTATTTATGCATGCATGCCACAGTGAGCATCTGGTAGTCAGGGACAACATGCAGGAATCAGTTCTCTCCTTTCATCATGTGGGTCCCAGGGATTGAACTTGGGTCGTCAGGCTTGACAGCAGATGTCTTTACTTGATGAACCATCTCATCAAGCTTTCTTTAGGGTTTTGATGAAAATGGACTAATTTCAATAATGTTTGCCTTCTACTCTGTGACTTGTTTAGATAATTCTCCCTCCCCCTGCCCCCCCTCTATGTTGAGGCTCTCCCTGCAGCAATTTGAGATGGGGTTTGCAGAATGTCTCTGGGAAGCTCATAGAGAAAAGGCCTCTACCTTCTCCTTTGTTCTGACTGTGAAATGCAAGGCAACTTGTTAGAAATGTCTCATGATGACTACTGAAATTTAAGTGCGTTAATTTTTAGAGAATGACAATTTAAGATTTAATAATTGGAATTTAACATATTAATGATAGCAATCTATACTTAGGGAGAAAATCAGAAAAAAATTCATGTACATTTTAGACGTTCTGCTTTATGGATAATAAAATTGTTTTGATTTCATCTTCTCAGGAAACTGTGGCTATAGAGAAGAAGAAGCAGTCTGTTGCAGAGCAAATGATGATAGACCACTTATGCAGGTGAGCGCTAGTAACGCATAGCAGACCTCTCTATTCTGAAACTGTTCACTAAATAAGAAAATTTCCATACAAAGCAGCCATATGCCTGTTGATCAATGCTCAGCTGATAGTGGTTCCCAAACTTTATATGTATATATGTTTACACACACACATATGTGTGTGTGTGTGTGTGTATATATATATATATACATACATACATATACATGTATATATATGTATATACACATATGTATGTATATATGCATGTATACACACATTATATATGTATGTGTGTATGTATCACACTTTGAGATGAATAGAAATACTTAAAAATTCAGTCTAGGGAGATAGTTCAGGCTGTGAGCTGCTTGCCATGTAAACAGGAGGACTTGATTTAAATCTTCAGAACCCATGTGAAAAAGCCGGGCACGGAAGCAAGAACCTGTAATTCCAGTGCCGGGGAGTGATGAGACAGGAGGATCCTTGGGACTTGCTTGCAGCCAGCCTCGCTTACTTGGTGAGCTCCAGGCCAATGAGAGACACTGTCTCAAAAAGCAAGGAGGATGGCTCCTGAGGAATAACACCAGGTACAGGCAGGCAGGCACAGCTGCATGTGCACACTGGTGCACACACACGCTTAAAAATTCTACTTATTTTCCTAAGTATCTTTATTTAAACTACTTATTAATTATCTCCTGGCAACTTAATGAACATTTGAGTTATATATAAATTAGAGGACAATATTTGTTATTTCTTTCTTAGATGGTTAGAATGGCTTTCTAATGGAATGTATGCTTCTCTTGGGCACTGTAGGATCATTTAGAGTTACCTTCTATTCTATATTGATTTTCACAGGATATTTTTGTCATAGCACCTGTAGAAAACTTGGCTTTCAAAGATGTGATATCATTTAAAGAGTTAGTAAGAAATTAGGACTTTTCTTGAGCCAGTTGCTATGGTTTCCAAATGGTGATGAGCATCTTTTCTTTCCAGTAGGAACAAATACCTCACAGAATCAGAATCACTGTGGCACCCAGTGTGACTTGTGAACAGTCGAGAACTGTGAAACTAACTGTTAAAGATTAACAACCAATATTAAATTCCTCAGAAAGCTGTATGAAATATCACAGAAGGTGATCAATTGTAGAGAGGCGAGTACATCATCAAGGGAAAAATGAAAATTGTTTAATTTGGTGGCTATCCACATTGCTCAGCATATTCTATGTGCTCTAACTGCATGTACACCTGCATGCCAGAAGAGGGCATCAGATTTCACTATAGATGGGTGTAAGCCACCCTGTGGTTGCGGGGAATTGAACTCAGGACCTCTGAAAGAGCAGCCACTGCTCTTAACCACCAAGCAATCTCTCTCCAGTCCCCACCCCTTTTTTTCTTTTCTGTGTTTGGTGCTGGGGATTGAACCCAGGGCCTTACTTATGATGTGTTATTGCCAACAAGTTCTTTGAGGTCACTGTGTACAATGTGTTCCTTTCCTTTCATAAGAAATTTGGTGATGTCATGTCACTAGATAAAAGGGTTTCTCAGCTCTTGTCTTCTTGGCCCATCAGCAGTGTGTGTCTCAGTTGAGAACTTTCATCTTCTTGAAGCAACTTTCTCTTTTCTGCTTGGCTTTCTGCTTGCTGCACTTGATCGTTCTCTTCACAGCCTCTGTTCTCAGTTCTCGTTCATCCATAGTCATTAAATGTGGTAAACGAATCTCCTACATATTTGCTTCCTGATTTCAAACATGTTCTGTATCCCGATGCATCTTTTGTCTTCAAGATTTTGATTTAACTTTTTTTTTTTTTCTAATCCAAATTTTCTCACATGACCAAATCTGCTTTAATTTTCCTCCACGGCAATTCTATTCTTGAAATTATTTAGTCCTCAATTCCCAGTGAGTCCTTTGGCCCATTCTTTCTTTCATCTCCAATATCCACTTTGTCAGCAAAGACACAATTCTAGAAAATAAGTTTATTTATTGTGTTGCTGCCATTCCTGTTGCCATTTCCTATCTCCTGGGTAATTTCTTCTAGTCCTCGCTGGGTTCCACTGAGTCTTTATTAACCTCTCATTGGTTCATAACGAGCCCACTCGTGAGAGTGCAGTTATTGAAAGACAAGCCAGATCAAATCATCTGTCAACTCCCTGTCTCAGTCCCAGGAGATTCAATAATTCTTAGGTATTGGTTATATGAAATGTCAAAAACAAAATTCAGTAGCTAAAAGTAGTTTTTGTCCATATGTCTGTAGGGTAGCTGTCGAGGCTAGGCTTGGCTAATCAGATCTTACTTCTTACTTACTTAGACAAGTTGTATGTGAACCAAAGAAAGTACCTCAGTTCTAAGCTTAGATCTCAAGAATCTGCATGTATTTCCATTTGTGCTTTTGCAATTTTTCCAACTCTAAAAGAACATTGCTTGGCTCACCAACTAGTCTCTAGAAAAAGAATTCCTCTATAAATGCAGCTGGGTTACTCAGCAAGGAGCACTCTAGATCAGCAGATTTCCATCCAACTCATATTTGCCTGACTTAGTTTAATAAAGAACAGCAGAGCCATCAAAAAGTACATTCCATCTGGGCGAGGCCACGGCATGCGTGTGGATCAGAAGTGCTGACAGACCAGGGCCATGGCGGCACACTGTCTGGTCCCACCTTTGACATGTTCTCCAGTAGGAATCCACTCTTTCCCCTTCTGTCCTCCTCTCCTGTGTTCCAGGCACCAACTTGCTCCATTTCTAGACTATTCCAGGTCCCTCTGTCATCTCTGTTCCTTTGCATTATTTTCTTCTCTGAGTAGATGGCCTCTTCCCTAGAAATCTATGCTTTGTGCATTCACTTTATTTCATACTTTTACTTGGAAGTTGCGCTGGTACAACTTGCCACGGACACTGTGCTGTTGCTATAATGAAGCAGCGCAACCAAAACAATTTGGGGATGGAAGGGTTTATTTTGGCTTATGATTCCACATCACTGTTCATCACTGAAGGAAGTCATGACATGACCTTAAACAAGACGAGAACCTGGAGGCAGGAGCTGATGCAGAGGCCATGGAGGAGTGCTGCTTATTAGTCTGCCAGACATATCTTATAAAACATAGGACCACAGGTCCAGAAATGACCTCCCCACAATGGGCTGGGGCCTTCCCCCATTAATCACTAATTTAAAAGATGGTCTACAGGCTTGCCTGCAGCCTGATCTTATGGATGCATTCTCTCAACTAAGGCTCCCTCCTCTTCAATGACTCTATCTTGTGTCACATTGACATAATACTAAACAGCACAATCACCTAATAAGTAATTCATAACGTCTTTCTCATAGCTTCAAATGTACTATTTCTTCTTCCAATAGCCATCATGAATGTGTAGTTTACTTTGTAGTCTCTTACTTTATTACCTGTCTTCCTCTTTACAGCATGTTCTAGCGAAGGGCAGGGTACCTTGGGAGCCTTCCCACTGCACTGTTGCATTCACGTGGCCTGGTATAGTGGAATGAGTGAAAACTATAAAAGGAGACCAATGAGAAGCAGTAGAGCTGAGTCCGATGTTTAGTCACATGACTAAAGGACTTGTTTAGTCTTCTTGATTTTTGTCTTTGCAAAAGAACTTTAAAATATCTCACAACTCTAACATTCTGTGTATATGCATTTAACATCTAGCTGTAGAACTTTTGCATGTGTGTGCATGCATGAGAGAGGACGGGGGAGTTGGAGGGGAGAGAGGAGAGAGAGAGAAAAGAGAAGAGATGAGATGCTCTACAGGTAATTTTGGTAAGTTTTTTTGGTAAACTTTTTTCTTTTCTTTTCTTTTTTATTTCCTTTCCTTTTCTTTTTATTTTTTGAGACAGGATTTCTCTGTTGTAACTCTGGCTATCCTGGAACTCATGCTGTAGACCAGGCTGGCCATGAACTCACTGTGATCCACCTGCCTCTGCCTCCCAAGTGCTGGCTGCTTTTTTTTTTTTTTAAATTCTGGAAAACTTAAAAACTATCTTGATCCTTAGTTAAAACAATGGCTCATTGGTTTCACAAATAAAAATGATCTAAAGTATAGCGTAGAAATACTTAGATAGTTGTTCCTGCTATTGATGAAACTTATTCAGTTCATAAATCCTTCTACTTCTCAATTGGTATTTTGTCTTCATAATTTTGAAGGCTCTTGGTACCTTTTAAAAGTGTTTGCTCATTTGTAATTTTTAAAATTAATTAATTTATTTAGAGAATATTACATACAAGTACTGTATTTACATCATTCCTCTCTATCTCCTCCAACTCCTCCTGTGCGTCCCACCCCCTCACAAAAACTCACGACCTCTTATTCTTGGCACACACACACATACACACACGCACACTATAAACATAACCTGCTGAGTCCCTTTAGAGATGCTCGTATGTCTCACTTGGGATTGGATAATCTATCAGGGAACTCATTACTCAAGAAGACTGACCCTCCTTCTCTCAGCAGTTGTTAACTGCCTGTAGCTCTTTGTCTTACATGGGCCTTGTGAGATTTCCCCATCCATGATAGCATATTTGGCCATTTTTTCCGATCTTGTTTAGGCAACCGTATTGTTGAAATTTTATGGGTGTAGCTTTCCTGTCCCATACAGAAGACACTATCTCACAGGGGACATCCTGATCCTCTGGCTCTTACAGTCTTTCTGCATTCTCTTCCATGATGTTCCCTGAGTTCTAGGGATAGGGCTTGTGTTATAGATGGATCAATTGAGGTTGGGCATACCACAGCCAGTTAATCTCTGCAGTTTGACCATTGTGACTTTCTGTTATGCTCTTTTCTGAAAAAAGAAGCTTCTTTGATGGGGAAAAGAGATGCACTCACCTGTGGACATAAGGGTATTTAGTATAGTTAGAAACTATACTGGTTTAGGAAAGTGGTTTCTCCTAGGACATACACATGGCCTCATCAAACACGGGTAGTTAGCTAGGTTTACAGTCCCAGGATGAAGCCTCTCCTATTGATCCTTAAGTCCAATTAGACAACTGTTTATTAAACTCAGGCAGTAAGCGCCACTGTTGCACCTTTTGATTTATCTTGCCATTCTCATCATTGTTGTGGTTCATAGGCATTGGAGTCGGTAAGCACATTGATCACTTTTCTCCCTTGGCAGCTTGCATACTCTTTGGACTATAAGAGTTAGTCTCAGGGAGGAAGCTTCTAGGTCAGATCCAATTGGATTCCTCCAAGTCTTCTGACCAAAGTGTATGATATGTTCAGCAATATGGTCTTACCTTTACTGTCTAGGAGACAACCAAAGGCAAAGGCAATAGTGTTTTGGGAGTCTCTGAGTTCCTTTGGCCAGCATCTCAAAAGGGAGGTTCCCATGCTGGGTACTTATATTTTTGTTAGATAGTCTATCACCCCCAAGTGGCATAAGTTTATTAAAAATGTATGTTTATACATACACACTTATATATTATATGTAATATTAAGTAAACAGAATGATTTTCTATGGCCCTTTCAAATGTAATTAGAATTTGTCATGTTATTTTAATGATAAAACTAATCCAGATTTGTGACTTTATCGGAGAAGGAGAAAAATCCAGAGAATGCAAGATTTTAAAGGGCAAATAGATGTTTATATTTTGATTAAGTCACAGTTTCCAAATTAGGTGAGAAGGGCCGGTAGGAAAGCCTCCTGGACCTGGGTGATGATAGACCCAGACCACAAGTCCACGCCTGAAACCCATATGTGAACTAATCTCCTTTCAAACTGTAGTGTTGTTAGGGATCTTTCTGGTTAATGACCTCAAAATCAAATAGTTTCTTAGTTCCGCTAGTATTTCCAAATCGGTGTCTCTGCTATGTCTATTTCTCTTGTGCCTGAAACTAGACCCTTGCTATCCTTTACCTAGTCCATTGCAGTGTCTCAGACAGATTGCTATGCCTCTGTATCCATTAATATTCAACAATAATATGCAGTAAAGGGGGAATGGGAAGGTATAGGCTCAATTATTGAACCCCTACATAAAAAGTATGACAAATGTTTCTAGAAATATTTAATCCTCCCAAAAATTGTTTGAGAGAATGTCTTAATCATCTGCATTGCCACTGTGACCAAGGGAACTTAAAGAAGAAAGTTATTGGGGTTGTTCAAGCAAGCATGGTGCTGGAGTAGAAACTGAGCGCTTACACCCTTATCCTCAATTGGAAAGCAGAGAGAGCTAACTGGGGACCGGTAGGCTTTTGAACCCTCAAAGACCACCCTCAGTGACACACCTCTTCCATACTTCCTAATCTTTCTCCAAACACTTCCACTGTCTGTGGAACAAGCATTCAAATATATGAGCTTATGGGAGCCATCCTCATTGAAACCATGAAACACACAACACACACACACACACACACACACACACACACACACACACGCGGAGAGAGAGAGAGAGAGAGAGAGAGAGAGAGAGAGAGAGATAGATTATCTCTTTTATGAATGAAGAAGTGAGTTTTACTGAAGAAGCAATGAGTGAACTGATCGATGGGCTCATATATTTGATTTTTGTGGGTGATATACATGCATGTAGAGGCCAGAAACTGATCCTGAGTGTCTTCTGAAATGGTCCTTCATCTTGGACTTTCGAGACCATTTTTCAAGGAGCCTGAAGCTCACTGATTAGATCAGCTAGTTGGCCAGTGATGTTTAGGGTTCTTCTTGTCCCCATCCCCTTCAGCTCTGGGGTTATAGATGCATGTCACCATATCCAGCTTTTATGAACTCTTAGGGATCTGAACCCAGCTCATGCTGTTGATGAAAGCGCTTAACTGACTGAGATGACTTCCCAGACCCTTGTATTTTTCTTTACAGGAAATCATGTCCTGCTTGTCTATACTTCCCCATCCAAGTTCTGTTATAGTGCTTATCACTTATGCTCTTGCGATGGCTAGTCTGGTTGTCAACTTGACATACCCAGGAAGAAGGAACCTCCACTGAAGAACTGTCTCTAACACATCGACCTGCGGGCATGTCTGTGGGTCATTGTTTTGATTGTTTGTTAAGGGATGTAAGGGAGCCCAACCTTCTGTAATGGGTCCTGGACTGTAGGTGAGCCTGAGCCTGGGAGAAAGCTAGTAAATAACCCCTCTTTTGGCTTCTCTTTCAATCTCTTGCTTTGGCTCCCCTTGATAATGAACTGCAAAGTGAAAGATGAAATAAACCCGTTTCTCCCCAGGTTGCCTTTGGTCAGAGCTTATACAGAAACAGAAAAACTAAATAAAACAAGTCTTATTTACCAATATTTCTCCGTGTTCTCAGAAACCCTCAAAGCATCTGCTTAAAGAGCGCTGAGAGAAAGCCACGAAGCTCTTATCTCCCATCATAATTCCTAGGTGTTCTCATGTTCTGTGTGTATGAAAATACAAATAGCTGTACTCACTTTTTTATGGACAGTATCTTTAATAATTAAATACACTCATACATGACAAACATTATTCCGACAACAGGGCAAACTGCCGTCTGGTGTTTGACATTTTCCAACTGGTCAAAAATAGGTGAGCACGCATTTTGTGATGCTAGACATCCAACTTTGTGTCCCCTGCTTAGGGCTGTCATCAGCGATCCAGAACAAGGTTTAAGCACTGAGGAACAAGAGAGTTCTCATGTCTCTCCAGACTCGGAGAGGGTGCCGCTTCGAGTTAGGAGACGAACTCTGCATGAAACAAAGTAAGGAAAGCTCAATGATGTAAAATTAGACATGCATTGTTAAAATATATTTCTGTACTTTACTGAATAAATTTTCATGTTTTTAAAACCATATAAAGAGAACTAAAAGGTTGGGCATTTAATATCTCGGTGTTGTCTCTGTAAGAATTTTTTTTTTATTCTACCCTCTTTGCGTTCTAATTTTTTACATTTATAATTTAAAAGAGAAGTCAAGAAATTTCAGGATAATATATGTGAACATGACTAATATAATAATTTAGACATCTCTGCCTGAGGATGGGGTCCTGGCTAAATCAGATTTATGTAATATACAAGACTCCATTTGCAGGGTAAAGGGCCACCATCCTAGATATGCCCAGCCTCTTAACTAGTCCACTTCTTTCTAGAGCCATAGGCAGGGAGTCATGCCTCTGACACATGGGTCTTGGGGTCATATTAGGTGTAGCCATTGATGGGGACTTTTCTATCCCTTTGGCATAGCCCACTGAACTTTTCAATGCCTTCACCGACATTTGCCATTCAGCCTTAGATTTTGTAGGATGTCTACTGTGCTGTGTCTTTTCAGACTGCTATAAATGTTTGCATTACATTTTTTTGTGTCTCATTCTTAGTTTATTGTTTCCATACATTCAGTATTTGAGGGACGATGTGCTAGATTCCTATTGTTACAGTAACACATTGCTACAGGCAGTATCTTAAGCAACACAAATTTATCCACTCAGTTCTAGAGTCACAAAGTCTAAAAGCAAGAAGCTGACAAGTCTTCATCTACAAATCTCAGGAGAGAATCCATAGTTTCATTTTTCACAGCTTCTAGAGGCTATCTGTGTTCTTTGGTTCATGTCTTGTCCTTCATCTTTAAAGCCAATAACAACTGTAAGGATTTTACGATACCACACCACTTTGACACTTCTTTGTAGATAAAACTTTAACACACACACACACACACACACACACACACACACACACACACCCATATGGTTGTGTTGAACCTACTGGAATAACTCTGATACTCTTCCTATGTTCAGATCTTCAACTTAGTCACACATTCCAAGTTTCTTTCATTATGTATGGCTAGAATATCCACATGTTCTAAGCATGAGACTACGGTATCTTGCAGGGGCAACCATGATTTATCTATGTGTATATCTAATATATACACTGTGTATTTAATATATCTGCTGTATATCTTAATGGTTTCCTTTTAAAGTAAACTGAAGTGAGACATGCTTCCAAACAATGCACAAATTTTAAATTACAGGATAGGAATCATGACAAACAGAATGATATTCATGTGTCAAACTCCCACATGGAGAAACTAAACATGGGCAGCACCTCCTGTGCTGTCTCTTGATTCTTACCCACTTCACTGCCGTGCCATGCTAGCATCTGTGTCCTACACAACAGATTCAAATGGTTGGTTAGGAACGTTACAAAGGAGAAATAAAAATTTGGTCTCTATTGTTTCTTTAAGAAAATTTAATTTTAATTATATGGATGTGTGTATTTGTGTGTGAGTATGGGCACTTGAGTGCCAGTGCCCACGGGGGCCAGCGAGATGAAGTTACACAATTATGACCAAGTGAGCATGCTACAGGGAATCATAATTGGGTCCTCTATAAGAACAGCACATGCTCTTAACAGCTGCTCCGTCTCTCTAGCCCCTTTGTCTAGTTTCTTTTATTCCCACTATACTATCTATCTGTTTGTCTGTCTGTGTCTTTTTCATCATAATTATCATCATCAGTGTAATGCGGTGTTTTATAAAGACTCTCAATGAAGTATGTCTGATTTCTTTCCTCAATATAATCTGTAGGATATTGTCATTTATAGTTGTTTTTCTCATTGCTGTTCATTATTCCATTATTTAAATATATCACAGTTTACCATTCACAGATGCTAACATGGCTGGTGACTTAAGAATTGTACTGTCGTGAACTTGCTTGTGAATATCTTCTGGTAAACACATGTACTCCCTTATGCTGAATGTATACTTAGTCTTTCTAGACTGTTTAATATGCCCATGTTCAGCTCCACAAGACACTGGCAAATAGCATCACCAGTGGTCTAATTGCTGTACATGTTTGCCAGCACTTGGTGTTGCCCGTCTTCATTGTGTTTCTCCTGCTGGATGTGTATTGGTGATTTTATTTTGCATTTCATTGGAGACTAATGGTGCTGATTAGTTTTCATGTGTGCATTGTTCATCCAGGTGTCCTCATGTGAAGTTTGATCTATTTATCAATCTATTATTGCATTGTGAATGTCCTTCGTATCTTCTTGTAAGAAATTTGAGCTTATTTGAAAGTAAATATCACCCTGAAGTTAAATTTTCCTGTGTTACATGATTTGTAGCCTGTTCTCCAACTCATCTATCTTTGCATCCCTTTATAACAAAATACACGCAGCTTGTTTAGATCCAGTCCAGTTCAGGAAGATCCCTTGGGGTTATTGGTTAGGACTTTCAGATCCATGGCTTCTCATTCTTTTGCTTTCCTTAGAGGAGGAGGAAGGGACTCTGCTTCTTACACTGGCAACAGGATTGACCTGTGTAGTGGAGCCTTCTCTCTTCTCTTTTCTCTGGAGAAAGCTTCCTGCAAGCACATACATTTCATTCTTGTACTGAACACTGCAGTTTTCTCACCCATAAAAAGGAGCAGTAATTCTGCATAATTCTAGTGCCAAACACTTAGCCTATTATTGCTTCATGCCTAAACCACACTTCCTACCAACTTTGTCAATGACATCATTCATCTTTGGTATTCAATGTGCTTAATTCCTTTTGAACTGGTTCAGAACTTATATAGAGAAATGTCTGTGCTACTTACTGGGCACCTGGAACCCAATGTGTAAATATATATTTACTGATGTCCCTTTGTGATGACTCCAGGCTCCTTGATGCAGTTGCTCACCACTAAGAAATAATACATTGTAATGGTTAGAGTAAGGTTGTTTTCCAGATCTGTCATGTACTCATATGGCTATAAGCAACTACTTATCCTATCTTCTGTAATAAATATACTTATTAATTGGGGAGAATAGTGCTTACCTCATAGTTTTATCGCAAGTATTAAATAAGTCAATGCATAGTAAGGTGATTTAATAGTGACCAGTGTCTACAAAGTCCTTAATAAATGGTATAGCTGGTATTCTTGCTGCTGTATTCCCAGCATTTAAAGTCTGGAAACATAGTGGGTGTTTGATGACTGCCTTAGTACCAGTACATTACATTGACTTGAGATGAGGAAGCCTTCATGTCTCCTCTCTGTGTTCCCAAACTCTGACTGGGTTAGGAGGCTATTGTTTCCTACCTCCAGCTTCCTTTCTGTGGGAACTAGGTGCTACACGGGGGAGCTATACCCATTTTCAATGACTGCTGCCCACGTGCTTTCTATGATCCATTGCAATTTTCATAAAACTAGATGAACAGTAATGATGCAATTACTGACTCATCTGTGAAGACAAAGGGCATCATTAAGTATAGGGTATCAGCGCGCACGCACTCGAGTTTTGCTTTCATATTTTAAAGACTTTTGGGGCCAGGAGACTTCAGAGGGTCAGCAGTGCTCTCTGTAGACTATGAGGATGTGTAGTAGATATCGCCCAGAGCTGAACTTGGCTCATTTGTCCAGCACTCTTTCCCACTGATGTTTCAGTAGGGCCTAGTGTCTGCTGCCTGTAACAGAAGAGCTGGCTGTTGCGGCTAAATGTGTCGGGATTTGTTTTCCTTTGTAACTAGCTGCTTGGAAGCAGGCATATGTTGGTTTTATTCTACGGCTCAGCGATGCTGTAGCTCTGGGTATAGCAGCTTCTGTCATCACAGTCCCCTTGGTGATCGTAGGCAGAGATCTCTGCCCACCCTCCTATCTCAGCAGGACAAGGACGAGTTTATTGGTAAAACCGCCTCTGTTGGTCATAATCACAAGCGCTAAGAAACCAAGTGCTATTCTGGGAGGAAAGCAAAAGAACAGGTTTAGAAATGGCTTTTGAGCTGTTGTGCAGGCTCAGCTCTGCAATCCCAGCACATGTGAGGCCAGCATAAATTAGTAAGGGCATAACAGAAAAGGAAAGGAAAGGAAATAGGAGAAGGGAGGGGAGGGCAAGGATGGGAGGAGAGAGGAGGCAGGAGAGAGAGGGACGCCTCAGACAGCCCTGCAACAGTGCTGGCTGCACGGTGTTCAGTGCCCATCCTTATGGCACCATCCCCTTCCAGGAGTTGGCATGAGGAATGTATATTGTATAGACTCAGGGTACTATGTCGTTTGTGTCTTTATATATTCATAACCTGAATTTTAATTTTCATCTTTAGTCTGTGCTATTTCAAAATATTGCTATAGCCCCTTGGTGCCGTTGTCATTTATATCAATTGCAATTGCTCTAAAATAATTACTTACTAAATGTGTTTTGACAGGATAAGAACCAACTCCACATTAACAGAGAATGACCTTTCTCAGAAGGTAGAATTTGATGGGAGGGTCTTATCAAGGTAACTGTCGTTTTATTTTATTTTTTGACTTTCACGATTATAATAATATATTTCTTTCATGGAAATGTCAAGACAGATAATTTTTTTCCCCAGTGCTGAGAAATGTGAATTTTTGGGTTTTGTAATTTTAAGAAATAGCTATTATTGTTATATAAAATGGACATTGTGAGACAAATATTTTAATTAAGAACATTTAAAATTTGACCTTCAAAGTCTTTCGAAAATGTTGAATAAATCAGTGAATTACTAAGAGAAGTTTCTAAACTATTTAGAAGTTAATTTTTATATCAGATGGATAACTTAGTTTTAATAGTTTGAGTTAACAGATTACTAATAGAGCCAATGATGAGGAAGACAGCTTTTAAATGTTTTACTTCAATCTCATAAGCTTTGCGAGCTCGGCATTTTAAAAAAGGCCTTCTGCTTATCTTAAGTCTCTGTTAATTACCAACTCACGTTGGGACAGAGCTGGATGCTCACCACTGTTAGATTATATCTTTTTCTTTATCCAAATCTAACTCAATTGTAACTTTCTGGAAGCTGTAGCCTATTTCCCATAAATGTGTGACCCTTACTCCCTGCCTCACATTCAGGAACTTACGTATTGCCACTGGAGGCATAAGATCTTATTTTATTACTTAATAAAAAAAAATCTACTGTATTTTAAAATCATTGGTTTCATCTTGTTTTTATAGAAATGGACGTGATGCCTGCAGGGAACTGATTGGGTTTTTCTTTACCCAAAACCAGTCCCTAACTGTGTATGAATATCGGAAATTTGGGAAAAACAGGTATGCTCTAAACCAGTGTCAGAACACTAGAGAACTGCTTCCAAGAGGAACTGAATGACTTCATTCTATTGTTGTTGTTCAACTTCTAGAACAAACGTGCTTCCTTTTATTAAAAAAGACATTTACAGCCATCAGTGTGGACGAAGAAAAGGAAAGCAATACCAGCTTGGTGATTTCTACACTGTAAGTCTGTGTGTGTGCTTGCTGGCACTTAACACCATGTGACTGACTATATGCCTCTCTCTGGTGAGGAGCAAGGTCCAGTTTATTTTCCTGATCAGAGACATTTGTGTGAATGGCAAATGGTTGATGTTTCCCAAGAAGGTTCTGTCTCCCAGATAAAACTTGGAGTTTCATACAATGTATCTAAATAACCCCCCCTTCCCATCCCTCCCTGTTTCACCCTCCCATCCCTGTGCTCTCAAAAAAAGAAAGAAAAAAGAAAAGGAAAATTAAGTCAAGCTTGTGTGGCAGGAGCATGGGATGCTGGGCTTCACCATGGTTCTTTGGAGACAGAAGGGTCTATGATTGTGAACTTTGACCTGACCTATACTAGCCCAAGATGAAACAAGACAGAGTTCAACCTGAAGTTGGGCCTTACTGCCCAAACCTGGGCACTGAGCAGGCTCCCTGTTATCTTGCAGGCACTGGGGCATCCTACAGGCTACCCAACATCTCACAGGGACCAGGGCCTCCTGCAGGCAACCAGTCATCCCTGGGGACCAGGACCTCACACAGGCACCCAGATATCTAGCAGACACCAGGACTTCCCACAGGCATCAGTGCCTTCTGAAGAATTCTTAAGCATAGTATTTATTTTCCGTAAACACCCACACACTGTTTCTTAATGGGGACTGTTGCCAAGAGATCTTATCTCTTGATACTTCTGAAGCTCTCTGTTCAAGGCCTGTTTTGGGTAAGAGGCTACCCAGTAGCACTGGGAGTAAGACTCCACCTAAAAAGGTACTTGATTTTCTCTGTAGAGTGAGTGGCACTGTCATCCGGAGTTGTGACTACATAATAGCCTGTCTTCTTGTGACTCTCCCATCTTCCTCAGTGTGCTGAGTTTTTAAATCACTAGGGCCACACATGATTACAATGAAGCATTCTCTGTATCAATATATATTATATATATATATATATATATATTCTCACATTCTAAACATTGGAAGTAGAATACCAAATAAGTTAGAACCATTCTTTGCTTTGTGGCAATTGCAGCATAATGGGAATCAGTTGGATAGGAACCAGGTTGGAAAAGCAGTAGATCCAATTCTAGGGGCTGTACAAGGTCCTAGAGAAAGTGCCATCTGAGCTTAATTAAGGACCAAATGAGGGTACAGGAAAGACTTCGAGGTGGAGAAGAACACATACAAAGAACAAAGGCAGGAAAGTACATGAATTATCTGGAGAAGTGAAAGTCAGTTTAACCAGTATTATAAAGCAGGGATGAAATAAAGTAGACTTGGGCTGGGGAGATAGTGCCATTGGCAGAGTGTTTAATCTTTGAAGCAGTAGGACCTGGGATCAAATTCCAGAACCCATGTAAGAAGTTCAGGATTTGGTAGTATACACTTGTAGTTCTACTGCTGGGATGACAGAGACAGGTAAATCTTAAGTTTATTGGCTGACATAGCTTAGACTGCTTGGTAAGTTCTAGACCAGATAAAGACCCAGTTTCATTTTTAAAAGGTGGATAATACATATGGTATGCTACCTGAGGATGTCCTCTGACCTCCACACATAAGGAGGCAGCTCTACTCATCCCCCAACAACTAAATAAACTTTAGCCTTACATTAAAGAACAATATGTAATATATCAGGGAGTCACTGAAAAGAGGATATGGGTAGAATGGAGAGGCTACATGATCAGATTTGTAATTTAGAACTATCTCCCCGATTTCAATGTGTGGAATGATTTGAAGATCAGGTTGGATGGATATTCGTCTAGGAGAGAACTCATGGCACCTTGACAAGCAGGTAGCAATGACTACAAAGGTAGCTGGAAAAAATATTCTTAGGAGATACAACCACTAAGGTGTGATGACCAAGTCAGGAAGGAGTGAAGAAGGAAGAAACGCGACACATCTTAATCTTGGGTTAAATATACCATGTCCACCACATTCATACTTGTCTCTTGATGTCTGGAGAAAGTCAGTTTGTTTGGACTCCTCTTGTGCAATCCTAAAATAATGTGCTTGAAGGTGACGGTTACTGCCAGTTCTGAGCTGCCACTGTTGCAATCCAGTGTAGATGTTCTACTCTTACCCTCCCGCTTTGTATGAACCAAATGTGAGAATGTACTTCCTTCTTTATCCCATGAAAGTAAGGAAGAAAGAAAGTAGAAAGGAGGCATGACTGGGGAAAGGGAGATAAAGAGGCAAGAAGGAAGGGCGGGAGGAAGGAAGGTATCACCCATACATCTGATACTTTGTGTATATAGTAACATTTTGAAAGGTTGTCACCATAGGTTTATATACCACAGAAGTTTTTGAGTGCTGTCTCCCCCTTGATGTCCACCTTTCCAAGAGTGGTTTGTGATTCTGGAGGATGACTTCCCTTGGTCATAAACCTAACAATATATATCTAATAAGAATTTATATGCACATTAAAGGGAGGAAAAATGCCTACATAACAGTTATTGACTTTTTTAAAATAACCTCCAAGAAGGATGAAGGGGATGAGTACTTATTTCCCTTATTCTCTAGAGGAAGAATGAAGCCTCTTTTATTTGGTTGCCTTTGTCCAGACATTGGTCACAGAAGTATGTGAGTAACTCTGAAATCAGAATAGTAATTCTCTAGTCTGAGTTAAGAATTTTTGGTAGGAATGTTGTCATCAAAACTGTGATGTTCTAATTAGGTTAAATTTTAGTTTTGTAGTTTATTGATGTCTATCATCTAAATACCAGGTTATGATCAGTCTGCTAGAGTTTGCCAGGCTACATGGCATCTTTCTGTGAACCAAGAACTCTAGTTCTGTATTTGGGGATTGTATTAGTTTTTTCTCCCATTGTTTTGATAAAATTACAATGACAAAAGTAACTGAAGGGAGAGAAGGCTTATTTGGCTCACAATTCCAGGTCACAGACAGCATCCCAGGGAAGTCAAGGTGGCAGGAAGCTGCATCTGTCAGGTCATATCCTCAGACAAGAGCAGAGAGCAGCAAACTAAGGCATGCATGCCAGTGTTCAACTTGCTTCTTCCGCTGTTAGATGTCCCAGGATCTCCTGTCCAGGGAATGATGCTGCCCACAGTGGATGGGTCTTCCCTCAAGCTTAGTCCCTCTCATGCTCACAGGGCAGCCTAATACAAACAGTCCTACATTGAGACTCCTTTCCCAGGTGCTTCTGCATTACGGTGAGTTAACAAAACTAACCATCAAAGGGATTGGCACAATTAGATGGATCTCATGTCATATTTTTTGTGGTTCTTATTTAAAGTATGAATTTTCTTTTATTCACATGGATTGTTGTATAGAACTGTACTGTGTCAGTTTTTTTTTGAAATTCATTTTTATATAGTATTAGCTGGACCCATGTAGTCCCCAAATATTCTTCAGATCTACATGTTTTGGCCACCATTAGAATATCCCAAAGCAACTATAATAAAAACCAACTCTCTTGAATCAGAACGAGTTGTATTTTATTCTTGGATACCTTCTAGCTTTAAAAAGATTGTCTGTTCGTTTCCTCAGGGTGCGACTTTGACATTTTTGAGCTGTGATCATCCTAACCTCCCAAAGAGCATAAAAGAAAATACATTACTTAAACTTCGAATTACAAATATTGATCAAATAACTTTGAATTCTCTGAAGTAAGTCAAATGCATTTGTCATTTTGAAAATAAATGAAAACACTATATTTTATATCTTAAAAGGAGTTTCTTTCACAAAGCGTTTACACTTTAGGTTTATATTTTACAAATAATAGCTATGTATATCTACTTATCTTTTATATTATAGTCAAACTTCATGCTGGAAATTAAAAATTTGAAATTGTTCTATTTTATAATAAAGACGATTTATTATTTTATCTTTGAAATTTTGCTAGATACTATCAAAGTGGTACTTTAAAAGATAGGCTATCAGTCCAGTATTATAACCATTTCCTGTGTCGTTGTTATGACTTTTATAACATAAAAGCCATGGTCCTATGGTGATAATATTCATTTATTGACAATGTAGTGGAAAAATGATGCTGTAAATAAGAAAATGTTATTTTAAATAATAGAAATACATGCTCTTCTTGTTAAATGTTTCTTGACACTAAATATGATTAAAATGGTAATAATTGATGTTTTGTATATATATTAGGAAACATAGCCTACAATCTAGCTATAAGAATAGTTACTTATTAGCGCTCCTTTGTGGCTTTAAAAGTATTTTTACAGTTTATGCTTTCTAAACTGAAACTGCCTTTAAATTTAACAGTTACAGTTAAGTATTTAAAAACATCAAAGCAAGTATGAAAATTAATATCTTCAAAGGCTGTGGCTATTTTATAGCTCTGGAATTAATTCTCCATGGAATCAAAAGCAGTGGGCAGCAGTGGATGTCTCTCACCTGTGCTCCTCCATGTCTGTTTCAGAGCATCTTTGAGCCTGGAGTGGGGAAGTGCTGCTTAGAGCGTAGTGAAACACTTTGCCGGGAGGCTTTTTTGTGCTGTGCAGCCTTTCTTATGGTTACAACCTTCTTGGACTTCTTGGAATAGCCTGGTGGGAGGTATTTAAGAGAGAGTGTGTCCATTGGAAGGACAGTTGGGGTGGAGAGAGGGGAAGAGTGAACACTAGGTTGAGTAGTGTCAGGGAAGAGTAAGCACAGAGTTGGAGTCAGGAAAAAAAATGAGCTCCAAAAGCTGATGCTAGGAAAAGCAGGCAGAAACAAGGCTCAGATAAAGAAAGATAGTTCTAGAGAATAAGAAAGAAGGCAGACAGTTGCTGGCAGGCACAGATAATGACAGCTAGAAGGGGCTGTAAAAGTTTCTCCTTCCTTTCCTTTCCTTCTTAAACCTTTGAAGCTGAGAGGAGTTTTAAAACATTTACAAGTTAGGAAAAAAGTTACAACTTAGGATCTCTCTCTCGGTAACTGCTAGTTGATGCTGAACCCGAGAGGCTGGAGTTTTGTTAGGACTGCAGTAACTAGTGAAAAAGTAACAGTTATGAAAGCTTCAAAACTTAGATTCAGAGCTTAGAAAGGGCTGTAGCCTTTAAGACCCCAGATCAAATGGCAGAAAACAGCCATATATACCATTTTATAAGAAAACCCCTTTACATAGAGTATCTGTTTTCACTTGCAGAACCGCCTTTGCAGAACAAGAAGAAGAAGACACAGTCAGTCAGGAGGCGCATGATCAGGGGGTGCTGCAGGCCATTCAGGGTATGCTGTGTTTTCTCTACTCTCAAGTACTATTTATAGCTTTCAGCTCTTTGCCTTGTCTTCAGTTAAAACAGTATTTTTTATACTGCTAAGTTTTATAGACTTTGATTTATATATTTTTATTATTTAGAAAGTACACATATATACTTTCTAAAAATATTATATATTTTAATTATACATATGCATATATATGTATATGTGTGCGTGTGAAATATTTTTATGGGGCTGGAGAGATGGCTAAATAAGTAGGAGAGCTTGCAGCTACACCAGAGGTTCTGAATTTGGTTCACAACACCCACATCAAGTAGTTCACAACACTCTGTAACTCTACCTCTAGGGGATCTGATGTCCTCTTTTGGCCTCTATGAGCACCCATAAGCATGTGTACATGCACCCATACACAGACAACAAAAATAATACATACATAATTAATAAAATAAATCTTGACACACAAATATATACATAATTAATAAAATAATATTTAAAATATTTCCATGATTTCTTCTGTATTAATGGTAGTAAGTAAAATGCATGTGAATTATAATAATTTTAGAAATACCAGATAAGATGCGTTTTAGTTAAAAGCTAAATAAAATACAAAATTAAAATTTTTTAAAAATCCTTAATTTTATTTTTTTATGTGCATTGGTATTAAAGTGTCAGATCTCCTGGAACTGGAGCCACAGACATTGTGAGCTGCCATATTGGTGCTGGGAATTGAACTCAGGTCCTCTGGAAGAGCAGTCAATGTTCTTAACCACTGAGCCCTCTCTCCAGTATTTGAACATTTAAAAAATATTTATTTATTTGTATATATGTGTGTTTCTCTGTGTGGACACGTATGATACAATGCATGTGTGAGATAAGAGGACAACTTGCAGTTTTTTCTTTCCTGCAACTTAAACTAATGCCATTATCAGGATTGGTGGTAGGTACTTTTACCCACTGACATATCTCCTTGGGCCAAGAGGTATCTATCTATCTATCTATCTATCTATCTATCTATCTATCTATCTATCTATGCATATAACTAAAATCTACATTATCTAATATTTCTAAAATTATTGTTGTAATTCATATATATATATATATATGTATATATATATATACATATATATATATATATATATATATATATGTATTCCCACTGTAGCTCAGGTGGCTCGGTGCTCACTGTCCAGACCAGGCTGTCCTGGAACTCATAGCAGTCCTCTTGCCTTCAACTCCAGAGTAATGGGACTACAGACATGAACTGCCGTATTCCTGTTTTATGCCTCAGACAATGTGCTGAAGGGACTGGTGCTTGACTATATGTCTCCAGTTCATTTTCTATTGCATGTGTTCTGATGTCTGTGAACAGACATGCCCTGATGTTCAGAACAGATCCTGCTGTTCACCAGACATGCAATTTTGTGTCAATCCCTTGCAATTCTTCCTTCACCTCTCAGTGAGGATAATGTCTCTTTAATTTCTCTAGAAGCTGGAAGGACCAAACTAGATGTAGATAGACTAAATAAAAACTTTTTACAAATTTCCAAGGCTCTGTCTTATAACCAGTGCAGTATACTAGCTCTCATAAACAATTCCTTTGTTGGATTTCATAGTCTAGAAGGGAGAAAGGTCTAGAATAATTTACAGAAGTCATTATGTGCTTCTAGAACTTTTATGAATTCTGAGATATTATGCAAGATAAGACATTCATATTAAGAAAGAGAAGCTGACATTGATTTCTTGTTGTCGTTGTTGTGTGATTTTCCTGGCATCAATTTTGTAGTTCAGCTAGGGCAATTAAAGATGTAGGGAAGAGAGTGAAGATACGGGGGCAGTTAGATAAATAGTTCTAGAGAAGAGAAACTAGGCTTTTATTTGCAACATTTAGATTATTATGAATAAAGAGAAGCATTAGTTTTCTGTGTGTAAAATGTAACACTTTCACCACACAGTGGTGCTGGAGTTCTGGCGTATCGTGGACATGCAGTTGTGTCTGACATCGTTTTTATTAAAAGAGCTCTACTTTCCACAGCCTTTTGTCAGTCGAATGCATGTTTTCACTGGATGCTCACATCCCTCATTCCCATCATTATAAACTTATTTTCTCAAAAGAGAAACAATTGCCGCTTGATAGCTTTGTGCAGAAAGGCAATTAGCTCCCATGTCTCCTTTTATTCAACAGATAAACTAAAAGAACAACTACACAAGAGAGGTGTCCGTATTTTGACTGGATTGGGAAAATATTTTCTACGTTTGGACAAGGAAAGAAATGGGCTCTTAGAAAAGAAAGACTTTCAGCAAGCTCTGAAAACCTTTCACTTAGAAGTGTCTGACCAGGTATGTACCACATGCCATTTCCTGTGGTGGGTGTCCTGTTATATAGCTTTGTTCTCTTTTCTAGTGAAATTTTAACAGTTCATTTGTTTCCCTTTTAATGTCCTAATATCAATGTTAAGTCACCAAGCAGCAAGTCCCATTGATTTGGAAAAAAAAAAAAGACATTCATTCCTTCATCATATGTTTCTGAAGGGCTTAATAGCCAGGCATGTGCTAACCTCTGAGATGACATACTCTCACTCTCATAGTTTTTAAATGGAAGAAAATGGCTAACACATCAGACAGTGTACTTTGAACACATGTGGTGCTGCTCAGTTCCAGGCCATGTTATCAGGAAGTAGGTGGAAGAACAATGAGAAAGAATTAACTGCCTACTGTCCTTCTCTACCCTTGGCCAGTTAATTCTTTCTCAATGTTCAAAACCCAACCTGGGTGCATTCTCCACCGGGAATCTTGCCATGGTCTCCCCTCTCCTTCCTGATCTATTGTTAGGGTGGCATGAAAGCTTAAATAAAGAGTTACATGGGAATTTTCTTTATCAACTATAAAATTATGTGTCAGTGTGACATTGTGTAACACTGTTGGGACATAATTGCCTTTTGATTTGATGATGACATTTAAGTTTGTGGCCTCTCCAGTGATAACAAACCAGGGACCATCCACCTTCACATCTTCCTCTCGCAGATGAAAAAAAAAAAACCCAAACAAACCAAGAATAGGAAATTAAAATGTCATGGTATATTTTTTTGTTAAACAAGCAAGTAACCCTAACTGGTAAGAGGACTTGTGTCTAGATAATCTGGCCCTGTGTATTACGGGAAAATGCTGAAATCCATTAGTGCTTCTGTATTTCTTTATAAAATGTTTATAGCTAGTGAAAAAGACTATAATTATCTAAGACTTCTGTCTTAGTTACTTTTCTAGTGCTGTGACAAAATACTGTGACTGAGGCAATTTACAAAAGAGAGCATTTAAATTGGAGCCTCTTAGTTCCCCAGAAGTCGAGAGTCCATGACCCTCATGGTATAGAGCATGGCAGCAGGCAGGTAGGCATGTCACTGGCATAGTAGAGATCGTACAGGTTGACACAACAACCATGAGACAGAGTGAGAGAGCTAACTGGGAATGGCATTGTCTTCTGAAACCTCAAAGCCCACGCCTAGTGACACATCACCTCCAACAAAGCCACACTTCCTAATCCTTCCCAAACAGTTCGACCAACTGGGAACCAAGCATTCTAAGAAGGCTAACCTAAGAATGTAAGTTTCTTCCTTTCTTATGTTTTATTTTATTAAAAACCTAATCTATTAATTATTTTTTGTGGTGTTTGGAATTAGTCTCAGGATCTCATACATGCAAAGTTAAGTATTTTTCCATTGATATGCATGTACAGCAATCTCACACATTTAACTAGTATTCTTATTTTGCTTCTTGTTATAACACTCATGCAATATATATGCTCATGCAATCATAAGAACTTGCAGGAAAATATGAGAATAATATAAAAGAATCACTGGTTTGGGTCTCACTGTGGAAGTAGAACATGTTTGTGAAAAGACATAGTCATTCTCTGTGATTTTAAATAAAAAGTGACATACTCCACAAAGAGCCAAGTTTATATAGAAATGCTATGAATGAAGTTAAAACTCTAACTGAAGTAGTTTCCATTCTGAACCATATGTAGACAGTCATACAAACTTGTTGCCACTTATGTGGCATTATTCAATTCTTGAAAACACTTCTTCCGAGCCTTCAGAAGTTCTTTTAAGTCTGGTATTCTTTGAGTTAAGTGAACACATTTGTCTCCTATCTACTTTACTCATGATATGTAAAAAAACTCAGGCTTAGTTTTAACTCAACTGCACATACTCATTTTTTCCTTAGTAAAACGTGAGGCGTTTTGACATGCAAAAGCTATATAGATTATTGACTCCTAAGAGGAGGCAGGGTAATTTGAATTGTAGTTTTTTTTTTTATTACAGTTTTATTTGAAAAAAGTTAGGAAGTAGAAGAGAATAATTTTTGAGTGCTTATTTGCCAAACTGGGTGTTTTATTTACATTTTAATTTAAAACTAACAACTTGTTAGAAGCATTGAAATTATATCTGTCTGAGTTTCAATAGAAGAATACTGTAATTTCTTTTGTTATCAAGAACACTGAATAGAAAGAACAGTGTATTAAATAGCACCTTTGCCAAAGAAGTGCACGGTAATTGCACTGAACAAACTGGCAAGGTGTTTAGTTAGAATTATACTATTTAGTGTACATTCAGGAATGTTTGGAAGTTGTTCAAACCTTCTGTGCTTCCAAGACCAGAAGTAAACCCCATTATCAGTCTCACTGTTACTGGCATTTCAGCACCTGAATAGACTTTCAGATTGTCACAGATACAGTACATTTAAAAACAGATAAATGTTCAAAACCAAGTGCACACCAACCACATTACTTTATTTAAAAAAGATACAGGTAAATGGTGGGGAGTGTGATGTATAGAGAGAAAGAAATAGATTGATGGACCAAATGACATAAATTTTCATTTAGTCAAGAGGATGAGTTTTGATCTATTGCACATCATGGTGAATATAGTTAAGAACAACGTACTGTGTATGTAAAAATAGATAAAACAGACTTTAAATATTCTTACTACAAAAATGCTGAATATTTGAAACAATGGAGATGTGATTTAGTCTGGCTAGATCTTTCTGCAGCATATATATGCGTTGAAATATCATGTTGTGCTCCCAACATATACTATTATTTATCAGTAAAAAGCAAAATAAAACAAAACAAACAATCCATGATAAAGCGCTTGGGATGTAGATTAGTGATTGAATATTCATCTTTTATGCAAGAGACCTTGGGTTAAACACTCAGCATTTTCCTGCCTTCAAATAACATACCTTTAAAAAGAATATATTATGAGTTATCACTCCTTCAATACAGGCCCTGAACTATGCTTAATGACTTCCGTAGTTGTTTTACTGGGTTTATCTGTAACTTTGTGAATTTTCTCACTAAGTAGGTTATCTTGTCTAGGGCTATAGCTGATCTAACAAAATGTGACACTGATCTTGTGACTTACGTGGTTTAAAGAAGTAATGGTGACTTCTTTGGGAATTTCTAGGACTTTGAGTCTTCCTGGCTAATTCTGGAAAGCAATGGTCATGGCAATGAAAAGGTTGATTATGGAGAATTCAAACGTGCCATTTTTGGTGAAATGAATGAATACAGGAAATCATTTGTTCGCAAGGTACCTGTTAACTGATTTCAAACTGTTGCTTTTACTAGGTTGTTAGATTCATTATTTAGCACTTTTGTTGGACCATTAGTTAAAGCATGTAATATCATTTTAGCTGTAATGTACATGGGATGTAGTAAGACACAAAGTAAACAAGCTTATATATTTCTGTACAAGTCTACCCAGAAAAATGCAAAACCATTTATATGTCTTAGAAAAGATGTGATAAAAATATAAAATTTCAAATTGAATTACCTTCATGAATTACTAGTTCATGTAAATTACTAACTATCCAACTCTATTGTTGTGTGAAACCCTAAGCCTCCTTTGCTGTCCCTCAGAGCTAGTGGGAAGACTGGATGCAATTGATCCCATTTCTCAGCACCACAACCCTTCCAGTGTCAGCACTCAACGTGCAACATGCGTTGCTTGAAGTGATGATTAAAGGTGTTTCTGTGGTTTTCATGATATGCATGTCAAGTGTTAAACCAAGGATAGCAAAGGTGCTGTTAAGTTGGCATTAGTGTCCTGGGTCTGGAGAGATAGGCCACAGGGTAAAGTGTTCCAAGTGCAAGTGTGAGGACCTAAGTTCAAATTCTCAGGTAAATCCAGACTTGCTAGCACATATCTGTAATCCCAGTGCTCGTACGGCAGGGTGAGAGGCACAGAAAGGAGACTCTGCAGTTCATAGTTCAGTAGCCTGGATATGCATTAGTTATCAACAAAGAGGCTCTGTCTCAAACAGCGTGGGATGTAAGGACTCTCTCTCTCTCTCTCTCTCTCTCTCTCTCTCTCAATCTCTCTCTTTCTCTCTCACACACACACACACAGACACACACACACACCACCTACACACAGATCCCTACTTTTTATAAAAATATATATTAATTCAGGTCTAGAAGACATATTTAGAGAATAATTTTGAGTGGTATGGTTTTCTTTTTGTATTTACTTAATACAATGTGTACCTCATATTTATAAAAAGCTACTCTCTGTAGAATAGGCTAAGTAATTGTAACATGTGTCAGTCTCAATTGGAAAAATTAAAGCTTTCTATCTGTACTGACCAAGAGATGTAGTAAGAACCTCAAGTAAAGCTAACTTATCACCCACCCGCAATTTTGCACTTAGCTGTTCTTTACTCGTCGTATAATATGTTTGAGTATCAGAGTAGAAGTGGAGTAACTGTTGACTTCATAGATCTGGGTACTTAAAGGAAAAAACAAAACCTACAGCCACAGACAGGCTTATCAAAGTATTTTCTCATGGTTTATAGAATAGAAGTCCTAAAAGGGTGTGAGGTTCCCTGAGGCCCCTCTCTGCCATTTGCTGCTCCACTGTTACTCCATGGCTGTCCCTCTGTGGGTTGTATTGTCCTCTGTTAGAGGAATGCTAGTCACCCTGTACTGGGGCCTTCCCTAATGATTCTGTTTCATAATAATTTCTTCCTCCAGGACCCCAGCCCCGCAAATAGCCCTATTCTGGGGTACTAAGTATTAGGTTCCAGGAAAGGAATTTGGGGCACAATTGAGTCTAGAACAAGTATAAAGTTGCTGTAAATTAAAGATTGCAAATTAAGATGTCTCTGATTTTGACTTCTTGCAAACAAAGGCTGCTGCTTTGGAAAGCTTGATGGGTCTGTGTGTCTGATTCCTTTCTAAGTATTTGTGATAGGCAGAGTTGCATTGGCTTGGAAGAACAATATGTGTGCCAGTGATTGAAAGGGAGTGTCACTTCTTAAGAAATGAGCATTTCATCTTTTCATTGATTCTAGTGAAGGGGTATTTTCAGGTTCACTTTTTGAACTAAAAACAACAACAACAAACCTTAAAATGACTTCCTAGCTCTTTGTTTTGGTCATTTATCAATTTCAGGTGTCCTGGAGCGAGAAGTTACCAAGGTCTTTGACCCAGCTCTTCAGTTCCCAGCAAAGCAAGGGCAGAGCTATGGAATTGATCCCTTTCTTTAGGTCAGGATGCTAGACAGTGAACACATGAAATGCTTGAATGAGAGTTTCCTGACTTTTATTGTAGTCTCCTTCCTCCTGTGATGCTTCCTCCATACGATGCTTTTTCATGCACATGTTTAGTTCCTTCAAACTGTCTTGTTTACAGTTCAGAAATAATTGACTGCAAAATAGCTTCCCACGTCTAATGATTTCACAGAGAGAAACTCTGTCTTTCTTTAGGCCTTCATGAAACTAGATTTCAACAAAACTGGCATTGTGTCTGTTATAGACATAAGAAAGTGTTACTGTGCAAAGACGCATCCACGTGTGATTTCAGGTAATTATCACAAGTCAAATACATTTGATTTCTTCCGTGCTAACTAATAAAAGTGTCTTCTTCAAATTGCACTAATCTAAAGCATCATCTGAGACCATTAAGGAAATAAAACAAATTTTGTTTGAGCCAATACCTTGAGAGCCATTTTCCCTTCCTTGTTTAAAAATTCTTAGGTCTATTGTCTGTACTTACTGATTTCCTTGATAGTTAAAACCTTGCTTCTTGTTCAGAATGAGTGAGTGAGGAATTGGAGACTAACAGAGATTTGGTAAAACCTCTGTCAGGCTCCCAGTTAGATTTACAGAATCTTCTGATACAGTTACCCATCCTTGAGGACTGAGGAGGATTTACGTCTTTATCTAGGGGTGGAATTATACCTGCAATGGCATGAGTACCAAGCATGGCAGCACACACATATAATTAGCAGTAAGAAGTCAGAGGAAAGGGGAATGCAAATCTGAGGCCAGCCTGGGCTATGCAGTGAGATTTTGCCTCAAAACAGGTGGAAGGCAGGGTGAATCTCTTAAAGTAATTTTATAGATTTCTTTCCTATTATATTTCTCATTCTTTCATGTAGTTGAATGCACAGTAGCATGAATGCACCATATCACAGTGTTTGCTCACTGAAGCTTCCTTAATTTCATTGTACTTTTTTTCAAAAGAATAAAACTTGTAATCATGTATCTTTTAGACTTTATAATTTTTTTCATAGTTGTACACATACTATGCTAACATTTTGCAGCCATGTTTTCTGATTGAAAGGTGTATTAGAGATTCTGTTCTATCATTTGCTTTGTGCTCAACAGTATATTTTGAAGCTATTTACAAGCTAATCCACATTGAGACATCTTATTTTTATTTGCCAGATATTCTTTTAATAGTCAACACGTTAAAATGTATATAGACATTCTCCTATTGGTGGACTTTTAATTTCTAATTATTGATATACATCTAATAAAGGTGTTATCTGTGGCACCTTATGCGCCTTTTTTTTCTGATTCCCTGGAGTGATACCAATATCTAGAATTCCTAGGATATCCACATTTCAAATATCAGTTGGTGCTTCCCAATGCTGTCACAATGGTAGCTATGTCGCAATGATGGCAGAATTTTTGTTGAACTCCCTGATCTTTATTTCATTTGAGTTTCACTGACTAATACAGAGATAAAATATTTTCATTATTGGCTAAACATTCTTTAGTTCATTTTGAGACAGGATCTTGCCTTGTGTCCTAGGCTGGCTGGAGAGCCTCTAGCCTCACTTGCGTGTTGGTATCACAGTGGCCCCCTCCATGTCCTGCCCGTGTATGCATTATGCAATCTTGCTGACTCCCTTTTCTGTATAGATTAACTTTTTGGAATTGAAATTTTTTATACTTTATGTTAACAAAGATACATCAGAACTACCTTGGTTTCTTATCATTAATAAATATTGTGTTGCTGGAGCCATGGCTCAGGTGGTAGAGTGCTTGCCTAATGTGTATGAGTGCCTGAGTTTGAGTCCCAGCTGTGAAGAAACTGAGTTTGTGGTACATAGTTGTAATCCCAGCCCTCAGGAGCTGGAGGCAGGAGGATCAGGAATGCAAGATCATCCTAGATATGCCACAGTTTAATTTCAGTTGTAAAAAATACTCTCTTTTTTACTTTGATTAAGTAATTTATTAGAAAAAAACGCTTTAATAAAGTGAAAAATTCTAAATACAGTTTTTCATAATGATAGAAATCTGATATTTTTGTGACAATCTCTGGTCTATTAGAACAATGAAAGAAAATTCAGCCACAAATAATTGGAGGTGGGTATTTCCTAGGTGGAAAACTTTAAAGAGGCATCTAATTCTTGGTATTTGAAGCATAAATGTAAGTAGAAACCATTTTAATTAAAGTTTTTTTGTGTTAAAGTTTATGTTTCCCTATATATTAGACATTGACTAGATTTAGCTTTGCCCACCAAACAGACTTCATCATATATTATTATTTCTGCATAGCACAATACCCAGTCTTTTTTTCATTCAGACTTCTTTAATTTTAATAAAATTACTTTCTTATTTGTTGTGTACATTTTTAAACAACACCAACATTTTTCCTGAATTTTTTGTTACATATGGTGCATTGTGTCTGTGTGTGTCAGGGGGTACGAGTTCCTGCGGAGGCTGCCACATCACCTGATGGGAGTGCTGGAGGCCAAGCTTGGGCTCTCTGGAAGAGCAGCAAGTATTCTTGATCGCTGAGCCATCATTGCAGCCCCCTGTCTTAAAAAGTATTTTTAAAGATTTTAAAGATATAGATTATGTATGGCTTTTTTTTTTGCTTTGTTAATACATGCTTTATTTTATTTTGGATATAATTTAACCATTTTCTGTAGCTTTTCACCTTTGAATCCTTTTACTATTATGAATCTTTTCTTTTTCCTTCTGTGCTAAAAGCTTGAGAATAGATCAACTTATGAAAGAAAGAGGGGATAATGATGGAGAGGCAGATTGTGAGACAAATTAATTCTGGCTTTTGTTTAAATAAATTGGAGGGAAATTTGACATGATTTTAAATTACTGAAATTATTTCATAAGATGAATGAGTATCCCTTTGTCATCGTCTGTCATTTTGCTGAACTTTTATGGGAAATATTTCACAGTTAGTCCTCTTTCTGCAGGGCATTCAACAGAGGAGGAAATCAAATCAACTTTTCTAGAGACATTAAAAGATGCTTGCAGCAAGTCTGATGAAGTTTCATATGGTGAATTTGAAGATTACTATGAAGGCCTCAGTGTAGGGATAGCAGATGATGAAGATTTTGTTAATATCTTACGCGCTCCATGGAGAATTTAGTTTTCAGCAGTGCACAAACTCATCAGCACCAAGTATTTTACAGAAAAGATGAAGTTTATGTAAAATATCACCAACTTGTAATATATTTTTCTAAGATTCCTTTTAATATTTTTTTTTCAAAAATGTTGAGTCTAGATGCACCTATTTGGAAATGGATGCTGTGTGTGTCTGTGAGCACACCTGCCTGCTTACGTGTTCCTGTGTTGATGGAGACAGGTCTTTTTCTTACTATTTATTCTTATATTTTAGAAAAGTAACTCAAATTAGCCTTAATGGAAAAGTAACATTTTCATTACACTATATGAGAACTTGTATATAGTAATCAAGTTTCCTGTCATTCTCAATTTTCTCATAACCTTTCTCTAGAATATAGTCGCCACCATTCTCTATTTAACGGGATTCAGATCAAGACTGAAAAAGTACAACTTGTTTGAAACGTATAAAAATATTAAAGTATATGCAAAAGCAATGTTAAAGTCAGTAGGATTACAAGTGTTTTCTGTGCATTCTATTCTGAATGGTTGGTATTTACCCAGTGTTCATTTAAAAAGACTTGCCTTATATATTTTTGCCTTCAAAATTATATACTGCTCTTTGTTCAATGGGAAAAATTTGTATTTCAACTGTCATATTATTGGCATACAAATGTTACTTAAGCATAAGGTTGATATTATAAGCAATGAAATGTAGAAAAATTACAAAATATAGAAATACTCCTCTCAACTATTAAATGAAGATTTCAAGGATAATTCAATGACTTTTATACAAAATGCAAAGGCATATTTTATGTTACAAAATGAAGATATGGTATTATAAGTACTTCCTTTTCGTATAATAAACAATCAGAACATTTTCTTCTAAATATATTGTATTTAATGGATTCCTGGTCTATACTCATTCTTTCTAATGCATTCTTCACATTTTCCTGGACTGAATGCCCTGAGCGTTGGGATTGTGGATATGTAACTTTTAAAGTGTTATTACTTTCTTCTCTATGTTGTCAATGCTAATTAACACGTGCCAGGGAAAAGAATATGGAAAGAAGGATGCCAGATGAGAAACTTAGCAATGAGAAGTGTAAGGTCATCTATAGCCAATCTATCTATCTATCTATCTATCTATCTATCTATCTATCTATCTATCATCTATCTATCATCTATCTATCATCTATCTATCTGTCTATCTTCTATCATCTATCTATATGTATCTATCATCTATCTATCTATCTATCATCTATTTATCATCTATCTATATGTATCTATCTATCTATCTATCTATCTATCTATCTATCTAATTTTTGTTAATTAGAGTTGCTGATGTAAGTTATTCTGATTTTGGTTAGTGTCATTGTCAACAATCTTTTTAGACCTTGGCATAGTAAAAAGTTATTTAGTATACAGTTTAGTAGAAGAGTATTTGAAGGAAGTGACACTTTCAGACATTCACAACATTGACAATTGGTGTTTCCTAGTCCCTATAGTCTTTGTGATTCTGAAATACCTTCTGAATAACTTTAAAATATTGTATGTTATAATTTTGTTGCATGAGTTGGGTATCAAATGGATTTCATAATTATCTAGTTATTTGCCAGTTATTTGCTTGATGTGGTATAGAATCATTCTCCCAGTTCATTGTAATAACTTCATTTAACAGTTGGTATTGACTGTACTGTCTCCATTCTTATACATTTTTTTCCACAGAACTTTCAGGAAAATAGGGAAGTGACCTAGGGATTTTAGATTGCATTTTATTGCAAAGGATAGACGTTCACAAGGTGGAGCATATATAGGATAGTAATAGCACCAGCACTATAGGATAGAGACAAGCAAATCCAGAGAGCTCCCTGGCCAGCCAGCCTAGTCCAAAACGAGAGACCCTGTCCTGCGATAGTAAGGCAGAGAGACAAAGTGATCTTGTGTCAGATAAACTGTGAATTTGGTCACTCCTCAGTGAGTTAGTCACTTAGACTTGAGAATGATATCCATGCAAATGCTGAGGGCTCTGAAATAGTTTAGATCTTTCTCACACTTCTGATAGCCACTCAGACTCAGGAACTGTCGTGTGTTACTTCCGAATCTGCCTTTCTTTATCCTCCATGGTCATGTTCAGACTCTTACCCCTCTTCACATGCATCCACGTGTGTTGTTCCACGTCAACTCTGCTTCTTCCTTTCTTAACCCAAGAATTGCTGTTGGGAGGGAATTTCTCCTCCTCCTCCTCCTCCCCTTCCTCCTCCACCTTTGCTATATTGGGGATTAAACATCATGCATGCTAAGTAAGTACTCTACCACTAAGCCATATGTCACAAGCCTCATGGCACACTAAGTATGCCACTAATACAATATATACTACTCCACACTATAATGCCACTTTGCTTATGTGCTTCTGTACAAGCCTTTCTTGCCTTGTAATCCTGGTATCTGGTTCAGTGTCTTACATGAGATAAATGTTACACCAATGGTATTAGGCTGCACATGTGATTTATTGAGGAGCAGTTGTTGGGGTTCTTGCGTTTGAACACTTTTGCATTAAAAAATTCCAGCAGCCAGGTGGTGGTAGCACATGCCTTTTATCCCTGCACTCGGGAGGCAGAGGCAGGTGGGTCTCTGAGTTTGAGAGCAGCCTGGTCTACAGAGTGAGTTCCAGGCCAGATAGAGTTACAACAGAGAAACCCTGTCTCAAAACACCAAAAATAAAAACAAAACAACAAAAACTCCAGCAAAAACCATGCGAGAAGTCTAAATGTGTTTTTCAGTGCAAGCTTCACATTGCAAGAGTAGTATATTTACAGTACAGAATGAACTGTTAGCGTTAGACAAGAATGCTTTCTAGTGATCTATTCACAGTGTGCTGGCTGTAATAAAAGTGCTATCTTGTATATCCAAAGTCCAAAGTCGCTGAAAGTAGATTTTAAATGTGTTTTTAACAGCAAATGATAAATAGCCTGGCACAGCTGTGCATGCCTGTAATCCCACCGCAGAGAAGGTAGAAGGAGGAGGATCAGGGAGGAGTTTGTTAGCCTTTGCTACATAGTGAGTTTGAGACCATCAAGGAATATATGAGACTCTATCTCAAAAACAGTACATAAATAAATAAATAGTAAGCATGTGAAGTGGTGGATTGTTTACCAGCCTGAACTTACCATTCTACATTGTAAACATATGCCTGAATATCACAATACACCCTGTGAATATAAACAATAATTTGTCTATTAAAAGTACAATAAAAATGCACTAACTTTTAGCTAGGAATTATGCAACAATGCTTCACTTCACAGGGACCATTATGTTCAGTTATGTGGATCTCAGATTAGGTTGAAAAGATTGCATAAACAGTTTTCCTATATGATGGCAGATCCTATACAAGGAGAAACTGTTGCGGCCCTTGCTGGATTCGTCTTTTCCTTTTATCTTGTTGTAATGAGGCTTCGGAGGCATGACTAAATTAGTTTAGATATGAAATGAAATGGTCTTCACCTTTGCAACAGCACACCGAGTTTTCTGGGATTTATAGACATTGAAGCCGATAAGAAGCAAATGAGAGCATCTCAAGGAACTCATTACGTGTTACTTATGCAAGCTCCACACTTCCCCAGGAGCAGAAAAGCTTCTTAGAAGCAAAATTTTTAGAAAATATGTGTTGTCAAGAAAAAGTAAGTTTGAGAAAGCTCCATCCAGGAAAAGCATTTACTTTCATTAATATTTTAATATTGCTGATACTGTAGAATGAGGCCAGGCTTTGAAGTTTCTGAATACTGACTTCAAACATAAGATCTTCTCCACATTACCTACATGCGTTTGGAAAGATACTCAATGGCAAGTGATGTAGAGATTGAATGAATACGCTGTCCACAGAGAGACAGATATGTACGTGGATAGAGTGTTCACTATAGTTCAGCACACAAAGTGTACTACATATTAATTTGTTTTTTCCTGAAATAATTGATTAATTAAATGCTTTCATATTTATTTCTTGATTATGCCAAATGACAGTTACATGAGCTTCTTCCTTAAACAGACATTAAGGTGGAGATAATTTGTGACTACTTCTGTTGGAGTCTAATGCAGTTCTCATTAGCAATTTTCATCCTTTAGCAGAGCCCATGAAGGAAAATTAAAATTTTGTATTAACGCTGCCAGCTCTTTCCCTTCAAAAGCAGTAGGTTAAAAACAGAGATTAATTAGCATGAAAATTTATTTTTATTCAGATTAATTGTAAGATGATGATGATGATGATGTGATGGTGGTGGTGGTTGTGGTGTGTGTGTGTGTGTGTGTGTGTAATCACCTGGGCATGGGCCTAATAAGTATGTGGGGAGATTGTGTTAATCTGGAGATGGATCTGCAAATATGTGTGTGAAGGGCATTGTGTTCATTATGTCAATTGCTGTGAGGATACCTGCCCACTGTAGGTGGCAGCATTCTCATAGGCAGAGAATCTTGGACTGTATAAGAGAGGAGAGGAAAAGCTGAGCATTAACATGGATACCATACATCCATGGCTCTTTTCTGACCATGGATGTTCTTATTGCTGTGAATTCCCTGCCAGGATGAACTACAACCTGGGCCTTTGAGCTAAAATAAACCCATTCTCCATTGAGGTGTTTTGCTCAAGAGTATTTTATCATAGCAACATATAAAAAACAAAGATAGAAATTGGATCCAGGAGTAGGATCATTGCTATGAAAAACCTGCTTGACTATGGCTTCATAGGCCTGTTGAATTGTTTAATGGCTGGAATGTGGAAGAGTGAAAAAGTGAAAAAGCACTGAATGCTGGAAACGTCTTCATAGGCCATTCTGATGGGAGCTTAGAGGACAAGGATGCAGAATACAAGAATATACGAATATATACTGTAATCTTGGCTCCCAAGATTTCAGAGGGGAACTGCATCAGTTACTGGACTAAGAGCCATTCATATGGATTCTGGTCCAAGAATCTGTCTTTATTCTGTCCATGTTTTCTGTGAAGATGAATTGAAAGATAATGAACAAGTTTGTGTGGCAAAGGAAATTTTAGGACAGGTGGGAATTCAGTCTGACACTGAGAAAACAGCTATGACAAAGATATCAGTGCTGCTGAAGAGAAGTCTCCTGAACTATAGTAGGGCAGTGGGAAAGGTATCCTGAGGGCAAAACGTCACTCATTGGAAGTGCCATCTTATATAAAATACCTAAGAAGAAAGATTCCTGATCCTCAAAAGCATCTGTCCATGAAAGTGTTTCACCAGGGTCAGAACAGAAACTGATAGAGCTGTGGTCCTCAGGGGCTGCACCGTATCTCAAGCTACAGACAGACTTGGCAGTGCTGTCCACATGGTAGTGGTTTTCAAGGCATGAAAATGCAAGAAAGACAAGGACATGGAGAGCAGCTGAGACCAGGCAGTGCGTGGCAGGGTCAGGGTTCTTGTAGGGAGGCCTTGAGAAGCCATCCATAAAGCTGTGGATGTGAAGCTTCCATTGCAGTGGAGGCCTCAGAGTATTGGAGATTCCAGGACTGTGGGATGAATACCAAGGAGAGCCATGAGTGTCAAGTGCCGCCAGCCTAGGAGGGAATCTTTGTGCTGCAGGTGGCAAATCTGGAGGGTTGGGCTACTGAAGTCCACAGGAGCCCAGGTGATGCTGGGCATTGAGAGAGAGGATTTGATGTTTGCTCTGCTGGGTTTTGATTTTTTGCTTTTATATGATTTTTTTCTTGTATTTCCTGATTCTTCCATTTTGGAACGCAAAGAATTTATCCTGTATCATTATATGCTGGATGTATGTAATTTTTAAATTTTATTTTATGGAATTCACAGTTAAACTTTGAGCTTTAAAATTGCTGGAACTATAATGGTATGCATATAAAGGTATATAGATGGATACCTTTAAAGTTGGATTGTATTTTATCATGAGATAGACATGAAACTTTAGGGTAAGGGGTGGAAGGTTATGGATTAAAAGTGATACGTTTGTGTGTAAAGTCGACAAGCTGGGGGAACTGTGATGGTTAGTATTAATTGGCAACTTAACAAATCTGGGAGATGGGATTATGTTGATTACGTCAATTGTATTGGGAAGATCTGTCCACTGTGGGTGGTGTCATTCCCTTGATAGGGCATTTTGGGCTTCATAAGAATGAAGAAAAAGAGCTGGGCACTAGCATGTATGTGTTCCTTGCTTTCTTTCTTACTATGGATTCTGGATGGATATAATGTGACAAACTGCTTCAGGCTCCTGAAGCCTTGAATTCCCCACCATGATGGACTATAACCTAGAACTGTGAGCTAAAATAAGCCTTTTATTCCTTAAATTGCTCTTGTTTTATTATATTTTATCACAGCAGCAGAAAAGAAATAAGACAACAAGTAGAACTAATTTGTGTCTATGGACACTATCTGCAACATTCCTAGTATCTTTGATGTGAAAATTAAGACCATTGATGATCCTGAATCCTACAGTGGATTAAGTTTTCCAAAAATGGCTGCAACTGAATCTGTCATCCTTTATACTTATTTAATATTGTAAACTGGATTTCACATTGGAGGGTCTGTGTCCCCTCTCCTCAAGCCTAAGTTTTTGTTACTTAGACTGGGAAAACACTGATGTGTTGTATCTCATGGAAGATCAGACACCTTCTGCTGTATTTGCTGGGATACTTACGCTACCATAAGAAATCTGGACATTCTAAACTGTAGCAGTGCTTTGGCCAACATTTAGCACTGACTGCCCAGCTGATAACTATCATGATCATCCATGATGTGAAAGAGATATCCTGGGCTAATTGCAGCCTCAGTCACAAGATTCTCTCACTATGTTCTACTTCAGATCACTATGAAGATCTGAAGTAAGAGTTATGTAGTCCTTTCACATTCTTGATTTATTTCTTTGTGAGCAAAATAAGCTTGCATGCTAACAATGCCTAACTATCGATTTATTTCTTACAGCAATAGTAAGTAGGAAAAAAGCCCATTATAAGAACTTGAATAAAAGTGAATATATTAAAAACATTTCCTCCCCAAAATATCCAGGGACTTTAACTAAAATGACCCAAAGTTTAAAAAATCCTTTCCATTCCTTACAGGTAGAAAATAGACAGGATAAGAATTTAAAATTGTAGTTTTGTGGGAGAAAGCGATCGAATGGAATGATTGATAACAGATCCAAGCATAATGCCTTAAAATGTATATCAAATCATATAGAAAAAGCCTTGCTGACCACAAATTTGATACATGGCAGTTAATCTCTGTATTGCTCTAGTTCTGAGGATAAGTGAGTTTAGTTATGACTAATCTACGTGAAGCATCCAAACTTCTTGTTAAGTTTTGCCAATTTTTAATAGTTATTCTGATGATTGTTGTTCACTTGGAAAGATAAACTATGGAGCCATTAATTTATATTTCTTGCCCTAAGATATAGTCAAGAATAAGATAAATTACAGCCCTGACTTAAGAAGTCAGGCAAACTTTTGTTTTTGTTTCCTCAAAGTCAGAAGCAGAAACGACCAAGAAAAACTGAATTTCAACTGTCGGCAAATCCCAACTGAATGCAAATCTGAATCCTACTTCTCCATGTGTTATGTGGTGTGTGTGTGTGTGTGTGTGTGTGTGTGTGTGTGTGTGTGGTGCTTGAATAGGAACTAATGGATATAGATCTACCTGTCACAGAATAGGAAATTTTTGATACTTTCTTCTAAGACAAGAAAGGAATCTTTCTGATCCTGAAAGATGTGATCTCTCATCCTGTTACCCAGAAGCAGATTCTCAGAGAAATGATAGGATTTCAGAGGAAAGCATCTGTGTAGACACTGTGCATCTTGTAAGTCCCAGATAGGACTCCTAGGTCTCTGGTTTTATCAACGAACTAATTCATCCGATTGTTCATCCAATATATACATTTTGAGTAAGATTTTGGGCAGACTATTTTCCAGGTTCAAGAAATACCACCATGAGCTGTAAACATAAATTCTCTGCTTTAGATACTGAAAGGAGAGGTGAACAAGTAAATGAATAAGACAATTTTAGTTAAGCCTTTTGAAAAGGAAACAAAATAAACAGTGTGGGCAGTGTCTGAATGAGGAAGCCTTCTCCGAGGAGATAATTCTACCTAACCTAAACAAATGAGAAGAGAACATTCTAGGCAGAAAAAAACTGTGGCTAAACAAAACCTTGAACTGGAAATGAGCTTGGTGTGTTCAAGTGAAAAAAAAGAGATGGATGCTCCTGGAACATAAATCTCTCTCTCTCTTTCTTGGTTTTTGAATAGGAACTAATGGATAGGGAGAGAGAAAGGTCAGGAGGAGGCAAGAATTGATCAAACAAAGCCTTGCATGCCAGGAGAAGAGCTTGGATTTCTATTCTAAGTTGAAAGACTGACAGACCAGTGCTGGGATTTGATTTTCATCTCGAACAGACACTGAAAACTGGTGCATGTGTGGATTGCACTTGGTAGGGGTGGGAAACAGACATGCTAAGAGGTAACTTTCCTAGCTCAGTTCTCAGATTATGGTGAGTTGGAGGAGTAGGGCTGCAGCTTTGGGAAGGGTGAGATGTGGTTAGGTTTGTGATGTCATTTGGAGATAGCATCAGCAGTACCTGTAGGTGTACTCTGGGGACTGGGAAATTGGGAGGAAGCAAGCATGTGCTAGACCAAGCAACTGAGTGAGTAGCAATGCTACTGACTAAGAGCGAGGGTAGACTAGGGATGAAACAGGTTTAGATGAAAATGTGAATGCTTATTGTGTCATAATTATAATTTTCATTAGACATCTGTGTGAGAATATCAAGCAGGCATTTGGATTTGTTTGTAAAGAGGCAATAAGGAAATAGGAAAGCAGGAGTGGGCAAAATGGAATCACCAGTAAGTAGGTAGCATTTGAAATTTTGAGATTTTTTTGTGAAAGACTCAAGGATATCATGTAGACACGAAACACTAACAAACAAAATGGTGGCCAAGGTAGGAGCCCTAGGTTCACGCACAGGTTGGGTAAGAAGTGGAGGGTGCTGCCCTAATTTGCTTTCTGCTACTAGATTAAAACACTGACCAGAAGCAACTTCTGGGAGGAAAGTATTTTTTTCATCTTATACTTTAAGGTAACAGTCCACTAAAGGAAACCAGAGCAGGAACTCAAAGGAAGAACCTAGTGTCAGGAACTGAAACAGAAACCGTGAAAGAATGCTGCTTACTGACTTGCCCTGCATGGCTTGCTCAGCTTGCTTTCTTATACAACCCAGGACCACCTGCCTAGGGGTGGCGCCACCCAAAGTGAGCTGGAACCTTCCACATCAATAACCAGTCAAGAAAATGTCCCATAGAAGTGCCCATGGACCAACTTGAAGGAGACAATTTCTCATCCAGGTACCATTTTCCTAGGTGACTGACTCTACTTTGTGACAAGTTGACAAAACAAAAGCAACACAAGTAGCCAATCAAGTCATGATGGTCCCTACCTGTAATCCCAGAACTCAGGAGACAGAGGCAAAAGAAATGCCATGAGTTCGAGGTCTGCACTATGCAGTGAGTTGTACGTCAACCTGACCTTGTTTTAGTAAGGCTTGGAGGTCAAATGGTGAGATAGGAAGGACATTCAGGTGGAATAACAATCAAAAGGAGAAGCAGGTTGGCCACAGAAGTAGGGGGGAAGTCATGGACGTCAATAAGTCAATCTGTAGCAAATTATAAACTATTTTGGAGAAAGTGAGAACGAAACCACAATTATTGTACCTGACAATGTAAAATGGTAACAAAACCCCAGCTAATCAAGACTCCAAGAAAAGTAAGGGTGTGAGCTTAGTTCTAGAGATTGCTTTCAAGTAGTGGCATTTTGAAGGGAAGTAGATATAGGGTAATGCTAGTGTAGGGCTGGGAAACGTGTGTTTTTAACACGGTTGAAGAATTGTAATGATGACATTGGTCTATCACGGGAAGCACTGTGAGTTGAAGACCAGAATCTCTTTCCCAAGTGTTCACATCCCCAGACCCCTGTGGGATAGCTTCTTGGCAAAGGAAAGCATAGTTAAGACAGTTAAGGTTGGATGTCCTGCCAGCATGGTGGGAATTAGCAGAAGGAACTACATGAGGCATAATACAAGTCATGAAAGTTAAAGCAGGATCGCTCAGCCAACAGCCCAGCGGAGTGGTGTAGAATTAGAAACCCAACATCTTGAAAGAAGAAGTATGAGAACCAGGAGTTCATGGCTATTCTCACTCTAATAATGAGTTCAAGACTATCTTGGACTATATAAGACTGTCTAAAAAAATCACCAGAAATAGAGTTAGACTGAGCTATTTTGGGGACTGAAACAAGAGAAAATTAATACAGATTTTGTCTTTTTGTATTTTTGTTGTAGTTCTTTTTTTGAGACAGGGTTTCTCTGTTCTAACTCTGGCTGTCCTGGAATTCACTCTGTAGACCAGATTGGTCTTGAACTCTCAGAGATCCATCTGCCTCTGTCTCCAGAGTGCTGAGATTAAAGGTGTGTGCCACCACTGCTTGGCTGACTCTTGTATTTAATATTTTCTTTTTCATACATCTTATTAAATTATTTATCTTCGTGAAGATAAGGATATTGGGGGCTCTATTGTCACTCCTAATGTTATTCATTTGCGACAGGGTCTCTCATTGAACCTGGAGCTAGGCTGGCCACTAACAGCCCTCAGCCATCCTCCTGTCTCTGCCACGAGTCCTTCCAGAATACTGGGGTGCAAGCACATGTATGACCATACTCAGCTTTTTATATGGGCCTGGAGGTTTGAACTCATGTCCTTGTGCTTCTTTACAAATGCTCTTACCTATCAAATCACCTTCTTAGTTATTATTTAGTTAATTTTTACTGCAAAGATACTGTACTAAAACAAAATTGATCTTAATTACTGAGTTTTTCATGTCTAGCTTTGTGACAGAGATAGGAGTGCCTACCACTTGACTCCAGCACCATCCCGGATTGCAATCCCAGTGGAGAGGGGCATGGCCTAGATCTCACCGATTTTACAAAATAAAGGGATGGGACGCTATGAAAGAACAGTGAATGACTGCTGACCTTAGAATTTCTATTTTTTTTTTAAAGTACTTGGATTTAGTGCCCCAAATCTCACTGTCCGTGTTTATTTGCCATTGAGAGGTTTGTGGTTGGAAAGCTTTGAAGGCCTGGTCCTAAAACTTCATTAGAAATGCTTTCGCTGTCTACTTCAGCGACTTGTCTACCACAGAAGCTCAAAGGAGGTCAAGTGTGCTACTGTGCAGAATAGCATGCTTGGCTGCTCACGATAATAATAAGCCTTAGATGGCTGTTATCGAGAAATACTTTGCCTTAAAAATTAAAGCAATGAAATGAGATAAAATATTAAGGTATATGGAAAGGTATAATTATTGCATAGGTTGGATTAGGATGTCCCCACTCTCTGAGTTGCTATGTTGACATTTTTAATCCTAGGACTCACAGAGCATGACTAGATTTGCAGGCTTTTATATATATAATGTATTATGTGTATATATATATATACACATAATATATATTACATATACATAATCAAGTGGAAATAAAGTCATTAGGTGCATCCCAGTTCACTGATTTTTAGAGGTAGGAGTAAGACAGCCTACCTGTGTACATATATGTACAGAGAGAAGACCGTGTGGAGGAGAGCGACAACTCTGCAGACATGATGACAGCCAAGGAGGAGGTCTGGGCCAGACTCTTCCTTCACTTCTCCCAGAAGAGCCAGTCTCACTGGGAACTTCTTTTCTGACGTGGAGTCTCCAGACCCAAATTTCTAGTGTTTAACACAGTTTGTGGGAGCAAACTAAACTTCCCCAACAAATGATGGATTCCACTATGTCTGCCTGTTACGGTGTTTCCTTCCTGTCCCCGAATCTCGCACAATGTACTAATCCTCATTCCTGAGGCGAGACATTTCTCTTACTAACTACAGAGAACTTCTTCGTAGAGAAGATTACAGCCCTGTCGTTTCTCAGGGTAAACATGACCTCACAAGCTTGGATTTCTCCCCTCCAAGTCTGCTTGTTTGACCATCAAATTCATCTCCAGTTGGCTGCCATTCTGTGTCTGTGGACACTTTCGGGAACCAGAGGGTAAGTTGTTACAGAAATATTAGGAACAATCAGGAAACACCTCTCTTTTGCAGCTCTTTCTCTTAGAAGTCTTAAAAGCGTACACTCCTGTAGAGTATCGCTTTCATCCCATAGTCATGCTTTGTCTTTGAAAAAGAAAACAGAGTTCCTTGGGCATTGTGACATTACTGTGAGTAGGAAAATTAATCTGGCAAGAATTCAGAACAATTCGATATTCTGATTTAAGTTCTGATAAATTTATAGCTTTACAGTTTTAAAGATTTAGTTCTGTGTGGAGTGTATGCTTTTAATGGGCAATATTGAATCACTTACGTTCAACAATACAATTAAAGATTAAACGTAATATTAAATGTACTTACTGTGTGACTCAATGTTTTGAAACTTGCACACAGACATGTAGATGGATACTGTGGATGAATACATCTAGATAATTAACATGCAGTACTTCATATCACTATATTTTCTTTGGCGGCAAGAGCAGTCTCAGAATCTTTCGAGAATATATTATCAATTATATTCACAATGCTGCAAATAGATGTCCTGAACTTATTCTTTCTTTCTTAGTTGACATCATATGTCCTTTGATCTACATCTCAACACCTGGCACATGGGCACCTGCTCACCACTGTGCAGTGGACAGACATAGCTGCTTAGAGCTTGTGTTCTCATGAAGGGTGTGTGAACATGCGTATGAACAATAAACAAAACACACACATAAAGAACACAGCACTAAAATGCATTTGTGGGGCTTGCAATGATGCATCCTGCATTTTCCTGTAGTTCTTAAATCACTGGTTTCTGAAGAAGGATACTTGAAGGAAAAAGCTGTTGGAAATTGCTATGTCTTAGGACATTCTGATGGACATCACACAAGCACAAGTGGCCTGGAATGACACTCTTGTTTTTATTTTGGGTAAGAATTGAATATGGCTCTCCACTGGCATTGACAGTAGAAATTCTGAAATTCGGTTTGTTCTCCCACAATGTGAATTTTTGTTTTGTTTTGTTTGAGACAGGGCCTTGCTATGTATAGTCAGGCTGGTCTTGAATTCTTTGTTCTTCAGTGTCTCAAATGCAGGAATTATAATGCACGTGACACCAGACCCAGCTACTCTCCCCAACTCCCACAAACTTTTGAAATTTAGCGAATTTGTAATTTTGAGTTTGAAGTTTAGAGGTTTATTAGACTGCATCGCAGTATTGGATCCACTTGTCACAAGATGCAATTTTTCCAGTCCTCATTTTTGCTTCTCATCTCAGAACCTTTTGTATTATAGTGCTGATTGTCAGCTTTGCTCCATTAATCAAATGTTTTTCTCAGCTGTCTTAAGGTTAGAATGTAGTGGCCTATTACCCGTATCTGTATTCTCTTATAATACATATTTTTGTGTTTCTGCACATTTTTCTTCAATCATCCATCTTTTGTTTTATAAAGTGAACCTGTTTATGTATCACTATATGTGTATATATATGTGTGTGTGTGTGTGTGTGTGTGTGTGTGTGTGTGTTTGTTGCATGATGAGGATCATTCATTTTAGTGAAGTCAGATTGCTGTTTCCCTGTTCACCTCCTCTGCTACTCATTTCCTCTGCTACCTTGTAAGGGTCTTTGTTTGATTCTTAAATCACAGACAAGCAATTGCATCTCTTGAGACAGATTCTCATTAGAATTCTGTGAGAAGTTATCATGAAAAAAATCCTGAAGAATATATGAGTGAGCATTCTATTTTGTACAGTTCTGGTTTCTGTATTATTTTCCTATTAAAATATTGAGTTCTACCTTATTAAGAGTCTCGCTGGCATTTCTTATGGTTGGCTAATTCTGAAGCTACAGATAAGCAGTAATCTTAATTGAAAGGATTTAGTCCTAATTGCTTTTCATCCATAAGCAAGCTAATAGTTATTCTCATTTATTCCTTCATTTTACAAACATACACTGAATACTTATAGGTCAGCCACTGTGCTAGACATTGAGCTGCACAAATACAAATCCCACAGTCAATATCTTCATGTAACTGTCTGTTGAGGGTCATTAACAGGGCCCGTGACCATCTGTCTGGGGATTAGGTCCTTAATTGGTGTTGGATCTGTTCCCTGTTTTCCAGGCCACCTATGTTCTTGACATTTTTTTCTCTATTTATATGCTGAAATCAGAAACAAAACTGCAACTACATAGTGTGCAAAAGGAGGCTAGGGAGGTGTCTACAGCAAGCGATTCCTTCCAGGGGACTCGAGACCCTTCTCTTGTGTTCTATGCACACTTCTGTCCACATAATACATTGTCATTAGTTATCTATAGACCAATAGAACACAAGTCATGTAAGAGAGTTAAGAGGCTGGCATAAACAGTAACACGGCAGGTTAATATTAACTGGCATTTAAATTAAGGAGGAAATAGGAAGCCCATTACTCAAGACAAGTGCTGGTGTTAATTCATTGAACTTTATATTGTGATGCCAGGTCTCTCTTTCAAATGTTAGAAAGCATGGTATAGAGGAGAAGTCAAACTGGCTGGACTTCAGTCTTTAAGGTAAATTAGAATAGTTTCTGATATTTGCTACCTTGTTTTGGTTTACATGATAGACTGTGGTGCCATGTTTATAATCCCCTCCTCAATTAAGATGTCAGCTGATAAGAATCAAATTCTACTTATAAAGGTAGGCGAAAGCATATTATAATAAAGCTGTATTTGGTATATGGCATAATGTGTTGTCTAAAATAATATGCATATCCAGGTCAAAACTTATCTATTGAACACCTTTGTGTAAATGTGGAAGGTTGTTTACCAGATCTCCCTTCAGATTCTCTTCTTTCAGTAAGGTGCCACCGAAGACTAAAAAGCTATTAACTCAGAGGACAAAAGAGAACATAAACAACAGTGGATGAAAGATCAGAAAACTCCACAGACCAAAGAGTGTTTCCATAATTGGACCCCAAATGCCTGTAGGAGGTGGGTCTTCTTCAAACATCTGGCTTCCAGAATGACTGGACCATGGAGTGAGGTGCATGTTTGATAACATGAGTGAATGAAAAATCTATATACAAAGCAATTGAACTTCCCAGATTCTTTTTACCGAACCAAGCAGTAGGAAACCACCCCCTCACACCTATCAGAGTCAAAATCAGGCTTAATCTGGAAAAAACTGAGTCAGAGAGACTCTGCACTAGAGCCAACAGCCATAGAAGACAGAGGTGAATTTAGGAGCCAGGAATAGTGAGATCATGCAAAATACTTAACATTAACATTCACGATTAGCAGGCTCTTTCCTTCCCTTGGTCATAGAGTCCTAGACACCAGATTCCTACCTTTCTGTCACTAATGAATACTGAGGTTTATCTGTCAATTAACTTCTCATTTTTATATGTGAAGGGACAATTTATAAGACATAGACATTTGAGAAAAGAAAATTGTGGATGGGAGAGAGAGACAGAGATAGATAGATAGAGATAGAGATAGATAGATAGAGAGACTCACAGAGAGAGATACACAGAGACAGAGAGACACAGAGAAAGAACACAAACAAAAAAGAAAAAAAAGTCCTGTATCAAAAAAGACAACGGATCAGAAAAAGAAAAAAATGAACAAACAAAACAAAAATCTCGTGGTTAATATTCTGAAGAAGAGAATACATAATCTGCTTTGAAAAACACATGAGGTAGTAGTATAAAAATAACAGAAAAAGAAAAATTAAAATATGATGAACGTGAGAAAGTTTTCTTGAGCCTCTCTTGGTTTCAGAGGTGTTGGGAAACACTGATCTGAAGGAGTAGGAAAAGTCAGAAGGTGCTCGGACACAGGCAAACGCATAGGTCTGGGATGCGGGAAGGGATGGACAATACAGGGGAGGGCCTGTGTGTGTCTGCTGGAGGCAGCGCTGGTCCAGAACAGCCTTCACACGTCTCTCTGTACCTAGTCCTCTTTATGTCAGACACTGTATCATTTCCCATCTGGGTCAAGGAACTCTGGCTGTATGTAGGTCTTTGACCAGGTAGAATTCATTCAAGCTGCTGAAGCTGATGAAACTCTCAAGAAAGAAATAAAAACTTCCAGCATAAGACAAAAGGTAGTACCTGATGGATGTTACTTTTGAGGACCAGTAATGGTTTGTGTTAAGGTAGAGAAATATTAAATCTAGAGGAATTATAGAATTAGAATTATAGAATTATGAAAATGAAACCTCATTTTTTTTTCTTGAATTCAAGTCTGTTTGTACTGGATACCAAAAGAGGTGAAGAATGCAGTATTTCATTACTCATGAAATAATCTAGATTAGTTGATGCAAATGCACAGATCCTAACCAAAATGAATGGAAGAACTTATTCCCCCCAAACCTCGGAGCTATGAATTGGAACTTCTGGTGTCTTCAAATTTACTTTTGTTTCTGTTACATCTCCTGCTCCAAGAGGACACTGAACCTCAGCTGAAAGCTTGTAATTTTTTACTGGCCTTTTTGAAGGTAAAGCTACCTGATGAGCTCTGTGTCTTCTTATCCTGGAATTAAAAATGTTGTGCTTCTTTGAATTATTGATTATTCTCCTGCTCATTATCAAACATTCGGAGATTAATGAGTCTTGAGTTCTCTCACTGGACAGAGGTGGTTTCTAAATGCCTGGGTGAATGTTTTTCTTCTGAATTGTTGCATGATGTTGATGTGGATTGTTTTTAGGTACGGAGTCCAGAACTTTCAAAGCAGCTACTGCAGTGCTTGAAGGGAGCTGTCATGATGAAAGTGGAATTGAGGTCTCCAAAGAAGTGAGCAGTGGGGGAAGGAGTCCCAACAGAGGTCCACCACAGGGATCAAAGATGTGTTTCTCTTCAGCTTGCAAGCGGCACAGTTTCTGCATCTACCATTTTAGAAATCTAATTGGACTGCTTCCTGATTTAAAGACTGCATATGATTTCTACGTGATAAATGGGGGAGGAAGATGACTTCCTAGTTGGTCTTCAAGTAGATAGGACACATCACAGAGCAGAGCACCTGCTGTCTCTTATTCCGAACAGACCTGGCCTATTTTCGTATTTTAAGCCATCAAATAGACAGGCTATGGCTTTTCAAACAATTGAAAATAATTTAAATATTAGCCCTTTTCTGGGTGAATAAAATTAGCTACTTGGGCAGCAGGGGTTGATTTTTTTTTAATTTATTACTTATCAAAAGGATTTATAAAATGAGTACTGTAGCTTAGCTTAAATGTATGTAGTCTTCAATCATTTTTGTTTGAACAAATTGAGAGGGTACAGATGCTTCTGCAACAGAACAAACAGACAACACTTGTGTTGGTTTGTCTCAGTCCTCTCCATGGCTCTCCCCATCTCAGTTTTTCAAGACAGAGAATATACTATTAAATGCCAAGAATTCTCTTTTTAATCTAATTCTCAATGTTCTTTCTGGTTCAAGTCCTATAAATTTATGAGTTATGGTACGAATATTTCTGTGAATTTTATTATATAATATCTTAATGGAAGTTTAAGATAGAGCATAAACAGATTATAGCTAAAGCTGTTAGGTTGTTGACTTATCTGTGCCTATGTATTGCCTGACTAGTTTTATGTGTATATACATAGTGCACAAAACAGGACTAAATATTTTAGTATTTAAAAATAGAGGTTGGTTATCAATTTTATTTTTTATGTAAAATATATTTGTCTCATACTTTCTAAGCTTTGGAATCAAATTTTAAAAACAATTTTATTATTGATTAGTGCTAAGATGAACTATAAGGTGCAAGCATTTGTCCTGTCATAGTTTAGGCATATTTCTTACATAAAGGTGTAGAATCCTAAGAATGATGATAGTGAAATTGATACATAAAAAGTTTTCTTTATGTAGGAAAAAATATGCTTAAAATGTTGAATTTTCTCTAAAATATGAATCTTTTAAATGAACTCAAAATATGTGTATTCATATATATATATATGGAACAGTCCAGTCATTGAATTAAGTCATAAGTCATTGTATTTTTTGTACTATGAATCAATAATGACTTTTGGGGGCTAAGCGATAAATGATTGACTATCCCTCATTAAAAATCAATTTAGTTCATATAAATTTATATATATGACTTTTTAAAGATTGATATTTAACTCAGAAAATGGAAAACTTATCATTGTAAAGCATGTGGTTAAGTGCTTTTTAGTACTCCCTATGTTGTATAATCCTTTGTTGTATAATCCTTACCATTATCCAATTCCAAAACATTTCCTCAAAGCTCTCAAAGCTATTAAAGAAACATATGTATTAGCAATCTCCATCCTTCAACCCTTCTTGTGTCAACCACCAATGCACTTCACATCTCCATAGATAGCCTGTTTTTGACTTGTCCTACCAATGGAATTATAAAATATTTAAAAATATGGACCTTTGTCTGCCTTTTATCACATAGCACTGTATTCAGTATTCATATTCTGTCTCCCTAAGGAGAATCCTTTTGAGTTGGAAATTGATTACAGCTCAGTAAAAACATTAATGACAAATTGACAAGGATGATGGATGGGGCAAGAACAGTCTCCTACATTCTCATGAGTCTGAGAAACTATCAGATCTATGATTCCAGAAGAAGCAAGAAGCATAGAGACAGAGTGGAAGATTGCAGTAAACAGAAGACTGTAAGATAAAATGCAGAAACACTGATTGGTTGCTTTAGAAGGAAAACAACAGACTGTAACTCACATCACTGTGTAAGGAACAGAGAAGGGGGAAGCTGCCCCTTCTCCCTGCTCTGTGTCCAGAAACAAAAGGGAAAGTAAAGTCTCCAGGGACCACAAACCACCCAGTTAAAACACTGACAAGCCCCTCAGTGCTTGACATTCCCATCACTAACTATCCTTTTGGGATAAAGAGGCAACAGATTCCAAGAGGAAAACTCCACAAACAAACTGTCAAGAGGAGAAAAACCGCGTAGAACTACGTCTCTAAGATTTTATACCTTCCCCTTGCCCTCTAAAAACACTAAAGTTGGAGAAGCAGAGAACCCATGAACACTGCACGTGAGATGACCTGATCTGAAACACAGTGAAGCAAACATTCTCAAGCTAAATCCAGGCAGCTCCACAGACCAGCAGCCTGAGATCTGGTAAGAGGAGAGTATACAGCTGTAAAATAAACATGGCAATTCTTACTATTAGAATGGATTAAGTGGAAGGATAGTGGATCCAGAAGAAAGAGTAGATGAAATATAATATTCAGACAATAAGAAAGATGACTGTTATGTGTCCTGCTATTTCTTCCCATTCATTTTTCCTATTCCCTGCTTTCTACTATGGCTTTCTATCAGATGAAAGCGGCGCTGCTACCTTTAGCCTCTGTATCTTAGGGCATATTTCCCTACCACATTAGGGAGAGGGTGTACCCAGCACATAAAAGCTTATTTCAGTTTTTAAATGAGAGTACAGTAAATTACCATATTAGAAAAATAATATACCGGATATTCACATTTCCAAATTTCACCACCACAATAAGAAATCATTCTGCTGTGTACTCCTTGATGCTCACCTGTGACTATTTCTTTCAAATTGTTTTTTAGAAGGGTTGCTGAATCAGCAGAGATGTAAAATTTTGATAGATTGTCAACGTGTTTTCCCTAGTGGTTCCTCCAGTTTTATAACTCCTACTAAACAAGTAAGAAAATAGGTATTTTGTATAACGGCCAAGGCCTGATAGTTTTAATCCTTTCAATTCTTGTCAGACTTGTGAAATATAATTCACTTTAACTCGCCTTTTCCTTGTTACATGACAGGTTGAGCATTATGCATATTTACGTAGCCACTGCGATTATCCTTTGTAAACTGCCTGCATGGTGGGCTTATATCCTATTTTTTGCATTGTCTTTTTAAAAACCATTGTCTTTAAGAATTTAGTGTATATATGTGGGATATATATATATATATATATATACTTATATATTTAATATATATATACACATCATATAAATATTTCTTTCTTTTCCTTTGTAACTTTTCCCAGAACCTTTTATCAGAGAAAGGTCTCTCTTTTTTATTCAGTGAGATGGCATCTTTTCTGTAGTTTGGTCTGTCCCGGAACTCACTATGTAGCCTACACTGGCCCAGAACTCACAGCAATCATTTTAGCTCCGTTACCTGAGCACTGGCATTGTAGGTATGAACCACCGTATCGGAAAGACTTTTTGTTTTTTGGAGTGAAATCTGTTAATTCTTTCCTTTGACTTTGTGTTTCTAGTTGGGAAGTCCCTCAACGTATTAACTAATATTTCATTTACTATTTTGTACTATTAGCTGAAGTGAAATTTATATACAGGTACAGGGAATAGCAATATTTAGCAGTAACTGAATGATAAGTTGGTTATTCAAGTATTATTAACTGAATAGTGCACATATTCATTTTGCTTATTGATATAGTTGTCATCAAACTAAATTAAAAGATGTATATGAAAGTGTCCATGGACCTTTTATGGACATTAACTGCTGTATATTCTAACTTGTTACTGTCGTGGACTGGGAAGACATTTAAACACATGTTGATTTGGGCTGGGTATTTAGCTCAATGCTAAAGACTCTGAGTTCAATCACCAGCCCCCCAGTCCCCAGGCCCCTAATATCTAAAATAGAAAGCCTACCAGCAAGTGTTCTTACTAATGTGGTTGGTAACTCAGTATACCTGGGAGAAAAAAAATCAATAGGACAAAGAATGAGTGTCAGATGAAAGTCAAATCCTGCAGAAGATCACAAGGTTTTTCGAGAGTTTCCCTATGGAAACGTGAACCCCCATAGTTGAGAGTGAGGCCTTGAAGTTCACCATTGCTAAGTGAGTATAAAGGTGACTCTTATCCACAGCAAAGACAATAAATCATACTTGCACCGTGGTCTGTTGCTGAACAGTCCACATCGTCTCCAGACCCTCTTTAATCTCTATTCCTCGGGTACGGTCATTTTGTCTGAGATTGTTATTCAACTGAACTGAACCATGACCAGCTCATATTTCTCCATCTTTTCTTAGAAGATTCTATAAAAGACCTTGTCTACACCCACAAACTGACTAACAAAGAATTTATGGCTGACATTTCTCTATCCTGGAGGCTTGAAGTAGTGAGATGAACAAGACAGACATGCTTCTCGTGTTGGAGGTTTTAGTCTAGTGAGAAAAAGAGACATTAAACAAATAATCACCTGGACAACTAAACAATTTTGATAACTTTTATAAAACAGCTACTAAGATTATATAGTTTAAATATTATGAATTGAAAAGAATCTGAAATCCAGGACCTAGGGAGTTGGCTCAGTTTGTAAAGTACTTACTGTGAAAGCATAAAGATCTAAGTTCAGTTCCCATTGTCCCAGTAAAAGCTGGGCATGACAGTTTGTGTCTGTATTCTCAGCATTAGGGAGGTAGTGATGGGCAGATTCCCTTGGAGTTGTAGCTACAGGCATTTGTGGAACACCCAAGCTCCTGTCCTCAGGAATGCACAGCAAGTTCTTAACCGTCAAGCCATCACAACAGGCCCAAAGTGAGCAGCCTGTGCTCAGAACAGTTGATTTCCTGCAGCCTGCCAGGTTCTACATGATTCGGATGATTTACCTTCCCCATGTTTAACTCACATATCATTTTTGTTTCTCCACTTAGCCAACTCCATTTAGACTGTGTTTCCCGACCCTATGAACCGAAGGTTCTCCTCATCCTCCTTTTCTGTTTTCAAGTAGAACCTTGTTATATGGTCCAGAGATAGGCTTCTTTTTCTAACTTTTTAAATGATTTTGAGAATTTTTAAAATTTAAAATAAATATTGTTAAAGGTTCATTAAATTTTACCAGTCACTAATGTCAATACATCATTATTATTTTAATTGAAATAGAATTACATCATTTCCCATCCTTTCTTTCTTCCCTCCAGTCCCTCTCCATTACCCTCTCCAAGCCCTTCTCATGACCCGCACTCTCAAGTTGCTATAATCTTTTTCTTTTATTGCATCAGTTACATATGCAAATACATCTGTATCCACAAATATATATTTATATACACATGAATTATATATATATATATATATATATATATATATATATATATACTCAGAAGATTATGTTATACACACACACACACACACACACACACACACATATATACACACACACACACACACAAATATTATATATGACTAAGCAGGTTGTATGTGCATATATATATGTTGAGTTCATTTTTATTGTTTGTATATATATGGTTTCAAGGCTTCTGCAATGAACAACCAGTAAGGGGGCTCATCCTTGAGGGAGGCTAATTCTCCTTCTCCCAGTAGTCACTAGAGGCCTGTAATTCTTTGTCCAGGTGAGACATTTCACTACTTCTACATTAACATGTCCATTGATACTGCCATTGTTCCAGTCTTGTTCAGCCATTTCTAGGAGAGACTGTTCCACAGCAGACCTCCTGATATTCTGGCTTTTACAGTATTTCTGCCTATTCTTCTGCAATCTTTCCCTAGCCATAGATTCATGAGCTATGGTATAGATGTAATCCCTTGTGGTTGGGATCCCCACAATCTGATGATCTCTACAGTAACACATAATTATTTTGATATTATGTTCTCATTAAAAACAGAACCAAAAAGAATCTAGCATATCAGTCTTAAATATGGGTGTTTCATGGGTCCTTTGATCTCTTATTTTTTTTTTACATATTTGAATGAAGAGAATTTAGGTAAAATGAAAGAAGTACATCAAGAATATCGATGTCACTTATACTTTAGTAATTAGTGTATATCGGCAACAACTGTGTATCCATATTTTATTTGAACAGTTTCTCATGAAATACCATGAGATGACAGTAATATTTTCCCCATTTTATGAATCAGGTATTTAAAAGTTGGAGGGGTCAAACAATATTTTCAGCATGCACAACTAAGGCATGAGGGAGATACGAATAAAGGACACGTGAATAAATTGAGAACAACCTTTAGAAGTTACGGTAAGTTTCCTGAATTGCTCTTACGTTGTCTTTCTTTTCCACTTTGGTTTGTCTTTAAAATTTCTAAGTCAGTTAAAATGGTGTTAATGCTATTTAACAAATAAATCCTTTGAGTTTGCTATATGCATCTTTACTTACTTAAGCATAATAAAACTACTGATTTTACCCTGTGTCAGACAATTGAAATATACGAGCCCAGGTAAGATTCTGTCTCCCCTATTGTTTTATAGGGTCTTTTGGTTTTTTTGTTTACATACATATTAGGTAGTATATATTAATTTAAAAGCTAACTATGGCATTTCTGATTTAGCTTCTTATATTTTCTTTTATTATTGCTTCATTCATTATCCTTTCATCATCTGGGGTCAATTTACTTATACTTAAAATTGTTTTCTTTCAGTTGACAGGTTTTCTCAGGGATGTGTGGGGGGGACATGTGTGGAAATCTTTGATCTGAATGATAGTTAGGCTGCGTAAAGGCTTTTAGGCTTGAGTCTATTTTCTTCTAATACTTTGAAGATGTCATTTTTATTTCCACAGCATCTACTCTTTCTGTTTATAACCCAGCTGCTGGTCTTACCATGACTCATTTGAAAGGAGTGTGTGGGCTTTTGCTACATTTGAATATTTTATCTGCCTGTTTTCAGCAGTTTTACTCTGACGTGCCTAGGTATAGTTATCATTTTATTAAGCCTGCTTTGGCTTCAGGACTACTTTCTGAATCTGTGGTTTGGTGTTCTTTTCAGGTTTGGAACATTGTCAACTCTATCTATTTAAGTTATACTTCTGTCTAATTATTCTCTTCCCTTCCTTTGGGGGTAAGTCAAACCTTGTGCAGTGTTCCATACATCTCACATATTGTTTTCTTCATTTTATTACTTTTCCCTGTGTGTATTTCAGACTCAATATTTTCTACAGTTTGACAGATCTTCCACTTCATTGATGATTTCATCATCTGTATCTGATGTCCGGTTAAACTGATGTAGTAATTTATTAGACTGTCAGCTGAGTCGGACAGTAGCCAGGAAAAAACAAAGTGAATTTTGGTAATTACTTTTTCATTTACAGAACATCTTATGTTACAACAGCAGCTATGGTAAGCAATTCATTGTGGCTTGTCAATGTATGCTAAAACAAATGGAAGATTAAGGAAAATAATGGTCATGGTCTTAAAGAGTAACATCACAATAATACTCCAGCAGATAGTCTTCCACCTAGGTGTATATGAGCTGCACAAATTGAACTCAATGGGTCATAAAAGAAAAGAAAGAAAAAAAGAAAAGAGCAGATGAAATTGGGGGTAGGGAGATGAGAGTAGATCAGAAGAATTTAAAGGGAAGAGAATCAAAACACACTGTACAATAGTCTCAAAATATTAATCAACTATAATTAGGAAAGTGATGTCACAGGTTATTAGTTACAATAACTAAAAGGCAGTTGTACACAAGATGGTTTGGTGGACGTATAATATTGCCAATAGCCGCACATATGGATCATGTGTGGTTGTAAAGCTGGTGCAACACAAGAGCACGCATAAATTGTGTAATGTTCCTTTCAAAAATGTTTAATTGAATTTAAAGTGTAAGAATAGCAGGGAAAAATTTTAACTTGCAATATGCTGTGAGACAAACATTACGAGAAACAAAGGGAGGTTAAGAAAGTCTATATGTAAAGATACCAAACAGGCAAAATAAACATAACTAATATTGGTTAACTACTCAATTGGAAGCGAGCATAGTCCTCAAAGCTATATGTGGGAAACTTCAGAACTTAATATGCAGCTTTTACTAGACATTACTGAGTTATAATTTTTGGTAGTTATTGTGTAAAAGTGTCTTCATCCATAAGACGTGCATAGTGAAATACTGATAAATGAATATTTCAAGTCATCTACAATTTATTTTCAACAGCTCTGGCAGATGTACGCTTATGGATATATTTAAATGTGTATTTACATATGAATGTAATTATATATGTTAGTCACACATATTTAAAATATACATAGTGATTTATCATTAGTGGTCAAGTGAGTATAACATAACGAACTAGTAGCATGACATTTTTCTCTTATCATCTCAGTGAAGAAAATAAGTTATACTTTTTATACATCTGTTATATTTCTTGCAGTAAGGCAGGAAAATGTGAAATACGTTCTGAAGAGATTTCTTTAATATAACGAAAAATGAATGTTTTAAAATAAAAGAATAATTGCTACCTATCTCACAATTATGAACATTCAGACAATTTCCCAACGATTTAATTAAAATGAAGTTCTAGCTTTATCATGCATTAATCTAGAGTGACTAGGTTTGTTGACAGTGTGGGTTTCCGTCTTTTCATGACAGGGCTGCATAGCTGTCATAGGCATGCTATTACGTCAGTCAACAAGCTGGAGGCCCAGTTGCCCTTTATGACCAGATTCCTTCATTTTGCTTTCATTGGAAGTGCTTTTGTGCCAGTAAAGTAACTTTATCTCCACAGGAAGTGACTGAAGATGTTTATTTCACAAGCCTGAGAACAGGACTTCTGGGCTCTCTTTCTTTTTTTTAATGGGTAGTGCAAGTTATCTGCCTTACTCTGCTTTTTTATCCCAGTAATGGCACAAAGATATTTTTGTATCATTTTTTCACTGTGTAATAGATTCTAGTATGATTCCCTGAGCTAGATTCTATGGAAACATTTTCCTTACTAAGAAAAAAAGTGCATGTAAAATTAAAATGCCTTTTCTAACTCTGGATGGAAGAGATGAGCCTCGATGTTTAACTATATTCTATTGGAGCACACATTTCTAAGACTGGTGAAGAATTATAATTAAGTGGTTTTTTTTTTCCTTTATTTTCTCTCCTACAGGAAGAGATCATTCTAAGATTATCTAATTACTGTTTTCTAATAACATTTTAGCATTTCTGATGACCTCACAGCACACTGCACTCTCGTATAGAATCTTCCCATGTCCAATACAAATTCCTAATCTTCCTTTTCATTTTGTATTCTGTTGTCTAGGGAGAAATGGTGAGTATTTAAGCAATATTTTTAAGTGTCTAATAATGTAGAAGTGTTGGGTCTGTGCTAGGCATTTTCCCACTCAATGTTATTGCTATTTCTCAGGATATAAGAGTTATACATAATGGGGTAACAGTTTAGGGGTGACTGACACCCTTGATGGGAGGAGACTTGAGTTTTAGAGCTCCTTACTGTTTGTAAGAAGATAAAGGACGAATATGATTAAATTGTGAATGATTGCTCCTCCTAAGACCACCATTATTCAGGAATGGAAAGACTATTCTGGAATGTAATTACACTGGCAGTATTTATAGTTTAACACTACCTCCCCAAGAGGGTTCTTGTCTTCCTTTTGACTTCACTGCACACCCTCTGTCTCATTAAGCAGAGTGACATCCCTTCCAGGATTCTGGGTGACTGGCGTGGATAGAAGCTATGTGTCAGGACAGTCACTACATGACATTAAGCTGGAGCAGACTGGAATGACAATCCAGGAAAAGAGCGGAGAGTCTAAGAATTCAGACAAAAGAAACAATGGGAAACGATCTTAAGGTAGGAATTCATTCAGCACATTCAAACACCAGAAATAAGGCCAGTGGGCTTGGAGGATAAGGCTGGGTTTTAATATAACAGGAGGTCACAGATATGACCAAGCAAGGATGAGCTCTTTCTGTCGTACTGTGACTAGACCCTGCATCCATAGAAACAACAGCCGGGATAACTCCTATGGCTCTCATTTTAAGCCACAGAGCTTTGGAGCAGTTTGTTATACAACTGTAATCAAAACAGAATTTGAATCTGGAAGTGTGAAGCTACTGGAAAAGAGACAAGGCATTTTCTTTTGGCCTTGGGGCCCAGTGGTAGTCTAAAGCGGAGAGAACACAGTGGAAATGGTTCATAGAAGTTGCAAAGACACTGGGGAAACATTGCAGAGGGTTTGGGTGAGAGTGGAGAAAGTACTATTGAGGATTGAAAAAGTAGCATGGAGTTTCATAGTGTGTAGCCTACAATGGTATCGGAAATGGGCAGGGACTTTATTAAACTCATTGGTCAGGCAGAGGAAAGGGCAGAAAGTAACAACTGACCTCCCTTTCTTCCTTCCTTCCTTCCTTCCTTTCTTCCTTCTTCTCTCTCTCTCTCTCTCTCTCTCTCTCTCTCTCTCTCTCTCTCTCTTTCTTTGCCATGGTAAAATAAGAGAGAGAACAAAGAAACATCAGAGAGGAAACCACAAAGATTTTATCAGGATTTTGAGAAATTATATGAGAAAGAACTTGCTGAATTGGAAATCAAAACTATTTCTTTTCTAGGTCTCTTCTAGGAAAAGAATATCAAAGAAATAAAATCCAAACAGGGCTGTGCAAACCTCTATTAGAAGCTAAAAAAGATAGACATTGGTGTCTCAGACCCTTTTAGTCAGGCAGAGGCCATCTAAAGAACGCAAAAGCATCCCCAGTAGACCTTCCCTGCAGAAACACGGAATCATCCTTGAACCTGTGGGTGGACAGCCTCACTGGGGTTCTGAGGTGTAGCCATTCTTCTGAGGAAAGATACATGGATATGGCTTTTGTTTGATAGAGTAGATTATGTGTGATACACCAAGATTTTAAGAGAATTATATCAGCTTGGACTGCCAGTGACAGGGCAACCAAACAGGAGTCTTTTGGACTCTAACCTAACCCAGGTAGAATACAGACAAAGATTTCTCACATGTAACAAGATGTTTTCCGTCTAGGTGCATCTGACTAATGCCACAGTGGGGCATTAACTGAAAAGTGGCGATTGTGAGTCCTAGTCATGTCAGAAGCTACACCATAAAGTCTTGCCAACGTGACTGCATCAACATGAGCTGAATGAGGACATCAGCCATGCCAAAGTAAACAGAGAAAAACCCAGGCGACCTCAACCGTGTACAAAGGACTACAGGCAGGTAAGGAATGCTGAGAGTGGGAAAGAGAGTTTTTCCCAGGGGAGAGCACACCAACTGGTTATTCAATACCAAGTGGTCAGCGCTGAAAACATACATATGGGTCACATTATCCAGATTGATCAGGTCATATTTGGATATATAAATATGTATAAATATGTTTGTATATATGTATATACATGTATGTTTACATACATATATGTACACCTATACGGACATGCATATGTGTGCATGCTTACACACATATATGTACGTACATACGTACGTACATATATGCATGTAAAGTTTGAAAGAGAGTTTGAAAGCCATGAGTTTGAGAAAAGAGCAAGGAGGGGAGTATGGAAGGGAAGGGAGAAATGAATGTAATTCTATTATCATCTCAAAGGTAACAGAAAAAGAACGAAAGAAGCAAACCACCATAATAACAGCCAAAACATTGACAGAAAAGTTAGGAGGGTATTGATGTAGACATAAACTAAATGTTTACTAAAACCTATAAACCAGTATCACATACTGATGGTTCTCTAATTATAAAAGGGGAACTGCATTTACAACTGTGAAGAAATTGAAGCTCAGTTGAAAACAGTATTATGAATGAGCAAGGGTACAGTGTTACAACAGAAACAGAGTCTGGTATGAAAATTCTATTAAAGAAACCCAAACTTTTAAGGCATCATTTGCTTCCCTTTTGAATATTTAATGGAAATAAACATGGCTAGGAGACACAGTAGTTTAAAGCAAAGCATCTAAATTCAAGTGCTATTTCTTCAAATTACTATGGCTTTGACTTAGGTAATGTAAATGCTCTTTTTATGTAAGCATATCTTTACCTATATGAATAATATAGTCCATATAATTATCCTCAGACTATTGAGACAATTAAGGAAGTGCACATGGAAATCACTTATCTCCGATCCTGGAAAATGCTATGTGCACAATAATAGCACCTGTGGTCACATTACATCATAAAGACATAGCAGCTATTTCATCATCTGTGTCATCTTTATCATCAGCGTCAAAATTTGGCAGAATCCAGGCACTCTCCTGGATGTTGGGAGTATCACTGTGGTCGAGGTGTACTTAATTCCAGCACTTACAGTCTAGCATAAGAGACAAGCAATTAAGCAAGTAATTGCAATTCTGACTGTCCTGAGGAAATAAAAGCTGCTCCGTGCATATGCACACGCTGAGTACACAGTGTGCAGCTTGTCTCAGAGCCTTGAGGAAGCCTTGGAGGAGGTGGAGTAGGAGGCCAGCCATCCCTCCAAACCTTTTACAATGGCCTGAGTCCAATTTTGGAGGGTTCTCTACTCTACCTTCATCACGACTTAAATTGTCTCTTAAATGCCCATCTCTTAATACTATCACATTAAAAATTAAGTTTACAGACATGAACTTAGGGGGACACGGTTAGATTGTAACAACAATTAGAGATGCTCTTAAATCTAAGTGGATGCCCAGATTTAATTATCACAATCAAATGATTCAGGCCATTTAGAGAATACTGGATTTTCTGGTTACACATCTAAATACGACGTTAAAATTGGTGGTTTTTTTTTTTTTTTTTTTTTTTTTTTTGACTGACAGAAATGTGAAAAAGTGCACTGTAGCTCTGGGAAATAATCCCCTGTCTATTTCCCTGCATGGCTAGCGTTTTCTTTGAGGACTTATTTTGCCATACTAATTTCTATTGGAGTCTTAGGTTATTTTTCACTTCCCTTTTCCAAATTGCACAATCATCTGTGCTATCCCATAGTCCAATTTGAAAAAAAAATTAAATAAAAATAAAACTGAGAAGCATATTTCCATGGCTGGCTAACAGAAAAGAATTTCAATAATGTTTTCCGAGTACAGTTCCTCTCCAGAATCGCTTCTTTGCCCTGATGTTATTTTTACTCCCCTCAATTCTATTTGAAAGCTGCAGAAAGTGCCTTTTCAGAAGCCCAAGTCTCCACCTCTCTAGATGTCTTTCTAAATATTGAAACTGAGCTGGTGTGCTGCGCTCAGACATGCTCTCATCTTATTGTAAGTCTCTTCTAGCTCCTTATTCCTGGAGCCCTCATTTCTATTTCCTGAGGAAATCAATCTGATTACTCCCAACCTTTTCAGAACAGCATTTGTGACTCACGATTTCCATTCTTCTCCCTTAGTGCAAACCAAATCCAAGCAGACTTCCTTTTAAAAAAAAATTGTCTTTACTTGCCTATTTTGATTACTGCTTTTATCATATGCTGTTTATGAAACATAAGGAAGAGACAGAACTCAGATTTATTTTGATAATGGGTTTTCAATTCACAAAACAAACTGGGATACATCGTTAGATTTGTGAGACTTTTTTTTTGTCGTATATATTATCTTTCACCACTTCCAATACATTTCATGGTTCTATATCTATTCAAACTGTGAATCTATCATTTATTCTCTAATCAGCACATGGCCATTGAATAATACCACTTTTTTACTGTGTGAACTTGGGTAAGTTATTTGAAAAATTCAGTCTCAGCCCCCTTACACTTAACATGCTTGTAAGATGATCGGTTAGCCTGGCGGTGGTGGTGCATGCCTTTAATCCCAGCACTTGGGAGGCACATGCACGCGGATCTCTATGAGGTTGGGGCTAGTCAGGTCTACAGAATGAGTTCCAGGACAGACAGAGTTACAACATAGAAACCCTGTCTCAAGAAAAAAAAAAAGATGATTGGTTAATGATTTAGTTTAACCAAATAATTTTGATATTTTATTTTTTGCTTAAGTACTTAGGGAAGTTTTGACTGCTATAATTATTAATAATACTTTTCCCTTCATTACCCTGACAATCATTTGTCAAATAGGAAAAATGACTATTTAAATGATTAGTTGGTAGACTTACTGTAATACATAATAAAATTATATGTGCATATATGCATATGTACACACATGTGTTATCGTATACAGACAGATTGATTGATCAAAGATAGATGATAATATTTTGCATAATTGGTTTGACCTTGATAAAAGTTACTTCTTTTCTGGTTGCATTCTTTTCTAGTATATACAGCTGACAGAATGTCCAGTTGATGTATTGCCATATTTTCATAAATGTTAGATTCAATCCAACTTTCTGTAGAGAGTGTTTCATGAGAACATAGGAATCTGAGACCACTTCTTTACAAGCTATTACAGTAAATCAGCTACAGCAGAATTTCATGGTATGAACTTATGCATTAAGAAAAGCTTTTTGAAGGATGTAACTAGACTTTTTCCAATAGCCTTTAAGGTGCAGCAATTTTCCATGGCTGGGAGAATTTAATCAGTAGCAATGTACAATTGATATATATATATATATATATATATATATATATATATATATATATATATATACACACAGCAGGAGATAAGAAAACACTAAAAATACTTGAGTCATGTCTTATCTAGCATCCATGACTGAGTCAGGAACAAAACTAATGAGAATGTACTTCATTGATACTGCTAATTTAATCCTTATATAGAGGGCACCACCTTAGGAAACATATTCAATAGTGTCCTCTTTGTAAGTTATGACTTCAAACAATGTAAGGTGAGTAATGGTATGTTCCACTAGCCATTTATTAAAGTGTATGTTTTCCTTTGTTTATCTATCATTCATCAATATATCTTCATCGTCATGATATGTCTAACATATCTATTTGTTGTGTGTGTGTGTGTGTGTGTGTGTGTGTGTGTATGTACATGTTCATGTGTGTGTAGGACAGAAACTGATAGCAAATATTGTTAATTACTTCTTCACCTTATTTTCTGAGACAGACTCCTTCCTTGAATCTGGAGCTCACTGCTGGTCAATAAGCCCCAAGAATTGTCCTGCCTCTGCCTGCCTGCTCAGCACTGAGATTCTAAGGCATGCCCTGTGATGTCAGACTTTTTATATCAGTTATGTGATGTCAGGCTTTTATGATAGTTCTGGGGATTCAAATTAAGGTTCTCATGTCAGTGTGGCCGGCACTTTAAGGACTGAGTGTTCTCCACAGTCCACTTTTATCTATTTTAAGTGAATTGGGGTAGAAGACAGTGTTGCAGAATTTCTTATCAAAAGAGGCTATTTTCAACTCTTTAAAAATGATTATCAGTGAATGCCATCCTATATACATAGCATTTTTTCTTTTCCTCAACCTAAAAGTCTTTCCTCAGAAGACTTGTACATTACTTTTTTTTTAAGTAAGCAGTAAGTTGAAATCAACTAAATATCTTTGCTGTGGCGGATATTTATGCAGATCCTCTGTTCCATGAGAAAAACTGTAGCATGTATTACATACAAATGAAACTTCCAAGTTCTAAAATTATAAATTCATCTTGTTGACTTCTATCTCATCATAATCAACATAAATGATTAGTTTGGGTAGGAATGGAAATGCACTGGATAAATGTTGGTTTATCTGGTTGTGTGTTCCCAAAGTATGTTGCAAACTTGATCCTACCTTTGTCAGTGTTGGAAGGTGAGACCTTCTTGGATGTGTTTAGGTAATAAGGATGGAATGATGCTGTCATAAAAGGATTGATGGGAAGTGGGTTCTCTCTTCCTTCTGCTCTTCTTCTGTGTGAGACACAGTAAAAATGGTCCACATGACAGTCTAGAAACCCCATTCCGCACCTCTTAGACTCCTGAACTGCAAAAAGACAAGATAAAACAAAACAAAAACCAGTTTCTATCTGTTACAAATTAGTCTCAGATTTCCTGTTAAGAGCACAGAATGAACTAAGTTAACAAAGTAGGCAATTGAAAGATGGTCAATAAAAATAAAAATAAAACTTTTTAAAGTGTATATTTATTACCAGGCTTTGAGAGCTTTACTTTCCTTATATTTATGCAGACTGCATCAGTTGAGCTAGTTTGGGGGCTGCGCGCAAGAAGGACCTGATGGGAAATTGTGGTTATTTTTCTTGTACTAGAGAGGAACTCTTTATGAATATGTTAGTTACACTGCAAGGATGAGCATTTATAAATGGTTAGACTTTAGATGATTTATTTTGCCTAGATATTAAACTTTTATGTCATTCGGAGTCATAGCATTTTCTTTTCTTTTTGGACAGGATCTCACTCTCTAGTCTAGATCGTTGTCGGTCTCACTCGAGCCTTGAGCCTTGAAATCATTCTCTGTCCTCGGCCTCCTGAGGGTTGGCATTAGAAGCATGAGCCAGCATACCAGGCTCACCACATATTTTCATGAGAGCCAGAGCTCTGGAGATGATGTAATTTTCACTTTCTGTAGCCTTTTCTGATGCTAAGGCCAGAACACAAAGGGAGCCACATTTCAGTTGCCTCCCTGTGAGCGGTACTGTCCATACAATCTTTTAAACCTTTGCTCCACATCAGTCATAAAGAAACTGGAACTGCTGTTCGTTTTTTGTTTTTTTTTTCCTCTCTCAGTTTTGTTCATCATCTTTTAATGCTTTGCTGTCTTTTCACTTTTATCTGAGTTTTATAGCAAGATCAGTGGAGTTATTTGGCTGGAGGGGTTTTCTGTTCTCGGCTATCTTACATAACAAACCCTGGATGTTTGTGCGAGGATGCTCTTATATTGACAAGGAAACAGAAAGGCCTTTCATTCATTGCTCTGTACCAGTTCTCCCTCAACATATACCTCCTATCCTTTATTTTACCACATTTCAATTTCAAATTTCTCTGTCACATTCTCCAATACTACATTTGCGAATCACAAGAAAATTCTGACTTCCTCCAGAGGGTAACCCTTTCATCAGTGTGATTACTTCTTGATAGCTCATATTAACTTAGACCCAGATGATGTCCTAAAGTTTACATCTTCATTTCTGCTGTAAGTCCTTTCCATCATTCTCCTTTCCTTTTTGGTTCTCTTATATGTTTCCCCAGAATGCAGCTAACATTAAGAAACCGAAGTATTTCATTAGTGATTCCTGTCACCTGTATAGGTTGTCTTTCTATAGTCATGGTATTTATTAAATAATGTGAATATTTCTCTAATTAAAACTAAACGATGGCATTTATGCCAAGCAATTTGCAATCATTATGCTCTCAGTAAATGTTATTTATTACTAGAATCTCTTCGGTTACTACTATTACTATTGTTAATTTACTACATTAAATAAAGGAGAAAATAGCTTGATAAGAAAAGAATGGATAGTAGAATGTGGGTATGCTTGGTAATTTTTCTAGCAGTTGGAGTTTACTATTATTTCATCAATCATTAATTTAAAAAATGCTCCATAGATATTCCCACAGGCCAATCTGATGAAGGTAATTCCTCAAATGAGGTTCCCTCTTCCCAGGCATGTCAAGTTGACAACTAAAGCTAACTTTGTCACTAAATAATTGCATTGATAGCAATCTTTGTTTTTGACAGATGCCTCCTTCCACTTACATCCCAGTGATTTCCTTACTTGTTGGCTATTTGTCCTAATTACTTTCATGGAGCTGTGGAATGGTACCCTTCTTAGGCTCTGGCTCCTCCTCCATTCTACCTACCACCATCCATTTCTCCTTCAAATGTATACACAAATACACACAGAGAGCATACTCGTTTTGGTGATGAGATCTAGTATGACTCCATGCTCTCCCTGAGACTATCTATTGGAGTTCCTAGGACCACTACTCAGAGTGTAATTTTATTTGGAGACAGGGTCTGTATAGCGGTGATCAAGTTAAAATGAGGCCATCATCATCGTGGGTCTCAGTGTATTGTTAGTAGCTGATGTCTTCACACAAAAGGGAGAATGTGGACATAGAGATAATACGCACACCCGAAGAGTGATGTGAGGAGGTTCAAGGAGAAGACAGCCATCTTCAAGCTGATGATTGCTGACTGGATCACACTGTATCTTTGGGGCCTACAGAAAGACCAACCCTGAACCCTGGAACTGTGAGACAGTACAGTTCTTCTGCAGGGTAAGCCCTGCAGTGTATCATTAGTTGTGCGTGCACTCGCAGCATAAACAAGGCTCAACAGACAGTTGAGTTAAGCAGGACTTGGCTGGTGAGAGCATTGTGCTCTTCCTGGTATTTCTGACAAAAGAGGCTGAAGTTGTACTTTTTGGAGCATTATGTTCCTGGAATAAACTTTTTAAACTTGTTTTTTTTTATGTAACCGTTATACGGTGGCTGGAGACCTACATTTGAGTGGAAAGAGACAGAGGAGCCTTGCAGAAGACACAGGAAACAAGATTCACTGTCACCTGTAAGCAGACTGCTCCTGCCAGCTGTCACTAAGAAAAAGATGCAATGGGCTTCAAATTCTCTCACTTGTTGGGAGGGGGTGGGGCAGTGAGGAGACAGGGTGTGGAGAGCGGTGTGTAAAGAGTGCAGGCAGAAGCTCCAGACAGGGCAAGGATGGAGCTGCTCCTCCTGGATTCCCCAGGCCCACCCACCCACACTGTAGCTGTGTGCTCAGGCGAGTGGTGCTGAAGGAACAGCTCTAGCAGAGGCTGCTTTAGGGCGGGGGTGGGGGGAGGACCAAATCTGTGGATCCAAATCTAAGCCTGGCGCCTTCACTTTCAAGTGGGTGAGAGCCCCCAAGCCTGTCCTCCGGTCAGCCTCCGCTCCAGGCACAGCCAGCGGGGCTGAGGGTCTGTGGCGGGGTCGGGCTGCGCCAGCTGGACCCGCCCGGAGCTCCATGGATCGCCCCGCTCGGCGCGATGGTGACTCTGGGCGCGGAGGGTGGCTATGGGAGAGCCCGCAGATCGCAGCAGCGTGAAGGCGGGGAGCGTGGCGGGCGGCTGGCGGCGGGCGGGGACTGTCTCCCCGACCTCAGTACCCAGAGAAGCGGCTCAACCACCTGAACCCCGAAAACGCCAACAAGTAGTTTCTCCTTTGGGGAGGGAGGTTCAGCCGGCCGCAGAGACTCCGTCCGACTGCAGGGAGAGCCTAGTCTACTCGGAGACCCAAGCAGATCCACTTTTCTCCCGGTCTCCTTAAGGTATCCGGGGACGAAGAGGGGAGAGAGGGAAGGGCGGTGCAGGCGGGCATCTCCCAGCCTAGCAATGAGAATGTGGGTGTGAAGTCCTGGGGGGATGGGGAGCCTGGAAACAGCCGTTCTTCCAGCTCAGGGACCCAGGGGGTGTGCCTCCCGCGGCTTCTCCTGGGCCTCGCCCCTCCTGGAAAGCAACCCCCCACTTCCCACCCCAAGGTGTTTATTTTACTTGGAAAGGGGGAAGGGTGGGATAGATTGCTCACTTTTGTCCTCAAAGATGGATCCTAGTTAGTCGTTTCCTCTCCCAAGTAATAATAACATTAGCAACAAGGATAACAGTAATGTGAAAAGGAAATTGGGCGAGGAAATCAGTCAGAGGTCTCCTTGGTGAAAGGCAGCAGCAGGAATGCTTGTTGTTATTGTTGTTCTGACTTTTGTGCTCAGTCTTCTCTGCCGGGTAGGTGAGGGAGAGAAGTGAACCGGGAACAGAGTGGGCAAAGGGCACACCATTAGGGCTGGAGACCAGAGAGTGGTCCAGGGTTGGCCAAGGGTATGCAGGCGGCTGGGGCACCCGAGGGCCCCCACTCAACACTACCAAGTTGCCTCAGAGAATCTAACTCCCTGATGGGGAATTACGTTAAGACCAGGGGATGGGCCGGGAGGGTTGTAGGATAGTGGGGAAGGGGTCAGTCTAGGGAGAGGAAGAGCCTGGAGCAAAGGCCAGTAGAAAAAAAAAAGGCTGGGGATCCAGCAGTGGGGGTTTTGGGGAAGGAAAGAGGGGCTTGGGGAATGAGAGGTAGGTTGGATTTGACAGGATAGAGGGGACACACCACGGTGGAGGGCAGAAAAGGAAGGAGAGGTCAGAACCAAGGGTGGACTGTGTGCCGCAAGGGAAGAGGCTCCCTGGAAGGTCAGGAAGACTCAACTGTTCTTTGGGCCAGGCATGATGCAAGAGGCGGGGACAGGACCGGACAGCGAGCGCCTCCCGGGAGGGGGGGGTCCTTCCCACTTGCCAGCGCTGCATCTTGGCACTCTCGGGTTGAGGTGGGGGTATCGGGGGTCACGGTGATGATGTGACTCACGAGAGCTTTAACTCCCTGCCCTGTTCGCCTCCCCTAGTCATGTCTGAGCAACAAAGATGGGCAAGATCGAGAACAACGAGAGGGTGATCCTCAATGTCGGGGGCACCCGGCACGAGACCTACCGCAGCACCCTCAAGACCCTTCCCGGAACACGCCTGGCCCTGCTCGCCTCCTCTGAACCCCAGGGCGACTGCCTGACCGCAGCGGGGGACAAGCTGCAGCCTCTGCCCCCTCCTCTCTCTCCGCCGCCGCGACCGCCTCCCCTGTCCCCTGTCCCCAGTGGCTGCTTCGAGGACGGCGCGGGCAACTGCAATTCCCACGGAGGCAACTGCAGCGACCACCCCGGGGGAGGCCGCGAATTCTTCTTCGATCGCCACCCTGGCGTCTTTGCCTATGTGCTCAACTACTATCGCACAGGCAAGCTGCACTGCCCCGCCGATGTGTGTGGCCCGCTCTTCGAGGAGGAGCTGGCCTTCTGGGGCATCGACGAGACCGACGTGGAGCCCTGCTGCTGGATGACCTACAGGCAGCACCGTGACGCGGAGGAGGCACTAGACATCTTCGAGACGCCAGACCTCATCGGAGGCGATCCTGGTGATGATGAGGACCTAGCGGCCAAGAGGCTGGGCATTGAGGATGCTGCGGGGCTGGGGGGACCCGATGGCAAGTCCGACCGCTGGAGGAGGCTGCAGCCCCGCATGTGGGCCCTCTTTGAGGACCCCTACTCATCCAGAGCTGCCAGGGTAAGACCAGAACCCACCCTCCTCTGTTGCTGCAACTTCTTTCAACTCTCCTTCAAACTTTGGTTCTTTCCTGGGATAGAGAAGAAGAGGGGAGCTCAGTAGAGATGGCTTTCCAGGGAGGTTACACAGGGTAGGGAAAGCCCAGGAATCTTTGCCCCATCTTTCCACCTTTCTCTGACAGTCACCCCACTGACCTCCAACTCAAACAGATTTACTTTAGCAGACGGGACCCATGTAAGAGTCCTGGGCTGTGTCCTAACGCCATGACAACGTTCGCCTTAGTTTTTGCCTTAACTATTTTGTCCCTACTTTTTCCTTTAGCTCCGATGTCTTTTGCAGCCTGTTGCCCATCCTGATGTGACATTTTCAGTGAGGCCCGACTCTCAGATCTGACTCATGGGGCAGTAGCTACAGTAAGGATCTAATCTGAGGACAGAGACAGGGGTAATGGAACGTGTCTATGTGACATGCAATGAAGATAGTACATGCTAGGCCTATCGTCTCCTAAGGAGAATGCTATTTGGCCTGTGTCTTCCTAAGAGAAGAGACTCTGTCCTTGCAGTTGCTGTTCCCAATGATCCTGCCTGCACTCTGGATCCTCAATCTTGAAGCCTTTCCTCTTAGGTGTATCTGTGCTCCTTACAGGTTGATCGTGAACTAACCTTGTTGACCTGCATTCTGTTTTCTAGAACCGAGTGACTCAGATTGTTGAAACTTTACTTGACTTTTTATATTATAATATGGGTCCCGATGTTTCTTTTTGGTTTCAAACTTAAGTGAATGATTACATTTACCTAATGACTTCCCAATCAGCTTCCCAGAGGCCCAAGAAGGGAGGAGAGAAAGTGTCAGTGATGTTGTCTTCATTTAAAGGAAATAGGAGAAATATAAATAACCAAAATAACACAGTATATGAATTGGTCTTAATTATATATGAGGACAGAATACAGAATTTAGTAAAACGTTGAAACTACATTTGTCTTGTTTTTGCTTCCCTATACACCCCCATAGGATGGCAATTCTCCCTGCCTAACTTTGGCTCCATTCTTTTGACCAGTTTTCTTTGCATATCAGAAATCCCTGCATCTTTGCTATTGTGTAGCTAACTGCACACTAACTTCCAGGGAGAAGTGCTTCCGACACCACTTCAGAAGTCTGCACATGGGTTTTGTTTTCTGGCAGAAGTAGAACAAAAAGAGATGATGTGTAACAGTGCTGCTCTCTTGGGCCTGACCTCTGAACACGTGCATAAATTTTAGCATGTCCCTACATATGAAATTTTCCTTTTTAAATTATTTCATAGTTGCAAAAAGAGTTTTCATTTAAAAAGCGATTACTATAACAAAGCTTGGTGGAGCATGCCTTTAATCTCAGCACCTGGGAAGTAGAGGCAGACAGATTCATGAGTTTGAGGCCAGCCTGGTCTACAGAACAGGTTCCAGAACATACAGGCCTACATCCTGTCTCCACCCCCACCCCAAAGTGTATATTGATGTAAATAAAATCACAGACTCATGACTTTTACTTTGTACTTTTCTGTTTTCAGCAGAGTGCCACTGTACTCCTCCCACTTGGTGGTTAAAGAGTTAATTTGATTTTGTTTTCAGGCTCATCGTGTAACTGTTTCCTTCAGACCATGTACAACAAAACAGATGCTTTATTATATTTCCTCCTTATAATATAGTATGATATCCTCAGCTTGTTTTGTACTTCACTGTAAGCCAGGTTCTATAACTAAAAGTTTAACAAGGTGCCCAACTTTTATCCCTACTATAAAATTTGATTCTATTGATTATTAGCCAAAAGGGGAGTCCATTGACTTGACAGTGACTGTTTTTTTTTTTTTAATTCTTACTTAGATTTTGTTGTAATTATATGGAGGATTTGAATCATATCCATTTTAGATGAAGAAAGAATCAAAAGATTAGCACAAGGTCAGGAGCAAGTAAAAGCAAAATCAGCTAACAATCAATCACTGGTCTGAAAACTGTTTTAGAAGTCACCTAGCAAAGACCTTCTCTCTTCCAAATGAGATGAGAAAAATGGAGACTCAGATGTTAAGAAATGGCCAAGGTCATACATCAAATTATCACCTGAACCAAAATTATTCTAGTGGTGTCATGCCATCTTCCCAGCCCCTTTCCACAAAAACCTCTGATTATAACTGACTAGACTGGAGAGTTTCTGCATAGCCTCCCGCTCCTGTGACCCAATGCTGCATAAGACATTAATTAGGGTTCCCACTTGGAAAGGTCATTTATGACATTTTAAAATGCCTGCCTTCTAGGACTTTGGCTGGCGAAAATTTTACATGACACCAGTCAACAAAGGAATAAAAATATGTGACCTGCACTTCTTAAATGAACCTCGTTGGAAATGTCTGTTTTTTATTGGCCAGTCAATGTCCAATGTGTTTCTTTCATTTGTGGACTTTTAAGTTCAGGAAAGTACGTTTTCAAATGACTAAGGGTTCCTTAAATCAGAAGACTTAGCTTAACTTATAAGTGGATACTTTAGCCCCAATTATGGCCTGACCTAATAATATCAGTTTCTTCACGTAGAATAGCACTGAGGAGGCAGCAAGATGGAATTGTGCTTGAGCAGTGTGAGTCTAGGTAACATAAAGCAATTATCAAAGTATCTGCTTCAGCTGTCGTCTTGTGGTCACAAGCCTCATGCTTCATAAGGTACTTTATAAACTTTCTGCCTTACCTTAGCTCATATATTTTTATCAAAATATGTAGATAAATAATTTTAACTGAACTTCCTTTTCAACTCTTACACCTACTTCTTTGTTTGCTTTATGGCTTTCCAATATCAAGGAGACTGGTTCAATTTTTTACAAGCGTGTGTTTTATTTTTACTTTTATGACCTACAGTGTCACACTGAAACACTAGTGATAGGAAATGCTAATTGGCTTTTATGATACTGCAATTTGCCTTTTATTGCTGCCATCTCCTCTCTTGACATAAATACGTATTTGAGAGATTTTAATATTCTAGAAATTTGGTTAATAAGGTAATGTGCCATACTTTTGAGTTATTTTCCTTAATAAGAAACTCGTAAAAATTCCGATATAAGTTGCCATGGAAATCTGTGGAAAGCTGAGATCAGGAAAGAGAGGGGAGATGGATCTACTGATGGTATTGGCAATATTTGCAGGTAGCGAAGAGCAGGGATACATTTGTGAAAGTGCTTCCAGCTCAACACTTACGGTTTGGGGAGTGAGTTTTCATTTAAGGTTCAGTACCGTGAGAAGACATAGCAGGCAGGAGTTCTTTGGTACAGCTTCTGGATTTGTATTAGAGTTACTATTACTCTAAGGAATACATTGCGAGGCTTAGAAAACATTTCAAAGACTTTGTTTCCAATCCTTAAGTGTTGAAAGGGATGATGTTGCTCTCTGTTCTTCCCATTTTTATTCGGTGGGTGAAGTTAGATGACTGACTTTGCTTCTGTTTGAGAGCGTGACCCCTTTTTGGCGGCTTATGCGTGTCTTTAATTAGCAGGTGGACTGTTCACTTTTCATTGCTAGGTTTTTCTAATGGTCACGTGTAGCTTGCTCACAGAGGATGGTTGTCAGATACGAATTTCTTTTAGAAAACTTATTTCTCCAGTTTGTATTTATTATTTAATTAGACTGCACCAAAATCTACATAAAGTAAAATGAAGGCATGCAGAAGATACAGTTCTTTGAGCTCAATAAGAGAATTATTTCATTTATAATAAAACATTTCCTAAAGACATCTTTTGAATTAGAAAAGCCAACAAGACAGGAAAACAATCTAGAGACACTAAAGTGTTTGCAAACAGCAACAACAGCAGCAGTAGCAACAACAGCAGCAGTAGCAACAACATATTCTAGCTGTTCTTATAGTACAAATAATGTTACATACTCTTCACTCCAGAGACCCTGCTTGGACTTAGAGTCCCTTCTACCTGTCGCTCAAACTGCTGTGAACTGCGCATGTCTCCAGGCTTTAGTCTGTGACACTTTCTTTATAGTCCTTGACTTATTTTGGGTGGACTCTTGTCACAACAATTTTCTTTATTTAAAATCTTTAACTGGTGCCATGAATTTCAGAATAAGTTTTATGTTCCTACGTACGACAGTTAAGGTTTTTATCATCCAGCTGTTTCTACTTTTTTTAAAAAAGCTTCAACATCTTTGTTTTCTTTCTGCCTTCAGGAAATCTTAGTTAGTTAATGGCCAATTGGCCAAAAATGGCACACTTGGATAGGTCAGTTAGTACAGTTATTTTTAAATAATAATTTTATGAATAATTTGAGTTTCATACGCTGTATCTCAACCTTCTTCCCATTCCTCCCTATTCCACCCTCCTGTCATTCCCTGTGTTCTCAAAAGAACAACAACAACAAAAGACAACAACAAACAATAAAACACAAAAAAGACAAAAAAAAGAACAAATATAAAAAAGAACAAATATAAAAGAAAATTAAGTCCAGCTAGTATGGCAGGAACATGGATCACGAGTATCACATCGGTTCCTGGAGGCAGATTACTGCTCTGATGATGGACATTCATTTGGTCCATACTAACCAAAGACCATGCATGATGAGGTTAGACCTGAAGTTCTGCCTCGTGGCCCAAGCCTGCAGGAACCAGGGCCTCCAGAAGGCACCTGAGCATCTCCCAGGCACCCAGACACTGAGTGGGCACCCCTGTGTTCTGCAAGCACGAGGGTATCCCACAGGCCCTGTGGATACAGGATGTAAGCTACAGGATGGCTACAGGCCATACACATATATTCAGACATCCCTCCGGCACCTTGTGAGTTTTAATATGATGGTTCTTTTAATGATTTTTTTTCTTCTTTTCAGAATAACTTATAGTATTCTTACAGTATAATGAAGATTGTACTTGTATTAAATAAGTAAACTATTAGAACTATCTTCAATTTTTTTCTTTATTAATTTGAATCATTACCAACTGTAGAAAAAAAAATCCAAACTCATTTCCTTGAGAAGATTTTGATGTGATGTCTGGTTGTTTCATTTTCAATATAAGCGTCTTTTGACATTTTTTTAGAACACTAACTATATAGTTCATAAATAGATTCAATTCTAGTTAAGTTAGGGTATTGTGAGGATTGAACAAGATCAGAGAGTTACGTGAGTCTCTCAACACATCAGTAAAGGAACAAAGCCACTTACTGGTTACATTGAATTTTTGTAGCCTATCTGATCACACACTAAGAGAGCTGTTCTATTGCTGGGTACCAGGTGTACCAAGGATGAATGCAGTTGGACAGATCAAGTATGATTTTTATGTGTACTTTTTAACAGCTCATTTGTAGACTCAAGCTGACAAAACTGAAGGAGTGACAAGAAAATGTTTCTTCCTCGTCAAGAGGTTATTTGCAAAGCAAATAAAAATAAGGTAATGTGCAATTTTATGTGAAGATGCAGAACAAATTTTCCCATTTGAATATCTAAGTTGCCATCATTTATTTTGATACCACAAATACCGTAAATGTATTTTTCAAGTTTTATATGTTTTGAACTTCTGAGTCATATATCCTTTTTATTATGGCAACCTTTAAGATATGTCAAAATGGAATAGGTAAGGACAACAAAGATAAACACAGATTTTCAGAAGAAACTACATAGTGGCAAATATTCTAAGCAGTACCCAAGAGCATATTACAGAAATGTAATTCAATTCTGCTTGAATTATAAAGGCTTTTCTTTTAGAACAGTTCAGATAGTCTTTCAAGATAAAATAACATAATTTGATGCTTTTTTTAACAGGTTGAAGGATGACAATTTTAATTCTATGTAGTCAATATTTTCACAGAAAATGAATAGAATGTGGGTTTGGGGGTGGGGGAGAATGCCTAAGTAAGGTAAGAATATATGAAAATATAATTGGAAAAAAATCTGTATTAGGAGCTATGAGAACTGTACTCTTACCCTAATTTCAACACTAGTTGAGCTTAGTTAATCTTCCTCTGCCTTACTAAAAAAAAAATAATTAAAAAAAATGGAGATGACACACTGGACCAAAATAGTACCCAAACTTCTTTTCATTTCTAAGGTTTGATGTTTGTGGGTAATTATTGCTGAAGATCCTGAGTAGGAACAGCATGTCTGTACCCATTCTGATTGCACTCCAAGAACTGTCACACCAATAAGGTAAACCAGAATTGATTTTTTTCATTTGTAACTTTCTGCCCTTTTTTTCTCCCCCCTTACAGCTGTTGGGTAGCTGCTGCTCTGGTTACCATAGAAACAGGTTAGCTCCTAGCTTCCTGTTTCCATTGAAAACAGCTTTCTCTTAACCACATATTGATCTCAGGAAATCATTTTGCTGTGGCTCTGTCATGAAAGCCATAAAGATGATCTGCGCTGTCATTTCCTAGGTCTAAGATTCAGTGCAGGTGTGGATCCAGCCACCCACAAGGGTAACTGATTAGATAATCTCAATTTCATTTCCATTTGAAAGGTGCCTTGTCAAAGACACCATCCTTTCCCCCTTCCCATATTTTACACACAGGAAGCACCTTATTCACGTGAGGTTTTTAGAGATATGTTTAACACATTTAAATGCTTACAGAACAGTGTTCTCCACTTTTCATCTCCCCTATAACCTAGTCTGCCAGAGAGAGCGTGGAGAATAGTTTGCTATCTGGCACACTTGAAAGCTAAGATTGAATGTGTTTGTTAATAAAGACTTTCAAAATGATGATATTATATAGGGCTCTGTATTTCTGTTTTGAGAACATAGTCTATTGTAGGATATATGTGTTTACATATAGAAAAAGAAGATAAATACACTGTCAAGGATCAAATTTATGTAATTTTATATAGAAAGGAGATGGAAGATATTTGTAGGAATATGGTTTGAACTTTTAAGAATGCAGTAGATGTTTGGGGGATATATATATATATATATATATATATATATATATATATATATTTTTTTTTTTTTTTTTTTCCATAGGATTTGTGACTGGAATATGAAATAGACTTTTAGTGCTTGTGAGGATTAGATTTGGAAGAAAACCCAGTCATTTGGCTCAACTGAGTCATTTTGAGAAGACAATTGACATGTTCTGGCCATGACTAGTAAGTGAGGATCAAGGTGATAGAATTTAGATCTGATTTCTAGGTCAGTGTTCTTTCCATTCAAACTTGATTCTTGTCTTGCCTGTGTTTCCCATTGAATGCACGCATTTAGTTACTGAGAAGCAGCGAGTATGTTAGGAATAGTAATGCAAATCTCTGCCTTTATCTGTGTTTGTTCAGAAAATATCAGGGAACTGTCACTTCTGTAGGGACCATTAGACTTAGATGTAATCTTCTAGTGCTGCCTTCTCAGTTCTAGATTCTATCTTCTCACTGCTTTTAAAGCCTCAAAATTAACCTGCCAATACACCTACCTCCTTTTCATCCTCAGACTCTGAAAGCTTGACTCCTTGGTGTCTATAGATCTCTTCTTGCTCTATTCTTATTAGATTTATTGTTTTTGAGTTTTTTTAAAAAATGCAATCCTGGTTCAACCTATGGGCCATAGATAATGTATTTTGTAGAATGTTGTCTTTCCAAATGTGATTAACCAGGTTTATGTGTCCATACTGAGATACTGGTATATAGGAAAAATAAAATGTGATTAAAGCTGGTGGAAATCCACTTGTGAACTTGAACATTACTATGAGATCAGTAAATAAAATGTAATTTTTCCTGAACCTTTTAATAATGGCCAGTTAGTTGGGGGCATATAATATGATTGTAAAGCAATGCTATAATTTTGGCTGTGTCTGACAATGTTTTTTATAGAAATCAAAACAAAAAAAGTTTGGGCAAAACTATACTTTTCATATCAAGCTAAAAATACTTGAGGTCTACTACAAATAGTTAACTGATCTTCTCTCCCGAAACTTGACAATGATAAAGACATTCTTTCAATATGGTAGTCTTTAGAGCTCCTTGTGTCCAGAAAATCTCATGAAGAGACCCCAGGGATACCTCAGGAGTATCTACTTTATTCTTCATGTTCTTGCGTGTGATGTTTGTATGAGATCAAAAAGCACTGCCATTTGTCATGCATCTCATTGAATGTTTAGATTCTGTTTATACAGATAAGGTCCAGTTAAAGTTATATTCCATCTGTTTACCCAGGCCATTGTGTTGTTGACATCTTTAAAAATGGAGAGAAAAGCTAGAAAAGCCTATGGGGGGGGTTCTTTGTTTGATGTTTTTTGAGACAGAGACTCATGTAGCTCATGCTGGTCTGGAATTCATTTTGTAATCATGGGTGACCCTGAATTCCTGACCATCCTTTCTCTACCTCCCAAGTACTAGAATTTGAGTAATGTGCCACTGTGTCTGGCCCAAGATAATCATTTCCAATAGATTACTTGTGATTTAGTCTCAGTAATAGAAAGTGCTTCCCTTTGAGTTGCCTCTCTAGAAAGAAATGTAGAGATAAAAAGCCAAAAACTTTATTTTATAACAATATTTGCTTTAGATTAAAAAATATTCAGGGAATCAAGGGAGGGCAAAAATGATGTAGTTATATTTCAAATGAAACAGGTTTAAATATTCAGCAAATATACAGTACATTATTTAACAAAATAAAATCATTTTAAAGATTATTGACACACTCAAATAATATGTTTAAATTTCAGACTCCATGATAATGAATTATGTCCAAGCAAAAGCAATTTGATCAAATAATTGAGTATTTGAGTGCTTTGTTGGGAAGTACACAAAAGTTCGTATCTGTGGTCTTAGGTATGTAACAGAAATTCAGATATCTGTTGTTTTAGTAGCTTTGATTTTACAGATTTATCATAAAATATTATTTGCTAAAAGAAAGTGCTGTATAATAATTATATTGATGCCAGATAGTAGTCACAGGATAAACTCTTTTTTTACTGATGGTATGTGATTTTTTGGATAGGATTGGTAAAAATAATACTTAAGGAAAAGCAACTATATAGTTACTATGGTTTAACTTATCCATCAGTTGTCCATCATTCAGGTATCTTGCAGTGAGAAATGACAGAGCAAGAAAGAAACCTATGAGAATATCTGCAATGCAATAGATCTTTCAGGTAAACCAAGGAGAAAATAAGCAGAATAGAGCTGCAACCTTTGCTTGTCGATGAAATTGAGTCAGAAATAACAGTAGTCTTTGGTTTGTTCTATAGCCATTAGAATTATATAATGGTATCAGAATGAATCTGTCACAGTCCTAGTGGCGATGTGGGTACAAGGTAGACACAGCATAGAGGGGAGCTGTGCTGTTGTGTGAAATAGAAAGCATCCTGGTTAGCTCACAGAAGATATGTAGACATTTGCAAATAACTAAAGGGAAGATCAATGCAGCAGAGAAAAAAAACATGAATTCTTGATAGAGAGTATCATATCAAGTAACCCTGAATAATAGGTGGTTCAGAGGGCAGGGGGTATAGTAAAGGCAGGGCACCTAGCTTGAAGCGCTAGCTTTTAAATTGCTTATTTTCTTTGGGTCAAAGAGATGAACGCCTGACTGACTGCTTTCCAGTTGGTTTTGAGGCGAAAGTGCTCAGAGTAGGACTCAGTCTGCTAGATTTTCATTCTGATAACACCTTAGCTTGACGTATTATCGTTAGAAGTTATTTCTCTGAGCTTCCTTTGACTCACCGGACTAGAGAGAAAGCAACAATTCCTTACTGAGTGGTTGCTATGAAGGTAAACTAAATGTATTTGTGTTAAAAATCCAGGCCCCATTCCATAAACATCATTTGTATTGCTATCAATATTATTACTACTTTTTAGTAACATGGGGTACTAGTCAATCTCAGGGAAAATTTCCGGCATTTGGAATGTTCTTGGAGAAATAAGTTATCTTTCCTTGAGAACTTGCATCTGGATACTGAGGGACTATTGGTCTGACAAATGACTATTGGTCACTCATGGTTAAGTAGCAATTAATTAGAACAACATCCCTTACATTGTTATCGTGTATCAAGCCTTTTTCAAGTGTCATAGGAAGACATTTTCCCTGCCCTTAACATGCTTGTAGTATATGGAAAGAGAACAGAAGGGTGGTGGCTTTGCCACATCATGGCATCTGCAGTAGGTGTAAGCTAGAGTGCTTTGGAGACCAACACAGTCATGTTGGGAATGTAGTATCTTCTTGAAGAACAGAGCAGACGATTAAGAGCATATGGCCAGATGTTTTTTTCTCAGATTCTGGGAAGAGCCTAAAGAAAGTTATGAAAGGGGACGAGGGTGGGGCCTGTTCAAAGTACTGTGGGTAAAGTAGAACAGCTAGATTACTAAGGGAAAGAAGACTCAGCTACTCCCAACAAGGGGTAGGGCTGAGAGTGGCTCCAAAGTCCTGGAAAATTCTGTTGTAAAAGTCTGGTCTCTATCGGTAATGGGGCTTTCCTATTCCTTTTCGCTAGTCTCTGTGTACCAGCTTCAGCTGCCCTGACCTTGAACCTTCTACCTTTCTGTCAGAAATCTCTCCCTACTTTCCTTTTGCGGAATAAGGGAAGCTTCATTTTGTTTTTTCAATTCTGGATTGAATGGTTGTGGTTTAGATATTGTCTCATAGTAATGATTCTTTCACGGGTTTTAGTACTATACTATTTAGAATTATTTCTTGTGATTTTTTTTAATATTTCTGTATCAACAACCTAATTTCTTAAAAAACATTTTGTAGATATTATGGCTATTATGTTAAGTGTGCCTCTTAAAATTCTCGATAGGCCTAATTCACACAAAAACGAGGTAAGGAGGAATGAGCACTCTTCCCTCCAGGAAATAGAGAATTTATGTTGCTACTACTTTGAATTAAAGCCCATGAATAGAATATTAAAATGTGTATTTCTATGACATAGAGCTGGTTACCCAATGTAGTTATCCATGTAGATTCCAAAGTTACAAACTTGAACTAGGAACTACAAATAGTGTGGGACTCAAGGGCTTGGAATACTCTTCAGGACATTGCTTCCTTCAAGCAAACGTTGTCTTTAGAAAGGTCCAGAAAGGAATCTCATCTCCTCCTCCTCATCTCTCGAGCATACTCCAAAGCTGCGTCTTTGCTCAAGCTTCCCTCTCTCTTTATAGATATTGTATTCTAGCACTTGACTAACTATGTTCATTTCTTAGGGCTGTCAAACAAACCACCATAAAACCAATGACTTAAAACAGCAGGAACTTACCCTTTTACAGTTGAGGGTGGGCTCTGAAATCTGGGAATCAGCGGTTTTAGTTTCTTCTGGATGGTCTTCAGGGCAGTCTACCTACTGCTGGTGTCTGAAGGCTGGTCAGCAGACCTTGGCTGCCCATAGCCACGGGTGCATCACTCCAAGTGCTTTCCTGCCCACGAGCTCTCTGGTCCAGTCTCATTTTTCTTCTTGTAAAGATCACAGTCATGCCTTCATTTTAATTTTACTAATTGTATATGCAAATATGCTTTTTCAGATAAGGTAGCGTTCTGATCTTTGTGGTATTTGTGAATTTGAGGCTCATTATTCAACTGTTCTCTCCTTTTCCCGTTATATACTTACTGCACCCAAGATACCTTTCTTCTTTCATTTTTTATTTTCTTTCTTTTATAAGAACTGAAACAGAGGTCTCACTCTGTATCCATGGCTAGTCTGGAACTCATTATGTAGTCCAGGCTGACCCTGAGCTTGCTGAAATCCTCTCACCCCTTTCTCCTTAGTGCTGGGGTTACACTGTGACATTGAGGATCTTTCTTTTCTTTGTTTCTTTTTTCCCCCCTTTTACATATTATGTCCTATCTAACAGATAAACTGTCTTTGTGATTCTTCTGAAGGTATTAATTTTAGAGAATTAAAATTTTTTCTTTCATTTCTGTCATTAACTCTAGTCTCTTTCTGAACATTTTTTTTCCCTGTTAACTCTCTTGTATTTTAAGTGATTAATTCTCTTCAAATATCTTTTCCTCCAAAGAGGGCTGAGGATGACTGTAGCAGTGTCTATGGGTAATGAGATGATCATGCTGGAATATACCTTTAAGATGGGTACGTATGAGCAGATGCACGAACTTAAGTTTCCTGCAACAATCTAAGAAAGTAAGTGTGATTTAGAGACAGACTTCCCTTTTTTTTTCTCTCCATACACTTTCAGGAAAGTGTAACTCAGGAAGTGGGTAACTTCAGAGTTTGCTCTACTTTCCTCTGTCATACCAGCATATGAATGAAGGAGTGGATTTCCTTTTTTATTCAGGGGGCTGTTTATTGGGCTATATTCTCAGGGCAAATCTTGTAGCCAGTCACTAAAGGACGTGGGCAACACCCTGAATAGTTTCTTTCCATCCAGCTCACTTACTAGGTTTGTTGCAACTGAATTTCAAGTTCCCCTAAATTTCACAGGGGGAAAAATGACTAATCCTAAGAAATACTATCGAAGCCGAAGAGATGGCTAAGTGGGTGAGAGCCTTTCATATGCAAACATGAAGACCAGAGTTCTGCTTCCATTGCTCATATAGAAAAACAAAGTGGCCCTGTGGGTGTCTATAACTCAAACATTGTGGGCTTGCTGACATTAACCTAGCTCTGGGTTCATTGAGAGACTATCTCAAGAGAATCAGATGGAGAGTGATAGATCAGGACACCAGATATTCTCCTCTGGCTTCTTCTCACTCAGGCATGTACACTTTCACACTCAGGTGCACATATACCAAACACACACACACACACACACACACAGAGACACACACACACACACACACACACACCACTTTATCTAAATATTTTCGGTCAACAAAAACTTTTTCTTTTTAAACTTTTAAAAATTTTTTTTATTCTGCTCTTATACAATACATCTGGATCCGTTTCCCTTCCCTCCATTCTGCCCAATCCCTCTCCCCAACTTCTCCTTTTCTCCCATTTCTCTTCCTGTACATTTCCCTTTAGAAAGAGCAGGCTCCCCAAAGGATATCAGCCATGCATGGAACAACAGGATGGAATCAGACTAGGCACCGACCCTGATATCAAGGCTGGACAGGGCCATTCAGTAGGAAGAAAACTGTCCTAAGAGCAAGTAAACTGATTGACACACTCATTCCTACTGTTAGGAGTCCCATAAAAACACGCATCTCTCAACCATAGCATATATGCTGGGACCTAGTGTAGACACATGCAAACCCTGTGACTGCTGCCTCAGTCTCTGTGAGACCCTATGAGCTCTGCTTACCTGATTCTGTGGGCCCTGTTCTCCTGATGGCCTCAACTTTCTGGTTCTTATAACCCTTTCTCCCCCTCATCTGGGGAGTTCTCCAAGCTCCAAAGGGAGGAATCCAATGGAGATCTCCAATCTGGACTCTCCACCTAATTTTTGGCTGTGGGACTCTGCATCTGGTCCCATTAGCTGCTGGCCGGACCTCTCAGGTGATGATTGGGCTAGGCATCAATCTATGAGTATAGCAGAATTTCATTGGGAGTCATTTCAATGATTTTCTTCCCAATCATGTTTACTTCTATCCTAGATCTCAGGCTACCCAGCCTCTGGTTCCTGGCCATCTAGGCAGTGTCAGGCTTGGGCTACCTCATGACATGGGTTTCAGATCAGTTATTAGTTTCCCACTCTCCTTGTTCTGTGCCACCATTGCCCCAGTACATCTTGCAAGAAAGACAGAGTGTAGGTTGAAGGTTTTGTGGCTGGATTAGTGTAACTCATGGTGCCACCACTGGAAACCTTGCCTGCTTACTGAAGACGGCTGGTTCAGGCTCTGTACCCTTTATTGCTAGGAGGCTATGGCCACCCTCATAAATTTCTTGGAGTTTCCATTGCACTAGGTTTTCACATCTCTCCTGAAATGTCCCTCCCCCTAATTCTCATCTTCTCTCCCCATACTCTTTCCCTCCCCCTCCCTTTAGCTGATACCCCCTGTTCCCATCTTAACCTGCCCCCAGTCCACCTGCAAAATCTGTCTTATTTCCCCTGCTATGAATTTTATAAACACTATATGCTTAGCCTGTACTACATTCAAAGAAAGTTTTCTTACTCAGTAATAAACCTACCTTAGTTCACTATAACTTATTTACTTTATAAATGCTTTAATTTTTTAAAAATTCATTATGGAGCTGTATAACATTTTGTTTTATTGTAAACTGATTCTATAAGTTTGTTTCTATTTTTATTATTTTTTAGGCATTTTCACTTTGTAAATGTTTTTGTTGGTGACCAAGACACAAAAGTGTTAATGAGCCTATACACACATAGGGTCTGAATTATCAATATCTCCATCCTCCATGTGCCTTTTGTCCCCCTGGGAGGTCTTCATAGGCAGCCATACACACGGAGCTGTCATCTCTGAAGACAAGGTCTCCTGGAGTGGAACTGTGTTAAAATGATGAAAAGTCTAGTATAGCACACCTATGACCCAGGAGCACAGCTTTTTGCTATTGTTATCAGGGTTACGTGAGTATATTATTGTGATTTTTCTATTGCTGGCAGCACATTAGGTTTGTTTACACCAGTGCTACAATGTTATGATGGCTATGTTATTATTAGGTGACAGGAATTTTTCAGCCACTTTCAAATCTGATGGGCATGCCGTAGTGTATATGGTTTTCTTTGGCCAAAACTTCATTAGGTGACACATGATTGTATAGACTTCTTGTTCTCACTAGTTCTCACTAGTTATGGAATTGTGTAACAGATGCTTTTGTATCTTTGTTGTTGTTGTTTTCCCCCATAGTTATGAATGGTAGGTGGTAATTTTCCTTGTAGATTTTTTGAAAATAGCAATTATATATGTTTATGGGACTTAATGTAATGTTTTGATATATATTTGTAATGTGGAGTGATTAAATCAGGCTAATTAACAAACTCAGCATATCATGTATTTATTTTTTTATAGTGGAAGCATTTAAAATCCACTCATTTAGCAATTTTGAAATACAATATGAATTATTTATTGTAACCACCATACTGTGCAGTGGATCACTAAAGCTTGTTGTCCTCAGCAGGTTTTTATCACTGTCTGAATAACTTTGTGATTTCCTTGCCTACAATGCTACATTTCTCTCTGATTCTTTCCCATGAAGGCAATATTTCTTCTATCTTTTCAGCCCACATTTTTCCTGCTTTTTATCTACTCTAATCCCCTAGTGATCAATCCAAATGAGATGTTTCTCAGCCCATATATAGTGTGTGATTTTAATTCCTGTTAGACTAACATTTAAACATTTTTTTAAAGTCATCCTTTGGGCAACAGTAACACTTTAATTTGTCACCTACCTCCTGAGAATACATTTGTAAGAATCATGAACTTTGATCACTCAACAGATGCTTGTGAGTCTCTGCAGAAATCGTGCCCTTATGTTGAAAGGATGTTTACATATTAGTGCACTTTCATTTTATCAGAGAGGCAATGCCAGTGGGAGCGAATGTCAAGTTCTCATTAGGCAGAGATGCATCTGCCTAGCAGTGACAGATGACACTGGTTGTCCTGCTAAGTACATGAAGTAAGACCTTCACTGAAGGATCCTGTGTCCTCAGGAAAGACGTGAGAAAATGGGCATTGCACTAGCAATGAAATCAGACAAGGAGAGAAGACAAAAAAAGGATTACTATTTAGCACACTCTTGTTACTTTGTTTCATTTATCAAATTAGGAGTATCCAAAGGTGATTTTTCTCATGTAACCTGGAATACTTGCTTTCAGATCAATGAAGCAAAGAGCAATTTATAATTAAAACCCAATTATGCCCAGATATCCAAACTGAAATGAAAAAATATCAGGATGCTTAAAGGCACCTAACGAGCCATACATACGTCACTGTGAGAATGGTAAAGTCTCTGTTTATCAGACCTTACTACACGTAATAGAGATCAAGGAAAATCATGTTTTAAAAAAAAATTTGAGATGGCCCATGAAATAAAAATGACAACATAATATTCAAAGCAGAATGTTAAAATGTGGTTTTAAAACTAAAGATCTTTGTAGTTTATGTTCTGAGACAAAAGTACTAGGAAATCATAAAAGTAAAATCTTACAAAAAGACATTGAAATAATATTGAATAGAGAAGAGACACATTGATTGTTTTTTTTTTCTCAAAGACTATCAGAAGCTTATCATCATTTTCCAGGATAACATACACACGAAGATATATAGAAGACTTTTAGACTTTATCTTTTTGTGTGTGTGTGTGTGTGTGCATGTGTTTGTAAGTGCCCTTGTATGGGTGCATTGTGAATATATGTATATTCACACACGTGTGGAGGTCAGGGGTTGACTTTAAGAGTCATTCTTTGGGAGTGATCCACCTTGCTTGAGGAAAGGGTTTCTCCCTTTACATACCTTATCCTGTATGTTATCTCCTTTTTTGTCATATGCATGTAAGTTATGTCTATTTTGTAATCATAATATGTGACATCTTTGCAGTTATGTAATTGTAGTTGTAGATGGTAGATGTCAGGGTTGATTCAGGGCAAAGGCAGCTTATTCTTTTTTCCAGTTAAATCACTGGTTCTTAGTATTGGAGCCCTGGAACATGTTGACGTCTGTGCAATCTAATCCTAAGCCTAAAAACTGGGAAGCTTCAACCTCAGCCTCCGTGTAATCTAATCAGCCTTCAAGACTTATTGATGACTGAGCCGCTCTATCTCGTTCTGAACTCAGTGCTGTACTGAATTCAACTCACTCTTCTGGTTCAACTCAACTAACTAGCTGTTCTGCCCAAACTCTCCTCCAAGCTGATTGGTTCAAACTGACCTTCTGAGCTGGCTGACTGTTTCTGACCAAATACTTCAGACTCTGGCAGATTCTTGTTGACTCTCTTACTGCCTCAGACTGAACTGCTCTGCTCTGCTTTAAATTCTGATTTCTGCTGAGCTGTCTCTGTGTCTTTGTGTCTCTCCCTGTGCTCTCACTGTCCTATACTGCCTCAATCAGCCTCTGTGATTTTCTGCCTCAGACAGACCATTTCATTATTTCTGTGTCTTGCTCCTACTACTTCCTGTGCCTGCTTCAGACTGTTTGCCTCATACTGCCTGATGTAATTGACTCTGATCTTAGTTGAGAGCCTATCTTTCTATCCTGAAATTTGGGTATTTCTTCATTCTGGCTCACTCTGTCATCTCTTCCTCTGATTTGTCACTTTACCTGCCTTTCATTCTGACTCATTCAGATGCCACTTCTAATCTGACAATGATGTCTGAGCTCTGCTTACTGTCCTCTTCCACACTCTGTTTCTATCTTAGGGATTAAAGGCATGGACCACCACTGCCTTCTGAATACTGGGATTAAAGGTGTATACCAACATTAGTAACATTCTGCATTCCATCTGGACCACACAGGTCATGTAGACCCCTGGAATATAGACCTTTCTTAGCTTTCACATGGGCCTATCCCTTTACGTGTAATTAACTACTATAATTATGCTCCTAATATGGTTTCTTCATTTTTGAATCCATTATATATCTTTACATTTACTTTTCAGGAATGATGAGCACTTTTTTTTTTGTGGGTCTTTTTAGAGATGAGAATATCCTGATTGTACTCAGATGTGAGGATTATTTCTCCATAGCATAGATTTCTAGAGTATATAATTTTGCTTCCTAAAGTCTGACTTTTCTGGCTGGCTGATACTTTGAAACAAAGAATAAAAGGATATTTCAAATTCTTATATGCTGTGAAGAAGATGGTAGCACCTACACAAATTCTGGGCAAATGACAAATGATGCATTACATTCACACTTAGATGTAAAGGAAGATGAGACTTTAGCCAAAGGAGGTAAAGGGGCATTTAATAAATAGGGTTTGTGGGAAGGAGACAGAAAGGAAGAAGGAAAGGGAAAAGGAGAGGGAGAGGAAGAAGAAGGGGAGAGAAAGGAGAGAAATAGAGTAGAAGAACTGGCAGTAGCCAGAGGGAGAGGGAACTAGGAGAACAGCCTAAATGGTACCTGTGGAGCAAGGAGAGTCCCAAGAGCTCACAAGAAGTTGCTTCTGTTGCTACATCCTTTTATAAAAATTCAAATCTTTCTATTATTATTGTTTTACTCCATTCTGTTGGTCATCTTCTATCAATTTTGCATCATTCCTTCTCATTTTATATTCTTGCAAAAACTCTGATGTAGTCTCCCACATTTCAGTTTTTGTAGTTTCTTTTCCTATGTGTCAGGTAGTTACATTTTCTACCATTTTTTTTTATGATTCTTGTATGCTTGGTAGTTAAATTACTTGGTTATTTAGATTAATCCTAGTATTCTCTGAGGGTTTTTTTTTTTTTTTTTGGTAATGAATTTTAATGTTTCCTGTTTGCTTTTGTTTGGTTGATACAGTATCTACTTATGTTTGCAGAAAATATAAGGCAGGTGTTTTTTTATTATTTATTTATTTTTCTTCTCTTGTATAATACATCCCAATACCCTTCTTCTCCCCTCCCTCCACTCCTCTCAGCTCCTCCATCTCCCCTCCCGCTCAGATCTGCTCCCCTGCTCCCCACCCACCCACTCCATCCCTGCCTCTCCCCAGAAAGGAGCAGTTCTTCAGGGTTACTACTCAAAAAAGGGCACAAGATGGAACAAGGCCAGGCACTAATGCCTACATCAAGGGTAGATTAGGCAACCCAGCAGGAGGAAAAGGGTCCGAAGGACATGCAAAAATGTCAGAGACCCCCACTCTCACTGCAGCCTATAGGAGTTCTGTAAAAATACCAAGCCAGACAACTACAAGGCATAATTTGTGGGACCCTGAAGGTTCAGTGTCTGCCACTTCAGTCTCTACGATCCCCCAAGAGTGCTGGTCAGTTGACTCCATAGGGCTTGTTCTTCTGGTGTCCTCTACCCCTCTGGTCACTGCAATCCCTCCTCCCACCTTTCCCTGGGGTTCCCTAAGCTCTGCAGGATGGTGGGCCCTGGGCCTCTGCATCTGCTCTGATCAGCTGTTGGGGTAAAGCCTCTCTGATGAAGATTGGGTTAGGCATGGATCTATGAGCAGAACAAAATGTCATTAGAAATCATCTGGCTATCCAGTCTCTAGTACCTGGAAAGACAGGTGGTTTTAAAGCAAGGCCTTTGTTCTGTAACTTTGTAGAACATTTTGCATATCTCTTACTACAGATTTGCATTTAATTTTCCTGCACATCTGATATGTCTCTTGGTAAGCCCCCTCAGCATAATTTCCTTTTCAGAGACAGGATATCATGATAGCATAGATGTTGGCACAAGATAGACCTGCCATTATATTCACAGTAGGATGTACATAACCTTATAGCATATTGCATGACCATGGCTGACCTGTTTCTGTTTCATTTTTCTGTAAAAAGAATTTTAGGTGGTGGGTATAATCAGGCTTGAGTGATAAGAATTAAATAGCATGGTGCATTTAATTTGCATAGCAGGATGCTTTATGTAAGGGAAGCATTCTATAAACCTGTGTTTTTATTATATGGATCTCAAGCGAATATTGATTGATGCTCAGAATCTTTTGTGTAATAATTGGTGCAATCAACCAAAGGCTCATTGTGTGTCTAGGGCAAGGGAAAAGGAGGATTACTTTTCATTGTTTCATATGTTAAATCAAATCTAGGAGGTTGTGGAAAAGGCTTCGAAAGTATTCACATGTTTTTGTCATTTGGTTTATGGTGCATGACTGGTAGCTCTCTATCAATGCCTTGACCATAAATCAAATAGGTATGGACCCTGGGTCAAAATAAGATGTGACAACAATCCTAAGATCATTGCTCACTTCTCTGAATGGCAAGCAGGGAATGAATGATCATGTGTTAGGAGGAAATGGAGATAACTTTTGTTAAATGAATTAATTCTGGGTTCTGTTCTTATCTAGAATATCTTGGGCTATTGCAGTGTGTTATATGTGTTTTTTGTGAATGTAAATTGCCTGATAGTATATGATTCCTAAAAGCCAACAAGTTTGTTTTTTTTCCCTGTAAATGTCTATACTAAATTGTGGATCAGGATTGGAAAGATGGCGCAGCGGTTAAGAGCTCTGGCTGCTATTCCAGAAGATCAGGGTTCAATTCCCAGCACCCACATGGCAGCTCACACCTGTCTGTAACTCCAATTCTAAGGCTTCTGACACCCTCACAGAGACATACATTTAGGCAAAACACCAATGAACATAAGATAAAAAGAAATTATGTATTAAAAATATAAACTGTGGATTATATTACACTAAAATAGCTGGTTATCTGCAATCCACAAACATCACTAGAAGCACATATTTCTCTTTGATCTCCCATCTCAATCTGTGGAAATCAGTGTCCATCTCAGTTTTTGAGACAGGATCTCACACTGAACCTGGAACCAGCTAATTCAATAAGACTTGCTAGCCAGTAAGCCAGAGTGATCCTTCTGTCCCTACGGCATCAGTGCTGGGATTACAGGGATACATTCAGCCTATTGTGGGTGCTGCAGATCTGAACTTGTATCTCTACCTTTCCCAACACTTCACCAACTAAGCCACCTCCCCAGCTCCTGTATCTTTGTTTTATAAATCTGCCATTCCCACATTATATATTATAAAGAGAATTCAGAAGGAAATTTCTTCTGCTCTCATTTTAAATTTTTCTTTCTTTTAGAATAGTCCATACACACAAAATTCTAACTAACCATACACATGGTGCTGTGCAGTATCTCCGGTAGCTCAAATTCTAATTTTGGAAGCAGTTATTGCTCAGATAGAGATAGGTAACTCCTTTAGCCAATTACTATCATCACCATGAGAACAAAAGCAGACATGGTTGGGTCCTTGCCAGAGTTGATTTCTATGGTCCCAGGGCTAGAGACAGGAAAGTTTAATAACATTTTCATGAAAACATTGTTGGACCAAAGTATTTCAAATAACCCTGTATCATTTTCTGCATTTACTGACTGTTATGCATCTCCTATTATTCACATTAGAATAGCCTATTCTGAGTATATTTTGCAAAATATTGCTGCAACAGGAAGGGGAGATTAAATTATTACTAAGTAGTTATGTACAAAGATGATAGCATCTGAATTTGCACTATTTACTTATGAACTATAGAGAAATCTATTTTTTTAGTACATACATTTCAAAATGTCTAAGTGCATGCATTATTTTGCACCTTAAGTTCTCATTCTGTTATTCGTAGTCTACAGGTTGCCAGGTTCACATCAATTATTGAGGTAATTTTAGGTGGTCAATAGGTGGCAGTTAAATATAAATTAAGCAGATCTTTTCCCTCACGCACCCTGGGTAAGGTGTCTTCTTACCTCCACCTGTTTTTTGGGTCCTCAGCTACTCCCTCTGGGTTTCCGTGTGCTATCTGCAAATAATTTGTGTCACTACAAGTTCTGATTGATTCAGTGAAGAGTAAGAAGGTGAAGGAATGCATCCAAGAAGATTAAGACTAAGACAGAAGCAGTCACAAAGAGCACATTCTAAACTGTGAATCATGATAGTTTGGTAAATTAGCCTTTGAACTTTCCCCAATATTTTAAGCAACAGTGATATCAAGATGAGGACATGTGCTCCCCTGAAAGTGTTTTTCCCTGCATGTACTTGTAGATGTGAATGTGGATTCACCCAGATGTAGATGTTGGCTTGGGGCAAAGATGTTTAAGCACCAGTTCTTACTTGAATCCCTGGAGCCCTAGGAAGTTTTGGCCTCTTTACAATCTAGTCTTAATCTTTGAACTGGAAGACTTCAGCCTTTGTACAGTCTCGAACATTTAACCTACTAGCCCAGACTGAGAAGGCTTCAGCCTTAGCCTTTCAAGACCTACTGCTGACTGAGCCACTCTCATTAGTTCCTTCTGAACTCTTACTTTTCTCGTTCAATTCACTCTCTGTTCTGGGCTTCTTTTGCCAAGCTCTGCTGGTATATCTTTGTGTCTCTCCATGAGCTCTCACTGATCCACCCTACCTCTGTAAATGACTGCTTCAACTAACTGTTCTGTAACTCACTCCAGCCTCAGCTTCTGTCACTCCTTTGCAACTTACTCTGTTCTGACTCTGTAACCGACTCCTCAACTCTCTCTTCAACCTACTTCTCATGTGACTGTTAACTGGCTCTTCTGCCTTTAACTCCTGTGTAATTCTCCTTAACTGAACTGAGAGCCTGCCTTTTCTTGTGAGAGTTGAGCATGTCCTTACTCTGCTAACTCTTCCTCTGATTAGTCACTTTGTCTGCCATTCACGCTGACTCATCTCAGAGGTTACTTCCCCTGTGACACTGACTCCTGAGTTCTGCTTCCTATGTCTGCTTCCACTGTTTTATCTAGGGATTAAAATGCATGGACTACCACTGCTTTCTGAACACTGGGATTAAAGGTATCTCTACATTCCATCCATACCACACAGGACACTGAATGTGGCCCCTGGAATGCAGACCTTAGTTTTCACACAGGGCAATTCCTCCCACAACCCCCACAACCTCTTTGAGGTGCTGCTGCCTCCAAATGCGGATTCTCAATGCAAATTTTGTGTTAAAGCCTCTCAGAAATCTTCAAGACAAACTTAGGAACTGTATTAAGTCACCTTTCTTTCCTTTCTTTTTTCTTTAAACTTTCTTTTCCTCAGACTGTATCTCCCAATGTATGTAAACCAGAATGAATTCATGATCCTTCTGCCCAAGCTTCTTAACTCAGCCTGTATGTGCAGGGGTTGCAAGCATGAGTCACCACATGTCCTTATGACATATTTTTAAAAGAGAAATCAATTATTTATCTAGGTTCTGGTTTGTTAGTGTGTGTGTGTGTGCATGTGTGTGTGTACATGTGTGCACATATGTGTGTGTGTACATGTGTGCACATGTGTGTACATGTGTGCATATGTGTGTGTGGGTACATGTGTGCACATATGTGTGCATGTGTGTGTCCATGTGTGCACATGTGTGTGTACATGTGTGCACATATGTGTGTGTGTGTGTACATGTGTGCACATATGTGTGTGTAGGCTATAGATTGATATTGGATGTCTTCCTCAATCATACTCCAATGTATGTTTTGAGACAAAGTCTCTGAAGTCTCTAAGTCTGCAGCTCAACAATTCAGGTAGACTGGTTAACCAGTGAGTTCCACAGATCATCCTGTATTTCTCACCCAAGTACCATGTGCCTTACTGCATTTCAGATGGATGCTGAGAAATCAAACTCAGACCCTTGAATTTGATGAGGGGCATTACTGACTGAACCATCTCTCCAGCCCAGAATTTTAAAGGCCCTTGCCATAAAGCCATATATTTGCTTTAAATGTGTTAAGATATCCAAGAAAAACGACAGTAGCACCCATGATGTTCCTTCTCCCAATTGCAGGACTGGCATGGAAAGATACTCGTTTTATGAAACGACTTAGCTCAGTGTATGCTTTTGAGTTTGGTGAGTCAAGACATCATCTGAAAGTTTTGATTATGTAACCACCATATACTCAGGGATGAAGAACTGAAAACTAAAAGCAGCACGAGTATAATATGACCTCCTGTGAACTGATACCAGCCCTTCTTTCTTTAGTGAGCACAAGTGGTGAAATGCTATTAGCTGTGTGATTGACTCAATTATATCCCACTCAGGCATTCTCCCTTTTAGGAATGAGTTACAAGAAAATAGATCAGATACAAGGAAAACAGTTTTGTATTAAGTATTCCTTGGAAAATATATAATAGTAGCAAAAATTTTGAAATAATCATTTTAATTTCAAACAGAAAAAGGTAATAGTTGTATGTAAATTGCAAAAATCCTGCTGTTTGGATCATGTGGATTCTATCGAATGAAGATTGCAAATGTTCAGGAAAAAAACAAGTGAGGACTATTTTTTTTTCTGTCAGTCATCCCCAAACAATAAAATGCTAAAGAAGTTTACATTTCACTTTCACTGTACTCATTATTATGAGTAATATAGAGATGACTTAAAGAGTGCAGAAGGGTGTGTGTAGATTATATACAAATACAATTCTGTTCATGCAAAACACTTGAATACCCATGACTTTTGATGTCCATGGTGTCCTGAAACAGATCTCTCGTGATTAAAGAGGGAAACTGTTCTATTGGGAAAATACTTAGGACAATATAGTAACACAGAAATGTATTTTCCAAAAATGTTATTATACCAAGTTTAATTTTTTTATGTGACACGTTACTGAAGAAGCACGTGATAAATACATACTAATTACTAGTTTTGTGAGTTACAGTTTGTAAAGTTCAATCAAAGACATCTGATATTACTTCCTCTTTTCCTATAAATTATGTATTTCTGAATATTTACAAACTTCATAAAATGCACATAATATAATAGCTTGATTTTTTTATTTTCATGTATATTACTGTTTTGCCTGTATGCATGTGTGTGCACTAAGTGTATGCCTGGTTCTTGTAGAGGCCAGAAGAAAGCATTGGATTCCCTGATCCTGGAGTTACAGACAATTGTGAGTTGCCATGTAGGTGCTGGGAATTGAATCTGGGTTCTCTGGAAGAGCAGTCAGTGCTCTTAACTACTGAACCATCCCTTCAGCTTCTAATATAATAGTTTTAGAAGATGAAAATACAGAAGCACTTACAAATGAAGCTCATGGCACTGAAGATGTAACCACCTAGGCAATCTGCCCTCCTTCTGCTTTAAAGGAGAATATTTCCAGACTCTGATCTCCAATGTCTAAGCTCATCACTGGAGAAAGCATCAATGAGAAAAATTAAGCACCCAAATTGATTTCACGTTTTTAGGAACAGACATTTATTGAGTTCCATGTCCATTAAGTATCATTGTTGCTAAAGATTATTGATACTGACTCTGAAGAAATACAAAGAGTCAGATTTTATGTAGGTAGGAGTAGAATAAGAAGATGAGCCCAAGAAGGGAGTGTCATCAGATTTCCTCATGTTTAAGCATTCCTGCCAGTCAATAATTTTGGATGTGGTATGTAGAGGCACAGGATATATGATAGGGAAGAGGTTAGTGTGTTCCTTAAAATGCTCTAGACACTAGATAGTTCAAGAATGTCAGAAAGAGTTCTCAAAGAAGCCTAAGGAAAACTTCCCAAGATGTAGAGTTTGTAAACTCTTGTGTTACATGATTCCACTGAAGATATACCTGTTTGTTTTTATTGGGATTTTAACGGATTGAATAACCAAGGTGACACAAGAAGAGTGATGGTCCACTCATTTAGCAGAAGTAATAATTTATTAGTCTAGGCTTTTTTACACCTCTATAATAGAATAATACAAATTGGGAAATTTATAAAGAACAGTAATTCATTAGCCTGTGGTTCATGCTGTTAGAAAGTACAAGATCAAAGTGCCAGCACCAAGTGCAAGCTTTCTTGCTACGTTTCTCCTGTGGCCTAAGAGAAAAGAGAAGAAAGGAGGGAGAGAATAGAAGACACAGAAAGAGGATCATTTATAAAAACCTAACTCCTACCGTTATTGATATATCCTTACAAGAAAGCTATTAATCCATTCATCAACGTGTTGTCCGAATGACCCATTGCTGTCTCTTTTGTCTCCACCTCTCAACACCTGAGTATTAGAGATCGCATTTACAAAAAGGAACAATAAGAAAAGTATTCAAGCCATAAATGTTTGTTTTAACACATAGAAACTGAGTAATTGTGCAAAGTAATAATCACATAATAGTAGCACATACTATTATTGGCACAGTTTGAAGATGTCTTATAATTACATTGTTATTTTATACCATCTGCTATTATTCATATAGACTTGTAACTTAAATCCTTTTATGCCCTTGATTCCAATTTTTCTTATATGAGATGATCTAATACATCTTAAATTATTTCACAGGTAGAATTTACTCCTTCCTTTCTTTTTCTCTCTTCTATTATTGACTTGGTTTGATGTATCCTTCTACTCTAAACTTCAATTCTTCTCATACAGACTCTGTACTCACAGGTCCGTTAAGGATTATTCACATACTAAAATGCCTCCCATAAAGTTATCACCTGATACAGTCATGTGCAAGCCTGGTTTTTAGTTGTAAGGTCAGATGTGTGAGCACAGTTACTTACTCCTTGTTAGTATAGAGTCACAGATCATTTTGGAGACAGTTATGGAGAAATGTAAATACCTCTTCAATATTTTGTGTATAAATCTTGTCAGGTACTGTGAGAAACTTAAGAGAGATCGTTGTACTTCAGTAACCCCTATCACTCCTTCATTCAGGAGAGAAATATTATATGACAGTATGTCTTATCTAGCAATGGAATACAGTGAGAAGGGTCTGGGAAAATTAGACTTTGATTCTTGTAGCAACTTTATCAATTAACTTTATGACTTCTAAGAAGTTTCCACTGTCATTGATGAAAAAGGAGCTGAAGTGAGGGCTAAGTATAATACAATGACAATAACAACAACTTATATACATTGCTTTCCTAAGGAAATCACACATCTAGTGGCTGATGATATTGATGTTAAAGCAGTGTGATTAGCTTAATTTTCATTACCTAGCTGACATACATCTGTAGAAACTTTCAGCGGAATAATTCACTTGCCAGTAACATGTACCTAATCTAGAATATCACAGAGCAAATTCAGATCCTACAAGAGAATTTATGGTTGCTAAAATTCATTAATTCTTTGTGCTGGTAGAAAGTGAGTCTGCATTAATAGGGATACATAAATGGATTACTGATTAGAATGCCATACAGACTTGTACCTAGAACAGCTGAATTCATCATCCTGATAAAATGCAATGTGTTATACTAGGATATTTATGAGAAGAATAGAAGCAAGTCATGATGATCAAAGAAAACTCAACAGCAACTGAAGTCTGCAGAGATTCATGAATGGAAAGAACATGGCTTACACTGGAAAGTGATTGATGATGGAGATCGTGTGAAGGGCAAGATGAAAAGTAAGAGGTGGACCAGCAGTGATCATGTGATTCTTCAGGAAACCTCTGATGTTGAAAAAAGATAGAGCTTGAGAATCTGAGGCATAGAACATAAGAAGGAGTGATGAAATTGTAGAGATAGGTGGAGATTTTGGAGGGCTTGGTTAGACACGTCAAAGAGTTTAGGCCTATCCTAAGAGCAAAGAGAAGTTAGTGGAAGGTTTATGTAAGATGAGTGACTGATAGATATTAAGGATTAGAAGTACTATTGGCTTGACTTTAAAGAAGAGACAGAAGAGAAAGAAAAATGAAGTAGAGCAGTGAGTTAAACAGGCATCATAGGAACTTAAATGCTGCCATGTGAACATGTGGTACACCTCCCCCTAGGCCTAATTACCATACAGATTTTGCTTATGGAGAAGTGTGTACCATGATTAGCAAACGTGAACAAGTACAAGTTACTTAAAACAAAACAAAACAAAAAAAAACTTAAAACAAAAAAAATAAAACAACTTTGGCTGAGCAGTGGTGGCGCACGCCTTTAATCCCAACACTCAGGAGACAGAGGCAGGCAGATCTCTGTGAGTTTGAGGCCAGCGTGGTCTACAGTGTGAGTTTCAGGACAGCCAGAGTTACAACAGAGAAACCCTTTCTCAAAAACCAACCAAACAAACAAACAAAAAAGCAACCAAATAACAGCTTTTACTGGACAATTTAGATTTTGCTTTATTTATTAATTTACAAAAAATAATAGAGCTTTCAGTTTTCTTTGATCAAGGAAATATTCTGAAATGATAATACCATTTGCTTTGACTTTCTGTTCTAAGACAAAGAGACTTTAATTATCATCACGTCAGACATAGTCACAGAGAATTGATAATTACATCCTTTTTGTGGGGAAAAGGAAGAGATGGCATTCAGGTGGGGTTGAAAAAAGAGTCACAGTCATAGTACTAAGATCCCTAAAGGACACTGGTAGTATTTCAAAGGTCAGGAAAAACCTTGTGAACATTCCAAAGGAAATATTTTATCTCTGGGACTTTATAATTCCTGAGTTTGTTAATAAATTGTCTAATTCACGTCTGAACATAATAGCCAATCACTGTGCATGAGGAGCAGTGTTTCTTTTTAAAGTTAATTTTGAATTAGATATTAAAACTAAAACTTAACTTTTTTAGTATGGTAGTTGTCTTTACTTTTTAGAAATTAGTATGGCTATAAAGTTGCCTGTTTGTTTAATAAAGAAAAAAAAAAGAAAGGAAAAGATTTTCTAAAGTTTGTTTTGCATGCTTACTTAGTCTGTTTGAAAACATATGTATTGAGGGGCACTGATAAATGTGCACCATATTACTCTGCTATGATGCCAGGCAATTCTAGTACTGGAATACCTCCTTTCAATTAGTATACTATAGTTTCTAATGTCTGTTATCATACAAGTGTTTCCCGAGAGGGGTCACTGTTAAGTTCTTGTCAGCTGTAAACACTATGAGAAATTAGTGATTGGACTGACAACCACTCCGTTAATGAGGGGCTGGGTAAACTAGGAAACAGAGAGAGAAGGCTGGTCAGTGACAGAAGGTTGGGGTGATGACACAGCCATTGTTTCCCTTGCTCCGAGGTTCAGCTCACGTTTCTTCATGCCTTGCCCTCAGCGCCCACTGTGGCTTAAAGAACAGAGGAACGTGTGATCTCTTGTCCCTAATTCCAAAATTCAAAATGGTCTGGAAATAGCACTTTATTTTTGGCAACTAATTTGCAGCAAATCTTGTCCAGATAAAAGGTGAGGCTATTTATAGGCTTCTTTATTTATCCCACTTAGTGTGAATGTTTTGATTGCTGCAGGAACATTAATGTGCTTGATTATGGGATGCTGCCCCCCACCATGATGGAGGCATTACACAACACATATTAAGCATACCATGTCGCTTTTCTGAAATCTAAAATGTTCAAAATTTGAAAATACATTTGGCCCTAGAAGTTTTGAACAAGGCACCAAAAACCTTAGACAATACCATCTATTCAGTATTTCCCAAGAGCCAGGCAGTTTCCTTGTCTGGAAAAAAGAAGCTATAATAGCAGTGGTAATTAAATGATTCATGATGTGTGATGCATCTGGTACTATGTTTTTCATGCCAATCATTCTGGTGACTTTGTAATGTCTTCAAAGAACCCTATTTTAAGGCATTAGAATTTTGAGGACTATTAAAGTTAAATAAAGGACCCATATTCATGTATCTGTCCACCATGGAAAAAGACTTGAATCTTTCTTTGCGGGGGTCACCAAACCCACAGTTTTTGCTCTTGTACCTTATTACTCTCCTCACAGAAGAAAGTTTCCACAAATTATACTGAGAACCGAACCTGTTTAGCTTTACAGTGAGTTCTGAATGACATGGCTGAACTGGCTTATGTACAAACCATACGTAAGAGAGGCTTCACACAGAGGTTAATGGCAATCTCTCTCTAAACATTTTGAGGTTCTAGTATGCTGTAACAATTTAATTTACACAGAGTTAACAAAATGATATTGTTTTCCTTTGGAACTTGTAGTATTAGAGTTAGAAAATGAGTGTGATATCAATGGTACAATTATTGTTTCAAAAGTTAAGGTGAATATACACATATAAACTTTAAATACACACACACACACACACACAGAGTAAATTCTAGAAGTGAAAAGAGATTTTTCAAGTCTCGCTTTACCTCTGGCTTGAAATGACAAACAGCACTGTTGCCTGTAACACTGCTGAGTCCTTCACACCCGTCGACTGAGCAGAGCCAAGAATGCCATCTTGCTACTTTCTATGAAGAAGGGGTCTCGGCCCAAATAGAGATGATCTTGAATGATGTCAGCTGTAGATATACATTCTAGCGAGACCAGCCTTCAATCCCCTAATGCTATTTATCTTATGCTAACTTAGAATTTTAGCCATTTCTACTAATCTAACCCTTTGGGATAATAATTTGTTTTAGTTGCATGTATAAGAATAGACCCTCACAAATGGATGAGGCACTGATCTTACATATTTGTGCAGGAGACCCAAGACTCACTGGCCTCTTTCCAACCCTAGCTCTAAGAGTAATGTAACTCCATATTATAGTTTGTTTGCTATTGAGATGTCTATTGTGGGATCTGCATGTATTATCTGAAAATAGATGTTACATATCTGCACCCACTTTGTAACATTTTTAGCCACATTAATATTTAAGAATACTGATCAATATAATTAATGATCTAGGACAGCAGTTCTCAACCTGTGATCCATGATCCCTTTGGGAGTCAATACATCTTGTATATCAGATATTTGCATATCACTAGCAAAATTACTGTTATGAAGCAGAAAAGAAAATAATTTCATGGTTGGGGGGTTACCACAACATGTGGAGCTATATTATAGGTCAGAGCATTAGGAAGGTTGATAACCACTGATTTAGGTTATTCAAGTTTGCTTTTGTATCTATTTCTTGCTTAAATTATAAAGCCAGTTTGAAAAATGTTGTATTAAACCTAACCATAGTTGAAATCCATGTTAAGAATTAAAGTTCTATTAAATGACTTTTTTATTGGGAAGGATAAAAGCCTATCTTGAATATAACACATGGGTACTCAGAAGATAGGGAAATGAAAATGCTCTGAAATCTATTACAAAAGTTCCTCTAAATCATTCCTTCATGCTTCGTGAAAAGAAAGTACCAATAAAATTTGGCTGGTTAAGAAATTTATATATGAGGGTAATATTATTGGCACTAAAACAAAGCACATATTTTTAAACATATCTGAGTTTCAAAGCTTCAGAAATAATTAAATATTCAAATAGCATGGTGAATAGAGCAATAAGGGCTTTATGTGAATTTCTGCATACTCAATTCAAATCTATTTTTACATCTTATGAAACTCTTGCATTGTGATGAACTTTGTTTTGAAAATTCATTTTAACTTCCATCCCCTATTAAAATGTTTGTGTTTACAAAAGAGTATGTAATTATGTAGCGTTTTAATGAAGACAACGATGGCAGGCACGGGAAAAGAAGTGGGTCTGGGATGATAGGAGAAAGGCAGCGTGCATGCCAGGAATGTGGTGTACTCTATTTCCATCTTTTTTCTTCTTGCCTGTAAAGAAGGCAGGGAGAATGGAGAGGAGGAAATTGTGACTGACTGGTTCGAATATGAAGTAGAAGTGATTAATTTGCAGTTCTCACTATTTTCCATGGAAGTTATAAGAGAACTTCCGTTGTATCTCTAAGGTAGTTTTCAAAGGCAGTGAACTAGATGTAATTCCTTCATGTCAGACGAAGGTCTGTGGAGCTAAAAAAAAAAATAGAGTCAAAGAATTTTAGGGCTAGAACGGACTCAAATTTAAATAAGAGGGCATAAGGATGAAAACGCTTAATTTTTGTTTGGTGAGGTTACAAATACGGATCGCAAAGCAGAATTTGCAAATAACTTCATTGGTAAGTGTAAAAACTTTGTGAAAATGTAAAAAGAGTGGTAACTAATGGAGAATGTGTGATATGTATATAATGGTGTATAATAAAATTATGTAGTGTATTATATGAAGTATTGAACATGATTATTAAATAGTCTGTTTGGTCTGGCATCTCAAAGGGTTTGTAATGACCAGTTTCACTTTTCCCAGCTATCTCTGGATCTGTGGCTGTAATAATTGTACCTTGTCAAAGTCAGCTCCCATCAGGGGGTTGGGAACCCCTAGATTGATGGTTTGGAGACTTGAAAGGAAGCAGCAGGCCCACAGGGGGTGGGCTGACTTGTGGTGTTATAGAATCCTGTCCTGACAATTGCAGCCTGTCAGAAATGAAGGTTGGACTTGGCTGATGACTGTTGCCTTAAGTTATACGAAAGAGTGTGAAAGTCCAGCACATCCCAGTTCCCAACACCCAGCAGGAAATGCTTTGAGTAATTTTAAATTCAGAAAGTTTCCACGTTGGTGGTCTATGATGAGATGACAGGTCTCTAATTTTGTAGAGAGGAAAGCTGGATGACTAATAGCCTGAAGTTCCTTCTCAGTAGCTGGGAGATAAAGGTACAGGGTAAAGGTTGATGTGCTTTCTGTTTTAGCTTTTCTTTGCTACAGAATACAAAAACATATACTAAAGTTAAGAAATTTATAAAATATTATAAAAATGAGCTATATTAATGGAAGCCTTGAGCAGGCTTGTTCTCATTACCAGTAACTATAACATTCATATTTACTTTTATGTGGTGTGTGTGTGTGTGTGTGTGTGTGTGTGTGTGTGTGTGTAAATGTGTGTTGGGGTGCACATGCGCACACCACAACACATATGTACAGAGGTCAGAGGCCTAGCACAGAACCCTTTAAGAGGAAAAGGATCTCAAGGGCAGGTAAAAGGGTCAAAGATCCCCCTACTCCAATTTTTGGGAGTTCTATAAGAACACCTAGCCAGACAACCTAGCACAGACCCATGTAGGCTCTGCATCTGTCAGTCTTTGTGAGCCTCTATGTGTACTGGTCAGTTGTCTCCATGGGGTGTGTTCCTCTGGTGATCTTGACCCTTCTTGTCACTGCAATTGCAACCTCCCCCCTCCCCCTGCCACCTCTTCCACAGGGTTCCCTGGCTCTGCCCAATGTTTGGCCATGGGCCTCTGCATCTACTCCCATTAGGTGCTGGAGCAGCACCATTGGGCTAGGCACCACTCTATGAGCTAGTAGAATATTGTTAGGAATTGTCTCTGGGCTATCTAGTCTCCAGTTCCTGGAAGTCCTGCAGTGTCAGGCATGGGCTTCCTCTATTGGAGTGGGATTCTGCCCTTCCATTGCCTACTGCAGGTGGGATAGATTATAGGCTGAAGGTTTTATGGCTGTGTTGGTGTCCCAGTCCCACTGCTGGAAGCCTTGTCTCATTACAGAAGATGGCCTGTTTAAGCTCACTATCTCCAATGCTAGGAGTCCTTGCTAGGGCCACTCTTATAGATTCCATTGTAAAAGAATAAATAAAGGCAATAAAAGCATTTCTATTACTTTTCTTTCATAGGTCTTATTTGTAAAGCCAAAACAGCATGATTTGATTGTGATAAGTACACTGCAGCATGCTGGTTCATTCCCAGTAATTGTGTCTACAGCAGCCCGCACAGGCTCTTCCCTGTCATCCTTGTGGGGATGGGTTAATAGGAATTAATGACAGTTCTGTGACTGGAATGTATTATGTGGCAAAAGTGAAGTGATTTTGCAGGTGTAATTAAGAATCCTAATCAGTAGAACTTATATTAATCAAAGGGAGATGATGCAGAATGGCTGGGAATTAATTAGGTGGATCCTCTAAGATAGTCCAGAGGTCAGACACAGACAAGGCCAGGGAATTCTGAATACAGGGAGTCTTTTGCTGGTTATGAAAAAATAAACTCCATTTAGTGAGAAGGGTGGATGGGTACCATGGAAAAGTGACCTTTAGGAGCTGGAATGTCTCTAAGCTGACAGCTGGGCAGAAAATGAACCACTTTTGTTTTGGATCCTTGAGCAATAGAAGCCTAGCAAAAGTTAAGGAACTCAGAAGAATATTCCATAGCCTAGACACGAATACGGCCCAAACAGCAGCTTGGCCCTGTGAGGTCTAGAGCAGCTGTCCTGTGCCAAGATGTCTAATCTCAGAGAGTCTGGAATAGTGGGTAGATGGGGAAACTTTACAAAGTCATATATGACAGCTGTTGACAAAGATCACCATCAAAAACACACTAAAAAGAGAATCTGCTTCATTATAGCATGCAACTCTCATTGATCCATAAACTTTAAGTAATGTCAATACTGCTGGAAGGAAACCATTTAATAGAATACACAATAGTACTTTTTTCCCCTTAAGAAATTAAATGAAGACTATTTAGCTCATTGAGGACATGATAGTTTTTCATCCTTCAGTATAGTGCTTTGAACTGTGCGACCTATCTGCATCTACTTCTGAGTCCAATGAGTCTTTACTCAGAAGCCTGAGTTCTGAAGTTGAGAATGAAAGCTGATAGCTTACCCTACCTTGCCGATCTGTGTCCAGCTGAGAACATCTGGAGGGTGGGTTTCTGTCTGGACTGCTCTGCCCTTTCCTATATGACCTTTGCACAAGTCACTCAGCCTTTTTCTGACATAAGTTTCATTCTGTAAAATGAAGGTACACACGCCTGCTTCAGCTTCTTCACGGGACTGCCAACATGACATCACATGTGACACAGGGTGGAAAAAGACTCTATGAAGTCAGAGAGCTCAGGTGATTTCTAAATCAACTTCTATGTCTTTGCCTTACTCTGTGCTCTGAATTCTAGAGACATCAGCTTGGGGGAAAAAAGAAAGCACTTTGATTTAAAAACACAGTCATCTAAAACTTGTTTTCCTTTTACTGGAACACAAAAGATGAAAACAACATTTGAAAAGTGTTCCCTCCCTGCATTTTATTCTCAACACTCAGCCTGTCATTCATAGGCATCGAGAACAACTGATGTTCACAGGAGATCAGACACATTTATGAACATTATATTTTGAGATAGATTTTTAAGAATGTTATCTTTCTTAGTTTTAAAAGTAAGTAAAGTAACATTTCTTGTTACATAAAATAAATATATAAATTGTATTAATTTTGACTTCCATAGGAACTAAATGAAAGGGTCCCCTTGAGTATGCTAAATTTGTAGTCCAACAGTACCTTCATATCACTTTTGATTTAACAGATTTTAAGTGAGTCACTTTTGTACACCAAACTGGCCTTCTGATTCCAATGGATCACCATTGGTGTCTTATCAACTCTAATAATTTGCGCTGTTTCACTGAATATTAATTCAATGAGTCACTGGGTCATTTCAGTCTTACTTTATGAGATGGTCAATGAATGACTTGTTCATTTAGTAAAAAAATATTTTTCTTTAGTGTGTATTGTGAGTTAGACTCTGGCCAATGTGTGATCATGAGGTTGTATTCCTGCTCAGGAATACAAGGAACTCAGACAAAGCCAATCCCAATTAGTTTAGCTTTAAAAGAATTCTCTAGCTATCTCAATTTACTTTTATTTATATGAATCACTAGGTTTCAGAAAAGGTGGCCATATGTAGTAAATGAGGGGCTTGTTAGAAAGATGATTTTGACCAACACGCACACATACACATGCACCTATCTCTGGTGAATCTTCATTACTAACACATTGCCTACCTCAGTTTCATAGAGGAAGATCTTCCTCTTAATTACCATTTGGGTCCTTCTTACAGACAGATCTGTCCATGTAGTCACAGCCATGCTCTGAGTCATGGGAGAAAATCTCTGGATGAAAGACAATATGAACTGCGAGACAGAATGTGAATATTCATTTTGGCTAAACTAAATAGCTTGCAACGTGTTCTCATGCTTAGTTGGCTTTCACAGACTGATATATTATTACTGACATCACTGGTAGCAAAAATGATTTGAACTAAATTTCATAAAGAAATGACTCTCACCTTTACCCAATTCTCTGCCGGCTAGTGATAGTTGAATATGAAATTGAGAATGTAGTTGTCAAAGTAAAGGAAAATGCATTTTGATTGCTATGGTTTTCTGCAATAGAGACTCCATGGAAGAGCACATCATCTGGTTATCCAATACCAAACCGTCAGCCTTGAAAGCATATGTACGAGTAACAGTATACAGGCTGAGCAGGCTGTATTTAGGAACATACATGTATATGCATGTAGTATATGCATATAACAATGATTACTGAAAAAAAGAGGCCATAAATTTGAAAAAAAGATCAAGGAGGGGTATATTGGAGTGTTGGGAGCAGGGAAAGGGAAGGAAAAACTTATGTAATTATAATCTCAAAGATAAAAGAAAAATGTTCTAAAAAAGTCAACAACAACAAGAATGAAAAAAGTAAAAGAAAAAGATATTTATCATTTGTCATTCTCCGAAACAACTGGATATTGTTTAATTTTCTCTTATGTATTTTCTGCAGAAAGTTATGTGAAATCTCCTGATGTGTGGAAACTCGGTGGTGGATAATTGCAGCTTTGGGGACTGACTTGGTCGGCAGTCTGATAGTAGCACTTTCCGGTTTCTCTTGCACCATCATTGATCAGCTTCTTTGACTCACTTCTCTCTTTTACAAAGGAAGTTTGGCATACATGTTTGGTAAAGGACTAAACAACCCCGGCAAATCTGTGTTTAATAAATATTCCCTATAGTATTTTATAGACCACTATGTGCACCACTATGCTGAATAACCAGGCTATCTAGAAATATCTTCCTCTGTTTCCTGGCGCTTTGTTCAATATAGCCACAACTTTCAGTTTTTCTCAAATCACTCATTAAAAAATATCAGTTTTCATTTTGTCAGTTGCAGAAGGGTGAATGATGACGGTTGGAAGAAATTAGATTTGTACATAGTGATTCTAAATTGCTCGAGTGTTCAGCTCATTTTTATCTCTAAAAATCTCATATCATACATTTATAACAAAGAAATGTATTCAAATATGGAAGACCAAATGCAGAGGATAAAGAAAACTTGGAAATGGTGATTGAAGATTTAGGATAACTCTTCTTTTTTATTTTTTGAGACAGGGTTTCTCTGTCGTTCGTAACACTGGCTATCTTGCCCTCCCTTCTCTTCTCCTTTCTTTCTTTGGTTCTTTCTTTGTTTCTTTCTCTCTCTTTTTCTTTCTTTCCTTTCTTTCTTTCTTTCTCTTTCTTTCTTTCTTTCTTTCTTTCTTTCTTTCTTTCTTTCTTTCTTTCTTTCTTTCTTTCTTTCTTTCTTTCTTTCTTTCTTTCTTTCTTTCTTTCTTTCTTTCTTCCTTTCTTCCTTTCTTCCTTTCTTCCTTTCTTCCTTTCTTTCTCTCTCTCTCTCTCTCTCTCTCTGTGGTTCTGAGGCTCAAAAACATACATGCTAGAAAGATGCCATACAGCTGAGCTTCATCCTTAGCCCCAGTTATAATCATTTTTGAAGAGGAAAAAACATGATCCGTTTTTGATATCTCAGGAAAACGTTAGATTTTTAACATTCATATACTTCTGTGTTTTCCAACAATATTTAAAAAAAATATCCTCTCCTCTCATCTGGTGGAGTTAGGGAAAGGGGAAACTGTAGATGTGAGCTTTGATTTATTTTTATTCTCGTGAATTCATGGCAGAGGACAGTTTATACTTTGCTAATTCAATGTCCAGTTTTAGAGGATTTCAGCCTCTGTAGAATCTAATCTTAAGCCTAGATCTAGAAGGCTTCTCCATACAATCTAATCTGGAAACCTAGAATGTTTCAGCCTCTGAAACTTACTGCTGACTGAGCTCACTCTTGGCTGTCTTCTGAACTCTGAACTGTAAGTTGTAAACTCACCGCTTTGGACTCTCTGCTTACTCTCTTAGCTTATTCTGGACTGGCTCTGCTCTTCTCAGCTTCTCCTTTTGAACTGAACTGTCTGTGATCTGACTGCACTCAACCTGCCTGACTGAACTATCTCTCCTCTCTGCTTCTTGCTTGCTTTCGTCTCTGCTTCTTCCTTGCTTCTCTCTCTGAGCTCTGCTGTCTGCTTCCACTCCACTTCTATACTCTGCTTCTATTCTCTTAGCTTGCACCACTTCTTCTCTGCTTCCACCTCTTTCTGAGCTCTGCTTCCTGTCTCTGCTTCCTCCTCTGCTTCTACTTGCTTCTGTCTTGGGGATTAAAGGCATATGCTATGTTGCCTTCACCACAGAAATTCCTTTCACCTAGCATTAGCACAAACAGAGGACAGGATTAGTCTGACATTCCATCTGGACCACACATGGCTCTGAATTTGATCCCTTCATACATGTCTTTGGGTGTGATCTCTTTCTAGCTATTACACAGGCCTTTCAATGTAATTCTTTGCTAGAGCAGCCATGCTGCTGAACTAAAAGATCAAATGTTCCTCCACAGGAAACCATAATCAAAATATGTTGTATATAGAAAATCTATTTCAATAAAAGAAAAAAATGAATTAATGGGGAATTATAAAAGTATTTCTTTTATTCTTTAAGATTATAATATAATTACATCCTTTCCCCTTCCCCTTCCTCCCTCCAAATCTTCCCATATACCCCTCTTGCTCCTTTTCAAATTCATGGTCTCTTTTTTTCCCTTCAATTACTAACAATATTTTTATTTACAGATAAAAGTATTGCATACGTATCCATGTTTCTTGTTAAATATAAACAAAAGTACACACACACGCACACAAAGGAAACCAGAGAGAAAAGAGTGATTCATAATTCTCTGCCTGCAGACATCCAGCATCCTTGACTGATTGTACAGTGATTCATATTTTTAGTGAAAAGTTCACATTTGAGATCACATGTCACGATTTTGTGAAAATTAAATCACACTAGAACACATTCCTTTCCGTTTTACTTAAGAACACAGACAGAAAGAGACACACATGTGCGAATATAGGTTCATACTGTAATTTTAGTAGTTTCAGCATTTCGAAAGAGATGAAGTTATTGAATCTATGCCTGCTTTTGTGTGCCTGAGATGCCCTGCATAGCAGCAGCGGGTGAACAACTGTTACAAACATGGCTGCCACAGCAGGAGTCCTTGGCTCACATGTCGGGTCTGCCAGTAATGGATGAGCATTCTTGGGAAAGTGTCTTAATCATCCTGATGTTTGTTTTCCTTGTTGGTAAAAAAGAGGAGCTGTATTGATAATCTCAGCATAGTGAGAATTTATAGAGTGAATGCTAAGTGTCATAACATTTGTATCATTAGCTTGCGACTGAAAAGGCAGAATGAAATCTTGAATGTTGTTTTACTGCAAAGTGACAAAGTCCTATTGGCAGGGCCTGAATCAAGCACATTGTAGGTCTTATGTTTAGATACTAAAATGCAGAGATGCATAGAATCGCACAAAACATAAAACATCTAAAACAATAAAAATGTCTTAGTTCCCCATTTAATCAGCCACTTCCTACTTCAACCTCTAGGCTTTCTTTTATTGGTATGCAGTAATTGTGCAAAGGTCTAGGGGCCAGAGTGGCATTTATAAAGCCAGAGATGCTTTATACTATACAGAAAACACAGGTTATAAATCTTGCTCATGTTTTTAATTTTTTAATACCACACAAGAATATGTGTGTGTTTAATGTTCACGTTACTACTTAGAACTCATTAACTATTAGCAATTAGTATTAAAACAAGTTATTAATGTGCACAAACTAAAATTCATTTGCTCTGTTTGAGAAATGTTCTTTGCCACCATCCGGGTGGCTTTCCATCTAGAAATTCTATTTAAATAATAGGTTTCCTCCAACTTCTCTGTTTATCCTCAATAATTTTTATCTAGGGTAATTCTAATTAACCCATGTCCCCCAAGAATTCCTTATCAAGGGGAGTTTTATATACAAGAAATGACAAAGAAACAGGAAATAAAATAGCCTAAGTAGCAGAAAAGCTGTTCCCTCTCCCTACCATCTTCTCTTACAGGGCCTCTCTGGGAAGCTGGAGTTCTGGTCTTAGGCTCCAGTACAAATAAATACTGTCATCCTGCCTGAGACCCAACTCTGACCTACATGCTGCTTAGCTGACGAAGAGTCATGTCTGGACATGCATATGCACTTGTACAGTTGTCAGCCAAGAAGGTCTTCCTAGAGAGGACAGCTTCTAAGAGGAAAGATCCTTTCACCTTTAAGTATGGGAAATCAGAGGAAGTAGGTCATGGCTTTGGACTTTCAAAACTGGTAGAATACCTCAACCATAAAAATGTCCCAGATAGATGCTACCCAGAGGAGCTGAAATTACTCCCTTTTACTAACCTGCAAATGCAGTGAGAGCAAGAGGCACTTATTCAAAAAAAAAAAAAAAAAAAAAAAAGAAAAAAAAAACCAAAACAAAACAAAACAAAAAAACCAAAGCCAAGACAAAGGGAAAGTTTTTCTGAGGATGAATGAGATGCACTTATGCTATTAAGTCTGCTTTTTCTTCTTAAAAACCCAAGACTTCACAGAGTAAACTTCTTGTATATGGATGGCTGTTGCAGGCTTGGCTGTCTGATATGAAACCTGCATATGATTCAAGGTATATTATCTACCACATCAGAGGATTGTCTGATGTTCAAACCACTGAGACTTGACCTCTGACAGCATGATAGTAAGGCAGAAGAGGAAAAGAATATTTGAAGTAATCCATTAAGTCCAGAGACACACCTGTCAGGTGTCATTTGTGTGATGGAAATGGATCTCACTATTGTGAATGGATCCTGAGTTGAGAATCTCAGCATGTCAAAGAGATCAGTCTTCATTTAGCTTGAAACCTGCCATCCTGATCATTTAGAAACATTAAGAAACAGGCTGTGTGATTCAAGTAGCCCAAATCTTCCAAATAAAGCGACCAATAAGAAATTCCCTCAAAGAAGGTAAGTTGGATTTTATGGTCTTTTCAGAAAATTGATTATTCTATATTTAAAAATTTTTAAACAAATGTTTTAATTTTGAGAGGGAAAATTCTATGTAAAACTCTGTCATGGAGAAAGATTCGCTAGGATTAAGAATGATGGGGACAGGGATAAGTACAGACAAAAGGAGAGAGGGAAGAATTGGGGGAGAGAGATAGGGAGGACAAAAGGGAGGCGGAGGAAGAAAAGAAAGTGAAGGAGGGAGGAAGAGGCAGGAGAGAGATTATATAAAATATATTTTTGTCTATAATCTTTAAGGAAACTTATCCTGAGGCCGGAGCAATGATACAGCTCTTGCTGAAGACTTACATTTATTTTTCAGCATCCATATGGTAGGTCACAACCATCCACAGCTCCAGGTCCAGGAGATCAGATACCCTCATCTGATTTCTGTGGACACCAGACATGCATACATACACACCGGACAAAAGATTTATACACATAAAAATAAAGCTAAATAAATATAAAAAATAGAACCTCAGTTAGTACTATGTCCCCGGGGTAACAAATTAACATTTGGTTGATTGGATGGGTGATATATATGCTTTCTGGGACTGTAACAATAGAACTCAGTCTCTACGGAATTTGCTTTTGTTTCATTAATAATGCTACCCCCCTTTCAGGGTATTTCAGCATTTCTGCATGCATATTGATTTTTATATGTTGGGGTCTTTTCCCCATAGTTAGCGCCCACAGAAGTTGACCAAGGATGGGAGAAAGGTCTTTTTGCCTTTGTAGGAAAATGTAAAAACAAACATATTTCCTCCTTACAAGCAGTGTTGTATGAGCCCAGAGGGTTCAATTCCTGCTCTCAGTTTGTGTGAATATCCCTCCCAAGAACTGGGCAGTTGCTAAGCAGCGTGACTGTGTGTGGCGACTCTAGTTGTAAAATCCTCTGATGCGGAAAATTTACCAACACGATTATAGCAATCGTCTCTCTTCCTTTACATTGCTGGGGGAGAAATAACAATAAAGTTCTCTACCAAGCAGATGTTGGTGGTGTTCCAGTTTCATATTTACAACACTTTATGGAACAGCATTCTTCAAAAGTCCTGAAGTCAGGATCTTTCCTGATCTTTCCTCAGACCTAAAGATACCTGAGTTCTCCGTGAGACAGACCATGTTCATCTGTCCTCTAATTCTGTTTTTGAGCCAAAACTTGAAATTTTAAAAATGCGCCCCTAGTCATAAATCTAGAATATTTAGAAAGCAACTTTAACTTTAGTAATTTTGTTAACTTCCTACAACATAATGTTCCACATAATATTTATCATTGCTGCTTTTATGATTCTTAAAAGAAGTGGGACTCATGAATGAATACTTTATGGCATTTAAGTCTCATTAATTTTTTACGTGAGATCTAGTTTATACAAGTACGTAAATGTAGAGGTTTGTCATATCATGTAGTATAGTAATAAGTGGAAATAAAATGTTCTATTTTGTTTTTACAGACTTTTTAAACTATGTGTACCTTTCTAAGGATATGTACATATAAAATTCAGATACCTGTGGAGTCCAGAAGAAAGTGTCTGTCAGACCTCTTGGAGCTAGAGATGTCTGTGAGCTGCCCAGTGCGGGTGCTGGAACTGCACTGAGGTTTTCTGCAATAGCAGTATAGTCTCTTAAACAATGAGTCGCCTCTCCAGTCTCTTATTTTTAAAATAGTTTCTGTTTAAGAATCTATTTTAATTGATGTGTTTTAATTTCTTTTTCTCTTAAGGAGAGATGTGGAATTTTCAAATCAACAGCATAATTGAAAATTCTGTTATTCGTATTTAGAAAGTACTTTTTGTGGTTACTGTAACCCTTGAATTTAGATGCATATTTCTTTTGGCTCTTAATTGTGTTTTGAGTATAATTAGGATTTATAAAAGTAGGATCTGGTTTAGATGACTTCAATGAATTTGTCAAAAGAGTGTATTATTTTTAAAACATCACCTTTATTACTTTATGGGTTTCACACCTTAGAGGAGAGCTCTAATTATGGATCTATGATTAGGTAGCCTGGTAAGGCCATGTTCCAACCTTGGCCTTGGGATGTGTTGACTGTATAACTAGGTAAAGAATTAATGTCTTTGGTTCATGTTTAAGTGATTTCTCTATAATGTAGGTAATGCTCTAGTAAGTGATCCTCTCCCAGTTTATAATAAGATTTATTCCTGTTTTGAGGTCTGATTTTTTTTCTAACGGCATTAACTTGCTAAGTTGTCATAAAAAATGGGTTAGGTAAATTAACCAGAGACATTTAAAGTTATATAATTCTGGAAACTAAAAGACCCATATAGAGATGCTGACCATGTTGGCTTCTCCTGAGGTTCCTTTCCTTGACTACTTTCTTGCTGTGGGCTAGAATATTTTATTTCTGTGTTATTAAATGGTGGCTCTATTAGTGCCTCACATAATAATTTGATATACTTATTATCCCTTTGAAGGCTCTATCTCCTAACACAGTCACAGTTTGAGGTACTAGAAAATAGGATACAAAGATAGCAAGTTTGGAGAGCACACTTAACCCATGGCCTTTTCATTAATTATAAATTATAATTTATAATCTATTATAATTACTGTAAAATTTCCAGCTAGCATCTACTCACATAGAGCCTACTGTGTGATAAAAAACTTGCTAGATATGGAAGACTCAAAGATGCCAAGCACTCTCTCTGCCCTTAATCAAGTCATGGTAAAGTCACACTGGTTTCTGAATTTGGCTGAGCTACAGAATGGCTGAAGGACTTAAACATCTATAGACTCCAGAGTATAGACAGCTCCTCTGGGGTAGGCTTGTAAAATATGTAGTTTCAGAAATATCAGTGGTCAATGTGGCAATTTTTCCATCAAATAGAAAATATATAGGTTCTTTTTCAGGTGTGAGTCTTTTTTTCTGTTCACTAACTAGTCTATCTCAGAGATGCTAGACTATAAACAGAGTCTCAAGTGCATTGTCAAAGATTAGCACAGCTGCCTGGTGTAATGGATAGAACTGAGCTCTCTGAATGCATTTCTTACACACTGATAAATTTTTAGTCATATAGTAAATAACCTCACATCCTGTAACTGGGATGAATAAGGGCTCTGAATGCAGCAGCAAGTCAAACCATTGCTCCCAAAGCCAGAATCCATGTATTTCTTAACTTTTACCTGAACTGAAGGACCCTGTTTTAAAAGCTTGGCTAGAATATAGTGCTGAGAAGAGTGGGATGTTCTAACGTACAATTTGATGGGACTGCTGGAAGGGTGTGGAAAAGAGGAGGATGAGTCTAGTTGGAGGAAGTAGGGGGAGGGGCTATGTATCTTGGGAGGGTCTATCTTGTCTCTGGCCAATTAGTTTTCTCTGGCCAACATAAGATGAACGGCTCTTCACATTGTGCCTTTACACTCTGATGTTCTGTCTTACTAAGGCCCCAGACACAGTCGTTCCATCCTGCCATGAAACCTCAGAAGCCAAAAGCCCAAATAAATCTGATGACTTTCTTAGGTATTTGTCCCAACAACAGAACACAGACAAATATGGAACTATCATTGAATAGTAAATCAAAATTCACTGACAGACCCAAGTTTCTTCCAGCTAACTATTGTGTTGCACAAACCATTGGCTTCCCTGCCTTCTTCTATGAAGGCTACATTTTCACCATGTGCCTGAAGGCTTTTTATACAGGAGTGTGCATCCTTCTGCATACTCAGAGTCTGATTCAGACAATGCCAAAATAAATTCTGTACAGTAATGACTCTAAACCTGATTATCTTCAAAGTCTTGGGGGACTAAAATATAATCTGTGGAAGAAGATAATTCCACTGATATGTATATCTTGGACTTTAGACTTTGAAGTAAAACTACCCAGATACATTTTCAGATAAAGCTTTTCAGAAAGGAAAAAAAAATCAAAGTCACTTTGCTGGCTGGAGCCTTGTTACAGTTCCCTCAGTTTACAAGCCCCTGTTTCCAGTGCTTTAAAAGCCATATTGATTTTTTTGAGTAAATGTCATGGGAAATGTCATAACCATGAAAAGTTCACTTTGGATTTCAGAGTTGCAGCCCCTCTCCAGAGGGAAAAGCAAAGTTACAGCCTGTAGAGAGAGGAGGCGGCTGCTCCTCTGGTTTTCCTGCTAACTAACATGTGTGGCTCCTTCCTCTCTTCTCCTTGAAGCATATCTAAAAATATAATCTTAAGTGATCTGATGAAAGGTTTTCAAATGTATGTTTGGTTTTATTAGTGGTGAAGTCTCATCAAAATGGGAATAACTTCCCCCCTTTTCAATTAGAGTTAGAAGTTGAAAGACCATCGGCCTTAACAATTATAAATACTTTAAAATTTTTGCATAGCAGTAGTATTGATTTTATTTCTGATCTTATTTGGTAGCTTGTCTTGGAGGGAAGCAGATCTACTCAGATAAATTAATAGACCAAAAGACTGATAAAATTTATGCACCTATAACAAAACATTATGAGAAGTGTAAATGTCTACAGTTGACTTCTATTGAGTTCAAATGTCAATTGCATAAATAAAATGGCATGTCGATACTGACAAAGATTTGTCAAATACAAAATTCAGTTCGAATCCATGACCTACTTGGGTGAGATCCAATTGAAATGTATTTGGCATCGATGGAGCCACTCTTCTGCGTAAGTAATTCTAGGGGAAAATGCTTCCTGGAGAATGTGAGAGTCGAAGGTTCAGTAAATTTTGCTTTTCCATTTAAGATGTTTTTAAGTGATAATTTAATTGCACTTCATTCTTGCAGCACACAGCTCACACTTCTAAACCTGAGACATTGTCAGATAAGACCATCATAGCCAGGGGCTGCAGAGCAGAAAGCCATACTTAAAGCTTGACATCTCAAACTCATTTCTGTAAGGAATGCAAGTCTATTTCTTCATCCTTTCTCGTCTCATAGCTTTACCTCACACAAATCCTGTTGGTTATAAATGTTGTAATTGCTAACCTACAATAGTCTGCTATTGTGATGCATGTGGCTGTGGAGTCAGAGAATACATTAAGGGTGAATATATGAGTTAGAGATTTGGCTGGAAGGCACAAAGAAATGAAAAGACAATGTATGGGATCTAGGTTTAGAATTTGTCAGGCTGTGTTGGAGTAGAAACTCCTGGTTCAGTAGTTTAAGAATGTCAAAGGCCAGGTTTCTGTGATTTTTTTTTTAATCCTTTCCCTCGAAACCACAGAATGATTGCGTGTTCAGTCACAATGTGCATTGTTCAGGGAGAACAGTATAAGGCTAAAGACAACAGACTGGTGGGATAATCTAGCCAAACACCCAAATCTTTCTTTCTGAGGCCGCTTCTTTGTCATCATCAATTTTTCATTGTCCTTTGCTTTTTAGGTGAGAAGGGAAATGTAACATTTTATTGTATTTTAGCTAAGTACACTGTTGCCCCCTGACAAATCCACAGCTTCAAGAGTGAGAAAGAAGAAAGAATGATTCATAGTAAGCAACTATCAGGCTAAGTCTGGGAGAATTGGGGCATTTGAGATTGTCTACAGCTAACATCATATGTCTTCAGTGACACTGTACAATTAGTGTTAGCTGTACTACTATCCAGTCCACTAGCATTATAGAGAAACATTCTAACAAGATTAACTTATTTGGGTAATGATCTTGAAAAATCTGAATTAACTTGGACATCTGAAAACATTTAAAAATAGTTAGCTGTGAAGTCAAATTGGAAGTGTATTCTCCCAGGGTGACATGTAGCTGCTATAAGTTATTTTTTATGACGTACAAAGCTAGGTTAAGTGTTTCTAACAGTCTATCCCTTTGATTCTACCTAATCATTAGAGAAATCATCATTTAAATATAATAATTAGTTTTATGGGTCTTTCTTAAAGTCACATAGCTAAGAAAATATCAAGATTTGAATTCAATGTCCAGTGAAACTATAATAAAGATAAAAATCTGTTTCTATAATGTTTTAGTTCATTAATATTTTAGTCTGTGAGAGCCATATTAAGTTATGGTGTTTATCTTTAAAACAGTCATGTTTAAGATGTAGTAGTGTTTCTTTTACAACTTGGATGCCTTTGTGTTTGATGCACAGATGTTGAGAATTGCAATTTCCTCTTGGCAAATTTTTCCTTTGATGAGTAATTAGTTTTGGTTTTGTGTCTATTTTGTCAGAATTTAAGGTAACTTAAGCACCTTACTTTAACACTCACACATTGATAATAAGGACTTCAGTGCCTCATTCTCGCATTAGGAAGGTCATTCAGACAAAACTGAACAGAGAAATGCTGGAGCTAACTGACAACGTATGTACCAATATAATATTTTGTTTTACCCTATGTCCCTGGCTATGTAGTCTCAGGTTCTTGGTCACCAATGCAGTGTGGGGTGTAGGTTCCATCTAGTGGAGTGGGCCTAGAGTAAAATCAGTTGTTGGTTGGTTACTCTCATAAGCTTTGTGCCACCATTGCACTAACATAGCTTACAATCAGGACACCATTGTAGTAGACAGTAGTATTTATAGCAGGGTTGATGTTTTTATGTCTCTTTTGGAAGCATGAAGAGTACCTTCCTGTACCAATGACCCTAAAACATAAGGGGAAAGGTTCCATGTAGGCACCAACTTGAGTTCTTCATGTTCAGTGAATTGAGTAGGTGTTGTCTTAAACAATAGGGCTTTGCTGTCAGTTGGTGGAGAGCAACCTATAGTATTAAGAACAGCGTGGGTTGCTTAGGGGTTTCCAAGGGACTTCTTTGGCCAACAACTCAATTAGATGGAACCCAGTGCCAGTACTGGAAGCTTCGTTTGGTGACAAAAGATAGCCATTTAGGGCTCTGTCTTCCCCATCATTTGGCAATTGAATTTAGATCACTTTCATATGTGTATATATTTTATGAAGCTTTTACTGCATTAGGTTTCTCTACTACCCCTCAAATAGTCCTTAATTTATCTGTCTCTCCTCATATTCCCTCACTCATCCACTCTCCCTTCACCTCCTCACTTAATCCTCCTGTTCTAGATCTTCCTCATTCACCCACAACTATCTATTCTATTTCTGAGGAAGATTTGTCTACCCACTGTAAGCTTTTTGACTCTACCTAACCTCTTCAGTTATATGGACTGTTGCTCGGTTTTTATTGACTTAACAGACAATATCCATATATAAGCAAACACATACTATATTTGACATTTTTGGTGTTTACCTCACTCAAGATGATCTTTCCCTAGTTCCATCCACTGATGTGCAAATTTTATGATTTCATTTTTATAATGGCTGAGTAATATTCCATTGTGTAATGTACCACATTATCTTTATTCATTCTTCTGTTGAAGGACATCTAGGTTATTTCCTATTTCTGGGTATTACAAATAGAGCAGCAATGAATATGGTTGAGCAAGTGTTTCTGTGGTACAGGAGGAAGCATCCGTGGGTGTAGGTCCAAGAGTGGAATAGTTGGATCTTGACGTAGACCCATTTCCATCTTCTCGAGGAACTGCCACACTAATTTCCATAGTGTGGAACACTGTGGAAACATTCAAAAAGTCAAATATAGTATGCCTTTGCTTAAAATATAAAAGAAATCCTATGTGGCAGTTACTGTGTTGGAAAAATCAAAAGATTCTTCTATGGTTTATCATCTATATATTTAGATTTTATAGCATAAGGGTCCTATGATTTATGTAATGACATAAAATGAAAATAGAATTATGAAGACTTCTTACGATTTTCCTTTTTTACTTGTTTGGGTGAATGGCTCACACATTCCATGACTCAAGACACACCTTTGCCAGTCAAGTTTCTTTTTTAAAAATATAATGGTTTCTGTCTAGGACTGTGGGCATACCAGATGGTATTGGGGGGTTTAGTCAGACTGATTTATTGTAGCTAACTATCCACATGTCACAAATGTCAGCAATGAGGAGTCCTAGATGCCGAGATGTAAAGGCAGCAAGGGATGGGATATGGTGAACTTCCACGAAGGCATCAGGCAGGGAAGCTGAAATTAGACACTGCTGAGGGAGGTGTGGTATTTGCTGGAAAGAATTCAAGCAGAAAGTGTAGTAGTTAGCATACTGTGTGGGTTCAGCCAGGAAGGCAAGGAGGCATATTCAACCTGCAAGCTCTGCTAGACTTCAGCAGAGGGAACCACAGTCCTGGCCCGTGCCATACTTGATCGACAATGGAACCCCGAGCATATGCGCTCAGGTGTTTTATTGATTCAGAACTCCATAGGTGTTCTACTGATACCATGAGCAGATCATTAGCAATTAACATCCCCCACAGAAATACAACACCTGCAGGCAATACCTAGGATAAAAAGATGCCATGATCTAGGATAGTTCCTCACCCAACAGTGCATAAAACGATTTCAAACATAACTAAAAATAAATTTCCACAGCATATCCCCTTTTCTGTATAAAAAAATTGCTTTACCTTTACAATACAATTTAATGCTATACCAGCAAAACCATTTAGCAAGTGTTGCAAATGCCCAGGACCAAATGATACCAAACATCTATCAAAATTTCACAATGTCTTTGGACAGCAGAAAAACATTATCAATGTTCAATAATCTGGAATTCACTCATGGTCTTCTGGGCTCCTCCAAAGGGCAAGGATCACTTCTCTGTTTCTGCCCTCTTCAGCACATACAACTTATCCTCCCGGCTCTGGCTGGCTCCCCTCCACTGCTGCTGCTGCTCTTGGTTCTGGCATCTCCAAGACTGCTGGGGTCTCTTGCTGCAACTGGGTTTCACTTTCACCAATAGCCTCTCCTAGACTCTTTTCATGGTGCCAAGCCTCAATTTCTCTGTATGACCCCTTCATATGGGCCTTCTACTACTACCAAGGCTGCACCTTCACCAATGGCCTCTCCTGGCCTCTCACAGTGCTAACCCTCAGTTGCTCTCCATGGCCCCTTCATGCCTTCAAAACCAGCACCAGCTGGGTGACTCTTACAGTACCAAGTTCGGCTGACAGCACAAGATACAACCTCAGCCAGTTCTGGAAATCAGCTTCTGTGTGCTGATCCTGAGGAAATACTTTACAGATTTTAAGATAGAGTCAGGTTTGCTGAGAAAATAACTGGTCACTTTGTCTGAGGTAAGAATTCCCTCATGGTTAGAGTTCTCATCACTATTACCAGTATCTTGATAGATAATCTTTCTCTTAGTCAGATTTGCAGAAAAAAAACAAACAAACAAACAAAAAACTGGTCAGTTTATGTAAGTGACTTTTTGGCTTTAAGCCCCGGATGGCTTCCACAAAAACATGGGGTCCTGGGCCAGTGGGAAGAATCTTGAGTTAAAACATTTTGGCTGTTTGGCATTCTTTTTCACCACCATTATGAGGAAACATATACCTTTCTTCATAGACCTCAAACACAACATCTTGAGCTTCACACACATACAACGCAGCTCAGAAAACTCAGTTTATGAAAGAGTATAGGAGGGAGTGTCAACTCCATGATCAGGAAAAGCAGTAAAGACCTTGTTTTTTCCTGCTCCCAGCTGAATTCTTTATTTCTAAAGTTCTCCATTCTGTGTCTCTCACCTTGAAGCTTTCCCTCCTTCATTTATTTATTAATTTCACAGCCTTTTCTCTTCATAGAGGCTTATTTCCTTTCTCTCTCTCCTCTTCCTTCAGGAGCCTTCAAATAATACCTTAATGTCTATCCTCTGGTAGCTTCCCTGAGTGAACTTGACCGAACTCTACGAGGACTGGAATTAATTTCTTTCTCATCTTCCTTGTCTCCATGTTTGATTAGTTGGTATGATGTCCTGCCCCATGTTGGGTACACCATTTGTAGTAGCACACCTACTTTTCTTGGAGATCTCTGGCTCTTCTGCTGCTTGGGAATCCTGGGAAGTCAGGCTTCACCACATTGAATATTCCCAAGAGGGCTCTTGGCTATGGTGGGCAAGTTGTTATTCAGCTGGATAGGAGTAAATACCTGCTTCTGCTGTGGAGAATCTGGAGACTCAGGAGAGCTCTGCAGCCCTGGGAGACCCAAACAATCTTGAACTTGGAAACAGAACTTCCTGTACCAACCCCTGTGTTCTTGGGAGTCTGGGGGTAGCCTTGAGGGAACTCACTGTGACAGATTTCAGCCTCCTAGCCTCTGAGTTCTTGGGTGTGGATACATCCTCTGATGTCAGGACACCTTGGGAAGTTGGAGGTGTGGCTGGAGGAGGGACTGAAGATGGGGGCAGGCCACCTTTGAGTGCCATTTTATTCAGAAAAGGGGATATGTTGTGGAAGTTTATTTTTAGTTATGTTTGAAATTTTTTATGTACTGATGGGTGAGGGGCTCTCTTAGGTCTTAGTGTTTTGTATTGCCTGCAGGTGTTGGACTTCTATGGTGATGTTTAATTGCTTTTGATCTGCACATGGTATCAGTAGAACACCTAAGGAATTCTGAATCAATAGAACACCTGAGTGCAGATGCTTGGGGTTTCACTGTCAATCGGGTATAGTTCTGGCCAGGATGGTGGTTTCCTCTGCTGAGGTCTGGCAGGTTTTGCAAAAACGCCTCTTTGTCTCTCTTGGTGAGCTGCCACAGCAACATACAACTATAAGAAAGTCCTAGATAAAAGTCAGCTGTCCATTCTATAAAAGCCCATTCCACAAATTTATTTGTTTGAGATACACTGTCACAAGCTTTCACCATCACTTCTCCTGGACCAGCACAGGTAGAAGTACTTGTACCAAATCACTGAACATTAATGATAAGAAGAACCCAGAGGTGCCATCTATTCCCATATGCTTCACCCATGTTTGGGCATGCTAGAGATTACTCCCAGGCCTTAGGGCTCTACCACTGGGCTATAATCATAGCACTGGAAGATTTTTTAAATGCCTTTCTAAATAAATACACAGGCAAATAATGTTTTATGAACTTAAAATACATGAAATGATAGTATTTGGTTTTATTTGTGATATGTTGAAATTTGTGTGTATTTTGAGTTTTTCCCACTGATTTAGATAAACTGAGTCTTAAAACTTATATATCATATATTTATCTTCTAATTAAAAATCAATATTTTGCTTATGCATATTAGGTTTTCTCTACATGTACGGCTGTGCATCATATGAATATCTGATGTCCCTGAAGGCTGACATAGTCCTTAGAACTGAAGTTACAGATAGCTGTGAACTGCCACTTGGGTGCTGGGAATCAAATCTGGTCCTCTTGGAGAACAGCCAGTGCTCTTAACCACTGTGCCATTTCTCCAGTCCCTCTCTTCAAAATTTCGAAAATTACACAGCCAATGACTGTTTTTCTAGTGGTTACCTTAGGAGGTATGCACAGTTCACTTTAGCCATTGTTGTAACTCTCATGGCTTGGGTCCTGGAACCATGACTAGGGGCAGTGAGGGGATGGAGGCAAGGCAGTCATATATATATATACATATATATATATAGTAAATCTGGGGTCTGGTGTGGATGTGTGCACTGAGGGGGCACCTACTACTGCTAGCTGCCTGGAACATCACCATGTTTATTAGGTACAACACACAGGAGGGTTAGCTAGTCTCTGTAGAGCTCACTTTAGGTGAGAAGACTAAGCCTATAAACATTCAGGAAGAGGAGGACTGGGAAAAGAGTGGAGGAGATGATGATGGTGATAATGATGATGATGATGATGATGATGATGATGATGAGGAGGAGGAGGAGGAGGAGGAGGAGGAGGAGGAGGAGGAGAAAGAGGAGGAGTTGCTAGTCTTTGTACACATTGGTCATTCACTGACACTTGGACTTCAGAGGAAAGCCTCGGGCAGGTAAGGCTTTGCCACTCCCATGGGGCTGAGGCATTAGAGCCCCTGTCAATAATGCTCATTCTTTCAGAACTTCGCTTACTCAGGGTTTCTTCTCTATAATGCTTTGAGTTATATCTTTAGTCATCTGGCTGTGGACCTATCCACATCACCTTTAAATGAGATTCTCCATGTGAGGACACTCAAGATTTCACACATCATATAAATTACCCTTGCGAACCAGTGTGAACACTATATGCTGTATCTATCAAAATTGCATCTGTTCTTTACACTTCTGTTGAATTTTGAAGGTTATTATTCTTATACTAACTATACCCTTATGATGACATGAGTTTTATTTTTGCAAACAAATAAAGACAAATAGTTAATAAAATATTATTGATACCTAAAAGTTTACAAAAATGTACAAGATATTTTATTCTGTATTCAGAGTTAAAGCTGCATGTAAGGTAGGGTGCACATATGAGGAAAAATATGAGATTTTTCTTTCTTTCTTAGTTTAGGTGACTTCAGTACTATACATTCTAAGTTCATTCATTTTCCTGATTTCGGATGAATTAAATTTTATTTTATATGTGCACCACATTTCATTATCTATTCTCATTCATTTTGATATGGAAGTTGATTCTGTTTCCTTACCATTTACACATAAGGAGTAGTACTTACGGATGTGCAAGTGTCTCTATACAGTAGGACATAGAGCTCTCTTGAGTATATGCCAGAGAGTGGAATAAAGTTGGGTGAAGTGTGGGTATAATATAATGTGGATCAAGGAGATAAAGAAAGGGTGCTATTAGGTGGTGAAGAAGGGCCGAGGAATGCAGATGATGTGGTGTGAAAGTGTAGTACTCTAAAAGAAGCTCAATGGCTTCAGAGAGGCCTTGCTAAATGTATAAAAGTTCACTAAGATGCAAAGAATTTCAGACTGGGCAAGTGTTTGACTACCTTAATCTCTGTGATGAGTTCATTACAATAAAGTTTATCAATATTTTATTTATATTAAATATGGTTAGGATATGCCAAATTTATTTTTAAGGCTATTATAGCATATGAAGATATGCATTTAGATGCTTGATGGAGCTCACTGTCTAGTAAAGGGATATTGTATAATCGAAGAAGTATGATGCAACCCTAAAAAACTATTTATGCTTAGAGGAAAGGTCAACTCAGTCTTCCAATGGGTTCAAGGGCCTCATAGGCATGACCTTGACATTGAATAGGTTTGTACCAAGTGAGTAAACTTGGGGTGGTACAGTTTCTAACTGTAAAGGCTTGACAGCACGTCATAGTTGACAGAAGTGAAGTGTGATAGTGTATGCAACAAAGGTGCACAGTGAAATAAATTATCAGGAAAAGGTCGGTAATTTCTTAGTATCTCTAGGCCGCTTTCAGTTCTTGGGCCCCAAATGGATGTTTAGTGATACGTCACTGTTTCATGCTTTCTGAGTAAAAGTTATACAACAGTAATCACTGGGAGCCCTTGGACGGAGTTGTACAATATCAGCGTGTTAGAGGTTGCACAAGGAAGTGGCGTGAAGGTCAGAGAAGTAAAAGGACAATAGCCATAGTAAGGTACCATAGTGTTCTGAGAACTTTGGAAAGTCGAAAACTCTATTATGAAGCTAAGAATGTTTAAAACAAGTATTTTAAATGCACTGAATCTTTTGACTGAACAAAACTGAAATTCTTCCCGAATTTACCTCAGTAATTTTCTATTGCAGACCTTAGGAAAAATGACTGGGTATTGTGAAAAAAGGTGTAGAATATTTTACATCTAAACTTAATAACTATGCATGTTTAGTTTGATTTATTATCCTCTCTTTCATATTAACAGATAATTATATGAGTAAATTTTCTAAGCAGGTAATTAAAAGGCTTTTCAGCTATACTTTAAATTCTGGGATGCTATTCAAAATATAAGTGAAATAAACATTGGCCATTTAGTTTATGAATGTATGAATAATTAATGAGGATTGAAGATGCCAAATATGAGATTTGAACTAGAATATGCATGGGAAAATACACTATACTTTCTGATTGTTATTTAATTAGAAATATGGCAAGGAGAACTGTGTTCCACAGATGAAACTGCCAGTGAAAGCTGGATTTATCTACAGTTAGACAGATACATTTTCTTGAGTTTCATCATGTCACTGGAGATGCTTTAGAGGGACAGCAAATGGGTAGTGTTGAGAGCACTAAGACACTGTGCGTGATGAACAAGAAGTATTGATTTGTGAATGGAGGCTGTAGACACAGGATCATGACTGTTGAATTTTAATGTTTCTCATACAAAAAGCAGAGTGAGTGAGGAAACTACAGAATAAATGGTAAACTTGTAGCACACATAGATACACACAGAGAACCTTTCAGAATCTCTAGTCATTACCCTTATAAGCAAGTGGATATGGCCTTTCTCAAAATGCAGGCTAGATATAGTGAGTTATTGGGACTGGCTATTTTATAATTTGTTTTCAGAAATTTTAATTTTCTGGTAGATAGTGATAAGATGATAACAACCTGAAGTTTCCACTAGGACTTTCTTTTTCATTTTTGTATATTAGTCATCAAAAAGAAGTTCATTCTCCTCTATGTTATCAATTGCAATGTGACAGAAGACAAATAAGAAATGATACCATCTTAAGTCTTTACATTGTGATATGACATAATCTTAAAAATTTGAATTGCAAGCTAGTCCAAAATGAAGGGAGTGAGAGGGACAGACAGAAGTGGGGAAAGCTGATCTAGATCCATGTTATCATGCTAGGAGATGTTAATTCAGAAAGAAAATTCGGAAACTGGGATGTTCTTATAGGAACCTGGGCTAAATCTTGAAGAGACTATAAAGCTCCAGCAGTGACTGTCAGTGACTGTCACATTTGTGTTTTCAGAAAAACAACAACAACAAGAGCAACCCCCCCCCACTTCCAAAATAAAGTATAAAACACATGTACATCTTTTTCTTTTAATCTTGCAGAAGGAAATATTGATTCAACAGTCACCAAGATGTATCTTTATTCAAATGACTAAAACGAAACAATCAAAATAGTAAGATATGATATAGCCAAATATTTGCCGTCCAGCCCCTTCCAGGTAGTTGCAGTTGGCTTCCTAAAGTATATTTACTAATTTAAAAGCAAATTTAAAAACACATGAGGGTAAAGTTTCTCCTAAGAATTCATTTTTTTTTCCATTAAGTCCTTGGCATGGAATGTAGAGAATTGAGTATGGCAGGCAAGTGTAGGGGCTCTGCACCAAGCTACTCATCCACAGAGCTCATGCTGGAGGAGCTGCAATGATGCAAAGTCCACCTGGGAAGGTTCTCAAGTTTGCCAGTTTGCAGAGGTTACCTTGTATATGTAGAGAGTAAAATCAAGAATTTGTTAAATGGACATATAACAATAAATAATTGATTTGTAGCCTTTGGAGTCTAGCTTTTTTTAGCAGTCGTTCTGAATTTTAATGACACCTAACAACTCTGCATATTACGTAGAGAGCATCCTTGAGGGAGAAGAGTCTGTGGAGAAGAATGTGATGAACTGTGGTCCTCTAGTTGCTATTCAGACACTATACAGTCTTTTCCCATTAACTGAAACTTACTATTTATAGAATATATTATGATAATTTGATACATGTATTAAATGCTTAATGATAAATAAGAGCAATTTGAATTCCCATCTTAAATTTTTAATAATTCTATATACTATGTTAGAATCTTTGCACTCTCCTACTTGTGTTGAAGGTGCACTGTATATTTTTTTCATCAAAATTTTTCCTTTTATAATGAAGTTCAAGTTCTTATCGATGGCATTTAAAGATCTTTATTGTTTTGAATATAGTGTTTGTATATTTTCAGATTGGGAATTATAGATGTGCTATAAACAACAGGGGGAAGTTTTAAGAAACACACTATTGAAATTGCATCCAGAGGTGTTTCCAGGTGTGTTTTTCTGTGGGGAGAATGTGGAGGCTTTCTTAAGTGCAGACATAGGTGAGTCCTGCAACGTGCAGACAAATGGGAAGGCACAGAGCTTGCCTCTGCATATATAACTCACACATTAGATGCAAGGGTTTAGCTTCCTGGTTCAGAATTTTTCACTCCACTAAGACACCCTAACCTGGCAAGCCTAGAGTATTTTTGTTGCATGCTAGAATTTTGCAGCTGACTCCAGTAGAGATCACTTTCCCCTGACTTTTCCATTAATACCAGTTTAAGGTTAAGTGAACTGACTTGGGGATTAGCTCTGAGGGCCATCTGAATGATGGGCATAATATCTATGTCAAAAGAAGGAGACCATTCTCCAGAGACAATTCACAACTGGTATACCAGGTAGAGTCTGGTAGACATGTCTGGCCCAGACGTGTATATAGTGCATTTTACAAGATAAAAGTATTCATAAAGTTGTGTGTGTGTGTGTGTGTGTGTGTGTGTGTGTGTGCGTGTGTGTGTGTGTGCGCGTTATAAGTGTTAATGTGGTGGGGATTTGTAATATATTCTTGGTGGGTTGTGAAAACATATCTGGTAGTTTATTTAGTAGGCTTAATTTAATTAAGAGTGTAGTCAATTGTTGAATAAATTCATGGTAACACATTAATGACCTGATGGACAGTGTTCTGCCGGTTAGCTGATTCTCTTTGCTCTCTCATATGATACTAACATATGCTGATCCCTCTGCTCTACAGTTTAAAGATATTTCTATGTAATATACATTTATTTTACTAACTTGTACTTTAGGATGTATAATTCCCTGTGGGTACTTTTGACATAGTAATTTAAAAAAGAAGACGAAAGCTTAAAACATAATTGTTAGAAGCATCAGACAATATATTCAATGCATTTATCTTTGTACAGTAAAAATTGTATTTTGCTTTTATCTGCTTTCAGTGAAAAGTGAAACCATTATAATTGCTAGTACAATATCGGTCATATAAAAATGGGTTTTCCACGGTGCATTCCAGTGTTTTCTTAGGCAATCTTTACTCCCATGTGGTAATTCTTTGCCATCTGTATGTCATTTTTATTATCAGTTGAGGAATATGCCTACTCATGTATAAATATACTGCTGAAACTTAAATTAGTTTTAAATGTCTGATTAAAATTTCCATCAAAACATACCATCCATACTATGAGTGTTAACACTGACTGAGAGAAGATTTTGTGGAAAGGCTTTGCTATTATTTTGCAGACAAAGCAAAAGAAATCAACGTGAAAAATACAAGGAGTTAGTGGTTCTTTTGTAAGAGGTAGCTATGAAAAAGAAAGATGTGGAGAGCCGACATGGGAGCAAAGGACCAGCAGATAGTGAGAACCTGGAAGCCAGAACATCAGAGATTTCTGTTAGACGTGTGCATGTGAGTGTGTGAGTGTGTGTATGCACATGTGTGTGGTGGTGCACATTCATGCACATGGGTGGAGTCCAGAGGTCAAACTCAGGTATCTTCCTCAGGAGCTGTCCTTATGTTTCGAGAAGGTCACTCAGTGTCCTGGAGTTTACTGATTAGACTAGGCTGGGTGGCCAACAAGCCCTGGGGATCTGCCTGTCTTTGCCTTCCCAGGTGATACCGTACCTGGCTTTAAAAATTAGATGCTGGGGATATGAACTCAGATCCTAGTGCTTGAATTACAAGTATTTTACTGACAGAGCTTTCTTTTGGGCTGGTCTATTGGAATCTATTTTATCAGGTGAAGATTCAGAAGAGCTCAGGATCAAAAAGAGGTGATCTGTTACTCCAGAGCAGTGGTTCTCGACCTTCCTAATGCTGTGATCCTTTAGTACAGTTCCTCATGTTGTGGTGACCTCCAACCAAAAATTATTTTCATTGCTGCTTCATAACTATAATATTGATACTGGTATGAGTCATAAGCGACTATCTGATATGCAGATGGTCTTAGATGACCCTTGTGAAATTATTATTTGACCCCCAAAGGGCTTGAGACCCACAAGTTGAGAATCACTGCTCTAGAAAGATAGCAACTGAGTGATGATTTTGTAATAAGTCAGTCTTCACAAGGGCAAGCAGCTAGGATCATATCCAGATGAGTAACCAACTCACCACCTACATTTCTAGTCATCTGCTGCAGTTGAAAGAAGAGGCACAGTTGGTGAAAATCTAGAGAGCCAGACTGCCTTCCAGGAGCAAAGCAGATGGTGCAAGTGCGTGTTCAGACTGTGGAGGGACACTAGATGGTGAGGAATGACATGTAAGTTCAGGCAAAGAATTTAGGCTTTGGAAGTTGCTTAGACCCATTTCCTTTACTTTGCAGATAAAGCAACTGAAGCATCAGAAGCCTTAATTGTATAAAAGTTGGTCCCATCTCTTGGATTTAGACCCTAAATCTGTCTACCTCCAGGATCGGTAGTCTCTTAATAACAGCACCATTCCCATAGGCTACAAATGCTGCCTCCCGAAACTACTGATCTAGTCGATCAGAGCTTTGTGCGTTCCTCAGATTCAAGAATTAAGAATAGGTCTAATAGTGCTGAGATTTTGACAACCCCCCCAATTTAAATTAACAAAGAAAAGTAGGATGTGTTCATTTAACCATTTTGCCACTTTTCTCTGCCACCTGGAAGAAAAGTCTAGGTTCCCTTCCTTTGATTATGGGTAGTTCAAGTGTGACTACAGTGAAGTGTCACTGTGTGACTTCCTTGACTTGTCTGTAGCGGATAGACATTGCAGCTCATGTGGTGGTTTCCTTAGGATGTTTACTTCTTACAGAGCTTATTGCCACAAGGAAGCCTGCACAGCCCATGCAGCAGTTTCTAAGGAGAGAAGCAGAAGACCCTTGCCCACTCCCAGACTCTTAGAGGACAACCTGTCCCTTACTCACACAAGAGAACCAGCTAGGAAGTAGAGCCTGGAGCCCCTATTCAAACATCCAACACTCGATGCCTCTGAGCAGAAATGATGTTTGCCTCCCTTAACTGAAATTTGTGACCCAAGGTGATGACTGTTATTTCTGGTTACTAAGTTTAGGGTGTCATATCACAGATAGAGTGCTTATTTACTTGAGCAGTAGTTATCAAGGGGGTCAGACATGCTTAAAAACTATGGGTTTCATTGTAATATTTTCTTTTCAAAACTAATTTTCAACTTTGAACGACAAACTCACCTAAATAGTTTAACAAGAAATTCATACTTGCAGATTTGTGCTTTCTGGGAATATTAATTATCTTAATACTCTCCCCACCCCATGCCAGATTTTCTTGGTTTTGACTCTCAGATCTACTATTCATTGTGTGATCCTGACCAAATCTTGCCAAGCTTATCCGCTGCAGGAATGTTTCCAGAGGACGTTCAAGGGTGTGCACTCACGGATCAGGCATTCAGCTTGAGCCCAACCTGAAATGTGAGTTCAGGCATCAACAGCTCTAGTTGTGTCAATTCATTCTCTGATGACTGAACTTTCCCCAGCAGTGTCTATGTGTGATATAATCAGAGGCTTCATCGATGTTTACCTATTGTGGCTTTCTCTCTTAACACACACTGGAGAAGCCATGCAGAGAAGGAACTAATGATCCAGAACAAGAGCACATGTTAGCTTGTCAGCAAATCACTGAGGCCGGTCAGAAGCCTGGAAGTCTATGAGACTGCCCAGTGAGTGACCATGATGGGACCACTAGAAGAGCATCTTGGCAAAATACAGCCCAAATTGTAGATTTCTGAGTTAATGTTTATGGTTTCTCTTGAGACCACTATGCATTTGGATGGTTTGTTATAAGCAATAGGTAAGTAGCATGCATGTAATCATTGACCTAACAAGTTACCTGTGAATTATTCAAGAAAGAAACTGTTGTCTTCTTAGTGTTGGCCCAAATATGGGGTTGTTCTTGGTTTTTCTTTCACTGTGATATTTTAAAAAGTTCCTTCAGCTTGATTAGAAAAAACACAGACTCTCATAATTGTCACAAAATTCTTCAGGGATTTACAAAACATTTTAATGTAAAATATGAATTATATATACAAAATCAGATGTTGTTCCATTTTCCAACTGAAAAGAGAGATTTTGAATAATTTGGTTAAGACATCCCCTCAATGCAGGCAAAGTTACAATAACCACCGTCTTAGGAGAGTGAGCCTGTCTGAGAATAATATTTGTGACATGGAAAGGCAATTAACATGAAGTGAATTTGCACACAAATGGTTTGCATTACAAAATTTCAGCTTCAAACATGAATTCCCCTTTAAGGAAAATGTTGCATTATTTCTCCTGGTTGCCCAGTTGTCATGTACTGTGTTTTCAAAGGAAAACGTCATCTAAGTTTTACTGCCTTGTCTCTAGCCATAAATAACAGCTGCGATTGAGGATGAGGTGAAAGTTTTGGTTCATGTTTTATTCTTTTTCATTTTGTTTCTGAGGCATGGCCTTATTATTCTATCTGGGCCAGCTTAGATGCTTGAAGTGAATGCTTTATTGTGCTGCAGAATGAAGTGAGGTGAGCCAGCTATTTTAATTCTGAAAGAGCAGAGGCAGTTATGTTGATCTTAAAGATGTGGACAGTAAGTAATATGATTTATTAGGTTTCTCAGGCCTCTGGGGTTTTACCCTAGAATGCACTCATTGTTTTAACTGTCCTTAGGTGAGTAGCCCTGACAGGTGTGTTGAACTCTTTCTGTTATCTAGTTTTTTCATTTTATTGAAAATAGCTCATTTTTTTTACACAATGCATTCTGAATATGGTTCTTCCTCTACTTCCAATTCCCCTTCTGTTTGGATCTGCCTCCTTTCTGTTTTTTTTTTGTAAAGAAAAAATGCTTTTAATGGATAATAATATAATATAAAAATATAATATTTCATTGTAATAGGACAAAACAAACAAGCTGAAGAAAAGTAGTTCAAGAAAAGACACAAGAAAAAGATACAGATGCATGGACCCATTCGTTCTTACACTCAGGAATCCCATTAAACTGGAAGCCATAGTATATACACATAGTAATTGCAGGGTAAAAAGAGAAGAAGATATATCTATATAAATAAAATATAAGGGTAAAAATGAAAAGCTGTGACATGACGCTATGAGACAAGGAACTGCCAGTGATGCCACTGAGCTCTTCTGATGGCCATCTACTGCTGGACATGAAGCCTATCCTTAAGAGTAATTTGTTTACCCAGTAAAACTCCCTTGGAGAAAACTAAATTTTCATTTGCAGGTAGTTTATCAATTGGAGATTGCTTCTGTGTTAGGGATGGGGTTGTCAGCTCTGTGACACCATCTGTTACAGACCTATGCAGTCCCTGTGCATCCTGCTTCAGGCTCTGTGAACTATATATGTATTGACCCCATTGATTTAGAGGGCCTTATTTCCTTGGTAACTTTTATCCTCTCTGGATCTTACACTCTTTTTGCCTCCTCTTCCTCAGGGTTCCACGAACCCTGAGGGGAGGGATTTGATGGAGACATCCATTTAGGGCTCAGTGTTCCAAAGTCTCTCATTCTCTACATAATATCTGGCTGTAGGTCTCTATTGTTCCCATCTGATGCAAGATGAAGCTTCTCTGATGGTGGCTGAGCAAGGCACTGATCTATAGTATAGCACAATGTCATTATGAGTCATTTTATTGCTACTTTTGTTTTTCTTGTTTTAGAATGGTAGTATTTGATTTTACTCTAGGTCTGTGGGCTATCTATTCTCAGGTTCTTGGTCACTCAGGCAGTGTCAGATAATAGTTCTATCTCCTGGAGTGGGCCTTAAGGCAGATTGGTTATTGGTTGGATAGTCTCACAAATTTTGTGCCACCATTGTGCTAGCATATCCTGCAGGCAGGATACCATCGAAGATCAAATGGTTTGTGGCTGGGTTGGTGTTCATATTTCTGTAGTGTGTACACTAGAATGTAGTAGTAGAGGCTCTATGTATGCATCAGCTGACTTCTCCATGTTCAATATGCTGAGTAAGTTGCTGTCTTCAGCAATGGGGCTTTGCCATCAGTTCATGGAGAACAACCTATATTCTTGGCATTAGCCTGGGTTATTTGGGGACTTCCATAGGCAACAATTCAATTAGCTGTAACCCAATACTGGAAGTTTCACTTGGGGACAATAGATGGTCATTTAGGGCTCTATCTCTCCCATTATTGGGCAATTTCACGTAGGTCACCTTCATATATGGTTATGTTTTATGAAGCTTCTACTATATTAGGTTTTCATACTACCCCTCAAATGCCCTTAATTTTTGCTGTCTTTCCTCATATTCCATTCATCATCTCCCTTTTCCTTCCACACTTGATTCTTCCATTCTAGTCCCCTCCCCATCCACCCATAACTGTCTACTCTATTTCCCTTTCCTAGAGAGATGTATCTGTTCTCCCCTTGTCACTTACTTTATACCTAACTTCTGTAGTGCCGTGGATTTTAGCATGGTTTTCATTGACTTAACAGTTAATATCCACATGTAAGAAAATCCGCACATTATGCTATTTCATACATTATATATTATATACATTATGTATGCTATATAAGCAAGTGCATACATTAAGCTATTTCATACATTATGTATTTGCTTATTCGTGTGTGGTTGTCTCATTCAGGGTGATATTTCCATAGTTTTATCCATTTACCTGTGAATTTATTTCATTTTTTAATGGCTGAGTAATAATCCATTGTGTAAATGCACCACATTTTCTTTATCCATTCATCTATTGAAGGTCATCTAGGTTATTTCCTATTTCTGGCTATTATGAATAGAGCAGCAATGAATGTGGTTGAGCAAGTGTTTCTGTGGCACAGGATGAAACATCTTTTGATTATATGCCCAAGAGTGGTATATAGTTGGATCTTGAGGTAGACCCGTTCTCATCTTTCTGAGGAGCTGTGACACTAATTTCCATAGTGTCTCTATGAGTTTGCACTCTCACCAGCAATGGATGAGTGTTCTCCTTACTTCACATCCTCACCATCATTCTGGATTGCCTTAGCTATCATTTTTTTTGTGTATGTGTTCACATGAAGTGAAATTGCTCATTTTTCTTGAAATGAAGCATCCTTGGTAGCATTCTCTATTTCAAACCCACCTTCTGATGCAACTCAATGATGACAACCAAATAAAAGCTATAAAAACATATTTCAAATAAAAATCATATCTTTTCCTCAAATTTAGTGTGCCTAAGGGTAACCTTGGATATTTATTGAAATATAAACCCTCAAGGTTGCAGACACGTCTCCTCAGTTTAGAGCTTTTTCTGCTCCTCCAGAGAACCCAAGTTCAATTCCCATGACCCATGTCGAGTGGCTCTCAAACTCTGTGACTCCAGGTCTAAGGGATCCAACACCTTCATTTAGCCTCCATGGATACTGACACATCCATGCTACATATTCACACAAAAGTACACTCACATGCACATACAATTTTTTAAATGAATTAAATAAAACCGACTCCACTTTCATCATATACAATGGATTTCATTGCGTCTCCAAGAAATAATGTTTTATTTTGATGATTTTTCTAAATAAACATTCAAACGATTCTGAAATTGGTCTGCTAAAATATATTTTATAAGCTTAGGCTTTCTTAGAGTGTTTTTCTCTTCTTCCAGATAGTACCAGTAGTCCATGTATGTGTATAAAAGGGTGTTTTAAGACCAGTGATAAAGACAAAGCTCTTCATAGCAGTGCCTTTGTGGTCATGTGACAAGCAAATGGGTCGGCCTACACATTGAGTTTGTTTTCCTTTCTTAGAAGCAGTACACAGTAGCACAACGTTCAGACAGTTTTTCCAACTGGGACATGAAATGCTTTAGATGCACAGCCGTCTAAAACAAGTCTTTACAAAGGAGAACTAACAGGACCCTGTGTGTCAAGGTCAGCGAGTCAGTCAGCAAGAGGACGCAGCGTGAGCACAACTGACTAATGGTAGTGTATTGAAGCAGCCGCTGCATTCCCTTAGTGGGCTTTCAGTAACGCTTACGATCTTGATTCAATAGACACTTCTCTCTAGGAAATAAACTCAATGATTTTTTTTATTATTGGCGGCTATAATAAGAAATGTGTACACTTTAAACACCACCATGCAAAATAATGGGTTTCAATATGCATTTTCATAATATTATGTTGATTTTCATCTCACATTTCCATTCTTGATTCCCCCACCTCCCTGCTTGTCCCCCTTCTCTCTCCTGTAGCCCCATCTTAGTTATTTTTCTGTTGCCATGACCATCACCATAACCAAGGCAACTTTCATAAGACAGAATTTATTGAGGCTTACAGTTTCAGAGGGTGAGAATTTACATCTCGAGGCACAACTACAAGGCAAGGAGAGCTAACAGGAAAAGGTGTGGGCTTTGGAAACCTTGAAGCCTACTCCCTAGTGACACACCAGCAAGGCCACAACTCTTAATCCTTATTGAACAATTCTACCAACCGGGGACCTAGTATTCAATAATGTGAGCCTTTGGGGGCATATTATCATTCAAACCACCCCATGTTTCTCATTTCATTTTAATGCCATGTGCCTTCCATGAACTTGTGTTTCCCTCTTCCATTTTCCCTTGGGACACTGTTTTTTGTTTTGTATATAAAGATTAAATCAGAGGTTATGATACTTATTCTTTTCATACCCAGACTGAAGAAATCTAGGCTGTTTCATAGTGACCAACAATGGTTAATGGGAATGTGGACAGATGAGGATAGAATTTCATCAGTCAACTTTATGTCTGCTATCTACCCTTTCTTGAATGTCTTAAAGATTGCATTGACTATAGAGCTTTTCTCGTGAAGCAATATGGAAGACTTGTGCAGAGACATTTCATCATTAAGGCTTATGTGGCTGCAGTAACTGCTCTATTTTGACTATTAATGAATTTCATTGTGTCATTTCCTTTTTCTGTCCTCATTTATTCAAACAAAATTAATCCATTTTATCCTTGAATCGATAAAGACTTTGGTTCTGACTGATAAATACACCACATCACAGATGTGGTCATAAAAGTCTTTAATAATGTTGGTAAAACTAGTACATTGTATGAAATTCTCCAGAACTTGTATTCAGAGTATGACATAAAAAGGGTTGAAGATAGAATCTGTGGGGAATTGGTATTTATAGGACAATAAGGGAGGACAAGTAAGTGGTAGAGGATTATGAAAAATGGTTAATTAATAGGAGAAAGTTAGGTGAGACTGTATTTTGAGAACCAAAGAAAAGAAGTAATACCCTAACATGTCAATTAGATTCAGTGTGTGTGTATGGGGGGGGGCGTTGTCACTGGTGAGTATGACAATTGTCACCATGACTTTTTGAGAACAAATAATTTCAGCGAGTTGAAGCAATGTTAGGAGAGGGAAACAGGAAGCTAGATAGAATACCCATTATTGCAAGTTTGTTGGAGGAAGAAGGAGGAAATGAAGTTGAGCTAGGCTAAGGTGTTTCAGTGGAAGTCTTCAGAGTGAAACAAAGACTGATTGATGAGAAAGGATGAGAGGGTCCTGAGTTTTGTAGGCTTCAGAGAAGGTGGTAGGTAAGTGGGGAAGATAAAGGAGAAAGCAAGGGGGATAGATGGAGCTGAATCTTCCATAATATAAGAAACTTTGCATTCTGTTACTAAGTAGAAAACTGGTCTAAACATGAAGGATGTCTTTCTTCTAACATCAGAGCAAAGGGTTTGAAGGTAAGTATGATGTACATAACAAAGAATCTGAATGCTTCCTCAATAGATTGTGGAATACAAATGGGTCAAAGAAAGAGTATGCTAAATTATCGTGTGCTCCCAGGGAGCATGTAATGTGACATATATAGCACACCATTAGTGATCAGAACATCTGAGTTGAATCTATTGTTCTATAAAGCTAGGATACATCACCAGTGTGAAGGAATAAGTGATCAAGATCATGCCCATTATGATAATCTCCTCACAAATATGTGAGGAATACGTAGGGAGGAGTCTCGTCCCTCTGTCCCTGAATCCATATAAGATATGCTTATAGTTTCTTTGTCTGATTTACAATAAGCTTCCCCTGAATGTCTCCAATTACAGAACTATTGCTGTAGCATTGCTAGTACATAGCACTTTGTAATTTCCCTTTTAGACTAAAAATAAGTTTTTCATAATTATCTGGAGTCTGGATATTAGCACGCATTTATTTAGCTCTCATTTTTTTAAATTAAGAAATTAAGAGAATCATTAATATTAAGAGAGCTATACATTGGGTCTTCCTGTAGACCACGTTCAAATGTGTGATTAAAATATCAGAGACCGACCCTGTAGTAGTAAAGAGGGACACATTAGCATAACCACTGTCATTATCACAATCACACACAGCTGTGAGTGCATTATGGTCAGGGATTCAAGAACATCCTTTTCCTTACATTTTTGCCAGAAACAAACACCTGGAATGTTGCCTAATGAATTCAGCTCTTCTCCATCTGTTTTGCCCCGAACTAACTCTCCTTTGCTATGTAACTATGGATGAGGATTTTATAAAGAACCAGAGTTTTCAACCTTAGGTCATAATAATCAACACTCCCTTAGCTTGGTCGCTTGAATAACACGGTTGAAAGCACCAACAGAAAACAAACAGACAAACAAACAAACAAAAAACAATTATTTGTTATAAAGTTATCCTATAGTGATTATGAGGGAGTTTTCTGAAAGCCATTCTTTTTTGAGAGAATAATTATAATTTATAACCTTGTTAATCAAACCAGGGAAAACTTCAGTTTGAATCAGAAGTTTGCAGTATTCAATGCAAATGAGGCCATATTATGATCTTTTCTTCATAAGAGTATGCTTTAGATAACATTACTATATATAAAATAACATTTTTATTATCTGTGAATAGATGCTTCCCAAAAGGCCAGTAGCTGCTCTAAGATTTTATAACCGTATTGCTCGCAAATCTGATATCTGATCACTCTATGAAAGGAGTGCTCTTTTTCTTGCTAGATCTACAGACACACTGGTACTGGTAACATGTTATAGGGCATAAAACTTCTTCTAGCCTCAAACTTACACACTTTATCACTTTTAGGTCCTCCCCACAATAGCCATTCCTATTTTTCTCCAATTACAGCATAACGTTTTTTACGTTGCAGTGTTTTATTCTTGTTTCAGAGAACACAGATTTGCCTAATGTTTGGTTACAAGGTTGCAGTCGTCACTCGTACGCTTTACTGGGTTAAGCAGAAACACAACGGAAGACCTTTGAATATCAAGACACTTTATTCATCAGGTATCCACTCAGTATTTGTCATATCCGCTTAATTATGTTTTAATTTTACCAAACAACTTTTAAGCGGCCAGAGACCGACCTGTTAGAGGATTGACAGTTGTCCCGGCTCATCTACATCAAGCTGAAGATGAGAACTTCTTTTCATTTGTGTGAAATGTCTAGTTCCAGTGTTTCGTACATACATTATAATATAATATATAACAATATAGAGTAAGTATCCAGTAATGCTCCTGCGATACGCTGTTAATATCATCTTTTCCTGACCCCTGCTCCTTTTGGTCACTTGAATTATGCTGTTTAAAGAAAAACTCAAGTATAGCTGTTTCTTGACTCTTGACTCTTTGCAATCCAGTTCTGGATGTAGAGTGTGTGACTTATAACCCGTATTGGGTGAATAAATTCATCCTGTTATCAGTAAATGTGTTCCAGAGAAGTCAAAGTTGACAAGTTTTAAGTATATCTAGAAACACAACCAAATCCACTTGTTTTATTTCCCATCTTATTTCTTTTCTTTTTCCCTGGGCCATTTTCATATTGCTCAACACTTTGGGAGAGTGGCACTGAACTTACACACGGAGCTTTGATTGTGAATGGATGATTTATGCAAAAATTAAAAAAAAAATATTAGTCATCTCAGCTGAGAAGAAACTAAGGAACTGGGCCAATTCTTGCATTAGAAATAGAAAGGAATGAGAGGAGGGATTTTTCTGAAAGTGAAGACTTGACCATGAATTTTAGGACTGGTTTGAGAGGATTCGTTTAAGTTTCATTTTATAAAATAAGCATATATTCATTAAAGCATATTAATAAACGATGGTGAAGGGCTGATTGCCATTCAGCCTCTGCAACCTAAGGAATCCCCCATACAAACATGACTCCATCATTATCTAGTATTTGGTTAACTTTAATAAGTGACACATTTTGTAATTTGTACTATACTTGGTCACTGGATTTGTAAATATTTTCAAATGTGTTTTTTTTTTTTAGTTTAAAAATTTTAATGTTATAATAAAAAATTTCCTTGTTTATAAATTTGGATTTGAAATCATGAGGTTTTATATATCTTTTGTACATAAAATATTGATTTAAATTTTTCATTACTGATAGCAAATCGAATTCATGATCAAATGAAATCAGAAATTTGTAATCTGAAAAATATTACTTGTTTCTTCCTATGAGTCGAGGTTAACCTAACGGAAAAATAAATTCACTGCTGGATATTCATAACTCAGTGCTCTTGAAAATTTCAACATGTTTCAAAGGTCATGGTTTGTAAATGCCTATCTCTGTGGGCCTTAGACATGTTAAAAACTCTCAAAAGGACCATAGTAACTAGAAAGGAACAACCAATTAATCAGGAGAGGATTTCATTACTCTGGTACACATGATCTAGTCTAATGGAAGTTGAGCTCACTTCCCCTGAGAAAAGACAAAACATAAATGGGGACAATTTGCACCATAGTCCTCTTGTGAGGTAGAATCTGGTTCAGGAAGTACCACCATCATTTAGGAAACAAATCCTATCTGTCTAGTTCTTCCCCATTCTCCATCCCCCTAGTGCCTAGTCATTATTTCCTTATTGTATTTTTTCCTGACATTTACTTTAATTTTTTTTCCATTAGCAATAAAAATGAGAAAGCATAATTTCTAAACCTTTATGTTAATTTCCAAAAAAATTATGTTAATTTAGCTCTAAGTACATGCTTAGGTAAAAATGAAAAGCTTTGCATTCATCCTAATTCTTCTGGAACTTCTCAAATGGACTCAAGGGACGAAGAGGGCAGAGCGATAGTGGTTCTGACGGCTTCAGAATTGAACTGTGCTGCAGTTTGGACAGAAGGGCCAGTGACAGAGATTTTATTGATGAGTTATGACCTAGATAAATTTAGAAGGGAAAATGACATCATTGGTTTGCCAAATTCCCATTTTTTCCCATTATATAATTGTACAATTGCCTAGTAAAAATCTTGCGTACACATCATAGGGATACAGAATTAGATCACAGTGCATTCAGGTGGATGCCATTTAGAATTCTTGTCCTGATTTTAATTAGGGAGCGTCTTTCTTCATAATGTGTCCCCCTTCTTTTTTCATTCTTTAGTATAAAATAATTATCATAAATTTCTCAGACTAGAAAACATGGGGCCATAGAACTATCAACCCCTTCCTTTCTGACATTTTTCAAAATAAGTGGTATGCTCATCCATGCCTTCATGTAGCGTCTCTTATCAGAGAACTTGCGTTTTAAAGATATTTTTATTTTTTACACAATATACTTTGATCATATACTGTTGGGAAAGTTTTTTTTTAATTATGTTTAAAAAATTTTTTTTGCACTGTAGGGTGAGGAGCTACCCTAGGCCTTGACCTTTTGTATTGCCTGCAGCTGTTGGATTTCTGTGTGTGTGTGTGGGGGGGGGTTGTTTGATTGCTAATGAACTGCATGTGCTATCAGTAGAATACCTGAGGAGTTCTGAAAGAATGAAAACATCTGGGCTGAGACTCTCCAGGTGCCACTGTTGATTGAGTATGGCACTGGCCAGGATGGTGATTCCCTCTGCTGAGGTCTGGCAGAGTTTGCAGGTATGAAAATGCCTCCTTGTCTTCTTGGGTGAGCCACCACAGCAGAGTACTACTACAATATACTTTCCCTTCCTAAATTCCTCCTAAATCCTCCCCATCTCCCTACTCACCCAAATTGTCTGCATGCTCTAGCACTGTTTTAAAAGAAACAAGGAAGGAAGGAAGGAAGGAAGGAAGGAAGGAAGGAAGGAAGGAAGGAAGGAAGGAAGGAAGGAAAGAAAGAAGGAAGGAAAGAAAGAAGGAAGGAAGGAAGGAAAGAAGGAAGGAAGGAAGAAAGGAAATCAAAATAACTTTTAGCACGGTGTTTGTAATTTCTGAATCTCAAATCTCACTTTCAAAACCCACTTTCAGCTTTTACAGATGTCCTCGATTTTCTCTATCTCCCTTATCTACTACCGTAGAACAGTGAGATGGAAACTCTGAGACAGGCCTTCCTGCTGCCCACAGTAAATATCTGGAGCCTGTCCAGGAAACAAAACAGGGAGGATTCCAGAAGCTATTCGAAGATTTCTTTCAGTAGAGTTGACAGAGGTTAGATGAGGAGGATGGAGCTGCTATGATTTTCAGAGAAAAGGAACAAGAGGGAAATGCACAGTGTCTCAGGTCTGAGCAAAGGAGTTTGTTTGATTTGTTGGTGACCATTCATTTTGCTGTGAACACAAAGGGCCACTAGTAAGTTTAAAGCAGAGCTGTTTAAAGGTCATTGGGTTTCTGATACTCCAAATAAGATGAGCACAGATTCCTCCTCCTATACTCTGTTTTTATAACCATCAAAAACTATTATATGCGAAGAAGCAAAAATATACAACTTAATAAACAGATGAAAAATTACACACAAAATGTATGAAGCACAAACTACATCATCACATTCATAAAAAAGTGAAAAGATATCTCACATCATGGGATTAACAGACTTGAAAACTGTATGTCTGAAATGGAATGGGTATTAATGACATAAAGAACTCATAGCTAAACAACTACAACTAAAAAGCACCTTCATTTAAAAATATTCAAAGGATATGACATTTGTCCATAAAAGATGTGAGATGACCAGTGAACTTAAAAGAAGGTGCTCAGTATCATTAGTCACTGAAGATGCACCAATCAACAGCACAATGGGAGACCACTTTCCCTCTGGTAGGATGGCTTTAATCAAAAGAGGAGAAAATGAAAAGCATGAGTGTGGATGTTAACTTAAACTCAGGAATGTTGATAAGGATGCAAAATTTTACAGCTAATTCAGGAATGATTTTGACTGTCCCTAAGCAGCTTCAACATAGAACGAACACATAACACACCAACTCGATTTCCACTTACATACTAAAGAGAGTTGAAAACACCTTGTCAGAAATGGACTTTACTATGAACGTTCATAGCAGCATTTATCACAATAGTCAGAAAGTAAAAGTAGCATGAGTGTCAATCAACTGCTGAACAAATAAATACAATGCATCGGATTCATACAAGAGATCATAATTGAGATACAGAAATGAAGTAGTGTTATTATATGCTACAATGTGAGTGAACTGTGAAATTGTTATGTTAAGTACAGGAAGCCTTTTACAAAATGGCATTATATCTTTTTTTTTTTTTTAATGAAATATCCAGAAGAGAAACGGCATGGGATGGGTCAGAATGGATGTGAATAGGCATGGGATTTCCTTTTGAATGATAAACATGTCATAAAATCATCAGTAGATAATGTTACATACTCTTGTAATAAATTAAAAACTAATTACTGTATACTTTACAGTGGTGACTCGTAATGACAGGTAAGTCACTTCAATGGTGGCGTTATAAAAACATACTGGTAATTTTAACAACCAAAATTTAATAAAGTCATCAAATCTATAACATGAAATGTTCTTACAAAGAAAAATGTGGCCTCAGATGCCTCCACTGGTAGACTCTAGCAAAAATTTGGAAGAAATACTACAAATTGTACAAAGACTCTTGCAGAAAATAGAAGAGATAAGATGTTTTCTGACTCATTTTGTGGTTTTGTTCTGTAATTTTCATCTCTTATATGAAAATAGAGCACACAGAAAGGAAAGCAAGATATGAAACCCACAGATCAGTGTTGCTTATTAACAGGGACTCACAAATCATTTCAGACATTATCAAATCAAATTTAATAATGTAAAATGATCAGTTGAGACTTATTCCAGAAATTTAAGTTAGATTTGTTATTAAGAAATCAACATAATTCACTGATTCACGACATCAGCAAACCAATAAAGGTAAACAATGAAATTTTCTCAACTTACACTAAGATAATAAAAATGACTCTTTGTTAAAAAAATTTCAACAAACTAGGAATGAAAGGAAGCATGATCAATTAGGTAGTGCTTGTTAAAATAAACCCTGAAGCTAGTATCACCCCTAACAGTAAGAATCTGAATGCTTTCCACTCAAGCAGACAGTGTATTCTTTTAATCATTTCATTATTTTATCTCTGATCTACTTTGGAGGAACACAGGCTTCATTCATTCAATTACAGTAGCATCCCTGGCCCCTGACTGAACCTGTGGGGAGAGTGGTGGAAATTCTCACACTGCTGTGGTTCATCTTTATGCATTTGTAACCCATTTGTCTCATTTTTACAGTTTTAAGTGAAGCATCCTCTTGGGTGATATCTCTTCTTAGCCTCCACAGGCCTTTCTGTACCTCCCTGTGCTGTGGGCTTTAGTTCAATCTTGTCTTCTGTCGGCTGCACTCTTTGTTTTCTGTTTCCCAACAAGATCCAGCCAATTGGAGGAACTGACAGAGACTGGACACCCCAGGTGTCCATTTGTTCCTCTGTCGTCTCTTCTGGCAGAAAACCTGAGCTCCCTCCCAAATAACCTGCAGCTCTTGCTGCCAGATTGTGAATTCCCTTCGCTTTTTCCCAACTCACTAACTAAAGGGGTCCATGCCCTGCTCTCTTTATGAGTTTACTGTTTGTCACTAGTGATATTGAAGCAGAGAGTAATATTATTTACTTAGTTTTTTTTTTTTTCTTCTTTCAGCACTCAAAATAGCTACTGACTTGTTTTTAATGGTTTCTAAATATGGAGTAGATGGTTCTGATCTTTCCGATTTCAGGGGTAAGTTAACATTTCTACAGCATGAGCATCCAGTTCTTGGTGTGTAAGGTTATGATGGTCAAGGTGAACTTCATAAAAGCAGAGTTTCCTCAACATTTCATATAAAATAAGATCTTGAATGTTTTTGGGTTACAACTTATCTTCGTGTTGTGGCTGACTGCAAGGATGCATATGTTGAAGAGTTTCTAATGAATAACCAGTCATAACCATCCTAATATCATTTTCCCTATCATCTGGGTGAGCTGGAATTTTATCATAATTTTATCCATATTAAAATGTGGATTTAATTTTCTCCTTGTACCTCAAATGCAGTTCACATGTTTTCCTGATTTACACTAGACCTGGGTCTTCTGAGTGTTCTTCTGAGGTTATTAGCAGGATTAGGATGCACTTTGAATTCAGTCTTTATGTATCGTCCTGTTACTTGATTTCACAGTCTCAGTGTTCTCACCTATGCTTTGCGTATTATTGCGTACAAAATAGCCATCGTATGCATCGGGCATTGTCGTTAAAACCCAACTGTTAGATATGTGAACACTCTCCAAGACTTACTATTAGCATTCATTACAAATGCAAATGTGGTCTATTTTCTACGTTTTTGGATACTAAACTTTAAAACGTACAATGGATTCAGTGATTTAGCCAAATCTGAATTTAAACTTGCCATTTTATCAACATGACAGCACTCATTCAAACGAAATACCACTGCTAATTGTAGATCCTTTATGTACATTCTGAGCGTGAATGTTTTGGATCATGCTAAGTTACTTACGATATCAGGATCCTTACCCCAGTTACTCATAATAAACTTGAATTAAGATTCTGGGTCTGAAGTAGCTAATTCACTTTAAAAAGAACTATTAAACCTTTTGATTACAAATAAAACTGAGGTACATAACACATTTAATAAAAAAACTTTAGTCAATTTTTACAGTAATTGTTTCCTTACTTAATAATCTAGAATTTGCATGATTAAATATTCAAGGAAACTTCAGAAGGCAATTAATCAGCTAGAGAATGTGGATTTCAATGTGAGTGCAGTGATGTGCAGTGATATGTGAGTGCAGGTGGAGATGAACAGCGATGGCATTTAAAGAAGTGTAGGCAGTGTGGATTAGTAGAGCAGGTATCATTACATTTGTGTTGCACGTGCTCATCAGTTTTGCGTGGTTCATTTATGTTTAATTAAATAGTTTAATGAAACTATTTAAATCATGCAACCTTTATCTCTGTGAAATCTCCTGGTGTATGGAAGCCATTCCACGTAACATTTTATACTGTGCAGCTAATTTCACTCATGTGATTGGATCTCTTGATAATTTGAGCTTCCTAATATCTCAGAGCAACACAGGCAGACACTCAGGAGATGGAGCTTGGGCTCGAACTGACGTTTATTATCAAAGCTTGTAGTTTTGTTGATAATAACTATCTGATTTACTTCAATATAGTTTTGTTGTTCCTCCCCCAAAGCATCTGACATTCAAGGATTTTTTTGTTTAAATGTTTTTTATAATAAAATTGTCAAGTATAACAAAAATTAAAACAATCTAGAGTGTTCCTATGCCCATCACCTAGTCTCCTTGCAGACTGAAATATACTTACTTAATCATTTACTTATATAACATTTCTAGCCCTCAATCCATTTATGTTTGGCAAATTTCAAAGTAAATTGCAGAGACAAATGTACATCCAGTTAAATATGTTGACAAATGCATTTGATCCTAAATAGAAATAGCTAATATTTTTTTTATATGTAGTATAAGTATATGTAAAGCCTTTTGCTGAGTCTGTTACTCGCACCATCTTACTGATATATCAAATAGAGCTGTAAGGAAGACATTGATTTTATACAATATAATTTTGAAAATAAAAATAAAGGGACTTAAAGCAGAAATATGATTTTCCCTAGCGTATTCTCACGTATATTTTTTAGCCAAATTGTGTAGTACTAGTATCCTTCTTGAGGTTGTATCTTTGAAGTAGGGCTGGGATTTGAACCTGGGAAGTCAGATTTCAGAGTCCCAGATTCTTTATTTGTCTTTTGTTGTTGTCATAACACATCACCACACTCTTAGTCACTGAAAATAACATCCACTTACTAGCTTACAGTTCCATGAGGCAGAAGTCTGTATTGAGTGGGAGACAACTAAATCAATCCTTTGCCCAGGAACTCTCAGGTCTGTGATCAATGAGTATCTTGCCTGGAGTCTGTGTCTAGGAGGAGTCCATGTCCAAATCCATTGAGATACTGGTCAAATTGAGTTACTTGTGATTGTATGCTTGTTTTCACATGAGAATATTAATTACATTTTGAAAATTTCCTTTGTTATGTAACATGACAGTTTGAAGACATGATTTAGAAGACAATTATGTCTACAATAGTCAAAATTAAATATTATTGATTTCAGTACTTGTTTATTTTAACAAAATCCTTTAATGATTTTTGAATGCATATTAAAAATTGTACATGATACTTGAAGATATTATGTGAAAAAATATAATAAAGTTCATATTTATTCTTTGATGTCTGAGCTGGTGTTGAAAACCATGTGTATTGAGATATAAAACTGTAGTTTCTCCAGGTCCTCTGAATCTACTAAGAAAGGCTCTTATGAACTCATAGAGACTGGAGCAGAAAGTATAAGGCCGACATGGGTCTGCACCAAGTCCTCTCTCTGTACATATATTATAGCTTTTAGTTTAGTATTTTTATGGGACTCCTGAATGTGTGAATGAGTGGGTCTCTGATTCTTGTGCCTTCTCTTATATCTCTTTCCTTCTGTTATTTTTTTGCCTTTTCTAAATTCAATGTGATCATTTTTGTTTTATCTTATTATATTTTATTTGTTATGAAAAAAGTTTAGTTCTCTTTCATGTGAAATATTCCCTTCTTTATGCAGTGAATCATTGTGCCTTTATTTAAGGTATTTTAACCAGCAATTCTCATCCACATATGGAAGTGTGTAATTATGTAGCTTTGTTCACTTTGGTGGATAATATTCTAAGTACCTTGGTTGCCTCCAAGCCTTCGGCCTTTTCTCAACATATGCTTATTCTAGTAATATTATGAAGGACATTTTGCATATGAGTGCATTGGTGCATCCAAATGGCAGTCATTGAGGAGGTATAACAGATGGGATGGATTTGTGTGTGAATGGCAGATGTTAGAGATTCATTCACAGTTGTCCATGAGCTTATGTGAGTTCAAGGGTGGGCTGAATAAGAGCTTTACTTTCTCTCTTTTCTGCTTCATTTTACTTGACTCTGGCCACATTTAGCCAGAACATACATTATTTTTTATTATTCTGAGAAATATTTTATAGTATATTGCTGCCATTGTATGGTTTTAAAAGATACTCAAGCCAAATACAACAACCTGTGAACTCCCAAATGTAACATGTGCTTTTTAACATACATACTGATGAAAATGAATGATCTTACTCTTGTTATTTTCATAACCTTCTATGCTGTAATGATTTCTACATACTTATCAAACCATAACTTAAATGTGATTCATCTTTAAAGCCTTCTCATATTCTAGGTATGGCACTGGCACAAGGAGAACATTCAATGTTTTTGGTTATTTAATTAGTCCCGTCATCCATTAATTTATCTTACATAGTGCTATTTCAGGTCTGTCTTGTGCTAGTCAAGGTCAGGGCCTGGGACGAGACAGTTGAAGATTCCTAAAGGTGTTTATGACCTAGTTGAAAAGAACAACATTTAAATAAGCTAGTGACCACTGAATTTTAATTGTTATCATTTAGAAGAATAAAGAAACATGGTCTAAGTAAGGTTGGAGACTTGAAATAGAAATAAATATATGCGTGTCATTGCATAATTATACACGTAAATATCATATGTAAAAATATGGTGTTGTGATTAGTGATATATATTCATGTATATGTAATATATATATGTATATACATATATATTATGTATCCTTTAATGGTGCTTAAACCTATTTTGTAATGAGACATCAGAATCAATTAGAACAGTTCCATACATTTAAAACATGACCACTGTCCCTAAAGAATAGACAGACAAAGATGTATCTTGTAGATTGGATCAAGGCTAATAGTTGTCATATCATGGGTACTACAAAGTATTAAGTAGTGTTGGATAGACTTTTGGTTTTAGCACACTGTGTATGAGATTTATTTATGTCTGTATTTTTATATATTTATCTAGCCCAACACATTCCTAAATCATTAATTTGCTATGAATATGTCTTCTAAGATGTTACAGTACAGTGAGACACTAAGCATAATAACATTTTATAAATATCTCACTGATATACTGATAATCATGGCCATTCAAACTTTTTGTGTCTAATAAACACTTTTCATTTTCCTGTATGATCTTAACATCATGGCAGAGATTTTTAGGAATAATTTTCCATCACCCTCCAGTCCTCTTTTTGCATTCCTCGCTCACTTTCTTCTATTTCAAATTATATTCATGGGGAATTTTGGTACATCAAGCACCTTACAATACACGGGAATCAAATGGGCAGCCAGACATACAGCCCTGAATGTATAAATTTTTAATACTTAGTTCTTGATAAACTGGAGATAGATTCTCCAGTTTATCAGTGAACTTGCACTGGAAGGGCAAGCTCAGTGTAAGCTGTTTTGTCTCTGTCTAAAGTCACTGGATATTTGTCTTTTAGGATAACCATTGATCTAGTTGTGGGTAGACAAATCCTTCAAAGTACATTAGAGCCCCATCCCTTGCTCCCCATTCCCTAGCTGTGTAGTATGCTTGAATAGTCCTACACAACGGTGTGAATATGCTTATTTGTATTCATTTGCCCTTGAGTCTCATAACCTGCCTTGGTAAGACAATAGTTTGATAGGTGTTGAGGCACATAATCGTGGGAGACAGTAGGCATATAAGAGTTGTAAGTTGTCATGTGGGTAAACTCAGTACAAACTGTGTCCGAAATAGCTATTCAATCTACTTCTCCAACCTGTAAATAACTTGACCGGTAAAAGTGGAAGAATGTTTTTCCTATTTTGTGACAACCTGACCTTAGTTTTATGAATCAATATCAGTTGAAATGCTGAGAGGTGTGAAGTCATACATCTGATGAGCAGGCAAGAGGCTAATTACATCTTCTCCAGAGAAAACACGGAAATAAATAAAGCATAATGGGCTCTCCACTCATGGTTACTTGATTATTCACATTTCCTCTTGCCTTGTATATGAAATTAATGAGTTTCAAGTTTAGCCTCATTTTTAATAGCTTACCCAGGCACTTAGAATGCTTCTGAGGCTTGAATATTTATTTTTCTCCCGTGCAAGATTTGAAGGACATATCTCTAGACTAAGACTGTTCTTCTAGCTAACAAAGGAGGTTGAGAATTGCTTTCATGAATGTGATAGTCTAATTCCTGGTCTTTTTGGTGACAAATAATGTTTTCTTTGACCCTCTTCCTCTTCTGGGCAGTTGTATTTTAAACTACAAGTGACTTTATTGCTCCAAATATTTGCTTGCCTTATTTTTAATTAGGTATTGGAAATCGTGGCATTATGAAAATCTTTTAGCAGTTCAAATACAGCAATGCAACAACCTGCTTTCCCAGGGCACAGCTTTAAAGCTACAAAGCTGGCTGGCAAGAATTCACCTCTTTTCGTTTTCGCACTTCTTACAGCATGTTTTTTGGTAATAGACATTGACGCCCATATATGCACATAATTTGATACTGATTACATTTCCATCGCTGAATGAGAAGAAAGGGTAGATTTGTATTGTAGGCTATAGAGAATTAAATACAGTTTGTTTTTGTTCTTTATGGTTTAATTTTGTGATTATTACATGGAATTGTTTTCTCTATCAACATCTAGCTTTAAAAAAAATCCAGAATGTAGAAGTACTCATGTTAAAGACTGCAATACAAGTGGATTTCATTAGCAATAAGCAAAGAAGAAAATAAAGAGGTAGTCTTTTACTCTGAATGTTCCACAAAAATATGTTTGAAACTGGAACATCATATTCCAGCACCAGATATTTTCTTCTATACAACCTTCATTTTATGTTAGAAGTATAACTATCGTTATGACATTTACTAATATTTTGGCTTATCTCACAGCTTAGATAAAAGTATTAGCTTAGATAGAAGTACTAGCTATCTAGTTTTAGATGGCTACAGATTTTGTTGTCTATCTGGGGCGTGTTGTGGAAGAACCTTTTGTATTTAAAGATGAAAAGGGAATTTCATGAGCAATTCCACAATTAATAACTTATTTGAAAAATTACATTGGGCCAAGTGATTAAAAATATTCCCTTGAGACTTCTGTGATGGACTCTACTACCTTTCTTATTACATTTGCCTTCCAAACTGTCACCTGTGTCATTTTTTTAAAAATGCTAGATTTTTGTCTGTTTCACCTGCCTGCTGGTTGTAGAGCAACACTATCTGATGCCCAGTATTTAGTCACACAGTTCCCTACCAGTTCCCATCTTTATAATTCTCATCCATAAGAACCCATTCCCTCTCTTAAGATTTCTAGTTTGGAAGAGATGCCCCACAGGGCTTGGTGGTCCGACGAAGACCTGCGTTGTTTCTGCCTCAGGGTTTCCCTTTGTGTCTTGCAATTGAAATGTTCCATTATTAATTCTGAACGATCACTAGAATTAAATCAGACACACCACTGAACTGTTAGTTTCTCCACCTTCCACTGAGCCCTTAGGCAACGTTCAGTAAATATCGAGCTCCTTATATCGAGCTCCTTTTTCTCTTGTCAACAGATGGAGAACTGGCCTTTTCCTCTGAAAGCAAGAGAAAGATCCTGTAATTTTCAATACTGTTTAAATTTAATTTGAGTTACGTTTCCAACTAATGCTGTCATGTAGCTACTAATTCACACTTTGTTCAAGTGTGGTTTTTGCCAGAATACAGAGATTGTTACTACCTGCATTCTATAATTTCCACTGTTGAGGTTCCATTCATAAATCTCTGTGACAAGTTCCAAACCCCAAACACTAACTGAGACAAACAAGGAAGAAAACAATATATAGTACATTAACTAATGTAGGGTATATTTTACACAGCATTGCTTTAGTGAGCATTATGAAAATGTTTTTTTTCCTCTTAAGCTGTCAAGATCGTGGAAATGTTACCTTCTGATTTAAGAATACAAAGGAGCCTTTCGGTCCCAAAAATCTGGCTAGGGCTCTTTTGGTCTTCCTGAATAGAAATTGCAAAGGGGGCAGTTTCTTTAATATTTAAGGCTGTGAGTTCTAGAGGCTCACCGACGGAGTTTCTAAACCCAGAGGCTTTTACCTTTAATCCGAGAACTAGAGGCTGTTGGCTCCAGGCTTGGAAACTCAAAACACTGAATGCTCTTGGTGCTCAATGCTAAGGCTTGCTGCTCTAGACTTAGAGCACAGTGGCCACAGCTACAGCTGAGCTTTAGGTATGGAGACCTTGGCTCTTTAACCCTTTGTGGCTTCTCCATTGAGCCTAGTAAAGAAGACACGGAGTCCTTGTAACTTCAGGACTAGTCATCTATTTTTTATAGCGTCTTATCTTTTGTTTCTCAGCGTTTCCACTACTGTGTGGCTTCGAAGTACACCTAGGGTTCTTCTTAGTGTTTTACGACTACTCTGCCTTCAATCGCTCCTTGGAAACCTACAGCCATTTCCTCCGTGCTTTCTCTGTTCATATCGATATTGGAGTCCTGCCTCTCTGGGACGAATAGCTGTATCTGTTATTGGAGCTTTGAGTACCAGGCCCTCGGTTCCCAGGTTCCTAGGGAATCTTTAGTTGCTGCTTGTTTGTCTCCAGAGCTCTTCAGAGTCCTCCTACCTGTTATTAGCATTGTTGTGGTTGAATGTTTTCCTTTGTTGTTGTTTGCTCCAGAGACAACCAGCTGAGTCTACTCTACCTGTGATGAACCAGTGGGGAAAAGATAATTTGGCAGAACTTTCATAGGTACCTAATGCTGGGAGTAGTACCCAAGGGGGAAAACTTCTAGACTAACCCCAGAAAGTGGTAATTAGCGTGTCTATATCACCAGGATCCTGCAGCTTCATACTTGTGCTGTAATTCAATCAATCACTTCTTCAGCATATGCTTGGCTCCAGTTTCACCAATCACAGCTTCACACAGACACCAGTTATAAACTTTACATAAAGACCAATTACAAGCCTCACAAAAGTATTTGTTTTTAGTGGAATATCTGGGTGAGGCACACTTCCCCCTAGACCCTGAGGAGACCCAGCTCCAGGGATGGGGGCCTCTGGAGCACATGCAAGTCATAGATGAAATGTGGCATTGGTGCAGGCTGCAATTAAGATAAGTGGAGAAAGGTTTCCTCATGCAGAGGTTTGAGGTTTTAGCAGAAGCTGTGGCGGTGTTGTCCCTGGAACTGGGTAAAATTTCCTCAAAGTGTCTATGAAATGTTCAAAGCAGCCTAGTTGTAGTGATGCTACTCCATTCCAGTTCTGAAAGACAAGGCTGTTCCAGGCTCAAGGCAAATGGGTACAAGAGAACGGTCTGACAGCAGCCAATCAGTGGCCCAGGCAGCCTGGACCCAATAACCTAGATTATTTGAAGAAAAAGTGAGTAAAAGGAGTTTTTACAGTAGAAAGTCTTATGATCTGCAGAGGCCCAGGGTCAAACAAAGTGCAGAGCTCTGGAACCCCACAGAAGAGGTGGAGGAGGAATTGAGGGGACCTGAGGAGTTGAGGACACCAGGAGAACAAACGCCATAGAGTTAACTGACCTGCACTCTTAGGGACTCACAGAGCAAGAAGTGGCAGACATGGAACCTGCTGGATCCATATGTCTTGAGATTGTTTGGCTTGGTGATCTTGCAGAACTCATAAACACTGGAGTGGGAATATGTGTCTCTGAACCATTTGCCGGCCCTTGGGTCCCTTCTCCTCTTGCGGGTTGTCTAGTTCACCCTTGAAGTAGTGATTAGTGCCTGGCCCTGTTCTACCGTGTTGTGCCCTGTTTGCACAGTAACCCTGGAAGGATTGATTTTGTCCTGGGACAGGTAGGGGTGGATGGGAGAATGGGGATAGATCTGGGAGAGAGGGGAGATGGGAGCTGGGAGAAGTCATGGGAGGGGCAAAGGGGTGTTGGAATGTATTATATGAGAGCAGAAAAATAAACAAAAAAGGGGGAAAAAAAGAAAATGAAGAGACCAAAAAAAAAAAAAGTCCTATGATCAACACTAATATCCTAATACTACTCAACAATGCTTTTTGAATCTTTCTGTCTTAATGTCTGCTCAAATGCATCTCCAAAGAAAAATTTTTAATTTTCCCTATGGCTAGAGTCGTATTTTACAGTAAAATATCATTTTGAAGTTTCTTGCTTGTAACCATTTAATGATTCCCTAAGTAATCAAGATGTTCAAAAGTCTTTGTTTTCAATCCCATTTTTGTGTTCTGAACATTATCCAGAGCTGTTTTGGGATCTCTGTTGGGTCCCTGATACATCTCCTGCTACTTCTATTTGTGCAGCCTTGGGATATCCTGCACCTCATTTTACAAACTCAGCTTTTTAAAAAAATCATATGTAACATGACTCTTTTGAAACTCTTGCCCACACCCAAACTCTTAGTGTCTACAAAATTGCTTATTTTTATTGTTTTTAATCTAAAAAAATGATATTCATAAAGTACTTAGGAATATAGTCATGTTCCCTTCAAGGTTTATTCTCTGCACCTTGCTCAGTGCTTAGAGAATGACAGGTATCCCCTGTATGTTTATTGAGGAAATGCATGAATGCGAAAGCTATTTCAGTATTGTAAATTATTGTCTTGTTCAGAAGAAATAGTTTTTTATGTTCTTACTATCATCTTGATTTACTTATTTCAAGGACCTTTCTTGCTGTGTTGGAGACCAGACCCACACCCTTGTGTACACAAGTTAAGACTTCTACTACTAAGTTACGTCCCCAGTCTTTCAAATTAATCTTTCTAAACAAAGAAACAATGTAAGACAACTCATTAACTCACTATTAGTTTTATTGTCTTCAGTGTAGCACATATTCAAATAAACTAGCTTATCTAGCACTGAGATAGGCCATAAAGATACATTCCTTGTCTCAGGAGGCAGGGGCAGATGGCTCTCTATGAATTTGAGACTAATCTGGCCTATATTACAAGTTCTAGGCCACCCAAGGTTGTGAGATGCGGCCTCACACAAAACAAGATATAATTCTTTACTGTTTTATGTAGTAGTGAGGTGACAAGACTGAGAAAGAGGTACTGGGCTTTTAGGATTGGCTCTATATTGCACCAGAAAACGTTAGTTACCTCATTGTTTAATATAAAGTAAAACCCATGTTACTGAGTTATTATTAGCAGCAAAGTGATATCGTATATATTAAAGTGCCTTATAAATCCAAGGAGTAATGCTCAAATAGGATTTTACATTTGAACACTTCATTTCCTAGTGGATGAGTCTAGAAGAGGAAGAACCTAGATTTCTGATGAAGAATAAAGTAGAGAGATTGATTTCATTGGAAGGTCATAACCAGTATGCCAAAGTGTGTATATATTTATATTTGTAGTGGTGCACATTAATAGGAAAAAAAAGTTCCCAAATGGAATTTTACTGATGAACTGAAATGAATAGAAAATTTACTTCACAATTCTCATAACCAACTATATGTCTAGTCCTGGCTAAATACCTAACAATTACATTGAAACCAATGTGACTTTACAGTGGCTCAGGCTCAGAGCTAGTAAAATATTCTGCTTTCCATAAAGATTGGAAAATGCAGTTAAAGAGACCTACCTAAAACCTGGTTTCCATGCTTGACTTGATTTTCTGAGAATCAGTTGAATAGCTCATATTTATGTATATTGAAAAGTATCAATTATTTGAGAGATATCTCAGTGGTTCAAAGTACTTATGCTGTAGAAGCTTATTTTTAGTTGTGCTTAAAATATTGTTTTATGCACCGTTGGATGTGGTGCTTCCTAGGTCTTTGCATTTTGTATTGTCTGCAGGTGTTGGATTTATGTGGGGGATGTTTGATTGCTAATGATCTGCATATGTTATCAATAGAAAACCTGTGGAGTTCTGAATCAATAAAAACACCTGACTCAGATACTCAGGGTCCCACTGTCAACAATGACCTTGGCCATGATGGTGGTTCCCTCTGCTGAGGTCTGGAAGCATTCACATCTATGAAATGCCTCCTTGTATTCTTGGCTGAGCCATGACAGCAGCATAACTAGTAAATACTTACCTACAGGAAAGCTGTTCCCAGGACATCACAAAAAATAGTTGTCTAAACAAGACATCAAACATGATAACACAAATTGACATGCCAACGTGGATAGGGGAATTCTCACTTTGCTTCAACCTGGTATAAGAACTATGGACAATTGATGCTTGCTGGGAGAGGGGTAATCTGTCTTCTCTAGAGATAGTCCCCTGATAGGTTGGCCAATCACAAGGTATCAGCATCAACACATATGAACAACAATGATCTCAGAAGTTTGTATTTATAAACACATACAGGTATATGTAACAATTATAATCGATGAATAAGGAACCAGGAATTTGAGAAGTAGGAGGGATGCAGGAAGAGTTGGAGGAAGGAGGACAGAGAGAATGATGTGAATACAATGTTCACATATGAGATTCTCAACAAGTAAATTATAAATGAGAAAGAAAAAATAGTGCTTATTATTCTATCAGAGATCTGTTCAGACTCCAACACCCACATCAGGTAGCTTACAATTGCCTGTAACTCCTACTCCAGAAATATCAAGTGCCTTTCCTGTCTTCCTAACACACCTCTCATGCACATATGTATGCACATGCACGTACATACATGCACAGACACTGGCACAGGCACACATGTGCATTCACACATACATCTTTTATTAAAAAAGAAGGAAGTATCAATTAAGAATAATAATAATAACTCAGTCAAATGGTTCTAAATTTTGGTGCAGTAGTCAAAATTGTTTGGACTAACTTGGGCTCAAATTCAAGATTTAGAATTTACTTTCCAAAATATTCAGAGTGTTACTTTTTTCTTGAGCCATCGAATATCCATGCTTCCAAACCAATAGTTAAAAGAGAATGACATCCACACAAACCTCCCACTTGGCACAGTTATTCTTTATTGAAGTAGAACATGCACAAATCATCTGGATTTTTTTGATATTTTCTGTCATTTTGCCTATCATTTTTGCCCATAATTGTTGATACATTTCAAGTAAGCTCTACCCAGTAGGAATAGTTTTAAAAAGATGTCAAGTATGACAAGTTTCAGGGGATTATTTTTTTTTCATACAGAATATTGTAATCACTTCAAACAAAACAAAATACTTTTGGTAGGAGATAATCATAATATTTGGAAATTGTGCATCTTAATCCATCTTTAATACATAGAAAACATATTTATCACCAGAGACTCACTTGTGTCATAATTTGTTTCTGTAGAATCTTGGAACTGCCCAACCTCATTATCTTATTATGTGATTCAATATCTAAACCATCTTAGAAGGTTAATCCCTCATAATTCCACAAAATTTCTTAAGAGGGCCTTCTGCAAATAATTTGTATTTACTTATCATACCATATCTCTTGTGCAGTTAAATTTCTTATTTTGGCCTTAGTAAAGGTATAAAACAGTTGACTACCTGTTATGTAATAAAACTTCATAGAACTGAAAATTATATTGAAATATACCTGCAGTCTTTTGACGGAGACAAATAAAAAGGTGTTTTGAGGAGTGTATAAATGTCACGGGTATGGTTTATAGATGGGATTATTCCCATCTATGTTCTTTCTTAAAGCATAAAAATTGATCGGTGGAAGACAGATTGCTTTTCCCCCTGGAGTTATAAATGATGTAAAAATTGATTTGAGATACAGGTGATTACTTGAGTATATTTGAACCAATCTAGAGACACAGAAGATGAACTTCCATGGTGAAAATTTGATAGCTTTGGAGTATTTTATGGGATTTTTACATCATCTTCCTCTCATCTTTGTTGAAATTGTATTTGCTTGATTAGGAAAATGGAGGCCATATAAAGTCTTAGAAATTGCAGTGTTCACTGGAAAATGACTATTTGTGTTATGAAAATGATATTACATTTTAGTGTGGCACAAATAACCTTCAGAATTTGCTCGTTTGTTTTCTCCATAGTCAGTTTCCTGAGTTCTAGCTGACTTTGAGCGTGTTCATATTTTCTGTGCGATGCTGAGCAATGCTCACTGATTCCTGGGGTCCCGAGGTTCCACTGTGATATGGAAGAATTAGAGGACAGAGCAGGTTGGTGCATATCCCCTAGGCATAGCTATCCTTAGGCTGTGCTGGCCGAGAATCAAGGTCTCCAAGCTTTTCAGACACATTTAGGATGCTCCCTTAAGAGGAAGAAAAAGGAATGCTACTATATTGGTTTTCTTGGCAGGATGAGAATGAATGATTAGGGATAGGAGCCTTCCGCAGAACTAAGGGTTACAAACAGCCTGCTCATCCCTAAAAGAGGCCTTTGGGAAAGGTAGAGGCTCAGGGTGGTGGGTGGATGCCAAGCTGTTTGTTTTGCTCTTCTCTTTAAGTGTATTCTTAAAACATTTAATTAGAAGAGAAGTATTTCATTATATCTATTTTTATACGATTAGGAATAGAATTGGTTTCAAGCAGTACCCTAGCTAGATTTACATAGCATTGACTTTAAGCCAACTGAAACAAGACAAATATATATATATATATATATATATATATATATATATATATATATATATATATATATATAAAATTTTCATATATATATGAATATACAGATATATATATATATATATACATAAATATATAATAAAAAAGTAAAATAAAACAAATACTGAGGACTTTGTCATCCATGTCTCTTTTGTACTTATATTCAGGTCTGGATTCTTAGGAAACAGCTTTATTTTTGTATTGAAGTTATACCTTAATATCAGACAATGATATTAGGAAAACATTTACCTTTTAAAAATAATATTTTTATTATTTTTTGAGAATTTCATATATTGATCACATGCAAACTACTTCTCCCAGCTCCTCTAAGATCCACCCCTATCTCTCTACCCAGCCAACGTCATGCCTTCTTTTTTAAAGCCCATTGAGTCCAATTTGTATTGCCAAATATTTTTGAGTGGGAGCCAACTCTGGAGAATTGTTTATTTACCAGGGAACACATCTTCAGAAGCTATCAATTGCTAATAGCTCCTCAAATAGGGGTGAGACTTCATGAATACTTCCCCTCTGCATGCTGGAATTTTTTCTGACTTGAGCTGAAACAGGTCTTGTGCATGCTGTCACAGTAACCATGAGTTCATATGTGCATCTGGCCTGCTGTGTCTGGAAAACTGTTTTCTTCCACAACCTCTGGCTCTTAACAATCTTTCAGCTCCACCTTCTGGGGTGAACCCTGAGTTCTGGGGGAAAGAGTATAATATAGATATCCTATTGGATATCTGAGCAGTCCCTATCTGGACTGAGAAATATGTAGTCTCTTATTCTCTGCACGTTGACTAATTGTGCGTATCTATGTTAATCCTCACCTACTTCAAAAAGAAGCCTCTCTGAAGACTTTTTGTAGAAATCATTTGGAAGTCTAGTGATAGAGAACCTTCCTAAAATATATACATATACACATACACATACACATACGTATATAAAGTGAGTTTAAATGGAGTTTCCTTATAATAGGGGGGAAATATCCCTATCACACATAATAGGCTAGCAAATAAAAAGCCCAGTACCCAGAATGGGTTAACATTTTTGGAGCCATTGACCCGCAGGGCCACAAAGAACCCCTCCAGTCATTATAAGCTATTGCTATTGTTCTTGGTAACACTCTAGAACTTGACAATAATACCCTATTGCTGAAGATATCACATACGTGACTCAAAGAATGTGGAGAAATCAAGTTGATACTGACCTGGAAGCTTTGTCTCTACTGGCTAGCTCTCATAGTGCTAGAACGTGTTACTCATGGTGCCAGAGGAGAGAAGTAACCACCAGTCTTACCTTCCTGTGAACTCTGTGAACTGTAATGACTGGCCTGTCAGGACATGCTTACTGGTGCAAAAGTGACACAAATGTTTTTGGAGTAACCAAACCTGTTCTAATTAGATTTAAGGCTCACTCCACCAAATGGATGTCATATGTGGCATCATTTTGGGGGCCAAGAAACAGTAACTAAAATAGGTCATAGACCCTGGTTCATAACCTACTAATATTATTCTGATTGTCTGATATTAAATGAACATAGTATTAAAAAAACTTTAATATATTATTATTTTACCCATAGATTAGTAAATTTCTCAATATTTACCTTTTGAGAATGAGCAAAGCTTATATGTCAATCTTCAATTTTTCTCTTACCCAATTTGCATTGGCTTTCTAAAGGACAATAAAGTTTTATAATCATTTGATCTATTTAGATAAGATTTTATATGTAGAATTTAATAGACTCAATTTAAAAAATATTCATACTCAAGAAAATATCTTTTCAAATTACCAAAGAAGACTGGCCTAAGAATTACATTTAAATAGCCTGTGATTAAGATGAACCCATGTTCCAAAGAATGGATTTTTAAGGGGGTGCGATAAAACTATGATAAAACAATGTTGCCTGGTATTTTTTCATATTTTGTGTTTTTAACTACTGTTTATAGTTTCATTATATAGACTTCACAATATTAGAGAGTAGTGGCTATTCCATAGATGAACAACAACAAAATGCTGGTAGTTTCTGACTTGTTTTGTTATCTTTTAATTTGTTTAATATCTCTGTGAAAATTCTGTCCTTAGATTTTTTTTTTTACTTATTGAAAAAAGGGTTTGGTAGCTTTTGGTATTCCTTCTCATGATTTCTTTAAAACCACAGTGAGGAGATGACTATTGTTTTTCTTATAGGAGAGCTTATCAATAGACTTGTGTCTAAGATCATTCAGCCATAAATGAAAATAGTTGATACTTGATTGACTTTTTGATCTCTAACATGTGGTCTTTTTATTGCACAGCCATTCTTAAACTTGAATCTGTTCAAAGTTATAAAGTGGGTTCTTTCTATCACCTAAGTGGCTCAGCTTCTATATATGAAACATGAAAGACAGTGCCTGCCTATAAGGTTATTGTGAGGTATAGATGTAATTTTGATATGGTGTCTGCTGTTGTGACTAGTACAATATAGATCTAATTCCCTTGCTCCCTCCACTCTAACACATGACTGTCATTGTTCATTGGTCTAAAGAAGGGCAAAAATGTCTCAGTTCTCCTAGGAACCCAGATGGTGTTGGCGAATGTTGAGGGAATCCTTTGCTCTTTCCCCACCATCCTTCTAAGTACTTTACTTGGGCTGTTGTGCAATCTAGCTGCTTTGTCTGCAGTGGTCTCCATGTGTGAGTTCTCAGCACACTCTCCACCAGGTTGATCAGGACACTGGAAATCTGTAGCTCTGTCTTCTAGTCTTTTCTCTCCATTTTCTCAGAGATTGTTGGGTGAGCTTAACACAAAGACCTCATTTTTTATTGAAGTAAAGGCAGTCAACAATCATGCTGAACACCAAAAAGAGGATGGAGAATTTCACTCTGGCGTTACAGCTGAGCGGACAAGTGACTAACACTCTTTAATTCATCACGCCCATGGGGAAGATTGCTCTGTTCTATAGGGAATTCCAAAAGAAACAGGACCCTGCACAGCTGCAGAGAGTATATGAATCACATGCTTAATACTAACCAGACTAATACAACATTCTATCCTCAATAGCTAATCAAAAGCATAATTAAACAAAGAAGACTGATTATGGCCTTGTGAGAAATGCAATCAGTTCCGTGGGGGCCCTTTGCATACTCCCTCCTACCCCTGCATATTTTTTTCCTTTCACACATGACAACTTATATTTTCTAGTTGTATGTGTGACTAGTTGCATAGCATCTGTTCCTTCCTAAAGGCAGAGATCCTGTCTATTGCACCTTATACTACTCACAGCTGACATGGGTAGAGAAAGTGTTTGCTTTTTTCTGTGAGACTCAAAAGGAAAAGATTTGGAAACAAATCAGGTATAATTAATAGGAAAATCACTGAAACCAAATATACATTAAGAGCCAAATCAGGAAATCATTAGGATTGGTGATGGAGACCTGTAGTATTAGAAACTAGGGAGAGGTGGATTAAGACCTGGAATACTATTAATGAATGGGAAAGCAAAACAAAAAAAAAACATAGATCATCAAATTAGTCTTAGCCTCTTGGGCTATGTGGGCTAGAGGGTGCTGTAGAGAGGGCTGGAAGAGGCAGAAGGCAGGTACTATAGAGAAGGCTGCTTTGAGGGAACTGTCTGCATTAATATATAATGCATAAATGCAGAGAGGCATGGGAGGAGAAGAAATATGGCATCTATTAGTATTTAAATGTGTTTAGATTGAGTGTTTTGCCGATTAATGCTCCAAGCTAGTGTTTAAGGAAAAAAAAAATCGCCAATCCAAGGGAAATGAAATTGATGTGAATTGCTAAGAATTGTGAGAATAACTCGAGGGGCTTCTGAATAGACATACGTGAGGAACCCCCTCCCCCAAATTCTGTGGGCCAGCCACTACCTTGCTTGGCAGGGTAAGAGTCTTGTAAGAGTCTCTGCTTTTTGCCAGAGTCTTTCATCAATTTTAGCACTTCTGTGTCAGGAACAGGACATCTTTCTAAGGGTGTTGGCCTCATTTGTGGCCTCAAGAATGAAGTTGTAGATGCTACCAAGAGTGCCTGGTTCCTATGACATGGAATCATATACATTCCTTCTAACTCCATAAACAACTGGCAGGACCAAAGAAAGTGCATTACAAAGAAGAACTGTTCCATGCACTCCAGACTGTAGATCTGGCTTGATTGAGAAGATAGGGTTTTGGGATGGCAGAAGGAGGAGGTTATGGTTCTGGTAGAAAGCCAGGCAGGAGGCTGTCTGCCATGTCTCATTGCCAGTACACCCAGGAAACTGGTCTGCGCTGAAGCTTGAATCAATTGTGAGTGTTGACAACACGCTATTGACATGTTGTGTAGTGTCAGCAACTATTAAAGTGATAGAGTGTTTCGGGATAATGGGATAGTGAGTTGTCCAGCATACCCCGTAAGTGTATGTGACTAGAATTATTAAGCTAAAGCTCTTGAGACACATAGCCTTATGTTTTATTCATTCTGTATTTATTACACTTAAATCTCCTGTCTTCTAGTAATTATATGTGAGATAGAGAAGGAGGCCCAGGAATCTCTGAAAGCTTAATGCAGAGTATGGTAACTGTGTGATTCATCTCTTGCCTAATTTGTCTTCCAGTTTTACCCCAAAGACAACCAGAGCATATTTTTCATTCATTTGTCTGGATAGTCTGCTTTTTGAACTAACATTTAATGAGGTGCCTTTATTTAAGACATAACACAATACTTTTATGCATTGCTTTAATTATCAATAACAGAAGAAATTTTATGAAGTTTTACGTATAAGTGCCTTGAGAATTTTTGGATGGAGAGTGCTCTCAAGTAGGGGAACTGGTAGACTGGTCTATCTCGAAGTCTGTTTGCTGTGACACAGGGCCGTCTCCTGGGGAAAGAGGTTACAAGAGTAAGAAATGTGGGATCAGAGAACAAGCATGATCCTAAGAGGTAGAAAAATGGCTTCATGACCTGTTTGTTATCCCATGTATTTCCTGAGTTTTCTTGGTTAAGTTGCCAACTTCCCTGAATTTGTTTATCCATTGCTGATGAATATTATGATAATATTACATCACAGTGTCATTTTGGGGAACGTATGAGACACTGAATTGGAAAACACTGTACAATAAACAGTAGAATATAGTGTTACTCGTATTTAGCTGAACTCTGTCTCCACCAGAGACAGAGAATACGTATTTTTCCAGCCCTGACCAGGTTCTGTCTAGGTGACCTTTTAATGGAAGTCCTTCCTTGGCAATGTTGTGCTTCAGACAACAACTGTGAGCATCTTCAGGTATCAGTTTGTGTGCTTATTGAGTTGAGCATGATCTTCACCAATTTGGCAGAGCTACAGAGCGAAAAAGTAATGCCTAATGTAGTAGGGGGTCATCACATTCCAAAAGCCACTTCAATTAATCGATGCCGGTTTTATGAGGATGCTGGTTTAGGAGGATACTGACTTGGCCTGTTGATCCAAATGGTTACTATGACGACGATACATTGTATGAAATTCTCTGAGAATTAATGAAAATTTATATTTTAAATTATAAAAATTTAAGGTTTAGGTATTATATTTATTTTGCAGTCAAATTTCCTTTGTGTAATTCCTCTGCTTATCAATCATGAATCCTGAAGTACAGAGACCGCTGTTAATCTGAAGCACGCTCCGTACAGTTGCCTGTTCAGTCTCTTGGGGTGGCTGGTAGTCAGGATCCAGAGCAGAGCCCGTTCCCTGGGTCACTTCACAGGGCTGGTCAGAGGCCTTTGGCTGTCATCAGAGTCTGCATCTCAATTATAGCATCAATCAGATTTTAAATTATTTCTCATTCTTTCCCCGTTTGAAAATTTACATTTAGCTTTTAAGTGTCACACGTAAGAAAGGGTGTACGTGTTTATGGGATGCTATGTGATATTTTGATATGCAGTCATTGTGTAGGGTTGAAGTCATCCCTAACAGGCCTGTTTCCTTAAAAGCACTTACTGTTTTTTATGTAAAAACATTCAAAAATCTTACCTTTAGCTTTGAAAACGCACACAGCACATTATCACGATCACTAACCATGGTGTTGTGCAATTGCTTTCCTTCTTAGTATCTTAAAATTTATTATTTGTGTGTGTTTGTGTGTGTGTTCTTAGGTGTGTGCGGGTACATGAGTGTGCATATATATGTGTGTGTCTGCTCTCGTGCTATGGTGAGCACGGGAATGTCAGAGGACAACTTGTGGAACTGATTCTCTTTTCAGTATCTGTGGGATCCAGGTCCAGTTCGGATACTAGGCCCGTGTCACATGTGTTTTATGCTCTGAACCATCTTGCAGGCCCTGATTTCCTTCTTAAAGCCTCCTGAACTTCCTGTGGAACAGAGTAGAGCCTGTTCTTCTGAACACAGTGTCTAATGCACAACCTTCCCCGACTTCTCCCTATGCTGCTTTTTCGGTATATTCCAGCCACTCTTCATTTACACTTTTCTGTTCTGTTTCAGGTCTTTCTTGTCCTCCTGCTTACAATATTTTTTCCCTAGATTTTCACTGTCACCCTCTTTCATTAAGGAGGGACTTCAGGGTCAGTCTTCAATGGGGTTTTCTCCAAACCTATTATATTAACTAGCCACAGGCCTTGTTTCAGTAAGCTAACCAGCTACATCAGCCATATCTGAAGTTATTTATTTATTTTGCTTATGTTTTCATTATTCCACTGTTCCTACCAGAAATTAGAAATTCCATAGTAACAGTAGATGCTGTCCGTAGCTGTGCCTTGGGAGGCTGGCACATTGTGGGTTATTCAGTAATAGTACTCAGTAAATGACCAATCATCATGTAATTGAAAGATCTTGATGAAGTCACTTGCCCTCTGGAAACTTGGTTTGTCTATCTAATATCTGCTTGGTAAAAATCTTAGGGTCTTGTGAAGCTTTCTGGAAGCTTACTTTACTTTTAAAGACTAACTCTGAGGCACAGAAATCGTGGACTGGTCTTGTTTTGATGAGTGCTGTCTAATGAGGTAGCCGTCTTAGGAATGCATCAGTCTTTGACTATGTAAATCACTGTGTAAATCACTATGCTAATCACCATGTTAATTACTCTCTGGGTTGCAGAATTACAGTGGTGCTATACACTGGGATGCTCAAGTTTTATATCTTTATATGTGTAAAGGACACATAGAAGACATTGGTATAAATTGTGTAGCTTTATTGTCCTTTCAGATTTTTCTCTTCGGGCTCAGCAGCTCTAATTATTTAGCTTGTTTCCTAGGGTTAGTCATTTCTGTTTTAAAATCAATATCCTGAGTACTGCAGCCTCACCTTTGTTAAAGAATGATGATGAAAACTGCGGCAAACTAGTTTGGATGCAGAAAAATAACATCTGACTTTAGAAATCATTTGTATTCTGCAAAGTTACCCCAAGGTCCCAACAATGGTCACAAGAAAGTCAGTGTTCTGGTCTTTTTTTGAGGACAAGTTGTTATATTCATTGTTGTTTGGCAGCTGTCATCCAGATCATAAAAGCAATACAGGGCCAACCTGTTGACAGTGCAGCTTGTCTTTTCCCCCTTTGTACATTCTGAAATGAATAGGCAAATGGTTTCAAAAGAAAACCTGCTTTGAGTATCACAAAGCACAAAGCCTTAAAAGCTAGAAACTTCTCAGTGTGTGGAGACAAATGTGTAATTAAACCTGGAAGTTTTTCCTTTCTTTTTTATTTTCTCTTCCACAAAATAAAAAATTAACAGCAATGTAAAGAAAAAAAAAAAACACCCCTCAATCACTGGCAATTACTGGTGATCATGAGAATCATGGAGTAACTGTGCCCAAAACAAAAGGAAAAAAAGAGTTGCTATGTGAATGGTATCACAGAGAAAACACTTGGAAAGAGAAATATTTTACAAAGCTAGCCTGGGACTATGGTTAGAATAGACAGTGCCCCACCCTTTCAAAGCTGCATGTTTAAGGCAATCTTTGAAAGGGAGGGGCACCATACACTCTGACTATAAAGCAAGGGGTAAGTTTTATCAACCACTAGTTGCAGGAGTTTGTCTTGTGTGTCAGCACACACTGTCTTCTAATAGTTCAGGGCTATGTGCTGAGAGTAGCAGGGCAGGGAACTAGGGACAGAGTTTTTGAGAGCCTCACAATTCCTGCATTGCCCCTGTGTTCCATTTTCAAGCGTCCTTATTATCTAGACATCTGAATTTCAAGCTAGAATACTATTGTTCATTTTTTACTCCCACTGGTCCTGCTTACCTTTCTTTATCTTAATAGCGATAGTCTCCGTTCAGCGTGTGTGTGTACACACACACATGTATGTATATATATGGTAGTTGGTGTAGAACGTTCATTTTTTAGAATTTAATCTGACAAAGAAAAGTACATGAATTAAGGAAGAAATAACAGTGATTTCTAGGAAACTGATTTAATTTTGGAATGCAAATGTTCTGTTTGTCATTACATTATTTCTATGCTAAGCGGTTCCAATCACATCCCCAGGAGGGTGATTCACTATCTTCTGATAATGCCTAAGAGGCAGAAGAGTGAGGGCTCTCCTTCAGTTGCTTTTAGACATTCCTTTGAACAAAGAAATGGAGATTCTGCAGCCAGCTCTGGAGTTTGTTTTTCAGTGACCCTGACCCAGAGGAACTGAAGGGCATCGGCTGGCTTTTAAAGTTACATTGTCCTACACTTTGGCTTCTGCAAAGCACACATGAAATTTTTATCTAGCCAAATGGAGTGTGAATGGTTCACCCTAGAAAAGTATTTCTTCTAGTTACCTAAAGCACTGGGTTCTTTTTTTTTTTGACATGGTGGGTCTCTGCACCAAGTCAGGGACATCAGTGAACACAGAAGAAAGTACAGAATAGCTTCTGCTTTCAAGGAATATATAATATTTTTTGGGAAGCTTAAATAAATGATCCAAAGCAGAGAGTCCAGGGATAGTTTTGGATATGCACAATACTATATTTATATTCATTGTGTTTCTGTGGAAGGTAGCCAGAGTTCTCATTAGGTTTTTAGACAATTTGTCTTGAAAGTGATGAAAGCTCACATAAGCAGAGAAGTGGCCAGGTACCCATCTATATAATTCCCATCTCAGAGGATGATGACTTCAGAGAAGTGTCACTGTGCCCCAAGTCAGGACAAATGGGGGCAGCTGCACCTTGAGGAGTTTTGCATGCAAAGGAGAACAAAACTCCAGGAAGAATTTGTTGTCTTATGTAGAACAAACAGAGCAAATGGCTTTCTTTGTGTATAGAAGGATGCATTTCTATACACAAGTAAATGGAGACTCTGGATGTAGTTCAGATTTCAAGTGCTTGTGAAAGCATGAGGACATGAGTTCGATTCACTGAAACCCATGTGAAAAGCTGGGCATAGTATGTGCACTTGTAATGCCAGTGCTGAGGGTGAAGCCCTGACTAGCCAGCCCAGGCTATTCAGTGACACATGCACACACACACACCACATGCACAAACATGGTTGGGGAGAGACACACACAGAGACAGAGAGAGAAATAATAAATATATAATAAGACAAAATATATGAAATTCAGAGTGTTATGATGACTATGAATTTTGCAGTATGTGGTCAGAACCTTGCAGAGTCAATTCCATGACCTGAAATATTGAGTAACACTTACTTTCTAAAAAAGGACCATGAATATGAATCAGGTAACACATGGAAGGCTACTGGGTGAGTCTCCATTCTCACTGAAAGTTTCATAAGCATCAGCTCTCTTCTCCGTTAGGTTCTCTGCGTAGTGCTAGTAAGAAAGTGTGATCATTGCTCATGAAAGGCAGAATGGGGTGTTGGAGTTTTTGGAGAACGGATTATGAAAACGTATCAGGAATTTTTTGGTTTGCACAGGAGTTTGAGAACATTTGAGAAAGATAACAAGTAAGGGAATGTATAAAGGAAATAAAATGGTGTGGGTAACTTAAAAACATGAGACCTCAGGTCCTTTGCATGTCCACAGGGGAAGGCTCAGCTTTTCACACCAGCCAGGCTATGGTCAGTTGCTCCTGCTTAGAGATATAATTCTGGTGGTAGACGTTATGTAGCATTTGCTTGTTTTATTTCTCTTTCCTTGGTTTCTCTTTTACTTGCTTGAGCAGAACATGGCAGGGCACAGACTCAGGAGGTCAACGTAGTCCATTTTGCTCACTGTTGTGAACAGAATGCAAATTCTGTTACTTAAATTTTCTGATTTTGAAATCTGTCTTGTACTGTTGTCTGTGACATTAAACTTTTACAAAGAACTGTGTGTGTATTACCTTGAGAAAATGGAAGCAAATAAAAATCAAATTATTTTTAATAAATTAAATTACAAATTTTTGTAATTTATACAAATTATTATACAAATATTATACAAATATTCTTACAAAATATTTGTAGTAAATAAAATAAAAATGAAATATTTTTATTTTATTAAAAGAAAATAAAAGAGAGCTCAGCGGGCAAAGGTGCTTGCTTTCATGTCTGATGACCCAAATTTGATCTTTGGCATCCTCATGGTAGGAGAGAACTGACTCCAGCAAGCTGTCCTATGAGTTACACACACAAATCATGCATGTGTGCACACACTATGTGTGTGCATGCACATACACACATATACACACACACATACACACTCACACTGTCACACACACACAAACACACATACTACACTGCACCATACACAGATACACACTTAAAACTAAAACCAAAATCTTTTAAATAATAGGTTTTTAAATAAATATGCCTGGTTAAGTTGGATCCAGTGATTTTAAGTCTTTTTCCCAGAAAGACTTTAAATGGCCAGAAATCAGTGACTTCACATCTGCACAACGTCATGATGCAAACCATAGATGGGGCAGACACTGTCAGGAACATGTCTGAGTCTAAACTTCAGCACAAATGAGACAGGAGAGAAGATTTTCTCTCCACGTATGTAGAATTATGTCGTGACTTTCCAAAGATAGATCTCTGAGATTTAATGAGAGCTTCATATTCATAGTGGGCAGACGGTGTGCTTAGTCACTATCAACTTCATTTGAGGGGAAGATGGGTGACATTATACAGCTGGTACAGTGGTTGTTTATGTTAACTTACATATCCAAATGTTTTGATATGAATATTTTGACTAATGTCAGTTCACTAATTACAAATCATTTAAATTTATCAACGGACAGACACTTCATGGGCGTATGTTCATGCTGAACACTCCAGATGTTCAAATGTTGACAAATGTCTTTTCCCAAACAACAGTTTTTTTTTTAAATAACATTCCTTCATACAAATCTATATTACACATCAAGTATATTCCCCATTCATCCTCTTTTCACTCCACTTCTGTGGATCCTTGCCCTTCCCCTAGACATTTTCACTTTTATGTCCATGTCCTATGTAGGTTTTATGTGTCTATATAAAACATAGGAACTGACAATGAGAGAAAACAGACACTATTTGTCTCTCCAAGACTGGCTTAATTTGCCTAACATGGTGATCTCCACTTGCATCTCTTTTTCTCAGTCAATATACATTTTTTTATAGCTGAAAAATTCCATTTTTTATATTTGATTACTTATAAATTGAGTACATCTTTCCTACCTATTAAACTATATTGATTCTGCCTTGTGTCATTTTGAGAATATTCTGTGGATGTTAAATTTTCTACCAATGTGCAGACAATGTTAATTCTCAAGAAAACAGTGTGTGTGTGTGTGTATATATATATATATATATATATATATATATATATATATATATATAGAGAGAGAGAGAGAGAGAGAGAGAGTAGTCATTTATTACTGGTTTTCTCCTACATTTTCAGTTGTAGCTTGGACATGGTAACTTATGAGAATCCATCTTTTCAGTGGTTGCAGTTAATGTAAAAATAATGTATCTAAGATTCCTTTATTGTCAAGTAAAAAGCTCTTACCTATTTGGATGGCTTGTTAATGTTCCTTGTACTGTGTTAGCATACACCTAAAGAATTATTTCCTAATGAAGCCAAGGCTTACTTTTGTGATTTCAGGTACATCTTGGTCTTGTAGGTTAATGGAGAAGTTGATAAGATTGTTAATTTAAGAATCAAAAAGTAAATTTGGGTTCAGGAAACAAAAGCGAGAGGGGGAATAACATTTTTTTTTTTTTAGATGAAATAAAAAATGGTGTGAAGCAGACTCTTAAAATCAGAAAGCTGTAACAATAGCAACACCATTCAAACAATACAGCATGGTTGTAGGCAGAGCTAACCTTCATAGCACCAAAACTCTTATTAAATACTTCTAATACATTCCAGTTCTTACAAAACTAAATGTGTGATTCAGGATCATTGCTACCGAGGAAGACATAGCTTCAGATGCCACTCCAGAAAGTTCACATCCACTGATTATCTTGTCCTTCCACTAATAGTTGAAAATTCAAGACTACTTTTTGAGTGACAAAGTTTTGAAAGGTCGAGCAGAACTGGAACTCATCTTACATTAGTCATCTTCTGTGCTGGCTGCTTTTGATGTAATCTTGGCATAATATGAAGTGTTAAGTTACTGAGAACTTTAAGAAGTTATAATTGACCTTTTATATTTTAGAAGAATATATATAAAATTTATTTTAAGATTTAAAATTTAAGAAAAGCGGAATGGGAAGGGACAAGGAAGGGATAGGGCAGCAATAAAAGTGGAATAATAATAAGAGATTATATATATTTATAGGTACAAGAATCTCATAAGGAACCCTGTTATTTTGCATGCCAATTAAAAATTTAACCATAAAAAATAAAAACTACAACAAACTTTATAACTGAAAATATAAATTTCAGTGTAAACATGGCAGTCAATATTTTCATGATTTTCCTCACTTTATGTCTGGAATGCATGTGTGTGTATTTGTGTGTGTGTGTGTGAGAGAGAGAGAGAGAGAGGGAGAGGTAGGGATAGGGAGAAGGAGAGGGAGAGAGAGGGTTCAAACAATTTGATTTTCTACACACCACTCCCTGCTGAAGAGGCTTAAAAAAGGAAACTGTTGTGTCATCTTTGTATAGTGCATATTTGTGTGTCTCCCAAGTCCTGGGATTTTAGTTGTTTTGAAATTTTACTTCTTATGCTGTTGATTTAGAGCTTTTAGACTGTATTTGCAGTACTCTATTAGCTTTTACCTTTTTATTGACAACAGCAGATTTCAAATTCTTACTTTATAATTATTATTTTTAAGAGGAGCCAGTATATCACTTCTTTTTTAACAAAGGAAGAAAATATTTTGAAAGGGACATTCCTCAAGACTCTTCATTTCTTTCTTGCCTCTACACAAAGGTGCTTTATTTTATTTTTATCTTTCCATCTCTTTAATAGTAGTGGAATAATGTTTTTGGTGGAGAAGATTTCAAGACAGCCTTATATTGATTCTGTCACATAGCTATCAGTAATCACTCTTGTGCATGCCTACAGTGAAAAAAGGGCAAGCGAGAAATACAAAATGTGTAGTTTGAGGAGAAAAGAACATCATAGCCATGCATTGAGACTAGGAGGGTGGAGGCTGCGTCTCAACTGTGTTGGGATAATGGGAAGTGTGCTCTCAGGGCAAGACCCCACCCAGCTAAGTTTCTAAGTTGTGAAAGGAAAAGGCTGAAGTAATTACCTATTCCAAGAAAAACAGAACAAACAAAAGACTCTGCAGACGTCATTCAAGGGGGTCAAGTTTCCTTCAGATGAACTTGGACAGTTTTTCACATGTGGTTCTGGCTTTAGAGTCATGAAAGACATATGAGTGCAAGGGTTTTGGAATCTTCATCCATGATTAAGGAGAACCCATGAGTTAGGCAATATATATCAGAGCAGTACCTGCAAGAAGGTCCTGAAAGGCAGGAGGCCCTGAAAGGCCATTGCTTCAAGCTGTGGAAGTAAATCCTGGGTTGCATTGGAGTCCCCAAAGATAGAGTGCAGGAGACAACAGGTATCTGCCAAAGAGAGTTGCGTACAGGGGATGGAACCAGACCAAGAGCAAAGGCAGTGAAGCTGGGGGGATGGAGCCAACTGAGACATTCAGCATTGGATATGGAACTCAAGAATTTGATGTTTCAGTCTTACTTTGGTCCAGCATTTCTCAATATGCCCTCATCCCTCCTATTTGTAACCTGTGGTAATGTATAACCTGTGTATGTTGGAAGTATGCAATTTGCGTTTTGATTTTTCAGATGTTACAGAGATTATTTTGAGTATCAGAAGCTTGGCCTTAAAAAAACTTATTGATTATATATATATATATATATATATATATATATATATATATATTCTGAAATACTATGGGGACTTTTGAATTAGACTAATTGCATTTTGCATTAAGATTTGGTCACAAGTCCAGGGGGGTCAATGAGTGGAATATAGTAGTTTGAATGAGAAAAATTCCATGTTCATATGTTTGAATACTTGGTCCCCAGTTGGTGGAACTGTTAGGGAAGGATTAGGAGATGTGGTCTTTTTGGAGGTGTGTCACTAGGAGATGGCTTGAGGTTCCAAAATGCTCCCACCACTTCCACTGTGCCCTGAACTTAATGTTTATGGATTAAAATGTGAGGTCTCAGCGCTACTCCAACATCATGCCTGCTGGTATGCCATGATGTTGGTGAACTCTTATCCTTCTAGAATTTTAATACCCAAATAAACCCTTCTTTCTGTTTCTTACCTTGCTTATGGTGAATTGAATCACAGCAATAGAAAAGTAGCCAAGATAACAGATATATACACACTCACAGTCACATACACATCTGGAAATCACATTTTATGGTATTTTTACTTATTTATTTATTTTATTAAGAATAAGATTATTTTTTCTCACATAATATATCCTATAGTTTCTATAGACTATAGTTTCTCCTCCCTTTACTCCTCTCAGTTTTTCTCTACCCACTATCTCATCTGTATCTATCTCATGTGTATCCACTCCCCTTCTGTCTCTGGATAGAAAACAAACAGGCCTGTAAGGAATAATAACAGAAAATATAATAAGATAAAACAAAAACTAAAACTAACATATAAGATTTAGGGAAGAAAAACACACAAAAGGAAAATAGCTGAAGAAGAGGCGCAGGAAACAGAGATCCATGCGTTCACACACTCAGCAATCCCATAGAAACATTAAATTGGAAGCTAATATATAAATGAAGAGGACCCGGTGCAGACCTACGCAGGCCCTCTGAATGTCGCCGCAGTCTCTGTGAGTTTACCTGAGCTTTGACTTTGGTCACACTGATTTAGAGGGCCTTGTTTTCTTGGTGTCCTCTATCACCTCTGGCTCTTACACTCTTTTTGCCTCCACTATTATGGGGTTCCATGAACTGTGAGGGAAAGATTTGATGAAGACATCCCATGTAGGCCTGAGAGCTCCAGTATCTCTCACTCGCTGTGTAACGTCTGGCTGTGGATCTCTGTATTTGTTCCCTATGCTGAAGGAGGAACCTTCTCTGATGATGGCTGAGCAAGACTCTGCTCCACGAGTAGAGCAAATATCAATAGGAATAACTTTATTGCTCATTTTGTATTTTTTTTTTGTTTAGAACAGTAGTATTTGGTTTTCTCCTGCGTCTCTGGGCTATCTCCTTTCTGGGTTCTCAGTCACCCACTCAGTGTCAAGTATGGGTTCCATTTATGGAGTCAGTCTTTAGCCAAATCGGATGGTTTTTTTTTTTTTTAAATTTCTACAAGCTTTATGCTATAATTTCACTAACATATCTTGCTTGAAGGACACCATTATTATAGATCAAAGGGTTTGTGGCTGGCTCGGTGTTTGCAGATTTTTTTCTCCTGTAGTGGCAGAGTACCCTCCTGTACCACAGATACTGGCATGTAGGGTTGAAGGCACTGTGTTGACACTATCTCAACATCTCCGTGCTCAATGAGTTGTATGGGTATTGTCTTCAGCAATGGGGCCTTGCAGTCAGTTCATAGAGAGCAACCTATAGTCTTGGGAACAGCCTGGGTGGCTTGGGGTTTCCTATGGGACCCAATTGGCAAATGACTTAATCCTGGTACTGCAAGTTTCATTTGGTGACAAAAGATGTTCAATTGGAACTTGTTTCCTCCATTATTTGGCGATTTCATTTAGATCATCTTCTTAAATGTATATATTTTAGAAAACTTCTACTGTATTTGGTTCTTATATTACCCCTCAATTGGCTCTTAATTTTAGCTGTCTCTTCCCATATTTCCTCATTCATCTCCCTTTCCCTCTCCCAACCCATATGATCCTCCTGTTCCAGCCTCCTTTTCTATCCATAACTATTTATTCTATTATTATTCTTAATCCCAGACTTAACAGAGCTTCTGTTGTAATATTTCAAAAGGTTTTGAGAGTTTTTATGAATGAGTATGTCAAATGTTTGTAACTTTCAGTGGAAAATTGTAATATACAGGTAGCAATGAACTTTATTATTAACTCATTTTAAAAAGAATGAAATATTTAGAATTGCTTTGTAGAACGGACATTTATTAGTATCTAATACATTGATTATTTAATTTCATTCTTTGAGAAACTTCTCTGCCAAGAATTATATACCAAAAAAAAAAAATGCAGCGTTTATTAGTCTGGGTTCTCTAAAGGAAGAGAACTGATAGAATATATATATATATACATTAGTATCAAGATTAGCCATCACAAAGCAGTAGTCTTTGTAACTGGTAACCACCACACTATTCAACATGAAAATGGGTGCACTGTACAGGGAATGGTCATACATTGTATCATTACTGTAAAGTAAAAGCAAATCAACTTTAGAAATGCTTGTAAGGGGCATGGCATGTTATTGGATAAAAATAGGTTTCAGAGAACTTCTTACGTTCTATTGTCAGTTTTATGAGTGCTTTAAAATGTGAAACAAGGAATACATTGTACCTCTGTACATGCATACATCATTTTAAAATGTTAATTTAATAGATTGAAAAGAAGTCTTGGTGTATAAGAGCCTTGTCTGCTCTTCTAAAGGGTTTGGGTTGGATTCCCAGCACCTATGTGGAGGCTCACAACTGTCTGTAACTCTAGTTGTAGGAGACCCTGTGCTCTCTCTGGCCTCTTAGGGTACCAGGTACAAAAGTGGTACCCAAATATAATACCCAAGCAAAACACTCCTACACAGAAAATAAAATTAAAAAATAATAAAGTGCAAGCTTTTAAAAAGTAAGAAAATAACTAATGGCCACTGTTGTTGCTGTGAGGCTAAGGGATTTTGGGTGAGTCAAGGTCACATGTGTCTCCTAGACAGTCATTTTCTTCCAGTGCTTTGTAGATTTTATATACATAGCATAGTGTTTGTGTAGGAAGAATTCATAATTAGAGCATCATAGTTGGTTTTCATTGAGCTCATCCATACAGATATGTCTATATTCTTTGTAAAACTCATATACTGACATTTTCTTTTTATGCATTTGTTTTCTCTAGAGGATCTCCAGTCTTCCTCAACAGATGCATGGCAACTTCCCACATATTTTGCTTAGACAGGAAGTCCTAGATCATCTACTCTCAGAATCTCTGCACTTCTAGAGATGTCTACCTCTTATTTTCCCATGTAATAAGCAATACCTAGATATGGTTTATATGTAATAGATAATATGTATATACTAACATATACTGAAATAAAGTTTCATGTAACTCAGGATGAACTCACCATATATATAGGAGAGTGGCTCTAAACTCTGATCTTCTCTATTCTACTTCCTAATGCTAGAATTACAGCACTGTACCACCAAGCTGGTTTTGTATGGTTCTAGACATTTATGCATGCTAGCAAATTCCGTACTTAATGGTACATTCCTAGCCCTTGGTATAAGTTCTTAATCACAGTCGCCTCTCAACGACCTGTGAATATTTCAATACTCTTTGGTATTTCAGATATTTCTGAATGGGTCCTTGATTCCTTTAAAGAATTTACCTCATCTTGGGAATTCACAATAATTTTCCAGGATGTGTTTTTCCTCCCATTAGTCTTTCCTAGGACAGAGAGAACCATTTCAATCTGCAACTCAAGTGTTTCTTCAGTTCAGGAAACGTTTTGTCTATTGTTGGTTTGATTATTCACTCTCTTCCATCTGTTCATTTTCCGTCATCTGAAATTCTCATTATTTGCATATCAAACCTCCTGTATTTTCCTTTGGAATCAACTTTTTCTCCTTGAGTCTTTTATGCTCCTATCTAATCTTTCTTGTATTCTGAGATATTCCTGTCCAAAGATTGTTGCAAATTCTTAAAACATTTTATCCCATTTTCATTTTTCTCTAGTGCATTTTAAAATCCCAGTTAAAAATTTTTCAGAAAATTTTTATATGGTGTTTTGTTACCAATTATTTTATGTTATTGTCAGACATTAAAAAAAAAGAACTATTCAAAACAAAACCCTTCATTTTCATCTACATGTTGCTGGTTCCCTTGTCTTTATAGGCATCATACCAAGTTTTCAGAATCTCTTAACAGCTAGCCAACCATAGGATGGATAAGCTCAATAGCCTTTAATTCTGTCAGCCTTAGGAGGCCTTGAGATCTGAGAAGGCAACATGGAAAGGCTTCTCATATGCTTGCATGTCTGCCTGGATGCAATGTAGCCCTGTATAGGTTTATTTTCAGATCTGGTAGTGATGTAACCCCTATTACAGCTCTTCTACAGGTTTACAGACACTACTAAATATGAGCTCTCTGACATAACTCAAGGCCTTCAAGAAAAATGTTATCTACCAGAGTACCATGGTTCAAGTAATAACTCTAGCAACACGGTTAGTTGATATCCATCAGGAACATGCGCATCTACTTTGCTTTTCCATACTATCTTGAAATAGAGAACATGGAAGAGGATGGTAAAGATATTAAGGTTCAAGGTACAGACGTGTTGTCTCCCTAGATTCTTCCAACTTCTCCTGTTAGTTGATGATCAGTTATGCATGAAAGATTTTTATTAAGTGAGGAAATCAAAGCTTTGATAAGAGATAACTCTAGATAGTAATATTAATGAATGAATATGATTTTGATCTATTTTGCTAGATTGTAAACTTTGTACTTTTTCTAGTATATAAGTACATGAATTTCTAGCTTACCTCGAATTATATTATAGAAAAGTTGTGACAGTTGCTGTCACATTCATCATTTCCTTCACAGACATATATAAAAATGCAATTTCGAAAGAGTATGGTTGAATTGCTATACAATAGATTAAATCTCACCTGAAAGTCTTTTAAAAACATTTAAATACCCCTTCCCAACAAAACCAGCTTAACCTTGAAATACAACAGCAATTCATGAAAGCACATTTTCCTCTTTGTGTTTGAATGGATTAAATCAATAAAAATCCATTAATAAGAAGCTTTGAGGGGTTAGGGACAGCAAGTAGTAATTGCTGGGTTATGAAACCAGCAGCTATTCTGGAAGGGTCAGTCACAGTTAAAAGCTTAGTCAAGTTCTGTCACAGTCTTAACTCTGAATGTTAAGTCTTCAAATAATTGCTTCTAAGACAGATGCTTAAACAATGCTGTCAAAGATTGATCCAGGGACTCTAGGGGGTTAAAAGGGAGAGTAGAGCAAGTCTCCTTTTCATGCCCTCTAAAAGAATCTGCAATTCACTTACCATGGAAAAGAAGGAATGCTCGGATATGCAGTGATAAACATAATTGTCTAGAGCTACAATTAAAACAAAATCATAATCACCACATTCTTTCTTTCTCTATTTCTTAACTACATTTTTCTCCTAAAGTCCTCACCATAGGTAATATATTAAGAATTTAAGCACTTGGGGATGTAGAATGGCTAAATAATGCACATGGATATTTTGGAACCTATTAATAATTTTGAGGCAGAGGACAAATACATCCTCACAATGAATATGGGGATGGTCATGGCAGCAGCTGTGTGGTTCTGTGTTGTTCCAGTCCCCAGTGAAATGCTTTGCGTGTGCTACCATGTTGTCCTACAACTAGATAAGACATGTCCTATCTCCTTAAATCAGAAATTTCATCCAAAGCTGTGGATGTAGAAACATAAGGTCAGAGAGGGTAAGTAGATTTCTGAAGGTCACATTAATGAATTTCATATTTCTAATTGAAATCTTCATCCTCCCAGTCAAAAAACATCCATGGTGGTAGTTAATTTTCGATGCATATTTATCATAAGAGACTTATTTTAGTGAGGAAGTGAGTAGAAAATGATGCCAAGCCTTATCCCTACTATTTCCTCAGTGAGCATTGATGGATTCAGCTCATCTTTGTTAGTGTCAATTGAAGTGATATATCTGTTCTCTACAGTGAGAAGCCCAGGGGCCATTTTGGTGACTCTTATTTTTGAGTCTTACAATTGTTTTCCTCAATTTTGCTTTTGCTTTATCTTTTGTGATGTGAATACAAAGTTAAAGGTGAATTGGGCTTACACTCAGGATTCTACTTGCTACTTCCAGGAAATAAGAGTCTGGGGAACTCTTTATTTTAACATTCATCAGGTAGTAGAAGTAACTGTTTTGCAGTGCTTCCTGAATATTTTAGAAAGGGGAAGATTGATGACTCAGAACTAGTTTGCTCTTTCAGATTACTCAAAAAATCATATAGTTTTGGGTTGTCATCATCAATTACTCTTACTCTTCTGAGTTTTAAACCAAAAATTGTGGCTATATTGCTTTAAAGTATTTGCAAGAATTATATTTAAATCAAAAGTTATATTTTGTGCTTTTTTTCTGTACTTCAACTGAAACTGTAACTATGACTAAGGTTTGAGTGAGACTGACCATTCTTGTCATTAATCAGATATTAACCTTAGAGAAATCTTTCTCTTTTAAACAGAAGTTAGCAAAAGAAACTAGATACTTCAATCAATGCATAAAATATAAAATTTACATATTAATACTTGTTAACACTACTTCTATGATATTTGACTTTATAATGAATTATACATTTATTATAAGGAGTAATTATCTCTACTCTCAATTGTCATTAGTTTTGTTTGCTCTTAAACATAAAATGAATCACTTTAAATTTGCCGAAAGAAAATGGAGCTGTACCTAAAATTATTATTCGTATACACATATATTTGATTAATGGTAGGGTTCTCTGAAATAGCACATGCTGAATTTAAAAAATGAAATACATGATCCTGCTGTTGCTGATATCAGCTTTTTTCATAATAACTTGGGGCTATGTAAATCTTTAAGGGATGTTAAGACACAATAAATGGCCTAGCCATGCCTGCTACACAGTTGACTTTCAGTCAGTGTCTGTGGTCGTGGTGCTTTGTTGTCATTCATTTCCTGCCTTATTGAGAAAATGGTATCAATCTAAAGGAAATCCATGTTCCCTTGTACCTCCTTTGTACCTGTCTCTCAAGCCTCATCATTACTTCCTGGTTCCTCTGAATGAACTTTCCCTCCTGCTGCCTCTTAACAGTCTCTCTTGCTCCTTAGTCAATCCTGTACCACTCTGTTCCACAGGGACACGACATCCCTCCAGCAATTTTGCTTTCTTTCCTGGTGGTGGTTCTTTTCTCACCTCAGGAATAATTCTCATCAATGCAGGAACACGCTGTGCTTGATTCTATTTCTTGATTTCTTTGCTTTCTTTTATTGGAAACAGATCCCCAAATAGTTGTCCATACCCCTGCCTGTTTTGATAGTTCCCGTCTTCCTGGTCTTCTTCTCTGGCCACTCTCAGGCCTTCAACTCCCAGGTTCACTGAGGGGGCTCTTTTCAGGCCTTGGTCACCACCACTTGAGGAAGCTGAGGCTGTATCATTCCCCTGCATAGACTTCTACCAATAGTCTGTGATAAGGTCTGAGACTGCATTCTGCCTGAATGCTTTCCCATCCAGCATCTGTTTCTCCCTGTCTGCTCTCTTCTCATTTCATTTGTTGATCTTTCCTCCCCAGTATCCTGATGATTGGTCCAGGATCTTAGTTCTCACAGCTCTTCCCTTGACACCACTTCTTTCCCCTGTACTCATCTCCCCATCTCTTAGCCTTAACCCCTGTAGTTCTCCATTCCAAGAAACATAAATTCTGACTCTGTACCCCTGAGATCCTTCTTCCCCTAACTTAAAATAGATGTGTCTATTTAAAGTCTTTGATGTCTCTTCCCAATCTTATAGGCACAATCACAGACTGAACATGTTCTCCATTGATCTCCTGTTAGTCTCCAGAAGTCTTCTCCATCTCATGATATGGTGACTCCATTCATATTTTGTGGGGAGCAGACTGTCAAATCAAGTTCATTGCTTCTAATCTTCAAACCTAAACCTAGAACATTTCAGCCCCTGAGACTTACTGCTGACTGAGCTCACTCTGACTAGCTGTCTACTTTGCTTCTTTCTCTGAGCTCTCTGCTTCTGCTTCTTCCTTGCTTCTCTCTCTGAGCTCTGTGGTCTTGTCTGCTTCCACTTCACTTCTGCATTCTGCATCTACTCTGTTTCTCTCTCTGAGTTGGAATTAAAGGCACATGCCACCACTTCCTTCTGAGTTGGGATTAAAGGCATGTACTATGATGTTTTAATCACAGAAATCCCCTTCTCCTAGCATTAGCACAGAGGACAGGATTAGTTTGACTAATACTCTTTCTGCATTCCATCTGGGTCACACAGACCTCTAAATGTGATCTCTCTATACAGGTCTTTGGATGTGATCCCTTCCTAGCTATTACACAGGCCTTACATGTGATCCTTTGGTAGAGCAGCCATGCTGCTGCATAAAAAGATTAAATGTTCCTCTACATACTGTAAAACATTTACTCACATTTGGACCATCCATGGTTAGAAAGTAAGGAAACCAGGTTAAAATCAGGTAAGGTCAGAGTATCCAGAAGAGTCAATGATACTAAATAAGAGAATAACACTGGTAATTATGGCAGTGATAACAAGAATCAGTTTTCAGGGGCATATCAATTTTTGTTTGCATATAACAGTTGATTTAGTTTCCATGTCTTATACAGGGTTACTGGTGAAATTTTATGTATACTTTATTCTTCAGGTTCCAAGACAATGGTTGAGCACCCATCTTGGGATCTCCTTAACAATGAATTCTATTTGACTAAAGAAAGGAGGGGAGACCCATACAGATTTGAGTACCATATATATATATATATATATATATATATATATATATATATCTTGCATGCCAAATCTAACTCACAGTGGGACCTTTTCAATTATATTTATGGGTTTGTTTGCTTTTCATGTGAGTTGGAATTTGTCCTTTTTACTCATGTGCATTTGCAGATCCTATGATTTGTCCTTGGAGATGATTTTGTAAACAAGTCAGGGCTCTCTTAGGGAAAATTGCAAATTGCTCTCATCATTTCCAATATCCATCTTGGCATCCTATTTTTTCATGTGTGTACCCATGCGAATCATCAAGCACCCTTCCTTCTCTTTGGTGGGTCTGCTCTAACCACTATTCATTAAAATTGTTTTAAGTAATATAGATGATCAAACAAAGATTGCATCCCATATATTCCTATAAGAAACAAATTATATGATTATCATACTGAATGCATTGTTCACTGTTTTAAAAATAAACAAAAAGGGGACTTGTATTCCTGGGGCAGTGGTACTCACTAGGTTGGTGAGAATGTACATATTCTGTCCAGCCTTTAATTAGTTCTATTAAGGTAAAACACTTTTCTTTTTTAAAATTTAAAATACAAAATATATGTGTATATATATATAATATATATATTATATACATATATGTAATTAGAAATATATGCATTTATGTATTTATTAAATCTGTGTATGCAAATACGCATACATAATTAGGATCCTTATATGTCTCTGACCACTGGTAGAAAATATAAAAACATTCCTGAAACACATGTCCATACATTTACATTGCTAGACATCCTTATGGAAGTCCATTTTGGCCCCTGGCAAGCTTTCTTCCTGAGTCTATTGCTACCATTGAGTACTTATTGAGTACTATTTCTATTTGGCCTCTTCCAAAATTAGTAGTAGTTAACCAATACTGATGTCATCGTAGTCATCTAATTTAGATCTAATGATTGTATTTTAAAATCTATTCCAATGATTGGATAATCCTTAGAAAAGGAGAAAAAGAGAAAATCTGCTCTACCACTGCCTCATCGTCCTCTCTTTGTCCTCACATATGGAAAACAGCTCATTTCCCTTCTCTCCTAATTTTTCTGCAAACACAAAAATACAGTCACTTAGCAAACACTTCCACTATGGGAAATGAGATAACCTGATTTCTTTTCCCCGAGAGAAGAAACTTGCTGGGAGTAAAGATCTATTGTTGCCCGTGAGCTTGATGCACTCTCTATTGATGAAATTGCTCTGTGACAAAACTCGGCATGAGGCCAATGCATGCAAAGATTGTTTTTGACAGATCCTTTGGGCTGTGGACTTTTCCGTGCTAGGCACTCCATCGAGGTGGGTCATTACTGCTTCCCATTTGGTAATAATCATGCATGTGCTGTCAGTTTGCATTGCTAGAAGAGGTGGTTTGAACTTCATGACTGGGAAATGTAAATGCACTCTTTCCTCTTAAATGAGATTTCATTTTCTAGCAATTTCAAGGCTTGTTAAATTCAGTCACAGAGGAATATGAATTCAGTCTTTGTTTCCGTTTCCTCTTGCTACTTTCATCATTTTTGCTGAGGAAGGACACGACAGGTTCAGTGTGGCTGTACCTGCAGCTCTGGACAATCTGTGTTGAAATACAGAATGTACAGCATGTCTTTGAACATTGTGCAACCTGAGATTTAACCATTCTCATCCATGTGAAAAAAGTAACTAAAATGCTCATTTAAAAAAAAAATTCAAATTAGCTGCCTTCCTCTACTTTGTTACTTTTTTTGTTTATTTCTGTTTTTATTTTTTTGTGAGTAAGTGAATGGGTCAGAAACCACCTTAATTAGAAAGCTTTGCTTATAAGGTTTTTAAATCATGAGTGAAGCTTGGCAGTCAGCACAAGGTATGTGAGAAAGTCTCAAATCAAAAGGGCAAGTAAGAGGTGAGTAGTATTCCATTGTGTAAATGTACCACAATTTATTTATCCATTCTTCAGTTGGGGGGCATCTAGGCTGTTTCCAGTTTCTGGCTATTATGAACAAAGCTGCTATGAACATAGTTGAGCAAGTGTCCTAGTGGTAGGATGGAATGTTCTTGATATCCACAGGGTATATGCCCAGGAGTGGTATAACTGGGTCTTGAGGTAGGTTGATTTCCAATTTCCTGAGGAATTACATTCCATTTTGCTTTCTAAATGGCTGTACAAGTTTGCACTCCCATCAGCAATGAAAGAGTGTTCCCCTTGTTCTGCAACTTCACCAGCATGAGCTGTCATTTATGTTATTGATCTTAGCCATTCTGACAGGTATAAAATGCAATCTCAGAGTAGTTTTAATTTGCATTTCCCTGATGGCTAAGGATGTTGCACATTTCTTTAAATGTTTCTTAGACATTCGAGATTCCGCTTTTGAGAATCTGTACCCACTTTTAACTGGATTATTTGTTTTTTTGATGTCTAGTTTCTTGAGTTCTTTATATATTTTGGATATTAGCCCTCTATCAGATGTGGAGTTGGTGAAAATCTTTTCCCATTCTGCAGGCTGCCATTTTGTCTTCTGGACAGTGTCTTTTGCTGCACAAAAGCTTTTCAATTTCATGAGGTCTCATTTGTTAATTGTTGACTTCAGTGCCTGAGCTATCAGTGTTCTGTTCAGGAAATTGTCTCCTGTGCCAATGCGTTCAAGGCTATTTCCCACTTTCTCTTCTATCAGAGATTCAGTGTATCTGGTTTTATGTTGAGGCCTTTGATCTACTTGGACTTGAGTTTTCTGCAGTTGACAAATATGGGTCTATTTGCATTCTTCTAATGCAGACATGCAGTTTAATCAGCACCATTTGTTGAAGATTCTGTCTTTTTTCCAGTGTGTATTTCTGGCTTCTTTATCAAAGAGCAGGTGTCCATAAGTGTGTCGGCTCATGTCTGGATCTTTAGTTCGGTTCCATTGATCAGTGTGTCTGTTTTTTTATGCCAGTGTCATGTGGTTTTTATTATTATAGCTCTGTATTATAACTCTAGATCAGGAATAGTGATACCTCCAGAATTTCTTTCATTTTTCAGGATTATTTTAGCTCTCCTGGGATTTTTACATGACTTTTTCAGGCAAATGGATGGAACTAGAAAAAATCATTCTGAGCAAGGAAACTAAGTCCCAGAAAGACAAACTTGGCATGTACTCACTTATAAATGGTTATTAACTGTTAAGCAAAGGACAAAGGCACCTCAATCTACAGACCCAGAGAGACCAAACAACAAGGAGGGGCTGAGTTGTGGTGCAAGTATCTTCCTGGTGGGGAGGAGGCAGAAGAGAGATATGGGTGGGCTGGGGGAGAATGGGAATGGGAGGAGTGGAGGCCAGATATGAGGAGAAGGAGGGAAAGAGAGCGTGTATGGAATGACAGTTGGAAGAGGGCATCTGGAGACCAAAGAGGATGGAAACTCACTAGAGCCCATGATGAAGACCTTGGCGAGGACCACTAGCAATGGGGAATAGGGAACCTGAACAAGCCATCTTGTGCAACTGTTAAGGCTTCCAGTAACGGGACTGGGACACCAACTAGCCACAAAATCTTTGACCTATAACCTACCCACTGGGACAATGGAAGAGCAGAACCCCATGCCAAAGGAGAGAACCGTGCCTGATTCTTCAGGGTAGGCCTGGAGGGATAGGAACTAGAGATTGGATATCCAGGAGACAATTTCTAATGATATCCTGTTCTACTTATAGGTCAATACCTAGTCCAATCTCCATCAGAGAGGCTTCTGCCAAGAGCTAATGGGAACAGATGTAGAAGCTCAGAGCCAAATATCAAGTAGAGCTCTGAAAAACCTGTAGAAGAGAAGGAGGAGGCATTTTTGGGACCAAAGGGTCAGGGACATCAGAAGAGCAGGTCTCATAGAGTCAACAGACAAGCGTTCTTGGGGACCCTCAGAGCCTGAAGCAGGAGACATGGAACCTAAAGGGGTCTCCTAGATATGTTATGTGGTTGTCTGTCTTGGGGATCTTGCAGGAAGTCTGCAGGCTAGAGTGAATGTGGGAGTTCTCTGACACTTTTGCCTGCACTAGTGACCCATTTTCACCACCTGGATTGCCTGGTCCACCCTCTTTGTGGGGAATGTTGCCTGGAATTGTCCCATTTGTTGTGTCTTGTAAGCAGTTACCCTGGGAGGACTTCTCTCTTCTATGGGGAGAAGCATGCCGGGAGCAGGAGGGATAAGTAGGTGTGGATGAGGAGGATATTTAACAAGAGGAAAAAGAGGATGGGGGGAGCTGGGAGGAATGGAGGGAGAGAAGGAGATGTTTTGATATGTATTACACTAAAGAAAAAAAGTAAAAAAAGAGCAAGTAAGTCTGCCTTAAAATAAGCAGTCCTCACTGATGTTCATTGTCTTAAAACTATCAGTATTGTTGTGATAGGCACACACAAGTACCTCACTGTATAAGTCCTTTTGTTAAAAGCAAATTAATATATAATTCGATGTATGTCTTTCAACTACCTCCCCTTTAGAGGCTGATTTCCTTAAATACAGTCTTAATATTTGTAACTCATTGCCATAGTATAACTTTGAACCAGCTTGTGTTTAGTGGATGATTTCCTTAAACATATAGTGTGAGTGTGTTTGAATATTCTTCTAAGATATTGATTCCAATATTGTCCAGAAATTTAAGAATACTAAATCATACCATATTGAAAAAAATGGAAAAGCATGTTATTAATCCACCAATAGCATGTTTTCAGTTATGTTATGGTGCTAAGTACACAATAATTGTATATTTACCTAACTACAATATCTATATACAATTGGAAGTATATAAAATAATAACTTTATGTATTATAAATAAAATATATGAAGAGAATTAGAAAGAGTAAAAGGCTTTTAATTTTTCAACATCTTATTAATGATATACTTTAAATTCAATATTGTAATATAATAGCTTTGGAAGCTACTTCTCTTTCATTTTAATTTGTCATCCAATGGAATTAGATACTTTACCATTTGAAGTCCTCTTAAAATGAAATTGAATTTTATTATAGTTAATTGATTTGGTCGCATTCATCAAGGATAAAAGTTTAGATCTCCTGATACCCATTTTAGTATTTTTCCATATTATTTCCCATCTGTGACTAGACACAAGGTTGGAAAATCTATAAATCAGAGGATAGGGACCAGATACAACAAAGTCTGAGCCACCTACTGTTTCAATTAGATGTGTACAGTGCAGATGCTCTAGAATGCAAATTAAATATAATTTTACTTGAGCTTTGTCAATTAACATTTAGCTATTGATTTTTTTTCCGGGTTACACACTAAAATGATGAACATGTATCTTCTGTTATCTTGATTCTTGTACTGTGAGATAGTTCTTTTTTCAAAACATTTAGTAAAAATACATTATCATGCACATTATCAAATTATCTAAATAACACAACCCAAAATAATCATATAAGCATTGTATATGCCATGAGGCAAACAAAAACTCCATGCACCTTTTCTCATGTATTTTTATTCAAAGTATCTTTGTGACTTGGCTGCAGTTTTCCAATTCTAGCTTTTCTAGCAGTTTTATAATAATACTTCATGTTGATTTCATTCATATTTCTCTGTTGACTAATGACACTGAACTCATTTTTATGCATTTTGTTAAGCATCTGTTCTTTCCTTTAATGAAATACCTTCAGAGTTTTTGTCCAATTTTTAATTGTCTTGCTGACATTCTTAATAGTGGGTTCTGAGTTCTTCACATATTGTTGACACATCCTTCACCAGACATATGTCTTGCAAATATCTTCCAAGCATTTGCCTGTTTAGTTATGTTGTTAAGATAAAAGTAGAAAAGAGGACTTTATTTTTAATGATCGTCAGCTTGCCAAGGTTTGAGTTTATGACTGTTGGGTTAACCCATTTTCAGAGTCATTTTTCCATTGTTTTCTTCAAGCAGTTCAATAGTTTTTTTGTTTTCATTTAGTTTTATGACCCAAATAAAGTTGATGTTTATAAACATGATATTTTATTTTGAAAACTTCTTTACTGTTTTTTAATCTCATTGTGTTTTGTGTCACATTTCTCTTGATATCTGGTTACTTAAAACTTTAGTTTTACCTTCCACAGACTATCTGTGCACAGAGCTCACCATTTATAATTTAAAAAGATTAAAGACTATCATGATTTGATATACTTTGTCATGTTTCTATTTGAGACAAAAGTGAATTGAAAACTGTACACAGTCAAAATTCTAGATAATTCTAGTATAATACTAAAGTTTGAATAATTATCTATATACTTTACTAGGCACTTTAAACTCATGATCACTATTGAAATGGAAAATCCTGAAGTGGTATTGGCAAAATAATTAGAAAAAAGGTAAAAGATTGCTGAATAACATTCAAAATATCTGCTTTATGTTTTATATTAGGATTATTTTTACATACAATTGAAGGGTATAGCCAGTACACATATATTTTTATCTGAATTACATAACACTAAGAATACATTGCATTTATTCTTTTATACATTTTCCTAATGACCATATGAATTGGCAGACTATGTTTTCTCTGAAGATATGAAGAAACATATTTAAGTGCACAGTGATAAAATAACACAAGATTAATCAAAGCAGGAGAAAACCTCTGATGTAGTTCTGCTTGAGAAACAGATTGAACATAATTCATCTTAGCTTCACCAACTGTTTCTTCATTAGCTTTGCAATCCCAATGCAAAGACTATAGAAGTCAGCTTATTATTATATGTTTAGAAGAGGAAACATTTTTATTGAACTGGATCTAATTACAACTCCAAGAATAAGATTATATACAGTTAAATTAATGGATAAGAGCCCCAAATCCCATCAGCTGAGTTCTTTTTTTTTTCTTTCCTGTCACCTTAACATTCCCTAAAATATAGTCATAGAACCCAGTTCTATGACACGTTCTTAAAGTTTTCTAGCTTTGTGTATAAGTGGAGACCAACAAGGAGAACAGCATGTTATCCCAAGGTCAAATCACTATTCGGTCTTAGAGAACAGACACTTGGTTCTACTGTTCCACATATCACAGTGGCTCAGCCTCTCTGACAAATGTAAGTCATATAAATGTGACAGCTTTTCTTAAAATATGTTTTGTGTGGATATTAATCTGTTCTCAGTTGTTACTTGAAATTGAAATGGGAGTAATAAGAATATGGATTTTTTAAAAAGCTGAGTTCTTTATCCTTAGAAAATTGATCATTTGACAGTTATACAATGAAGCTGTAAGAACTTGGGTTTGAAATCTGATAAACACCATATGTTTATATGTCTGAAAAGTATCTCTTTCATAATCTTTGTGTTCACAGAATCGGAAATTTTTCTGTATGACCTTCAAATGGAGGAAGTAGAGACTCTACCATTTTTAGCATTGAAGGAAGTAGCAGGAGGACAAACCCACTAATAAAGCTGTGGTCAAGAATGACTGATCCACAGCTGGGCAAGCAGCTGGGCTTTTCACTGGCAAAAGTGTGCACAAATGGAACTCTATCTGAAAGTGAATGAAATTCAACACTAAGACCCCTGAATGCGTTCTACAGTTGAGGGTTTGCATGTACAATAAAAATTTTCTTACTTTCATTTGAATCTTAGAATTCACGTTTTATTTTATGTCAGAACAAATAGCCCCTCGGATTTCTGCCAGTCCTCTAAAACCTATTCATGTGTTTTCAAATTAATATACTCTAGCTTTCCATTTGCATTGTATTATATTATTTAGCATAAATAATAGTGATGTTTTGCATTTTTTAGCAATACTCCTTGTGAGATTTGTCATTAAAATGGTTATTAATCCAGAAGCTACCATTAAAGAATGTAAGAGATATTGACACATTTTGCTCATTTACCACCTACAGAGAAGACAGTCCTTGAACAAGGTCAAACAATGAGTCAGCAGGACACCAAGAGCACATTTCCAAGTTCCCAAGGCAAGTTCTACTCCGTGTATCAGCAGGTCTCCGGTGTGATGTTTTTTTTCAGACTACACTTGCTTGTGATTTTATTCATCCTTGAAATTCTTCCAGTATGATAGCTGAAAAAAAAATTCCTCTTACCAGACCATGAAAATCTAAGAAGTCTACAGAGAAAAGGGATTTGGGATAGATTTAGAATGTTTGAAAAGCTTCAGTGCAGCTCTCTGTGGAAATGAAACCTGAATCAGCCAACCAAAGTAATGTGAAATAAATATTTTACAAATAGCAACAGATTGCATAGCAACACAAGAGCCCAGTAGGACACGTGAACACTGAAAGGGCTGCTATGTTTATTATTAAGAAAAATAGGAGCAAATGTCTATAAAATGCTGCTAATGTTTAGCAACATAAAACATTCAACAATATAAGCATGATTTTAAGGTAAGTGTATCTAGATGAGACCAGCCTGTACTTGCAAAAGGTTTGGATTAGATTCAGAACACTGTAAATTGACCATCTCTTTAAGGTTTGGAAATGAGCAAGACTTTTTAATTAAGCACATTCATATCACTGTAAACAATCTGCTTGCTTATTAAAGAATTCTCGAAGGTAGAAAGTAGTAAATTCACACTAATGGCTCAAACAGAACTATCTCATAACTGGATACTGTTCTTATTTTCACAAGAAGAAATAAAAGATTATTAGGTTTCTAAATATTTCATACCAAGAACAACAAATACAGGGAATAGCTACAAATGCTATCTCTATTTTGTAAACATTTAAACTTAGGTGCTGAGAGGTTAAAATTAAAACCCTTTTGGTTACAGATGACATAGGTCATAGGCAGTAGAATTTATACTGAGATTGTTCCCCTGTCTTCAGTCTTTGCCATCAGAACCAAACTGTATTGCTTTTAAATATTAGGATTACTTTTTTATATATAAAGTAGGATACATTTTCCTTATTAATTTATGGGATTTTATTTGTTTACTTATATTATGGGAAATTGTGACTTGCAACTTCATGGAATAGAAGTTTCTGGATAAATAAATAGTTTCTGGAGCCAGTAAAGGAGGCACTGTGCTGGGGGCTGGGAGAAGCAAAGGCAGCCAGCACATAGCAATATGCATTGAAGATTATCCCAGCTCTTTTTTGTATCCTTTTTGTGTCTTGAGAGCTGGCTTTTATGGCTGTGACATAGATGCTTCCCACTCTGTTAACCTCTTCACCATGAAGAGTTTAGTTGTTTCCAGGCTGTGGCAATTTTCAATAAAGTTGCTATTTTGTTTATAAGCTGTTTTATATATTTATCTATAAAGAGCCTTCATTCTGGTGGTTAAAGGTGAAAGAGTATGTATTTAGTATTCAGAAAGTCATGGCTTTAATCTCATCCTTAAGGGGGAAAAATAGTTTCAAGAAATTAATTATTCCTCATAATGTTAAAATAGAAATTTCTTCATGGCCTAAAAGCAATGACAATGCTATTTATGCACTAAATATTATTACTAATACCTGATTTTAATCTTTTTTTAATATGCAAATTTCAGTTTTGCTTCTCAAACTTATTAATTCTGGATAAACTAATTTCTTAAGTGAATAAGGATGGAAGGCTAATATCAGGATAGATACATGAGTTTTTACAATTTATTGCTTATTTTTCTGTTGTCTACCATCCAAACTTTTTATTCAGTAATTGTCATATGTTGCATTTTATGTTTGCTGGAGTCTTCTTAGAAAACACACTCTTTCTCTTCATACAGATTCCTGGAGTAACAAATGTGGTTTTCTTATGTTAGACTAAAAGCTTTCTTTAATTATTGAACTTCAATGGTCTTAGATCACTTTTAGCAGACTAATACTTTAAATGAAGTGTTATGAGGAACTTTAATGAAAGAGGAAGAGAGATGCTTATATACTTTGTAGACAAGAGGGTCATACATACTTGGACAATCTTTCCTGATTTCCTTACTTCCTTAAAAATGTTCCAAAATAATTTAAACAAAACAAAACAAAACAAAACTACAACTTGAACATATTCTTCTAGTTTTATGCTCCTCATTATTCTTACATAAATTCAATCTCCTATAGAAGTGGGAGAATTGAATTGAGTACTTATTTGTAAGTACAAATTAGTTTGATATGAGTTGCATTCAATAGACTTGATTGGCTGGGGTAATATACAATATATAAATGCAAATGCGATTTGTCCATTGTGTTTATGGAAAATCAAGGAAGCAAGTCAATATGCAGATTGCTTATTTTATAGGAGAGAGAGAAACATGGTCTATATACTGCTTAATACTTTCACCATTTTGCCAAATCCATTCTAAATTGCAGTCTCATACAAGGTTTCACTTGAGCCACACCCATTTCACTTGAAATAGATTTCTCTGGACGATGGAATCACAGTTAAGGACTATTTACATTAACTTTCTCATAAAAGAAGAATGGATGATAATAATTATGGTAGAAGAGTCAAGATTGAGGAAAATTGGGCAATTTAATGTTACTTAACAGAGTAAGGAAACACGTTTAAAAACAGAATAAGATGCATGCATCCATTTTTCCAAGTCCCAAGGGTGCTGCTGCTTTCTAAGTGATGAATCTCCAGATCTTAAAGGGCCACAAATAATAACATCTTATTTTCTCATGGAAAAATAATACCAACATATAATAATATCAATAGCCTATGAAAAACATGGTTCAGAGTTCAGGGAAAATGGAACTTGGAATACTGGCCAGAATGAAGTACATTCATTACACAGACTTATCACTGTGTTATAGGGCTGAATAGGCTAGGGATTTGGTAAACTATGGATTTGGTAGCTAATTCTGAAAAAGGAAGAAGTATCCATCCAATTTAACAGGAGACCAGGCTTCATTTAAGTATAGTTAAGCAGTGTGTAAATCAGTGGATATGGATATAAATGTAGTAAAATAATAACTCCAAACCATTAAACTGAAAGAAGAAGGGAGGCATTCTTGGGGAGATGAAAGAAAATAAGATCCAAAATAGTTATGATGTGGTAAGGGTTAGTAGGGATGCGTTGCCAAGAGTAGGGAGAACCCAAGTAAATGTCAAAATGTGGGCTCTTGTTAAAATTGATAAGAATGTCAAGAGATTGACAGTGGAGTGTTAGCTGAGTCAAGCATGGAACTGCTCAAGCAAACCATGGATCCTGATCTAACTGACAGAATATAGGAGAGTTGCCAGCACCAAGGATTAAGACAATAAATCGCAAGTCATGGTGATTGTATAATTTTTGCATTAATCATTATCGTAGTCGTTCTCTACCCTTGCACTTCTCCTTCCTTGTGATTATTCAGTTATATATAAATCAGAAGCTAATAGGCAAAGATCCTTGTGTCCTTGCAAAGGACAATGCAAGGTCCACTCTTTTTTATTTCTAGGGAACATTCGGTGTTGGTTTCTGATTTTACTTCTTGTTAAACTATTTAGAATGCTTTTCCGAGACTTATCTGGTCTGCTTCCAAGCACGGTGGGCTATATACTCGCCATATTCTCCATATTAGTGTTAGATCTTTTTCTGTGGTGTTTTTGCAGTGAGGGTTCGAGTTAGAGAGGCAGGAACGTCTTCATTACTGCCAGTTCCTGTTGACAGACTTTTCAGTCTGTTATCATTCCCACATCAGCACTGTCAGGAGGACAGATGTAGCTAATTAATCCTTATCATTTCTCACTCAGTTAAAAAAATTCCTGGAGGTTTTTCAATGTCTGCCTGGATTGTCCTCGGGAAACCTTGATTTTTAGAAAGGTTAAAACCTTGTTAAAAAGAAACAAGGACCTTACAATTCAGACAGTTTCCTGGGTGAGAAGGGTTACATTTGTCAGAAGCTTTGAGTAAAGAGACAACGTATTGTTAAATATAACTTTGAAGGAAAAGAAAAGAACATTGATGTTTAAGTTTGCATTTTAAGCTAGGGAATATTAAAATGAATAAAAAGAATAGACACTGATGTTTATAGGTATACAGGAGTAAAATTACTTTGCTCTATCTCGTATAATCTTTTTTTTTTTTTTGGTTTTTTGAGACAGGGTTCTCTGTTGTAACACTGGCTGTCTTGGAACTCACTCTGTAGACCAGGCTGGCCTCAAACTCACTGAGATCTGCATATGATAAAAAATTTTTGATGCGCTGATGGAACAATAGATAAAAGGATGACTCCTGCTTTCTACTTGAATAGTATGAGCTTTTATATATAATATATATATGCATATATGTATGTGTGTGTGTGTGTTATGGTTAATTTTCAGCAAAGCTAATAACATGTTCCTTTTATTTCAATGATGTCTTCCTGACTGAAATACAGTATTTTATTTGTGTTACCTTCTTTTTGTTCCAGATCATGACAGATATTTGGGGCTATGGGGGAAGGAAATAATAGATAATCATTCATTTATGAATTATAATACTTCCATTTTGTGTATTCTTTAGAGTTCTGTTCTATTGAGTACCAGAACAATCACTTAAGGAAGAGTCTCATTCTCCAGAGATTGATGTGATGGAATATCCAATTTGCCCTGAAGATATTTATAAAAGTTGTCATCAGTGAATTTTAATGAAAACTTGATTCAAAATATATTTATTCAAGTATAGTCATTTATAAGAGAATGAAAATATGTTTTCTCCTCCTCCTCCTCCTCCTTCTTTCTTCTTCTTCCAGGGCAGAGCTTCACTGATTAAGACATTTTTGCAAGTAGGGGAACTGCTTGGATAGGATTAGGATACTTGGCCCTGTTGGAGGAGGTGTGTCACTGGGGGGTGGGCTTCTTTGCGCTTTCAAATTCCCATGAAAGGCTCAGTCTCTCTCTCTTTTCCTGACTGCAACTTGTGGATCAGAGATGAAGTATCAGCTACTTCTCCACCACCACATGGTGCCATCATGCTCCTCTCTGTCGTAATGACTAACACTCTATGACTTTAAGCCATCCCCTAATTAATTATTTTCTTTTCGAAGAGTTGCCTTCATCATGGTGTCTCTTCATGTCAATAGAACAGAAACTAAGCCAGCATTATTCCTTAACTATTAAAATCTTGTCAAAAAACTTAAAAAGCAGATCTGTGATCCTAAGGTGAAATTATGCAGGCCAACTCAGCCTCAGATCTAAAGTGAGAATTTTAATTTTCAGTATGAGTTTTGGGAGAGAAATAAACAATTAACAATAAACAATAGTGTACCTTTTCATCATCTTTTTTTTTTTTTGTCTTTGCTGCTCAGTTTCTGTCATTCTAAATGCAATGTTTTAAAATATTGAGCATTGAGGTATCCTTTAAGGATTGTGCTAAATGCAGATAAAGACACACATCTAAAATAAATTCAGATTATTCCAGATATCTACATCTAAACATACAACTAAGGTACATATGTTGCCCTTGGCCCAGGAAATGCATTTTGAGTCATATGACTATAATGAAATGATGTTAATATTTAAAGAAAACCATGAAGAAAAATGTTACATGGTGTAGTAGAGCACTTGGAAGACGTTTTTGTTATTTTGGTGTCTTTAAAAACATAAAATAGCATTTGGATTACCTTTGTGTGCCCACCCCAGCTGCGGTATAGTTATTTATGAGTTGGGTTTGGAATCCTTGATGCAGGTGGTTATGATTTGGTTGGGTGCAGTCATTCTGGCACCTGTAGCTTGTTTTGGGGATTGGGTGCTGCATGGGTTGATGGAAACATTTCGTTTAGGTTATAAAAAGTCTGAAACCCTGAGAGTCAGGGTGGGTTTTGGTTGGTGGTTTGTTGGTTGGGTTGCTGTCTTTAGTGTGATAATTTCTAAAAGAACAAAGGTTGAGAGATTGAGTTTGTAGATCGTTAGTCGAGATGCTAGTCTGACTCACAGTCAGCTAGTCCTCTTCAAGCTTGGACAGCCTAAAAAGAGGCTGTGAAGATTTCTACCGTTCTTTCTATATCAAGGCTGCTTGTAAAAGTGGTGAAGATTTCTTTCTATCTTTCCTTTCTCTTTCCCTAAATAGAGGGTAAAAGATTGTAGCGTACTGCTACAACATGGATATTTTAAATTAAACCCACTCTTTGAAGTAATTGAGGTTTTAAACATTTATCATAAAATTATGAATAGTTAATATATAAGTTGTGGATTGGAGCCAAAATATATAATATTTTCATGCATATATTAAAGAACAATATTTTCTCCTTGCTTAGAGTCTTTTTGGTATTTTGATATCTTTATGCAATTTTTTTACATGGCACTGTGCAATGACACACTTACTTTTAGGTTATTATTATTATTTTATTTATTTTCCCAGCCATGGGTTCCTGGTAAGGTTTACACTACTAGGCATAAATTCTGTTCTTTGGAGCAGGTCTTAAATTTAATTAGAAAGCCATTGATTACCCCATAATATTCAAGCTACTATTTCACTGATGGCTGGCTATATCTTACCAGGCTAGTCACATCTTACCATGCTAGTCACTACTGTAGTGGATATGGCTTATATCTGTTAATACTTCTGGTCATTGTTCTCCACCAATAGCTGCATATAAAGTATGATACATATACTACAAATGCTAGTCAGCAGTGAGAACACTTTCTGTTCTGTAACAGCTTGATTCCTCCATGTAATGTGACCAAGTGTGGTAACTCCATCTCTAGGGTCTTGCCACCAAGTCCTGATGGGCATCCAAGAACAATGACAGTAGCCTATATATATCTTTTTGGGGTGTTAACCTCAATGATTTACACTTAGGATTTTTGTCTAATAATTTGTGTCTTTGGGACATATATTACTTCCATGTAAATATAAATATATACATTATATATATATATATATATATATATATATATATATATATATAGTGCCACTTAACCATTTTTATTATGTATTACAGAGATTATAAAATACTAAGTTCCCATTTTTTTTTTCAGATTTATTATTTATCCATTTCTTCTTCCCTTTTCTGCCATTAAATTATTGTTTTTAAGAACCATAAATACCATTAGCATAAGTTAGAAAGAATTCTTCCTATGGTCAGTTTATAAACATTATTCAAAAGCAAAATAAAACAAAACCAGTTTGCATCATTAAAACTAGAAAACTTCATGTCAGAGTGAATTTATTATTTGAATAATATTTGAATTTGTCTCTATAGATTCCATTGAGATAAAGGAATTTCTAGATGGCAAAGTTCTTTTTTTAAAACTTATTTTGTGATTTCTTAGAGCAAAACTGAGTATCAGTGTTTCTGATACTGAGTATCAGAAAAACTGAAGATCAAAAACAATTAACTTGTTAAGATAGTCTCAAAAAGATAACTTTTTTTGGCCATACTGCAAAATTTTATCCTTTTACAAATGTTAAATAACTGTTTTTTTAAGACACAGGAAACTGCTTTTATGGAAGACTATTCCTGAACTGTTGCTGTCATAGATCTAAACAAAAAGCTGAAGAAGGCAAAACTTTCAATGAAAATAAAAAATGAAGGTTCAATAATTTTTACTTAGTGCTCATGAAATAGTACCATCAATTGTGCAGTATCAGTATTGTGATGTATCCGAGGAACAAGGCATGCGTAGAACATATGCTGCCTTTGTAAAGGTAAGGGATGTTCAGTGATTCTGTGGGTGGGTAAGGCGTCTTCCCATGAGGCTACTCTTTCTTGATAAAATTGGTGATGGCAAGGGGATTGTGTATTGCCAGATCTATTTTCCTTCACCAGTGAAACAAAACATAGGGGTCTTTGCTTGTTTTTCTATGTGGACAACTTTGAGAACATAACTGGAGACATGAAGAACACAATCCAACCAAAGGCCACAGTTATGTCTGAAAGAAACTATTCTTTATAGATGGAGGAATCAACAATCACAAAGATTAAAGATCTTGAAATCGTAGTCAGGTATTTTGAAAAGAGTTCACCGAGAGTCCTTAAAGTCACACTATTTCAATGAACCATGAAGAACACTGGATAGGAGGTGCAAATGATGAAGTCTCTCAATCTTTTACTATTCAAAATGTATTTATCTTGTACTCAGATCTGCTATTTTATTTTGTCCTCAAGGAAGGCTGTTTTGGCTTTTGTTTGAAAGAGACGTTACAGTGGCACAATGATTAATAAACTAGAAACAGTGAATGTAGAGATGAAGAAAATATGTGTGTGTATGTGTGCATTGAGTGAAGTGCAGAATTGTTAAATGTTGCATCTTCTTTTAGCTGCACATCTTCCATAAATGTTAGTGAAATACAGGGATAAAATTGTTTTCAAATATTTCAAACATTGAAATTTGAGTCTTTCAACAAACAGATATTGGTGATGCTTACTTATTAACCAGTGCAATTTAAAACACTGACATTTCTATTGGACAGTCTTGCATTGAGTTGCAATAAGCAAGGCTTGCTGGTCACTTAGAAGAACAAAGAGAGAAAGAGGAGGAAACGAGAGATACAGTCTTGAAGTTTATTTTGAAGTGACCTTGGTGATGATTGCAGCATAGAGAAGGGGAACAGGAGGCTGGAGAGTGAGCAGTTTCTTAGAGCAGTGTGCTAGAGAGTCTGTAGATGCATCCAGAGGAGGCAGTGTCAGGACTGCTGAGAAAGTTTGGGACTTCTTATAAGGCAAGCATGTGAAAAGACTATTTTATTAATGATAGTATTATGGTATGTTATTTTTAAAATATATGGTTCCTGATTTACAAGAAGCCTTAAACTGGGTATTATACTTATTATTAAGAAAAAAATTGAAGGTTAAAATAACCTCCAATAAAGCTACTACAAGGCCATCAGATAGAAATGTTAGTGTTTCAAATACACCTAGGTTGGTGAGTGATCACTGTCAATATGTCTTTAATGACTACTTCAACTGTGACTAATGCAGCTGAGGAGATGCATTTTGAACCTTACTAGATTTTTAACTATTTTAGGAAAAATAGGATTTATATATAGCCAGAGGTACTGTCTGAAATTTCACCAAATTCGTCACTCCTAAGGAAAATTGAAAATATATACAGACAGCTACGTATAAAATTGTTAAATGTTGCACATTATTGTAGTTGCACACTCCATAAACATGTGAATGAAACATGTAAATAAAATCATTTTCAATGTTCCAAAATTCATAAACTGTATTTCAAGTATAACCAGGTTTTACTTCATTGTCATTAAGAACATCATTTAAAGAAGAGCCAATTCAATTATTGACAGACTAGAAATCTATTTCAGAGTCACGTCACACACATAGTGTTTTAAGAGAAGATATCCATTTCAGAGGACTAATGGTGAACGCTAAGGCTACAATTACACCTTCCTTGACAGAGTTTCAGGTATTGGTCGACTGAAGAGAAAATAGATTCTACCAGCGTGCTACAGCAGGATTACACAGTCACTTAATGTTTGGGAGACACAAAATGGAGAAATAGTAACAACATTATATAACATCATTTTAATTGCTTCTTTAGTAATTTAGTAATTAAAAACACACATAATTGTATTTAAGTGGAATGCTGATATACGAGAATAATTATTTATCCTTAATTTGTAGGGGTTTGTTATTAAAAATCTCAATCTTCTAGAATTAGTTCCCGATCTTTTGGACTTCAAATCTAAAGCTGATATTGGATTTTCTTACTGTGGCTTCTGTGTGGCTATTTCTTCATTATGAGGGACAGGACAATGTTAACCAGCTACTAAAGGTAGGGAACTATGACTCAGATATATTCATGTCAGTGATTCAGCGTAGTTGTTCATTAGGATTATGAACCCAGGCAAACCTTCAAGTTTATCTTGAGGTCTGAAGTATGTGATTTTTACATCTGCCTTAAAATTCTGTGTGTTCTTTCTTTCTTTTTCATCCTTTGGAATTTTTACTTTGAGTTTCTCTGAGTTACTAAGCAAGAATGTAACTTAGGAAGTAATATGAGTGAAGAGACAATCTACATCTCAAAATCCCTTTAATGCCACACCCTGAGTTTTTAAAAGTTTCTGGCATATCCAATTGATACTAGGAAATATTCACAGATTGTTTAAATTTTAATCAAGATGCGTGCAATTGCATGGCTCTTTTCAGAACATTATTCAAATATTCAAGTAGAATCATGAGGTGTCAGTAATAAGCAAATCTGAAACAAAAAAATAAAACAAAATACCAGTGAGAACTGACTTGAGAAAATTCACTAAACAAAATTTGGGACAGTGACAAAGATCCTTATTGTGCACATGTGGAATGACCATAAACCTTATCATCCAACTTAGATATTTTTGAGAGTTAAAGGGCTGTAACTATGACTTCCCAAGACAGTCAGACTTCTGGTTGATCATTCTCTGTCCCTTTCCAGCCATGGTGTACAGGTGCTCTGAGAGTCCAGTTCACACAGTTTTTACAATAGAAGTTTTGGTTAACATGGCAGTAACTCAGAGTTTGGGAGTTTCCTTTTAACCTGATGTCTACACAGTATGCAGAGTTCACACTATTAAGCTCATACCTCAACAAAACACCAAGACAAATACATGTAGTGCAGGAATTCATTAAATCCCCACAAGCTTATGAGATAGGTTAATTTTATCCCTCTTTAGAGAATGAAAAAATTAATCTTCATTAAGTCCATAGTAAAGGACTTAATCTGCATATAATTTAGTAAATTATATTTTGCATTAGTACTGACCCTGTGCTTAACATGTGTGTTTCCTCATTTAAACCTCATAATGGATGTATTAGGCCATAATTTTTAAAATTCCCATTTGCAGATGACTGTTGTGGTACATAGTTAGTGACTGTCATTAACCAGATCTGAACTGAAGTCTGTCACTTGAGTGTCTTCTCTTCAATTACTGGGCATATTTACTTCCAGAAACAGTGTTTATTGTCATGAAACTCAGGATTCTAACATAGGATTAACGGCCAGATTCAGGAGCAAGAAGTGTTCGGAACTGTTGGCCAAGAGTTTCATTTGAAGCATGTGAGTATGGCCTAGTGATGCGCAAGTAAGTGATATTTGAGAAGGATTTTTTTGATACAGATCTACAGTATTGGTACAAGGAAGCCACTTAGCTCTAGCTTACACTCTCTATTATGCCTGGCTGTTCCTATCTCTAGCACTGGGTTCTAAGGTCCTGGCTCTGGTTCCAATGTACTGCACACTCATAATTGGATCTGCAAAGTAGCTAGCAATACTGGCCTGAGATTCTCAAACACCTAGGTGCATACTATTAATGTGAGCAAGTAAACTGACATTATGGACTTTGAAAAGAAAAATAAAATGTTAATTCCTCAGAATAATGACAGCATTTGAGAAATTAACCTGAAAATGTATCACGTTTTCCCATGACAATTAGAGATTTCAACATTGCTCAAATCATCAAGCAGAGTAACATCAATACATATGACTCTGCTCATCTAAATAATACATTAATGTCCTGCTTAATTTGGGAAATATCAAATTCTCATATTTTTAATTTCTTGAATGTTGCCTTATTGTTTATTTCAATGTGTGTCACACACACACACACACACACACACACACACACACACACACACTCAGTCTTGCAAGTTGAAACATTTAGAGCATTATTTTTGACTAACTGGAAGAGGTGCAAGTACTCAGAGGAGGGATTGAGGTGGGGATCTTCATACTAACTCTCCTTTCAGTTAGCTCTGAACCTTAGAGAACTATTATGCATTCATATGCTAATGCTAGCTTCAATTCAGCCATGAAAGTAACAACCCTGGTTAGTTTAGAAGATTGTTGTGAAGGAAAAATAGTTTCTTCTTCTCCTTCTCTTCTTCTTTTTCTTCTTCTTCTAGTTATTACTGTTATTAATGTTATTATTATTATTATTATTATTATTATTACTACTATTGAAATGCTGGGAGTTGAACATGGGATCTTATACATGCCAGACAAATGCTCTACCACTGAGCTGTGTTCCCACCTCTTGAGGATGTTTATTTTATTTTTATTTTATTTAAGATGTTAACAGTTTTATTTGTCCTACTGCTCAGCAATGGCCACAGTGGACTTTTATTATCTACCCACTCGTTTGATACTCATCTGATACATACATGGGTGATATTGTTTCTCATATATTGGTGTGTATTTCCTTAGGTATGACCAGTATTTTTTCTTTTCAGAGGTTTCAATTCTCATTAAATGAGGGTAACTTTATTTATATTTGTGTTAATGAGAAAAGTACATATTCTTTTGATGTTGATGCCTAAGAACAGAAAACTTTGATAGAAATTTTAGGAAGTAAGAGTTGCTTGACTTGAGTGCACTTTTGAACATAATTGAGATGGGATGTTTCTACACCTGAATTAATTAAACTCATGATGAACTCAAGGATTGTTATAAAAGTGGAATGATATCATTGTATAAAACCAACTTTCAAAACATCTGCTATTTAGTATAAGGTTTGGTTTACAATACATTCTATAAGTCTTTATTACACCTGTCAAGGATGCTATTGATTATATTTTCTAGTAGTTGTTACATAAGGAAGACTTACCTTTCAGTAAAAAAGACTGGGGGTTGGAGTATTTGCAATATCAGATGTCAATCTCCCTTCCATTGGGATTCCATAACTTTACATGAAATTACAATTAATGTCATTATTATAATTGATTTCTGGGTATTTACCGACAACTGAAATGCCTTGGAATACATCTTCAGTATTCAGGATTTAAAACTTTCAATAACTATGGTCTCTCAAAATTGCAGTACTTTATGTTTATGCATTACTTTTCGGTGTTTTCAGTAAACAGTGCTTTAATTGTTTTCCACATTTTGTCTGTAAGTAAGAAGTACCCGTTTTTCATGTTCAAAAAGCAAAAACAAAAACGATACAAAGACAACTTGTTCAAACTTAAACAAAATTAAGGGGTGCTCAAGAGTGCATACAGCTAGCAAACTGAAGTTCTCTTTTGATTTGGTAAGTACTAGTTTTAAAGACATCTGGACAGTAGAAACTAGCAGAAGCACTCATGTAAGACCGGCTTTGTGTTTTGAACAGACTTCCAGGTACCACTCAATCACATTTTACCAGATAATGCCTGCTCATAAAAGTTCTGTTTATTTACTAAACTTAACAGATGCACACCATGATTTTCAGTTTGTGTGTTTCCACTAAAGCTTTTATGACGCTCTTTCCTGAAGTCCAAAAATGCATATATTTTCAAACTATCATGTAAGCATGATTATTAACTGAGATGGAAAATTTTAATGCTAACATTTTCCCAGAGAGCTGAAAAAAATTTATTACAAGACGTGAATCAAGCTGCTTGTAGATAAAATATTTAGCAAACTATCCATAGCAACCAAATTATTATTGTAAGAAAGAACTGTAAATCTGTAGAGCAAAGGTTTGGAGGTTGGTCTCTTTATGATGCTTTATTGTGCTTATGAAGGCAGCCCTCAGCCAAAGGGACTTCTAAGGTCAACATGAATGATTAAAAGCAGAAGCAATAACATTAGTTGTGTAGATTGTGCTTACAATTAAGCAATAGATTGATTAGAAACTCTAAAGAGCATGAAAATTGAATGTGACAAAATGCATTGATTATTGAAATATGTTGCTATATCTTTTATATAAAAATTTCCCTAAGATACTTAGAATATAGTTCCAAGAATGAGAGGTTATTGGGAGACACGAGTACCTGTAGCCCCCACATTGTAAGCATGAAAGAGTAGAGACCGGAAAATCACTGGCAGTTCATTGCCACCAGCTTAGCTCTAGGCTCAACCTTGTTTCAAAGGAATATGTGGAAAAGGATATAGCAGGATACCTGATATCCTTCTATGACTTCTGCAAGAATGTACATAAACATATACACACCTGCACTATATGCTTGGACACATAGCATATGCATATACCATACACACACATGCACACTTAACATTCATATACAGACAAATAAAATTATAAAAGAAAAATATAATAGAAAAATATGGCAATACAGTCAACACTTACTTAGAAAAGAAATATAAAATAAATTTTATAAAATAAGACAATATTATGAAAATCTCACCATTTACTATATGCTAGCATATATTACCATTTCCAGAAGGAATTTGCATTGAGAAACTTAAGAAACCATAATTATATTAATCAATATTTGATAATACATGTGACTGCTAAAACACAGCACTATTAAGGAATAGCTACTCAACTCAAGCGGCCATGACAGAATTGAATTCTAATATAGACATATTACAAAAGTGAGCACACAGGTGTGTGTGTGTGTGTGTGTGTGTGTGTGTTGGGGGTGGTAAGACACTAAATGTATGGCACACTGTTTGAGGGCATAATTTGAGAAGGATTCCATATGGAAAAGGGGCCAGGAATGGCTTCAGAATAGAACTGGCCCCTGATCTTGGAAACAGGTCTGGTTTGTGTCATTTGGTAGGATTCTACCCCAATATAGTGTTTATATTATGGAGAAGCTATACATCTGGAAATGTGTTGCTGTTTCTGTTGGGTAGTTATAATCTCTGGAGTGGGATTGAACTGTGAGTTCTCTTAACTTTTGGCTTTTCAGATGACCTGAATAGTTCCTCAGAATTCTTTTGTTACTTTTTAGATTAGCAGAATAATTGGGGTGTACACACATTTGTAAATATATGCTCTCTCTCATACACATATTAAAACCAAGTTGCCAATAATCACTTTTCATCTAAAATTGTCTGCAAGCAAGGGTTATTTGAGAATAGCATCTGCTTGGCTCTACAGAGCTTTGAAAACACCCATTCTACATTTGCAGTAGAAAATATTTTAATGAAATTTTTATTACTTTGAAAAAAATATATTTTAGATATTTTCCCAGCAGAGAGAATCATGAGATTAAAGAAATTAATAGGAAAAACAAACACAGTATATCTTGAAGCTAAAAAGAACACTTTGCTGGAAAATCAAACTTTAATGAAATCTTTACTGCAGGACCAGTATAGGCACAGACCCAGGCTCCTCCTTGGCAGTCCTGTTCTTCCTGCTCATGCTTTGTGGAAAGGTCTTATCCTGCTTAGGCAAGAGCAGGGAAGCATTGCCTCTTCAGTGCATACAATTGCAATGAATACAATTGCATTCATGATGACATGTTTGTATACCAAGTAGAGAGGCTGTACTTTTCTCTTTCTGTATTTTCCAAATACTCAGCGAAGCAACATGACTTTTGATTACTTGCTTATTTTACATTAAGAAACTGATTTTAAAAAAAACTGCAGACATTAGCTCACCATTTGGATGCATACAAATATCCAAGGTTTTGATCCCCAGTGACTGGCTTTTTGTTTCATTTTTACCTAGAAATCTAGTTGTATTGAGCCAGTTTGTATCTATTATGGCCTGTGCTAAGATTTATGATGTGGGAAGTTATATCAAGCAATACATATAAGTGTCTACATGGACAGATGTGCATGATCTTGAATGCTCAGACATGTACCAAAAGGATTCTGCTTGCATTTATTCATCCATCCGTTCATTTAGTCCACAAATATGCCAATTACAATTAAAGCTATCTTTTTTAAATCTTAAAACTTTTTTTCAAGGCTGAATATTTTTCTTCCCATAGAAATAAAAATTTTACACATATATGTTCAACCAGATATGGAGAGACTCACAAAAGGTCCCCAGAGAGGCCCACTGAGAGGTCCTCAGAGAATCTCCAGGAATCCCTATGCTGATGTTTTTATTATAAAGACTATAGGTTACTCTTATTCCATGCCTAACAGTTTTGGTGGAGGAATCATTGTTGCATATGTGACTTAGCATACTCCCACAGAAAACACAATTTACCACATACTATATTTTCACTTGATGGGCTCTTCTGGGATCTGGATAAAAATAAGCAATTCTATTTTCTATGAGATCCTAATCCAACCTAAACTTCTAATATTAAAATATTCTTTGTGTTTTAATACTTAGCTATGAAGTAAGGAAATATACTTTAAAATTATCCATGGCCCTTGCCTTAAATTCCATGTATAGATTTTATAGAAATTTATCCAACTATGACCAAAATATTGTCTCAATAACCATTAATTCATTTAACAGAAAAGCACTGAAAACATTTTACAGCAGAGTGACACTTTAAAGTAACTTTACAATGCCATACAATAATTCCTTTTGCTTAATTATTGCACCACTTAATAAAGAAGCAGACTGAATGAAGTCTCACCTCTAGCTGAGAAGCTAATGGCTGATTTGGACTTGAGAGTCAATTCTCTTTAGGGATATACCACTTTACAAAAACACACCCTGAATCTTCCAGTCTTTGTGTAGAACATTTTCTTCCTGCACATATAGTTTCTGTTGTCATGCTGTTGGTCAAACTCTACAATGAATGGTATATCCAAGATGTGGAAAGGGACTGAATGTATTATATTTCATTCAGTATACCCACACAATAATAGTAGTGTAAGAATAAAGACCGGAATCATGAATACAAGTGGCAGAAATAATGTGGACAGAGAAGATGATTAGCGAGCTGGAAAGGGATAACGGCTGGGTCTCCTGTGAAGCTCAGAGCTTAACTAGATTTGTGGTGTTCAGCCTTTTTCTAGCATCACCCTTCTTCTGAGACTCTTGTATGCTGTTGTCCTAAATGTTCTGCTCTTCTTTTTCCTTATATCATCACTGTGGGGGAGGATGGGAGTCAGTTAATTTTCTTCTGGAAACACATCTTTTGTAATGCACTTTGAAGGCCTTATCCTATCATTACTTAGATATTCTAACAAAGAACGTTACCCATTGAATAGGTCTTAAATTGCCTGAGCCTCCCTTCTAAGGTTCTAATGATTACCATGATTATTTTAAGATGGGTGACAGGTCCATTGTTACAAATTAGGGTGCATTTTGGAATCCTTTCTGAAGAGATGAAATTTTTGTCCCTCAATGTTACCATGGGCAAAATAATAAAAGAACACATGAGCAATAGCAAGGAGGCAAGCTTTATCAGAAGCCTTACCTTGTTTCTCAATTATGGTTACTCGGATGCATGCAATATCCCATCAGAAAAAAAAATTTGCTCAGACAGCATGTGATATGATATTACTGAAATGACCAAGTGTAGAAAGTAATTGGTATGTATCCTTCAAGCCTGTAAAAACAGAAAGTTGTTGAGTCTTATGAATCAGATTGATTTCAATGTCTTTCACCACAAAAAATTGGTTGCATTCTTGAGTAACAAAGCTTAAATGCATCCCCCGCCCCCGGCCCCAGAAAATACTATAATGTTAGCACAGACTAACAAGGACTTTCTGGTGTTACAAATCTATTACTGAAAGTTGGTCAAACAAAATTTTGTAAATGTATGTATTTATATGTATTGATCAGATTAGTTTTAATGCTATTTTCAGTCAGAAATAAAAAATTGCCCAAATTTTAATATGGGAAAATAAGTGATTGTTTCAAAATGATAGAGAGGGAAATGTTATATTTAACTTGAAAAATATTTATAACCAACAATTAGCAAGTCAACAGCTTTCTTCCTAAAGACAGAAATGGGCATCAGAATTATTGAGAAGGATAATTGTTAAGAATTATGTACTTTGGAGGTTAAGCATAATTAAAATATTGGCAATAGATAATAATAATAATATTAATAATATTAATAATAATAATAATAATAATAATAATAATTAATAATAGCAATAACAACAATACTACTTTTATGGTGCAGAATGATAATTTGATTGAAAGCCCTGTATATAAGGAGCTCTGTCTCTGTTCAAGAACAACTCTTTGTATTAGGTATACATTATAACATTCTTCTTGTGGGTTTTTAAAAGCATGGCTTCACTATGTAGCCTAGTCTGGCCTTGTAATTACAGCAACTTCCTCCCTTTCCTCTGAAGTATTAGGATTATTCAGCCTCCACACCTTCACATGTCTTGAGCCTTTTAATGCTTGTAATTCTGTTTTAAGTCGGTAAGAGGAAAAATGTTTACAAATTTCCCAAGACAGCTGTATGTGTGGCTTTTGTAAGATTATCGTGTGTGTGTGTGTGTGTGTGTGTGTGTGTGTGTGTGTGTGTGTGTGACTTTATGATTATAAATACCAGAAATAAGAAAGTGAGGGTTATGAGATGGGAAATGTAAAATGAGAAAGTGTTTTTTAAACCTCCGTGGAGCAGCAGTCTGAGCACTGGATTATTTACCAATGTTTTTATAGTTAGAGCTGGTTCTTTTGCAGGCCAAGGAGAAAAATTATTAAGGCAGGTTTAGATAGGAACTAATCAATTTATTGATGTTCACTATGAAGAAGACATTGTAAAGGATGTTGAAAAAGATCCTGTACTATGCTTCTCCCCAGATGTGCTTATTAACAGCTACCATGTTGTATCAGGCCCCTCACTTAAAGATGAGTTTAGCTGAGACTGCATTCAGGCTACAAATCTGTAGGGTCAACGTTAAGGTCAAGAGATAATACCATGATGAGTATAAATGACAAAACTGTCATTGTTCTTCTAAAACAGCTCCTGCTTGTTTTCAACCATGAGTCTGAGAGCTTTTTAAACAATAGGCCTGGTTGTGATCGTGGGAGACTTCCCTCTCTCTTCCAAGAAATTAAGGAGATATTTTAAGATGCTAAAGGACTGTTTTCTCTGAATTGATGAATCATAGCATCTCTTTGCTGGAGAAAAATTTAATCATGTGCTTGGCCTCCTTGGACATAAGTTGAGAAAAACGGGTGAGAAAAAAATAGAAATTTATAGACATTTTACATTTTCTTAGCCTTCCAAATCCAGGTTTGATCTTATTAGCCTCTTGTAGTAGACACTTATCTTGTTCTAGGAAAAGCTTGGAAGTTTTTTGATTAACATTGAGAATATTTTATTCTTTTATTTTATATTTATTTCTTTTATGTGCATGAGTACACGTATGAAGATGTAGGTGTGGATTCACCAGATGTATACTTTGGTTCAGGGCAGAGGACCGTTTATTCTTTGATTCATTCACCAGTTCTAGCCTGGGGCCCTTGGGCCCTAAAGTGTTTTGTCCTCTTTTCAATCTAGTCTTAGTCCTTGAACTGGAAGGCTGCAGCCTTCATACAATCTAGAACATTTAACCTGCTAGCCCAGACTTAGAAGGCTTCAGCTGTAGCATTCAAAGACCTATTGCTATCTGAACCACTCTGACTAGTTCCTTTTGAACTCTTATTCTTCTGGTTTAACTCACTCTCTATTCTGGCTTCTTCTCCTGAGCTCTGCTGTGTCTTTCCCTGAGTTCTCACTGCTCTATCCTGCCTCTGTAACTGATCACTGCTGAAACTGCTCTGTAACTTACTCCAGCCTCAGTTTCTGTAACTCCTTTGTAACTGACTCTTCAACTTACTGTATAGCTGCTCCTCAATTGACTCTAGCCTGTTTCTCAGCTGACTCTTCTTACTGACTTCTCTGTCTGCTTCTGTTAACTGACTTTCAGCCTGCTTCTCAACAGACTCTAACTCCTATCTAACTCTCCTTGACTGAGCTGAGAGCCTGCCTTTTCTCATGAGAGTTGGGCATGTCCTTACTCTGCTAACTCTTCCTCTGAATAATCACCTTGTCTGTCATTCACTCTGACTCATCTGAGACACTTCCTGTGTGACACTGATTCCTTCTGAGTTCTGCTTTCTGTGTCTGCTTCCACTGTTTTTTATTCCCCGTAGGGAATAAAGGCATGGACTACTACTGCTTTCTGAATACTAGAATTAAAGGTGTGTATACATTCCATCCAGACCACAGAGTCCTCTGAATGTAGACCCTAGCTTTCACACAGGAATATTCCTCTACACATGTGTGTATGCAATATTATACATGTAAAACTCAGAGAACATCATGAAGAGGTTGGTACTCTCCTTCTGGAGCACAACTTCTTGGGTTTGATAAGTGCCTTTATCCACTGTCTCATCTTACTAATGCATCTACAGTCAGAATCATAATTTCTTCTAACTTATATTTTTATTTTTTAAATGAAACTTGCAGTCAACAATACATCTTTCTGTTTGTTTGTTTGTTTTTTCTTTCTCTTCCTTTTCCTCTTTCCTTGGTTGGGAACAGGTTCCTTTTTCCATAATCTGAACCTTAATCCTATTTGACAGTCCTTGTCTTCTTGCCTGAGTTAGATTTGCCTCTTACTGTGCTTCCACATGTTCTTCTGCACAGCACTTATGTACCTTCTGTGGTACCAATTCACCTGCCTTCCTGGACTAGCAGGGCAGACTTCCTGAGGATAAAGGTTATATTACACACAACTATGTAGCTCTACTGGCTTCTGTGGATATTGGAAGCTAAGTGTTCATTAAAGAGATTGGAGATAAACAGTGCTCCAGTTTTAATCAAGGTTCACAACTTGAGAAGTGATATCCAAGATCATGTCCTAGTTCTGAATTATGTATAGATGTATAGGGCCCAAAGGATTTCAACAATAGACCAAGATCTAATTCCAAGTCAGGATAAAAAATGTGAGCTGAGGAATTAGTGTTTGCCTTGCAGTAACTTGATATAATGCTGAATATCCAGAGAAACAAGAAAAAGTAGAGATATTAAATAATAAAAATCTTATAAAAGTTTGACTATCAGAATCAACATCCCAGTAAGAGAACTTGGAATCTGATACCTTACTGTTCTACCTATCCTTGCACAATATAGCTATGAGGTTTCTTCGAATCTGCCATGCTGGGAACAAACACTGATCAGTTTCCAAGATTCCCAGTAGAAATTTTATCTATTGAAAGTATGTAAGTAGCCCTGGTTGACTTTCTATCTCCCCTGTGACTGGTATTATAGCACAATATGAGTGCTTTTTATGAAAACACTTCCATGAAATAATCATAAAACCAAACTACCACCTTAATTAGCAGTCAATCCAATTCTCTTCCATGGCTCTTTTATGACTCAATCTTTTTCATATTAGTTGGAATTTCAAAAGACAGGCAATATGCATATCTATCAAAGAGAAGCATTAACTGGTGGTCGATGTCTGCACTGTGTCAAACTGACATAAATTTAAGGACAACTTCATTAAAAGCAAACAATTTTATGAGGTTAAATATATTTAGTTTTATTTAGATCCGTTGGGTTAAGAATATAAATTGTAAGACATAGTAATATTTTAAGCATAATTATTATCTAGACTCTAGACAGAATGCAATTAATCTGCTTTGTGGAATATTAAATCTCTTCTACGGCTTATTCAGTAAAGACATTAAAAATCTTCTATCTGTAGTTTGGAATTTGATAGTCTTCCTTTTTAAAAAGAGATTTTAATTGCACATAGTTTGAATGAATTATTCACAGCCTCCTAAAGTAGGTGGAGTTATTCTAAATGTGCAAGATATTTTAAGTAAAAACACAAAAAGTCCTAAGTAAAACCATCTATATCTATCTGAAATTCATGCAACATTGCAACCGAGAGAATTTTTTTTTTTTTAGTAAACATGTTGAAACATTTTTCTATTGAGATATTTAGGTTAACTTAATGCAAATCTCACCTAGCTAAAAACATGAGAAGGCACACAAAACCACAAAAATCTGGGCTTATAAACAGATACTGAAATCTTTTACTTTTAAAGCATGTAGTTCTCAATAATGATCAAAATTTCTTTTCAGCATAATTTAGAAAACCAAGAATTTATTTGACAATTTTATTCTGAAAAATTAAATTATTTAAACCTTACTTAAATCACTGTCAGTATTTTTGTCAATAGTGTAGTGACGTTTGTTTGAGAGCGGCTTAGGGAAGCATACAGACATTATATACCCGGGGAGGGTAACAAATGAAACAGAACAGCTCCTCAATGGGTAGAGATGCTTAAGATTGCCATTCTTTCTGCCTCAGGAGAAACTTTCATCAAGAAATCCCAAACCCTTCAATAGTCTGAAAGTTATGTTTATTTGCCAATTTTGAAAGATTTGTGTCTTAATACCATGTCATTTCAAATCTGTAGTCCCTAATTCTTTGCTGAAATAGTTTCGAAGTTCTTCAAACTGAGAAGAGAAGAAAGAAAATTTCAAGTTAAGATCTTTATTCTCGGGCACTCAGGGAGTTGTCAAGGAAACTTCACATTCCATAGATGCATTCCTGAGAAGCTAATAATAAATAGCCTTCTATATACAAGATTTACTTGATTTCTTTTTGTCTGTTTTCATTTTAAATTATTTAAATATCTCAGATCTCTCGTTTTCCCAAATGTTCTCTGTTCTCAAGACTTCAGCAACATAGAGAGAGTACAGCGTCGAAAACAACTGCACTTAAACAACAATTCTCCTTTAAAGGCCCCAGATATATCATTTATGTCTTTTATTTGTAGTTAGAGAAAAAATCCCTTTCTTTTCATCATTACATCTTATTTCTTTAAAGATAACTTTATGCCACCTATTTTTTATTTAGCAGTAGAGGTTAGTATCTTTCAAGACTTTGCTAACTGAATCAATTTAGTAGATGAATCAAATTAGAAAGCACAATTATCTTATCACAGTGCCCAGCACTGTCAAAATGATGAGTTCTCTACTTTAAGGAAATGATGATTGGTCACAGGTAGGAACTGCTACAGTGGGCAGAGCAGTAGAAAAACCAGGAACACCCCATGCAGCTTCACAGTTACTTCCTCACGTAGACCTTCGGCACCACCAAAGTTATATATTAACACCAAGCTAGCATTTTGCACCTGCTGTTCTATTAGCCAGCCTTTGCTTCCATAGATGTTCATTTATTCAAGTTAAAGGATGTGATAAATACAATCCTCTGAGGTGTCTGCTGAGTCACTCAAGTTTGCTGGGTTGTGCAGTTTCAGTAGAAAGCAGTTTGTTGCCGCCCTGTTCTTTGAAAATGGACCCCTTATGCATTCATGCCTGAGATAATTCTAAATGAGAATGAAATCTGAATGTAGCCGTTTAAGATTAAGTAGTTATCCATTTAAGATTACAAAAGAAAGTACATTATTTCCTGGATTGTTTACCTTAGAAAGTGCAATAAAAGTAACACAGTGTTTTCTAGGCCAGACTTTGTTCGTAAAGCAGTTGCACCTAAAGAGAGATGAAACTGTTTATTGAACACCGCTTCAGTAAGTGTACAAGTCTGTGATGTTCTTTTTTCTTTTTTTAAAGTGCTACCAAGGCATCCTTTATGCTAGAAAAGACCCTTCCTAGCATTATGCAATGCCTCTACACACATCAGATCATTTTTGGGGTCAAACAGCTGCTATATAAAAAGTTCTATTATCTGTATCTTTAAAGTGGAACATAAGAACCCTAAGAAAATCGTCCAGAGTTACACAAATGGATGATATTAAAGATATGACTCAGTCCCAGTCCTGTAAAGTTTGCTTTCCTTTATACCATGGAAATGAATTAAACACATGAAAATCACACAGAGGTGAAATAAAATTCTAGAAAAGTAATAGCTATTGTAAAAGCATGAAAATAGCTTAGAAATTTAACAATTAATTTTACTGCAGGTATGCATATTGACCTTGGTGTTGGTGCATTCGAGCATCCCATGAGTATACTTTAATACCTTAAGATAAAATAAAAGTTTTTAAATATAATTGTACTCTACTTACTTCCCCTAATGTTTTAATTATATTTGCCATTTATGAAGTTATTTTTATGCTCAATTAAAGAACATCAACTCATAAAGTTTGTATATAAGTTTTGTATTCTATACATTTATTCACATATATTATCATTTATATTGATAGTCAAGATATCATCTTACTATTAATCTTGTTGTGTGATTCATGTGCATGTCTGTGTGCTATGCACCCTGGGTATATACATGGAGTCTATCAGTTAGTTATACTGGCTGGCCAAAGTTCTCCCAGGATTATTCTATTTTGTCAGTCCAACATGGGGGGGTTATAAGTGCAATGCCACGCCCAACTTCTTACATGAGTACTGGAGATCAAACTCAGGTCCTTATGCATTAACAGAAAACACATTTACCTCCAAGGCATCTCTTCACCTTTATTAATATTTATAATAATAATAATAATAATAATACTATTATTATTATTTTCATTATTGTGTAATGATGGGGAAGTGAAATTGACTTTCCTGCCTTATAAACTGTCTATGAGGGCTGCAGTCAATCTTCCGGGTCTCCCTAGACTCTGTACAGCACGGATGGTGTATCTGAAGGATGGAGGAGATGACACCTAATTTGCTCAAAGCTTCAGTGACCTCAACAGTCTATCACCTCTGACAGAAGCCCCTACTCAGGGGCTGAAGAAGACCATGCCTTCTTTTGCTTGATCTAACCAGTGAAGGGAGTTTTTTTCCTTGGATTAAATATTGCAAAAATAAATGATGGCTAATGGAGCCCCATTGTGTTCGAATGTAAAGAGCTGAAATAAGATTTCTTTAAACTTTCAAAATTTGTCCACAGAAAGTATTCCAAAGCATTCATATTATATAGTATAATTTTTTTCACATCAGAAACTTTCAACAGAAGCAATATGCTAAGCATGAAATGAAAATCAGCTTGATTTTATGAAAAAGCCATGAGTCAGTTATTTGGCTTGTTTCAATGGTTTTTTTAATTTTAACTCTCTTTTTTGAGATATTTTCAGAGATTTGTGCTTTCTTCTGAATATCCAAGCTCCTCCATTCTACTGTCTTCTTTCTTTGGATGAATGAGCAAACCCAGGAAAGACAAGCCGTCCCTCCTTCACGTCTGCCGCTCCTCTAAGACTCTGCCTTGACTTTGTCCTTCACACTGCTGAGTCTGGGGATGAGCCCTTCACATCTTAGACATCCTGGGGCTTTTGCAAGTTGGTTCTGGATTTAATCCTCTCACAGGAAGTTGAAGGTGCCATGTAGGCTGTTGCTGTGGTAGGGATGGACAACGAAGTATCAGTGGTCTCAACATGTTAGAATACTGATCCATTAGGCAAGATGTGCCTATTTGCCCAATGATTGAGTGGTGTTATGGAGGTTACCAACAACCCTTTGAGGCCTGTTCCACAAGAGGGAATTCATGCCTGACACTGTAGATGTGGTTGAAAGCCCATGGCTAGGAAGGTCTTAGGGCTTGTAGAGAACCCACTATTATTTTGTTAAATGCTCATGTGAAACTATTTTCTAAGTATTTATGTTTATGCCCAGAGATTAGTGCTGCACTCAACCTGGGTCAGAGAAGCTTCTTTTTTGTGGTTTGCAGCAGTTAGTACAAACATTCACTGACTAAACAAAAAGCTGAGAATATGTGACTGTGCAGTGCTCAACCCTAAATGGGACATCTTCTTCAAACTCCCTGAAGGCTCAGGCAACATCATAGAAGAGGGAGTGTTTCAGCATAAGGTTTTCATAGCTTGCTTTTTTTAAAATTGGTACAACTGAGGATGTAGCAACTAAAAATGTGAATATAATTTTACTTAATGAGTTTGAGAGAAGCTTGGCATTGTGTGTTATATTGAGCATTATAAAATTACAGTTTTAATAAAGTGTAAAACCTACTGGATATGTGAAAAAATTTAATATATTTATACAAAACTAATCCTAAGTAAAAAAAAAAATGCCATTAATTTCAAGGGATACTTTAAAGTCAGATAAAATTGGGAATTTCTTTTCACTGAACGGCAGGTTGTGTGTGTGTGTAACAATAATAATTTGTATTCAATAATCAATAATCAATGAAAAGAGGCCATGGATTTAAGAGAGAGTAAGGAGGGTCATGAGAGAATTGGAGGGAGAAGGAGGAGGGAAGAGAAGTAAGGGGTTTTATTTTAATTGAGGTTTTAAAATATTAAGAAAAATGCAGACAGACTTTATTAAAACAACAAGATCAAACTAAAACAACAACAACAACAACAACAAAACCCTAAACAGAGTCAGTGTATACTCACTACAACAATTACTAATCTTCGGATTGTTTGACTCTACACTGGGTTTCCAGTGAGTCTTTGTGATTCAGTCTTCTTTTCCAGTGAAATCCATTTCTTCATAGATTGGTAACTTTATTTTGTATTTTCATTTTTGAGCCTCAGTACTACCTTATGAAAACTAAAGTTAGTAAATGAGAATCATTAGATGTTCAGATAACAGAGAAATTTAGTGGTGTTGATATCTCTTCATATAGTTAGCTTTGTGTCCTGTAGAAATACATGCAATGTTGCAAGTTTTTCAATGTTTCCTAGAACTTTCTGCATGTGTTGATGCTATACTTTGTGCGTGAATGTGTTGTAGGATATTCATATTTACATTCTAAAATTTCCATAATTCATAAAAACATTCTGGCTAGATTAAAAATAGTAATTAATATACTTTAACAGTTCAATTCACAAAATTAAAATATAAAACTTTAAAATTGAAAGCTTTAAAAGTGTTTATTTGCCAGTAGCGTTAATTCTTTTGCGTACTCTTTCCATTTATTGACTGGAAGTTTTGTTTTATTGGTGCTTAGTTTTTACTAAGTCTCTCGATATTAACTCCTGTCTGAAGGAGAGGCTGTGAAGATTTTCACCTATTCTCTGGGCTCTCTATTTCCATGGTAGTTTCCTATACATTTTAATTTTCATGCAACCCTATTTGTCAGTTCTCGGGGATATTTCATATGTTATTTTGCTGTTCAGAACGTTTTTTGCCAATATGTCAAGATGTAGACATGAGGAAGAAGAGAGGAAAAGGAAGAGCAGTAACACTAGACTATTTTTGAAAATGCCATAACAAAACTCAGTACTTGGTATGCTAATTTAAATACATTAAAAACAAGAGCATTTGAGCATTAAGGAAATCTTTAAAGTGAGCAGAAAGCAGTTTGACCATTTTCCAAATTAAAGCACGATATAACTTGTCACAAGAAATCAACTTGAGAGTCCCATTTTGTGTGCGACTTCTATTGTCATCTACTTCTGGCATTATTTTTTCTAGAACAGTTGCCACTGTTGACAAAACAGAAGAAAAAATGTCTCAATGGGACGATATTTATATTGTCTTATAGTTATGATGAGAATCCCTAATCAAGAAGTCCATTTATGTATCAGTTTTATAATTCTTATGCTTTAAAGACATATTTACTGTAGTTTCTGCAGCTACTGGAAACTTACACTTCCTGAGAAATGTCATCCAGTATCCTCTTGAATTTCCCACAGAAGTGAAAAGTTGTCATTACAATGTCAAGTAAAATTAGAATGCTTTTTAAAAACATCACACTGATAATGTAGACCCAAAGGATGAAAGATAAAAGATGAGATGAGAGATGATAGCATTAGAATATGTTGAAGTCTAACCAGTGGTGTCTTAGTTTGGTTTCTATTACTGTGATAAAGATAATGACCAAAAGCAACTTGGGAGAGGAAAGGACTAATTAAACATAAATATCCCAAATCACAATCCATTGGGAAAACCAATCTAGGAACTCAAAGTAGGAACCTGGAGGCAGGAATTAAAATTGAAGCCATAGATGAATGCAGCTTACTGGCTTTTGCTTCATGGCTGTCTTAGCCAATTTTTATGTAATCCAGGACCACCTCTCCAGTGATGGTACCATCATAGTGAGCTGCACTCATCCAATATCAATCATCAATCAAGAAAATGCCCCCACAGACTCGCCTGCAGGCCAATTTGATGAAGAGAATTCCCTAATTGAGACTACCTCTTCCTAGATAGGTCTAGGTTGGTGTTAAGTTGACAAAACTAACCAACACAAAAAGACTGAAACCCTGCCCCCAAATGGTACAGTAAAGAAATGGCAGTAGAGACTCGCTAATAGAATGCTTCAAAATAGAGCCCAGTAGAGATTATGCACATATGTGTCATCCTTGATTCTTAGCGTCTATTTTTCTCTCTAGTTTTTGAAGTCAGATAAAAATTTCAAACCAGATGGATGGTTTTTCGTCATATTTTCATTTTGGCCACCTATTGCTAAAAATTATTTTTATAGTTTTGAGGAATTTTGCAATTATCTAGTTTTTGTTGTAATGTTTTAAAATTATTCCAAATCAATAGAAGGAATTTGTGAGGTTGTGAGAAAAAAAAAACAAAAAACAAAAAACAGTAATTGAAAGTGAAAATGAACTAATTGGCAAGCTGAGGAAATGCAGGCAGACATGACCAGTCTTGCCCCCCAATCTCATTTTCTCAGCTCTTTTTTACCTGCCTAGACATGTCCATTATAAATTATGAAAGCATTTGTTTTAGATCCTGGGCCATCGGCTTGCTGTGCTGTCCAACTGTACAATAAGACAGTTAAGAATCTCAAACACTTCATATTGACTATGCCACCAATGGTTGTGCATCGAATCGAGTTTCTGACGTCTCCAACCCACGCAGGAGAATGTGTTGTCTGTCTTCTGCTTTGCCTGCCTTGCACTGCCCCACTATCATCTCCAGCCCCTTCCTTCCACATGCCTGCTGCCCTCACTCTCTGCATTTAAAGGTCATTATTATATGTGGAGTAATTGGCCTTCTAGAGTCAGATAAAGCAAGCTGTGAGAATGGGAAGGCTGCTTATTTGATATCAAGTCATGTCAAGGCATAATGCATAAACTGAATGTTTAATTATATTATACTTACTAACCCTTAATTTTCAACTCAACCTAGAGTTTTAACTCCATTCTATTGCCTGTGATTTGTTAGTGCTTGCATGCAACACTCCACTAGCTCTAAGGACTCCTTCTCCCTTCCATATGCCCTCCTCCACTCTATGTTCCCTTCCCTTTACCCTCTAATACCTTTCTGTTCCTAAAACAACTAAGACACTGCATTCTCTTCTTCTCTTTTAGAAACACATGGAGCCCAAAGTCTGTTTTCTTTACAAATAACTATCTTGATTTTGTAGACTAAGCCATGTACCACTACAAAATTCAGATGTTGATGCCCTAAACCGTTGTTACTGTATTTGGAGATAGAATCTCTAAGGAAAGAGTTAAGGCTAATGAGGTCACAAAGAAGAGACTCTGTTCAACAAGGGTGGCATCCAGAACAGGGGGAAGAGACAATAGAGCACTTGCCTCATAAAATAAGGTAGTGACTTTCCCTCTCACCACCACTTCTAGCAGCATCTGGATCACGAAAACACACATTTCTGTGATTTTATTTAAGCTGGCATTCCAGAGTGGTATCCTAAAAATGTGAATACATCAGATTATAGCTTGTTTTTCCAACCTTTTTTCCTTTAATTTCTTACCTAAGTGAAACAGCTTTTCTTGAGATTGCCTTTAATCCACACTACCTTCTGTCACCTGGAAAAAGAGGTAATTTTTTACTTCATGGTCTGCTGTTAAGTTCATGTCACCATTTTGAAACTTCCTCATTTTGAACTTTACAATTGCATCCGTGGTCAGTCTGCACATTCAAGTTCTTCCATCTTATTGAACTTATCCAAGAATTTCTTAGTCTCCTCCATTCCTTTTTGTTAACAGTAGGCTTTTCCAATGAGGTTTCCTTTAAATTCTATTTTCTTCCATGTTACTTTATGGTGAGATCCTATGACCTTTGACCACAGGCTTCCAATCCTATTGGGTAAGAATTAGGGTGTGGTACAAGCAATGAGTTAATCAAAAAGCAGATTATATAGCATAATTTTAAGCCACTATTCAACATGGATCCTTTCCCTGGAAAGTAATCTAGAGAGAATGGTCATGAAGAAGATAAGGATGTCTTTTAAGGTCCGCAGGTCTATCAGTGCCTGCACTGAGGACGCTGAAATTACTCATAGAAATGTCTAGAAAACCTTGAGTCACGAATTGTATATCATCCACTAGAAGAAAGTTATCAGCCTATCAGGCCTGAGTCAATTCAGCATATCAGCTCTTCCATCACTATTACTGCACGTGCACGCACACACACACACACACACACACACACACACACACGCGCGTGCGCGCGTGCGGGCGCGCATACACAGAGTGGGTGGGATAAGTATGAAATTACAGGAATAGGAAGTGAGTGAAAGTTTAGAGATGACCTAAAGTTTTGGGGATTTTTATGGTGTATTATTTACGAACATGAATTTTTAAATTATTTTCCTAAATATATATCTTTTTGATAATAAAAATTTAAGTCTGATTTTTTTCTCTTATTCCTCAAAGCTTTAAAATTGTTTTGCATATGGTCAAGTTGATATATTTTAAAATTGTGTTAATTATTGTTGTGTATATGGTATGTGTCTGTATGTGTATGTGGTGTATACACACATGCCATGGTGTATGTAGGGAGGTCAGAGAACAACATGAAGTAATTTCTGTGCTTTTGCTTTTAGACTATGGTTAGGTATTATGCTGGTTTAGTAAAGTGATGATTTCTCCTCCAAGTTCCATGACTTCACCAGCACACCTTCTGTAACAAAGATTAAGTGATCACTGTCTTACACTGACAGAGTGTAAGAGCCAAAACATCAGTGAGTTTTGTATCTTTAGGAGTGTCAGTTGCTACATATATAAAAGTATTGCCAACAGGACTGTCTACACATGAACTGAACAATGAGGGCGCCAATAGGCATATTAAGGTAGAAGCTAGAGGAAGTTTCTGAGAAAACAAAAAAGATGTATGATCTCTGTATGCAACCTTACAAACACTTAACAGGTTGTGTTTATGTATTTAGAAATATTATACAACACACACACACATACATAAAAGAGTACACGAATTTGGAAGAGAGCATTGAGGGTTATATGGGAGGTTTTGGAGGGAGGAAAGGTAACAGGAATGATATAAATATATTATAATCTCAAAATATAAAATTATTTAAAATATGATCTAAAAATTTGAGAACATCACCATCTGGTGCAGCCCATTTTTTATATGTAGGAACGTGTGTATCTATGCATCTATATGTGTTTCTTGTGCTTTTTCTTTGACACTTTTTCTTCTGTTTGTTTGCTTTGTCCTATTCTGGTTTGGTGGTTTGGGCTTTATTTTGTTTTACTTTATTAATATTCTTTAGATGACTGTTTCTTTTATTGAAAATCTTTTTTTTATATAATATATTCTTCATATGGTCGCCCCTCCACAAACTCCTCCCAGTTCATCCCTATCTGCTCTGTCGTTCTGATCCACACCCTTTCTGTCTCTCATTAGAAAGAAAAACAGGCATTTAAGAAATGACAGCAAGATGAAATAAGATAAAACAAAAACAAACAAGGCAGACTAGGACATAACAAACACAAGAAAAAGAATCAAAGAGAAAATTGGAGAAACACAGGAGACAAGAAAGGGTGTGAACTCAGATGAGAGGGGTCTTTGGGAGGATCTGGCGGATAGTTGGGGGAGGGGAACCATAATCAGAGTATATTATCTGAGGAAAAAAATCTAGTTTCAATAAAAGAACAATAAACAAATGAAATTCAATAAGAAACTAATGTCGGAGCACCATACCTGGGAACTCAACTAGTGAGATTCTTAAAGATGGTGAAATCTCTAGCCCTTTGCTTATTTGGGAAGTGCTAATATAAAAGCTCTTCATTTATCCTCTGTCAAAAGTGTTGCAGTGGAGAAGCACAACAAAAGCTAGCGGATCGGCATGTGGAAAGATGAGTGGAGACTGGACTGGTCTGATGATTTCTTCACCATTTTGCTTTCTTCCTTGAACTCATTGTACCTACAGTGCAGGTCCTACACAATTAAAGGCATTTGCTTCTCTGTTTTTTCTCCCTCCAAATAGATTAAATGCTTCTCACACTAGGAATTCATCTTGGTCTTTCTAGAACCTCACAGCTGAGAACCTTTACTTACTAGTTGGACAATAAACATATATTGAATTACAGACTTTTACATGACCTATGATGATATTACACTTCTGGCATGGTGCCAGATGTGTGTGATGCCTGACTTGGCAGGTAGGCAGAAAGAAGATCATAAGCTTCAGACCAGCCTAGACTTACTTCCTAATGGATCCTGTCTCAAAACGTTACTCCTCCAAATGCCATAAAAGAAAATCAGAAGCTTGCTAAATAGAGCAGAAATATAAACACATGGAATATTTTAACAATCCCATGAATGACTGTAACTTTTTCTGATCTCTAGGGAACAGGGTCATTTATCCAATCCTAATCTTTTCAAAAGTGTACTGCATTTAAAGAAAAATTTGCATGTGTAAAGCCAAAATGAAAAAAGCATCTCAGGTATGCAATAAATTTTTCAACATCTTACATGATTTGCTCAATATTCCCATAATTTACCTTTTATCCAAGCAAAGAAAACAAAAGTGACTAAGCAAAATAATAGAATACAAGCCTAGATAAGATTCTGGCCATTGTCATAAGAGCTGAGATTTGAAAAGGAAGGAAAAAATGTTTGGTTTTTTGTTTATTTTTAAAAGATGTACAGGAAACCATAATGACACACAGATCACAGTCATTTGCTCTAAGGTTAGCCAAGAGCATTCAACACAGTTTTTTAAAAGAAACACTTTGGTTCTAAGACTGTAGGCATTCACATTGTGGGTGTCATTTTAGAGAATGGTTTGCTGATTCTATTTTTAAGACTCTGTGTGTGGAAAGAGACACTCTGGTTTTTCTTCTAAGTCAGCTCTGTTCAAATTCCAGAGAATATTAAATGTAGTATTTTTTAGCTTTATTAAATATTCAATAGATTGCCTCCCGTTATGTCTATATCAAGGGCAAGTCCTGTAAACCTTGTTCCAAAAGCGATGAAATGAGGTAAATAATCTATGAAAACATCCACTTCTTTCATCAATGGGAGCATAGAGGTTAGAATGGAAATATAAAGGGAAAGACATGATTCAGCTCACACTTGTCCATTTGTACTTTATACAATTTTCCAGTCTTTGGTGCCCAAATAGGCACTATGTTTTACCCACAAGCTCATTTCCTTAGTTTGCTCCACTTATGGGAAATAAGTACTTAGTTATTATACCTCTACTTTATGACTTTGAAGACTCCATAAGACAATCAGGGAGAAAGCTTAACATTTTTATTCTCCCGGATTAATTGCACTTTAGTTGCTGGTAACCAAAGTTTAGTCTGTGTGTCTTTGCATATGTGAACAAAATACTATTTACAGGAATAGTCTAGCATTTCTAGGTCTTTTTGTTCAGTAATGAATTATTGCTTAGAAAGACACATAGAGAGACAAAATACATGGTATAAAGCAGGTAGCTTTATTCTTCTCTACAAACCTCAGCTTCGTTTTCTGTAAAACAGGATTAATTTGCTATGTGATTTGTCCAGAAGATTTAATGTAATAAAAATTTATTCTTAGGTTGTAAGTATTCGTTGAGTTTTGCCTACTAATATTGTTATTAGTACCATTTGAAGAATTTACAAATGCATCTTAATTTATTTTTTAGTTTGATGAATTTTAACAGCAAACTTAAAGGAACAACACAAAAGAGAGACAACATTAAAAACATGGGCTTCCGTGTAGGACAACTGAGCTAGAAAAGCATAGTGAATGGATGGAATCTATCACCTAATAAAAATGCGTCAAACACCATTTAGTTGCTGTCAATAAGAAATTTATGTATTTTTTTAAAAAATCCAAATGCTGGCATTGTCCAAAAAATGTTAACAAGTTTATTTACAATTGTTCTAAAGTTGAACTGTTGAAATGTGTTCACTGAGACAGTTTGCTTACATTAGTGCTTTATTTCTTGCATTTATATTAAAAATTCACACACAAACGAAAATGGTAAGGCCGATTTCTGTCCCCGATTTTTCCACTCATCATTATATACATAGGTAACTTCTGACCCCGTGGGGAAAATATCTAACATTCAGAACTACTGATAACAGGAAGAAGAGAAAAAATTTTTTTGAGGATGAAATGTTTCCCCTCAAAGTGGACTCTTAAGGATGCTCTGTGTATGCAGTGTGCTAGCTGGGTATCCTTTGTCGTAACTGTTACACGTTTGGCATGGATACCACACAGGTTGGTATCTTCAAGAAGGCCAACCAGATAGACTTCACTTGCCTCCTGCAAAACACCAATAGCTGCACTCTGGAAGCACAGATCTGTTTTGAAGTCCTGAGCAATTTCTCGCACCGGAATTGGAAGGGGAGTTTGTAAATCAGAAGTTCGTGGACTTATGATGACTTTTGATTTCGACGAGTGACACAGTACCAGGCCTGTTACAATCTGGTTTCTAAACCCTTCCAGTAGAGGGCGCACTCGTCCGAACAACTAGCCAGTTGTTCCCTGGTTTCTTTACCACCGGTAGATCTGCAGGCAGTCTGCTTTGTCGGAGGCATGGTATGGGCACCTCCTTACTTATCCCCCTTCTCCTTTGGCTGGAGTTCCACAAGCAAAGGGAAGCGCTGACAGTAGCAGCTGCATCCACCACATCTTAACTTTCAATAGTAGTACTTTTCTTATGCCAAGGAAGCACCGCTACTGACATCTTTGTTATTTCTGCTTCTCTTTCATTTTTGCATTCTCCTTATCAGTGGCGTATGCCTGAATTTCTTTCTTTCTTTCCTTCTGCTTTCCTCCCTCCCTCCCTCCTTTATTGAAGGAGTTGGATCCACTGGAACTTGAGTTATAGACAATTGTGAGCTTCCATGTGGGTGCTGGGGATTGAACCCACGTCCTCGGGAAGAGCAGTTAATGCCAAGCCATCTCTCCAGCCTCAATACTGAATTTTGTACTTTCCCTAATGTCCTTAGTCAATGGGCAGTTTGATTTTGAGGAAATTAGTCAATCCCAGTAACAGATATTGCATAGATACTACGGCTTTGTGATAGGTTATATTCAAAACGGCTGTTTAGACAATTCTAGGTATAGTATTCAGGAGCACTTGACATTCAGAAACATTGGGTTATTTCCTACCAGTCTCTAAAGTTTAAACCTGGAAACATGTGATCAGACTCTGGCATCAAACACACCACACTGGCATCATCTGAGTAGCTTTTATGCTAGAATTAACATGTTCACTTTTAGGGAAGAACAAAAATAAAAAAAAATAAAGTCCTGGAGTGACGTGTGACGATCTCTACACACTGTGGTGTCCACAGTGATGCCTTGGGGTTCTTGCACTGGACACTTACACTTCTTAGTACCAAGTCGGTTTTTAGTCCCTTGAACTCTGTATTTTATTTTACTTTACAAAGAATGTTTTGCTAGAAAGCACCACTGGCCAGATTATCTCATTCAGTGGCCTCTTTGTATCGTTTTCCGGACTCTGTGTGATACGACATTGTTACTTCTTCCCTTTGGAGGTTCCGTGGCCACTTCCATTCGCATGCTTGATATTATCTTGCCCTGAGAAAACTGACAACTTCCCCTTCTTATTTGCTTTGCTCTACTCTTCTCTTCACAGCTCATAGTTTTATCCCTACGGCATTGTTTCTTTTGTTTCCATGAGCTTTGTTAAAAATTTATTTGGAGGAAGTGGCCAGGTGTGAAGAATGGAAGCAAGAATGAATGTACTTTTATGCTTGGTACGACTACCACCTTTAGGATCATTTATCTGTATTTACTAGCCTCAATGCCGTTAGCATAAAGTGAATCAAAATTACTCCGAAAAAGCATCTATGCTATTAAAGAGGAAAAGGGAATATGACAGAAACGAGTGTGTTACGGTAGAGAAATGAATGGAGAATCGACAAGAAAGAGCCAGCTTGTGCCTCTGATAGGGAACCCTTTTAATGACCACATGATTTCTGAGTTGAAACTTAAATACCATGTAGTTCCTTGCTAGCTACACAAAGCAAACAGCTGTATTTCAAATGAAAAGAATCATGACTGGTATGTTGTGGAGATGGTGACTTTCACAGTGGGAAGGGTGGATCAAGAAGGTCCATGTAAAGAAGTGTTTTGAAGAACTGGTTAAGAATATTACACAGTAGTAAGTAATTAGGAGCTATTTAACTATTTTGAACAGATGGACAAAATCACATTGGCTTGTTTAAAGGAGCAATTATTTCAAGTAATGCAGAAAAGTCAATGAAAGACAAATTAAAAGCTAAGCCCTTGGTTCCAGGAATGAGGAAAAAGGAATCATGACGTTATTGATATTTAGAGTCAGAATTTACAGGATTCAGTGATTCAATAAGTGTCAGTATTGAGGAAAGAAAATGAGTTGTAGTGCTTTTTGCTAACTGGAAATAGATTAAAGAGTGTTATTGATTTGAAAATAAAGATTATGAATCACAAACACAAACTATCAGCTGGAGATTGTTTAGTTACTTATTGGTACATTGATTGTCACTGGACTCATAGAAGTATATGAGATCAATTCATTTCAATAAACCCTAGTACTTGGGCAGCGGGCCTATTTGTTGTTTATTCAAGATTCTTATGAGTCTTAGAATTCCTTAGAATCGAGCCAAAATCACTCACGCTTGTGAAATGTTCAAGTACATATTGTTCACAATCTAATAAAGAAGTTGTCTGTGTTTCAGATGACCTGGAGAGTTTGTGAGCAAACAGAATCAGTTGGTCTTCATACTGTTTTATGAAAAGTCTGGGTGACAAAGGTTTTCCTGGACTGAGAAATTGCTCAGTCATGTAAGCAAATACATTTTCAATGAAAAATAAAGATCTAAAAAGAAGACTAATTCTGAAAGAGTGGAAATAAATTGAACAGGATAGCATTATTTCCTATTTTTTTCAAATATCTTTCTTCTTTAGCTTGATTTAAGACAAATATCTTAATATTATTTTACCCGGTTCTGCAGTCAACGTGTTGAGATACCACATTCTGAAACTCTAAGAAAATCCCACTGTAAATAAGTGAGGCAATGAGAGAGAAATTATAAAGCTTCTTAGTGTCACTTCAAGTTCTATTACTTCTGGACCCCAGAAAATGTCTAGGGATCATCATCAGTCCACAGACCGTGGGGCACTATCTGTTGTTCCTGTCTAGGTAAATTGTGAAGGCAAGTAACACTAAGGCCCATTCCTCATGCTTTTCAAAGCATCGCCTACTGAACCCTTCAGGATTTTAAATGATATGCTTCATGTAACCAGACGGTATCCATAGCCTACTTCGTCACCCCTTTTGTGGCCCACCACAAACTTGTCTGTGTCTTCTGGGAAGAGTTTTACAAACATGTGAAATAGAGTACACGGCTTTGAGTCAGAGAACCAAGTGAGACTGTGGCGTCAGCTCACCCTGAACACAAATAGGAATGCCTGCTGGAGTGTAGCAGAATGGACCGGACGTCCTCACATGTACTGACGAGCCAATGGGGTAGATGTCTGTTACAAAACCCAGGAGACTGACTTTCAAATCCCCAATCACGACGGAGTAGCTCATTTTATCCCAAGACAAACTAAATCACTTAAAAACACAAAATGCATGCGCATATTAAGCATGAAAACTTGGAGAAGCAATTTCATTAATTGAAATTAGAAATCGTAAGTCTGGGTTATGCGTTTACAGTATTTAGCTTTTAAATCATACAAGTTAAAAATGACATCTTACCTTAGTTTAGAGATAAACAAAATTTATTTTCATGAACTATATTCGTAGAAAAAGACTTATAACTCTTCTCTTGAGACTTACAAAACTAGAATGGTGCTGTGTGGCGTTACTGATGATTTTGAATGCCCATTATCTGATTTCATAGGCCAGAATTTATTGCAAAAACATTTACAAATTATGCAAACCTTCCTTGCTTATATATTTCTAAATTATACTTAGATGTGAATGGACTTTAAATATGACAATTCTCATAAAATTAGTATGAAATAAAAACATAAAAAGAATGTTGTATATTCATACTGATCAAAATATTTTGAAAAACAGAGTAAAAGCTATATTGTTAGGGCATATGTAATGTTAATGGTCAAGTCAATATCTAATAATATTTTCTTGTTAGAAGAATGGATGCTATAGCATGTCATATTAATTTCTGGGCCTACTTTTATAACAACAATTTCTTGGTATACTTTGGTATATGCTGTACTTGTATATAGTACATATCATGCATATATACCATACATATATGTGTATCTGTATATGTCACATGCCATATACGTACTTATAAATAGATGCCTGAAAACTAATCATCTCCACTGATGTCTAAAAATTCTCATTATGTCCAGAGACTCCACTGATGAATGACCAGCTTCCCTCATTCCAATACAGTGCTATGAATTCAAGAAAACATGCGGTTCTATTTTTAAATGGCAAAACTTCTGTAATGCAAACTTGATATCTTCAGTCTGAGAGAAGCACCAGCCATTCTCAGTTCTCCACGGAAATAGTAGATGTGAGGACCTAGTTACTCCTGTCTGGGTGGCTTTTAAGGGTAGACTCACCAATGAAGGATAATTGCTTCGTCTTCCTCAAGACCATAGTGCTGTGATCAGCACAACACTCTCGTTAATTATGGCAAAACTAGTGCATAAGACTTGACTATGTACACAAGAGCACCTGCTAAGTTTAAGATGCTGTAGGAGCAAAGGAAAAAATTCTTATATATAAATTTTGACAAGTTAAATCAACAGAGTTTTCAGAATGATCTAAGTTTTTAGAAACTAAATTTACTATTCTCTTAGTTATTTGAATATTATTTTAAAATTAGATAACATGTGATTAAAATTTTCGTATGAAGGTCCAACCTTCATGTAAGAGTCTCCACTAGCAACACCTGATCCAATGCTATGATTTTATACCCATATATAACTTCTACTAAAACATAGTATTTCTGTTCATTTGTTTCCTTAGGTGTACATAAAGAAATAGAATTAGACTATATATTATTATACAATTTAGTTTTATTTTAACATAATTACTTGGAACTATTTCATTTCAACATGTGGTTGACCTGTGTCATTATTTAATGCTATACTATGGGCACGCCATTAACTTGTGTGCTTGAACATCCTTCAAAATACAAATGTTATCCAATTGCATATCTTTATACAGTCACTCTTCCTGCACTTTAATGTGAACATTTAACACAGCAGGTTTCTGAAAGAACAAATAACACATTTGGGGCTTCATGAGTGTCTGCCATCTTGGTAGTGGATGCTCTTGCTCTTCTCCTGTCTTTGTCTCACTTATTTAAGGAAGAAAGCAAAGAAAGCATAATAGAAATGTGGCCTTCCAAATGTGAAAACCTATAATGCCCTTAGATTAAAAATTAAAAATGGATTCATTTCACTTGGATTTAGCAAATGGAAAATTTCTCTTCTATATTAAACTCATCTGAAAACCTCCTTCATAATGTCAATTTTCAAGCGTTAGTTTGACTGATTGACTTTAATTAGATCAATTTTATTTTCTTTATAAGGAATACCCTGTTAAGGTTTGTATTATAGGCCAACTTTTCTGATGATGAATTATTAGTAGAATGAATTGACAAGTTCTATTTCATAGCTACTGCAAACCTAACATACTCATTTAACATACTAATAAACAAAGCAAAACAAAACAAGACAAAACAGAACAAAACAAAACAAAACATCCCTTTAATGAGTCAGTACCAGGAAACTGAACACAAACACCATGCTTTTGGTCAGTTCCTGTCTTTGACTCTGAGGACAGAATGTGAAAATCCCTATCTTGAGCAAATTACAATTACGTGAAATTAAAAAACAATAAAATAAGAGGTGGAGCAGGAAAAGGAGGAGCAGGAGGAGCAGGAAAAGGAGGAGGAGGAGCAGGAGGAGCAGGAGGAGGAGCAGGAGGAGCAGGAGGAGGAGCTGGAGGACAAGTAGGAGACAGAGAAATCACGTAAATAATCATAGGTTATAGGAGCACAGATAAAAAACAATCAGTTTGAAAAGTCTGAAAGTTTGGTATTTGTAAGTTATAGAAACCAGTTTTATTTACTTTGATATTAATGAGAAAGAGAAAAATGTCGAAAATAAGAATATACTTTATTTTTCAGCAATCTCTTTCTAAATATATTTATACATAGTTACTTTTGCCTGTTTATATTGAGGAAAATTGATATAATGTATGCAGTGCCCTGACCTGTATTCACTTACCATGAGCCCTTACAAGAAGACGTACTGGCCACTTTCTGCAGCTAACGTGAACACTGAAATTGAGGAAGAAAAGTCTATACCCAATAGACTCATAACTCAATTTTTAAAAGGAGTATTTCCATTCTAAAATTTCCTGGAATTATGCATTAATTCTCTGAATTCAGCCCACATGACATACCTTGTTTGAAAGCTTTCTAAGACTTTAATTATTTAACTTTCTTAATTTGATTTTCGTTTAATGCCTTGGGAGTCTGTGGTGCTATCATAATGGAAAAGCAAGAGAAATGGCAGTGTGACGCCTCCTGATTCCTCCCTCAGACACGTTCTATTAACAGGATGGATGGAAGTTTCTGATGGCAGCATTTGAAAAATTGGACCTGTTTGAATGGCTTCTGTTGAAAATGTGACAATTTCCTTCAATATTTTATTGTTTAATTTCTGTTAGTCCTTATAAGTTGACATTTTAATCTCCAAAGAAATATAATTGTATCTTATTTTTCTCACTTATTAATTCTTTCTCTAGTTCCTACCCTTGCTTTCATCTCTCCTGACCATCTTGGTACCAATGACTATTCCAGGAGGAGGAGATTTAAAAAAAATGACTATGCCATGATTCCACTCCGTAATGACTATGCAGCTCAGTGAAGGAGAAAAACAAATTATATCCTCCCAAATTTCTTTCCTTTTAATTTGTTTTTCTTAATATTCACTCTAACTTCACATTTGACCATTTCAGCTCTCTATTCAGTGAGCCAGAAAAGAAGACATTTTCTGTATCCTAAGATCTTACAGCTGAGTTCAGATAAATCACGTCAAGATGTTACTAATGCGTCCAATGTTTGCCTTTGGGTGATTTCAAACTTCAAAGCTCCTAGCATCACCAATTCGTTTGATATGTAAACTAAACTCCTAATAAACTAAGCTCCTCATTCCACAGGAGACAGTATACTCACGCAAAATCTTGTGAGATTTTCACTGATGTAAAACTTCTGATGACTTTTCACCTTTTCCTAGTACTCGGTGTTTGAACCTCTCCAGGTGTCTTGTAGATGATTTCCCTCTCTTTTACCTCCACGTGCCCCGATGCCTTCACGATTTAAAGCAGCACTAATAGCCTTTGGCTAACGGTAAGCAGAGAAAGTGTTATCCTAAACTTTGATATTGTCATTGTCTGTCCAGAGTTCTGCTTGCGAGGCTGTGGAGGACTTTACTGGATTCACAATACAAGCTCCTACTCATCTTTAGAGACGTTGCTTTTTCCTCTTCTGTTCAAATATCAACTTACATCCAAATTCTGTCCTCTCAGGCAGACAGAGGACAACTCTCTTGCTGTCATACAGCACACTTCTGCTCTTTATGACAACTCTTTAATGGTAGTTTATGCCCGAAGTCCTTTACTCTTAAACAATTTTTAAAAATTGTTCATCTTTCTGATTTTATGTAAACATAACAATTACCTAATTCTGGGATAGTTGTCTTTTTCTTTAAGCACCAAAGCTTATTTTTTAAATTTGTTGTTTTACAATGTTAGCAATGCCATACTTCTGCAGATTTATAAAGTACTTAAAAGTGAAAGCTACACATAGTTATGATATAGCATATAACATATATTAAAAATGATATAAAATACAAAATCATAGTCCAAAGACTCAATTCTGAGGACCCCCAATAGAAGTACTCCCACAAAAACCAAATGGAAAAAGAAATGTGAAAATCAGGAAAGGTCCTCTAAACAGAAGGACAACTTTTGGGAGATGAGGAAATAGTCAGCCCTGTGTTGATATTAATGAGCTTTTAGTGTATATCTCAAAAGGAACAAGGCAAGGGGGTGAAGAAGCATCTATATTCAGGCAATCTTGGTCAAACTGTGATCTGGCTGACCATCTTAGGGTTGGTAATGTGTATTTTTTTCCCAAGACAGCGTTTCTCTGTAGTAACTCTGACTGTCCTGGAATTCACTCTGTAGACCAGGATGACCTGGAACTCACCGAGATTCACCTGCCTCATGCTTCCCCAGTGCTGGGATTAAAGGCATGCACCATTATCGCCTAGCTGATCACGTGGATTTTATTAGGAGAAAAGAAAGTTACTGACGCCTGGGAAGTGATTTCACCTCATCACAGTACTTTTATAGTCCAACCCTGGTTGCTCCTGGAATTCAAGTTGACTGCAGAAGAGAATGAATCACGTGAAGAGACACAGTTGCAATATGAAGGCAGAAATGCCAAACTTTTATTTTGGTTTTAGTTATTCATTGGGAATCTGCAGACGCCCAAGTGAAGATTCAGTGCTTTTGGCAAAAACAGCTTCTAAATTCTTACTTTAGTTCTTTGTGTATTTTTTAACCCTTATGTTTATTTCATGTGTATGGCTGTTTTAGAAGCATGTATGTCTGTGCACTACTTGCATGCAGTGTCCGCAGAAGCCAGAAGAAGGTCTCAGATTCCTTACCAGATGATTGTGAACTGCTGTCATATAGGTGCTGGGAATCAAATCAAGGTCCTCTAGTCCTCTAGAAGATCATCCAGTGTTCTTAACAGCCAAGCCATCTCTCCAGCTCCCTGTTCAAGTCTTAAAATAACGGTGACACAAATATTGATAGATACAAACAGCAAATGACTTGCAAAAACAGCTATTGGTCTCCAAAGCTTTGTGTCTTAAAGTTGTTACATTTATAGGTTGTTCAGATAGTTTATTTGGTCACAACTACTTTTGAAGAAACCAGAATTACATCAAAATAGACATATACAGACAGATATGCTATACGGAGCTGGTAGATATTTATTAGTAAGCCTCTAGGAAGTCTTATTTAAGATTACGAACAAATGTTTATAATTTGAAAACTATTATTAGATAATTTGCTTTGTCCATTTTCTATAAAACATACATTTGGTTTTCTGTTTTTAATATGCAAATCAAACATCTAGGAAGCTTGTTAAATGTAGATTCCTCTCCCTGGTGAAGAAAATTGATATTTCATGGGAATGGGGAATAAGAAATTAATATTTTTGCACATTCCTCAGGTGTAGTCTGTTGAATAGAGCTTTGTTATAACCTCTTCTAGGAAAAGGGTGGCTAACTTAAGTTTTTTTGTTTTTTTGTTTTTTTTGTAAATACAACTGTTTCCATGAGAATAGACACTAGATTCTAGAAGAGCATTTTGAAGTAATAATTGTAGTTTTAAAAGTTTACTAAAATACATCTATTTGATGACTTTTAACAGTTACATGATGCTTTAAATTAAAAAACAAATCACTTTAGTATGCAATTTCTATTTCCACATTGTCTCAAATTAGTACAATAGTTTCAAACAAGTTAATTATATGGAATAACAATCCCAAAGTAGCTCAATCAGTAATTGAGTTCCTCTAAAGTCACCTTATAGCCTTATTTTAAAGCTCAGGTAATATTTCTGCTTGATAACATTTCCTCAGAGAAATGGATTAACCTTTACAAAGGCAGAGTCTGTACCCTAGATGGTGTTTATAAATAACAGTCTATGCGCTCTAGGCAGACCTAGAAAACCTGCAGCTTTTGTGGTGCTTGTTACAACCAACCATCAATTGAGAAAGAGAAACTTAAAAACTAGCAGGAGATTTAGCTAAGTAGGTAGAGTGCTTGCCTACTATGCATAAAGCCTGGAATTTGATCTTTACTACTGCAGAAACAGGCTTGGTGGTGAAGGCCTATAATCCCAGTACTTGGGGGATGGTGTCAGGAAAACCTGGGTTCACAGTCATCCTAACCCACATAGAGAATTCAAGGCCCACTTGATCTATATGATATACTTTCTCAAAACAAACAACTACAGAATGATTCTTTGAAAACTTCTTAGTATATGATTTTAAAACCCCTTCTATGCAGTTGACTTCTGCTCATCCCACATTTAAGTCTGTGGGCAGAGATCTCAATGACCCTTCCAAAAATATGGTCCACATTTCATCCTTTCAAACTCTTCTCTAGTTTTCTTTACTGAAGTAATGACAGCTATAATTATAGATCTTTTTTGTGGTAAATGAATTTTATGTCTGTATCCTCACTACACTGTGAATTCTTCAGTGGGTTCTGCTTCATTAACTGCTACTAAATTAAAAGCTTGACCTGAGGCCTGGCAAAGAGAAGCATCTAATATGCTATATGCATGTACACATGAATGGTGGTATAATAGAGAATTGTCCAAACATAATAGTTCCAGGGTTTCTTTTGACAAGCATCAGTGTATTATAGAACTGTTTTTGTTGTTTGAATGTTGGAGGCACATTCGGACTGTCTGAAAGATGAAGCTGTTAGGACATTTCATGTAATGGTGGCATTTCAGACTGCAGAGCCAACTGAAAGAAGTGTTTGCTCAAGACCGATATAAGCAGAACATCAAACGACGTCTTTGCTGCTAGATTGCAGACTTTGCATGTTAAAATAGTATGTCTAATATTTTGTGCTGGAAATGGTGGAAAGAGAATGGGCTTGTTGGGACTTTGAGAGGAAGAAAATTAGGGCCATTGTGCGAAGCTCTAATAACAAAAGTTTTCCAGTTTAAATCAGAAATGAGTGTAATTTTCAATTCCAGAGATAAAATAAGGCTGTGTTCCTGAATCAGTTACCAATCACAGATAACTGCACCACCTCATCTTTTACTGTAAGTAAAGTTGTAGTGATACTCAATCTTACAACAGCCAACTGAAAAGAGCTGTGTGTTTATTTGTACATGAAATGAAAAAGAGGAATGGGGAAAGTTTCTCAAATGGTCCTGGGAAACCTAACAGTTGGACTAGAATGCCCAAACCAAGGATCTTGAAGATGTGCATGGGAAACAGGTCAAAGCTGTAGAAAACACACTTGTTTAATGCTGTCTGATGAATGTGCTCACACTTCATAGGTAAGACCTTAATTCGGGGTGGTTCTCTAAGGCAGAGAGTCACAGTCCCAATTAGTTGTTTTGTCATGTCCTCACAGGCTTACTGAGTTCAAGGAGGGGACTATTTTCTGGAGAGATGGCTCAGCCTTTCTCAGTGGCAGCCATGCATGAGACACAGATGTGAGGGGGCAGACTGGATATACGAAAGAGTCCAGTTATTTCCAACTAAGGGAGTCTCCCTCTGCTTGACTAAGGTTTCTTTCTCCTAGTGATTCCATTGTTTATCTAGTAAAGAAACAGGTTGCTCATTCAGCACACATGGCTTCTGAGACATTACAAAAGAATACTAGAGGCCTCTGCCACTCTGCAGTGCCTCAGGTGTGAAGGACAGCAGTGCCCTTCATCCGAACATCTGCATTTCAAATATTCAGATCTTTAGTATTAAGAAATATGTGACCCCAGGCTAAGGGAAGGGGTTCAAACATTTTATATTCTTCATTTTGGAATTTGATAACTTAAGGGGATGGAAGCTATCAGAATTTGTCAGCTTATCCCTTTATAACAACGGACTTAGAAAAATGTGATTTAAATGCTCCTGGCCTGATATTCCTGAATTGTAAAATGGAGAAAATAATACTTATGTGGGTTGATGTGAACCAATTCAACAGTGTGTGGTTCTAGCCAGAGCTACGTAAGAGAGTTCTTAGGATTAATCTGTATTCCCAAGTGCATATGTTTTCATATATTATTTACTAAAGAAATGAAATCATTAATTTTGAGAAACAGATATATAACTTATTACTTCAGCACTTTCAAGTTCCTTTTTTTAAGCATTGGAAGATAATTGTATACTAATTTTCTACCTAGCTCAATTTCGCTCCTTTAATTCCTGTGACCTGAGTTTGCCTCTCCCAGATTTTCTCTTTTGAATGGGCTCTGCCTGCAGGTGCCATTGTATGCTGCGAACATTCCTTTCATGTTCACATCTCACGATACCCAAAACATTTTTTTTGATAACTAGAAACTGACAGTTACCCTTGTGTGGCTTCTAAATCCCCACCATGTGATGTACCTTCTATGTGTAGTTACAAGCAATACCTGGAGCTGTTTTCAACATTTTGTTTTCATTTTCAGACCATTGCCATTTAAAATGGTTCCGAAATGATTTTTTATGGTTTCTTTACAGTTTCCCCCCTTTTTACACAATATAAAGCAAAGCTTTGTCTATATGTGAGCAAAGACCAGAGTTTGGAAAACCTCGCAGGGCCAGCCTAGTCAATGTGGTGCACATACATGTCTTTGTAGATGAGAACCATCCCTATGAATTCCCCTGAGAGCCCTGTCATCCCTTTTGGTTTCCAGCTATCAGTGCCTTTCAGATTCAGATATGAGTCTGCGATGGTTCAGGTCACTGTATTTCTGTTTCTTTCTTTCTGCAGTTTATTGCTTTTGCTTCTTTATTCTTCATCTTGGTTTCCATCACAACCTTTTGCCTGGAGACACACGAGGCTTTCAATATTGTTAAAAACAAGACAGAGCCAGTCATCAACGGCACAAGTGCTGTTCCACAGTATGAAATCGAAACGGATCCTGCCTTGACGTACGTAGAAGGAGTGTGTGTGGTGTGGTTTACTTTTGAATTTTTAGTCCGTATTGTTTTTTCACCCAATAAACTTGAATTCATCAAAAACCTCTTGAACATCATTGACTTTGTGGCCATCCTCCCATTCTACTTAGAGGTGGGACTCAGCGGGCTGTCTTCCAAAGCTGCTAAGGATGTGCTTGGCTTCCTCAGGGTGGTTAGGTTTGTGAGGATCCTGAGAATCTTCAAGCTCACTCGCCATTTTGTAGGCCTGAGGGTGCTTGGACACACTCTTCGGGCGAGTACTAATGAATTTTTGCTGCTGATCATCTTCCTGGCTCTAGGAGTTTTGATATTTGCTACGATGATCTACTACGCTGAGAGAGTAGGAGCTCAGCCTAATGACCCTTCAGCTAGTGAGCACACACAGTTCAAAAACATCCCCATTGGTTTCTGGTGGGCTGTGGTGACCATGACTACCTTAGGCTATGGGGATATGTACCCCCAAACATGGTCAGGGATGCTTGTGGGGGCCTTGTGCGCTCTAGCTGGAGTGCTGACAATAGCAATGCCCGTACCTGTCATTGTCAACAATTTTGGAATGTACTACTCCTTGGCAATGGCGAAGCAGAAACTTCCAAGAAAAAGAAAGAAGCACATTCCTCCTGCCCCTCTGGCAAGCTCACCTACATTTTGCAAGACAGAATTAAATATGGCTTGCAACAGTACGCAGAGTGACACGTGTCTGGGCAAAGAAAACCGGCTACTGGAACATAACAGATCAGGTAAGGCACGATTTCAAATGCGTACCATTAAATACATTATAGACCAGTGTATCCTGTAGGCAGGAAGTAGCTGTTCTTGTTTTCTGTAAATATACACAAGTTTTCAGTTTTACCTCATCATAAAATGTGTGTTTGCGTGAGGCGTGTAGGTAACTAGACTGTAGCATTTCTACATGAACTCATATATAGATCTGCAGAGCAGGTCTATAGGTTTTCTAACATTGGTGGGAATGACCTCTGCTGATGGTGCCAATATTTTCTTTTGCCCATTTGTTGCTTCTGTGCCAATGTTTCTTTGTTTCTCTGCATGATGTGATGGTATGATCTGGACCATTTCCTATTTTTCATTCTCAAAATGTTTACCTTCATATCATTTGGCTTGGTGTGTTTGTCTCAGTTTTACCTTTGCAACATGGTACTCTGCGTCTCAACCTAATTCATGAGAAGCAGTTACTCAAGGAGAATGGATGCTTGCACATTAAAGGCCTCGAAACTAAAGAGGTGATGTGGAAGACAGACCTTTCAATAAGAAAGCTCATTATTAGTAATATTCTAGACAATTGACTACATTTTCATTGTTTTAAAGTTAGGTAAGGTATTGCAACCTAATATTTTTCATGATACAAAGTTACATATAATGCAAAAAATAAATATTATCACCATTATTTATGGCACAGGTAATTTGCCAGAGATAACCAATGACAAAATTGCATTTCATTCCAGCTATCATTTTTTTATTGCATTATGCCTTGGTCTCTGCTCCCTTCTAGAACTGAAATTTGAATAATTTACTGCTTGGCATTTGCTGAATTCCTGTTCCCTGTATGTTAGATGTAACCTAGAGTTGATTCATTCTAACTTGAGAGTATGTCTAAGCCAAGGTGGAGGGAGACCTTGCTTGTCTATTATGTCTGAGTCAGACGCAATATCTTTTAGAATAACAATTTAAATAGCTTACTTTGAAATGTAAAGCATGTATATGCCTCCCTTTTAGATCTACTTTATATATTTCTTACATGAAAAAAAAAAAAGACTGTTGATGATCTCATGTCTTATTCAGAAACAAGGTTCTCACCTAGCTTCTGGAACTTTTTCCGAGTCAAACAGAAAACTCTAGGAAGTGTGACTAGAGATGATCTGCTGTTCAAAATTTTCATCTGCAGTCCTTATATGCATTTGGGAATTCCTCTGCCAATTCCATCCACACATGTCAGACAACTGTTTACGGTTGTTACTCCGTACATTGTTCTCGATGTAATTATGCAGAACCCTAAAGAAAAGCACGGACAAGGCGGTCACTCTGTTGAACATCGCAAAGTCAAGCTAGTGTGTAGGCTGATAGGGCTATAGAGAAAGCCGTTGACAAGCATGCAGAAGTAAACAATGCATTCAAGGAGATGGGAGATCTTGTATGCTTTGCTTAAAATAATTGTGACCCTTCAAAGTCCTTTGGGACCATTTTAATATAGATTTTTTTTTGGTTGGAAAGTGAGTTCAGAAAAGTAGAAAAAGCATGTCTCTTTAAAAATTACAAAGCCAGTACTACTTAAGAGACTCTCCTCAAAGATACTGTACTTTAAACAATCTACACTCATAGTAAACGGAGTAAAAAGTAACAAATTACATGGCAGATGCGCACTAATTTATTATCACATTGATTTTGCATTCATACCACCTGTGCGAAAGCTAGTTATTCATTAGATATATTCAGAAAATGAATCAGAGTTTCCTAAGGAGCACTTCTCTCTTTTTCATTGCATTTCCATTTTATTCCTTGTAACTTTTTTCTTTATTGTGGTGACTACTGTGATGTGATTTGCTGTGTTTTGTATATTGAGTGGCTTGACTATGGGCATTTATTGTAAACTCTCTGTACTGTCTCATTCCCTCATCCATTACTGTCTGTCAATGGGCATGGTGCTGTGACCAGTGTTATCAGGTGACGACAGTACAGGAAGCGAGCCGCCATTATCACCTCCAGAAAGGCTCCCCATCAGACGCTCTAGTACGAGAGACAAAAACAGAAGAGGGGAAACGTGTTTCCTATTGACAACTGGTGATTACACGTGTGCTTCTGATGGAGGAATCAGGAAAGGTAGGCATGCATTTAATCAAATCATAGTAGGACTTAGCCATTATGTGAGAGTGATGCAACATGTTCATCAATCATTTTGCCAGGCACACTGCATGTGGTGCTCTTTTACTCCCTCCATCAAGTCTCCTCCCGCCATAAGCACTTTATAATACCTATCACGATAGCCTACTTTTTATATAAAAGGCATTTCCATTTATTCTTTATACGTCACCCTTTCATTTACCATTTGTTCATGGGAAGAATTTTAACAGAGTATGTAACATTAAGTTAGTCAACATTAAGTCCTTTTTTATTTCATCAGGATGCTATTAGCAGTATTTAAAGTTATCTTTTTATTTAAGCAATACTCACTAAATGGCCTTATGATTATATTTGTAAAGTAATTAATGGCCACTAAACAATTTATAAGGCTTTTGTCTTTTTCAAATGAAGGAACTAGACACCCTTTAAATTGTTTTCCCAGTATCCAGGCAGCTGATATCAATAGCTTCTCTGACCATCTCAATGGGCAAGATCCTCTGTCATGTACATTATTTTTACACTTGAAAGGTCACATATCGGATTAAAAGTACACAATTTTTCATTCGTCTCAACAAAATAATCTAAAATCCATTAATACTTTTCAATAGACACTAAACAGTATTTAACCTGTAGGAGATGATAAATATTTTCTGAACAAATTAAAAATGGCTGGGCCAGGGTCTGTATTAAAGAACATCAGAACATGGAAAGATCTATAATGATTTCTAACTATAATTGGTTAAATCTGAACAGAAACTCTCATGTTTTGTTCCACCATATTCTGTATTGATGTCCACATTTGTTATGCAAAGCAGTTTTCCTAATTCTTTAAGATTTTAAACATAATATGTTCGTTTTGTGACATCCTCCTAAAAAAGTATCTCATAAACCATACTCTAATCTCTTTCTTTCCTTCTGAGCATTTTCTTTGTTCTCTACTACAATGTTTTTGAGGCTTGAAAGCAAAGACAGAGGACTCTTCATCTTGTCTTCATTTTTTTTTTCTGCTCAGTAATATTTCAAATAATTCTTCATGCCATTCAGTTTCATCGTTGACATGTGCTCCTTGAGCTAAAATGTATTTCAGTCCTCTGAATGGATTTGTTCACAAATTTAAGTTTGTATATGTGCTAGAAAAATGTTTTGTGAGGATTGCTAAAATCTTCTAGTATTTGAGCTTATGTTCAAAACACTTTCTAAGCACATATGTATCTTAACAAGCCTATTTTCTATATGTATACATGTATATTTGTGTATACACATTAATATGTATATGAGATTAAACATACATCCATTTTATGCATATTTCACTAAAATATTATGTGGAGTGCTTTACAAAGGTAATGAGTTTAAAGATCTTGATTTGAACTTTCTTCCGTGTCAAACAATATTTTCTATTTTAAATTTTTAAAAAATTTCTGTAAGATAGATGCGAATATAAAATTTTACTGTAAAATTGCAAAGCTTCATGAACAAAGCAATTAATATGATATTTATTCTGCATGGAAAGATAAGTACCATTTTATTTTACTAATGCAAATTTTATTTTTTAATGAGAACTTTTGTAAACTAAGTAGCTCACACAAGCTTTTTATGCTTCCTGATTCCTTACCAAACTAACTCCTCCACATTCTTCTTTCATAGCTGTGTGTTCACTGACGTGGGCATTGTTTCTGGATACACATAATTGTTTTATCTTTTGTCTCTTATTGTCACATCTACCAGAAAACAATCTATTGTCCCTCCTCTTGCTTTGATATAGCTTATAGAGTTCTTTTGTTCTACCCAAACATTTACTTCCTATAGGATCTATTCATTTTTCAAGTTGAGTTTCCTATTAATTTTATTTAAAACTCCTAAAAATTCTCTCTGAATAAATTTAAAATATAATTGTACCCCTTTTTTGTTGTTTTACTTATAAGTATGAAAATACTTCTCAATGTATTAAGAAAATACAAGGATTCATTTGAAGAGTAGTCTTCCACAATTTAGCTGCTTCTAAGAAGCGTATTATCTAAACTAAAGCCTTCATGCATATTTCACATGTAGCAGTGTTGACATTATCCCAAATGATCACATGCTTTTAGGAGCTGAATAAAATTCGAGTTCTAAATTCAGATGTCAGCTCGAGGTAGGTTTACTACTGTTCATTTTCATGACTAACTTAAATTTTATGTTTAAATCTTCATTGATATTTTCAGTAACTCCAGGAAAAGCTAGATTAAGCAAAAAATTGTATCAGAATTTTTATCTAGAAATATTTAGAATAGGTAAAACTAAGGGTATATAAAGAACACATAATTTTACTAAGTAAATACTTGTTACAAAATGAGAAGGGGGGTTTTTCAAATGATATTAAATTACTGATATTAAAAATAAAGGATCTGTAATCAAAATAAGAAATATTTACTTTAAAATCTATTGGATGTAAGATTAATAAACACTTAGAATAGGAATCAAGATTCATTTATTACCGGGTGATTAAAATAAAATTGTCTCACAGATCATTACATGTATGAGAGTTGTAAAAGGAGCGTGGGGTATAAACTACCCTGTTTGATGAATATGCATTTACACCACTAACTGACATTCATCAATGTTTGTAACTTAGTTTACACTTTTAGGTCACATAATCAACTTCTATCACATAGGAAATACCGTTTTCTCTGTAATTTTCAAAGTTATATTTATAGTCACATTATAGAAGAGCAGTAAAATGACATTACCATGTACATGGTCCTCATTTAAGGACAAGTTACTTGCGAATTAACATCAAGGCATCCTCCCATTAACTATCACATCATCTGGCAGCATGGAATGAAAACACACCCTCTCCCATGCTTTGTAGCAGAACAGAGACAGGTAAATGTTTATCAACAGACGATATATATACTCATAACCACTGTTATACGTAGTAGACGGTGCAATGTCTATTCACAAAACCACTGAGAAGACATCCAGTCTACTGGAAGTCAATGTGTATGCATGTGGACAGGGAGTGTTCATTACACTACTCTCCTGTCCCATGCAGTCTTAGCCTGTTATAAGATTGCTATGGACTCTGTCTTGATGCATATATGTCTTGGCATCTCCTATGTCAGATAAATAGGGAAATTACTTCAGTCCCAATCAAAGGAGCAGAAAGAATTACAAAGGACTCTTTCTTTTCTCTTTATCCTACAATCAGCAAGCACAATAGAGCCCATGGAGAGTACTACACAGCCCAAAGGAGACACAAGACAAGAAGCTCACTGGAATTGTGTGCATTTACTCAATTTTGGTTGCCCTACAGGAAGTTCCTATCCAGCCCTGTAACTATTCAGTGGGACTGTCAAAATGTTTATTTCCAAAGCTGTGTGATAGGACTCCATTTTCATCCAAGTGTCTTGCTTTCCACTTCACAACACACTTTATATGAGGTGCACCCCAACTCATTCAACTGCCACTAATATTCTACTGAAAATGCTACAACACATGAACTCCTCCTAAGGCCACAGAATGGGGTACTGGCTGAGTGAGTAAGGAAAACAACTAAACTCATTTTCTTGAGAAGCTGTTCTATTATCTAAGTACATGGCTATCACCAACAATAGATTAGGTCAAAAATTTTGGATTAGAATAAAAATTTGCCTCAATTCCTGGAGGATGAGGGAAAGAAATATAGTCATTTGGGAACATCAAATCCAGATTCATTTCACCAAAATTGTGACTCAGTTTACATTTCATTTGTTTCCTCTTTGTTTAATTTTATTTCATTACCTAAGAAATTGGTAATGTGCTTTTCATCCTGTATCACCTGGATAATGGCACCAAATGCTATTATTATAATCACACTTTTAAACCTGTAAAGCTCAAAGAATGCATATGTTGGAAACAAGTGTGCACTTCAAGTTGAGCATGCTTCATCAGTTATTAATACTAAAATTAAAAAAGAAAAGTATCTCGTAATTTTTTAACTTTCAAAAACACATCCTGAAATTTAAAAATGTTGAGTCTGTAATCTGATTTCAGTTGCTTAGCCTAATTTTTAAAAGTTCTTGTAGTCTCTATGCCCAAATTATATCAATAGTAACTATAATCTGGACATAAATGTATTTTGGAATATTGTAGCTAAAATTTGTGATAGATGGTTTAATCTTTTCATAATAACAAATACAGTTTTTAGATGTACAAATTGTCTTAATATTGAATTCTTTGCAAATTATTTGACCTCAAAAATAGCATTTTTGATTGCCCTGCATGGTATTGTTTATCAATGTCTATTTTCTGGTTGAATTCAACTGATGTCTGTGCATTTTTTCATAAAAGGATATGAAAAATCCCGAAGCTTAAACAACATAGCGGGCTTGACAGGCAATGCTCTGAGGCTCTCTCCAGTAACATCACCCTACAACTCTCCTTGTCCTCTGAGGCGCTCTCGATCTCCCATTCCATCTATCTTGTAAACTAAACTTCATCAATCGGCTAAATTATATCAATACAAGCACTGTTTACCCTGTAATGGAAATAATTAAGTGTAGAGTTTCTCCAGGCTCCATTAATACAGTATAAATCCTGCATGGTATAACTATTTGAAATCAGAAATGCTACTTGAGTAGCGAAAACATCTTATCCTGGCTTAAAGATAATCTAAAGTAATGCCACTACTCAATATGAATTGCCCCAATTTCCTTTTGCAATACAGTGACCAGTAGTGTCAGATATTGGCCAGTACACTAATGCATAACCGTGTCTTCAGGGAGATATACTTAAATAGTGTGCTTCTAATGCCAACCACTTCACCAGACTTTGATTTCTTGTGACTCTAAACCATTCTGAAGATATCTGGGATCCTATCTAGATCGCATATGACATTAATTTGGTCAGCTCATTTGCATGGTCCATCTTGTCTGTATCACCTGAATACAATGTTGTAGAGTCCTGGGACTGGATGGCTCAGGATACGTGTACTTGCGTAAAACCATCCTGCCAATGTGAAAGTACTGGTCATCTGTTTCTGCATGTTGAATTGTGGGGCAGGGAGGGCGTCTTTCTTCTTGATATCCCCCAGCCCCATTCTTTGATAGAAATATTTGCTTTAAATACCTTAATTTCTTGATTGATTTATTTTTCTTCAAAAATGCTGTATTGGTATTCTGAATGTTTTTGGTTGTTTATACACACAGATAACTGCAAAGAGGTTGTCATTACTGGTTACACGCAAGCCGAGGCCAGATCTCTTACTTAATGACTTGGGGAAGGCACAAAACATGAGAGAAAGGTAACTACTAGCCAGGCTTGCATTGTTTAGCCAAGAATTGCTGCTTGGTACTAGAGCCATTACCCTTTATAAACCCTAGAATTTGTCCTTATTTTCAAGGTAGAGTGCCAAATATTACCCAAATCTCGTGTGTCTATTTTTTTCTTTTTGGCTCTTTATTTTTATTTATTATTTTGTGTGAACATTTAAGGTTATTGGTGTTCACTGGAGGTTTTTTGACTAGCCTTAAAACTTGCATCAAAGGACTAACCACATTTTTTTCAGGCAGTGTTTAATCAGGTGCTTCGTCCTGTGTGTTGTTTCTGTCTTCTGTCATAGCTCCCTGTCTTAATTGTATACGCCATCTGTCTCCATAGAGATATGCCCTGATAGGCTCTTTAAACTTAGTACTGATCTCCCTACCTCCTGCCCCCTATCTTCATTGCTACTTGGAGCAGCCTCTCTGCTTTGTATATAAATTAACCATGCTCTGTAGACTACCTAAATTATAGGCACTGTGAATCTTTTTTGATGAGCAGGACTAAAGCAGCAATTTTACCATAGTACTTGGTTGCCTACTGCAGTGGCAGTTCTACTACCTAGCAACCGGTCTCCACCACTACATTCCAGTAAACATCCCTAGGGAGTCTTTTGCAGTCTGGAGGGGAGGTAGTCTGTTTACATATCCCTACCAAATGCCATAGCAATAGTGTGTCTGATATTTTGGTTATGTGAGGGAAGAGAAATGCCATAATATAATTGCAGCATAGATTCTAATGCATTTATGATCCTTAAGATTGTTGATGAATTACTAATTCTCACGCTTATTTTTGATAGGAAGACAATTGTCACTTTTATTATTGACTAAAGACACGTGTTAGTCTCCATTCCCAAGCCCTAGAGCATGAGCTGCATGTTAGAGATCTTGTACAGCAATGCATTTATCCAGACATAAATATCTGAGATTTAGAGATACTGTGAATCTTTTGATAACACCACTTATAGAATGCTATAAATACTCAGAGATTTATGGTAAAGAATTAATAGTCTGTCTGGTGCTGCTGTTATTGACTGCAGTGTTGTACAGAATTTATCATGGATTTTTGACTGCTGAAAAAGGGGCAATGAAATTTAGCCATACCCAGAACTGTACTGGAAACTTCTGCTACTGAATGTGCCCTGATGTGACCAGTTTGAATCAGAAGAGGTCCTGCACCTTCGTGAGGCATTTAAAGCTTATAAAGGAACAGTGAACTGGTGCTCGCCATGGAAGTATTCTGCTGGTCCACTGACCCATGTCCATGAAACAACTGTAAATACCAACGTGTGCATGGTCAACCCCTCTGACAATCTCATAGCACAGGAAGCCAAATTCATGGTCAACATCTCTGAAGCTCCAAGTAATGCCCAGGAGGCTATGAGTGGCTCTTCTCGGGCTTCTAGTGGCTTTGCTGTGAATTACAGAAGGTAGTGAATCCGATGTAGTATAGGTCTGTTTTCAGTTCTCTTACTTGTACATTATGTGTTGGATCCACAAACACTGACTGCCTCATTTTCTTGCAAACCACTTATATATCAGCTTGTCAAGTATGTTGTAAACTTTTAGTGTCCACATATAAAATCTAACCTATTTTTAGTCATGTATTCGTTTAGTTCTGGAAAACTGTTACTATCTAAAAGAAATTCACCAATAGTACTCATAGTTTATGTCTTTTGTCATTGTTACCTCAATTATAAATATTAAAAATATAAATTCTGGCAATGAGAATATTTTTTTATTAAATGATCAAGGAAAATGTCAGTATATAGTTAGAATATTATCAAATTATATCCTAAAATGTCTATTTTGCATAAAAGAGATATTCTTCAATCAATTCTTTTTTTGTGAGCTTTGTGGCTAATGAAGCGTGCATTTGTCTTTAACACTGCTGTAGTTAAAACTGTATAAGAGTTTTTCATCTTGCTTACTCAATTATTTCCAGAATCTATTAGTTCCCCTGGGATTCTGAATATACTATATAACCTAATTATGAACTGCTGTATCGTGTACCTTCTGTGACCATCTCCAGGTGCATGCCTAACCTTGGTGATAAACCAACGGACATGTTACTAACTGAAACGAAGAATAAAAGGCAAATGAGCTGGGGATAAACTTGAATCCTATCTGATTAAATTATTCATACACTTCTCTGGCTCCTTTCTTTGTGTGTTGATATTTCAAATAGGCTTTACTATTGTTGCTTCATGGTTCCACCACACACTCCTGTGTTCCAAAGAAATTGGAAAGGAAGACCGTTTAAAATACTTAAGCTCTCACTTTCATTCAAACCCTAGAAACATAGCTTATGTTTTCCCTTTCTATGTATTTCTTGCTTGCCCTGTCTAAATTTCTCTCACAAAAGAGTATAAAATTACTAATTACTATAGCACTCAATATTTGTAGCCTATTTTATGATTAATACCAAAATTTCACTTATATTTCTGACTTGCCACAGTTCTGGGGAAAATACTTTTGTTTTAATTTTATTAGCAGTTGAGTTAAAGACCTGGGAGTCACAACTATTCATTTAAAATTTTTTGATACAATTGTCTTCACAGTAGCTTCGCACATTTTAAATATTTATTGAACTTCTTGGTGTAAATTCTACTTTAAAACATGCCTTCTGCCTCTGGATATCTGTTTCCTAAACATGCCGTACATAGCTGGCATTCCAGTTATACTGCAAGGACATGGATAAACTTACTATACACAATTCTATAACACCACCCTCTGGTAAGAGAGAAAGCAAAATACAGGAAAAAAATATTGAGGCAGAAAAATATGTAGGCAAATTTAATCCTTTGTGTAATGTATCAGCATGTGGTTTTCTGTCTCCAAAGCTGTTCAGTGTCAATGATTAAGAGTCTATTAAGCTGAGCCTAGCAAAGGGAGTTTTGCAAGTAGAGTTACCTGTAAAATGTTATTAGAAGTGATGTCAAGATGAAAGATTTACTGTAAAAAGGAACTCTGTGTAAGAAGGAAAAAGCATGTGCTTATATAGATCATAGTTACTTCCAACTCTTACTAAAAAAACCAGGAATAAGTCATCATGAGTGGAGATTAAAGATATTCATATGAATTTCAAATCACACATGGGGGCCAGTGAGACACCTCAGAGGGTAAAGGTCCTTGTCATCTGAGTTTAAGCTCTAGGATCTACAATGTGGAGGAGAGAACTGATTCTTACTATGTGCCCACTGATCTCCACGTATGCACTGTGGCACACACATGTATAAAGAAAATATAAAATAAATAAATAATCAGCTAGATTGAGGATGGCTTCCAGTGAACTTAGAAAAATCCTGGAGAACTTGCAATCTGCTTGAAAACGTTATAAGTAAATGAATCTATTTAAGTGTTAAAAATTCTTTGTAGTTAAATATGATTAAAATATGTCACTTGAAAGTTTTCCTTATGAAAAGAAAGTGCCCCTTTACTCCAAATTTCACCGCCAATATAAAATTGTTTTAACATTTAAACATTATTAAATGATAGATTTACATTAATATTCTCTAATGTGGGTTGTGTTCTTAATATTTATATAAAATTCCATCTTAATTCATTCTTAAACTACTTTTGCCTAGAAATAAGACATTTTTATTTTTTTCTAAAACTAAATGGTTGAATTAGTATTTAATATTTATTTTGTCATCACATTCTCAAGAAAAGTAACTAATGACAGATTTGAACATTATATTAATATAATTAATTCTAATTATATTAATATAATATAATTATAATAACATAATAATGAATAGGGACACATCTATTCAGAATCCCAGATAACATCATGCATTATTTTAAAAGTAGAATTCAGTCTCTAATGTAGTTTTAACTTCCCAGAAAACAGTAGAAGTCATAGAGTTCTTCTGCTCTTTATCTGCTTGTACACACATCCACCATCACTGTGAACATACATCTGCTTCACTTGAGGAGTTCACATGGTGACGTCACAGAAAGTACATGGCTCACATTAGAGTCCACCACAGGTGTTCTGCATTCTATGAAGCCTAAAAAACATATAGGGCTATGAATGTTCCGTTATGATATCACACAGACCATTTCATATCCTAAAGATCCTTTGTTCAGTGAGTTCATTAATTTTAGAGGAAACTTCTTTCATTTATTAATACACAGTAAAAGTCACTTTATGTATTTTCATGATTTGATGTGCCGCTTAGCTTTTTGTTAATGACAAAAACTAGAGTTATTTGGAAAGAAGGAACCTCAACTTAGGAAATGCCTCCATCGTATTGGACTGTAGGCATGTCTGTGAGGATAATATTTTGATTAATGATTGATGTAGGATGTCACAGCCCACTGTGGGAGGTACCCATCTCTGGGAAGGGTTCCTGGGTTATATAAGAAAGCAAGCTGAGCAAGCCAGGGTGAGCAAGCCAGTGAGCCCTATTCTTCCATGGCCTCAGCTTCACTTCCCGTCCAGAGTTCCTGCCGTAGCTTTGTCTACTTGAAATGTAACTTGGAAGTGTTAAGATGAAATAAACCCTTTACTCTCTGAAGTTGGTTTTGGTGAATATTTTATTACTGATTTCTTTTTAATATTCCACTTTTTTATATGTACCAATTTATTCAATTATTAGAAGAGATTGCAATAGTTAGCTGTTCCCGGAGAAACAAGACCAATAGAAGACACAAATACACACACACACACACACACACACACACACACACACACACACACACACACACATTTATGTGTGTGTGTGTGTGTGTATATTTTAGGACATTGGCTCATGGAACGATGGAAACTCAGGATTCAGTCTGGTATTTGCACGCTAGAGGTAGTGGTATATTTCCATTGTGAGTCAGAAAGCCTGAAAACTGAACTCAGTTTAAGTTTTAGTCTAAATAAGAAGGCCTAACTACTGAAGAATGGAGGTATAGTTTCAATCCAGGCTAAGACCTTGGAGATAGCAGTAAGTGCTAGTAACATAAGTCTAGGTCCAGGGGTGTGAGAAGGTTCATGACAGTTGAAACATTCATTCAGAAGAGCAAGCTCCCTGTTCTCCATTTTTTATTCCACCCAGTCACTCAACAGATTGGATCATGCCCACCTGCATTTAGGGAGGGCAATCTGCTCCACTCAGCCTACTGATTTAAATGTTAATCTCTTCCATAAATATCATCAGAAACACATCCAAAAATAATGTTGAGTCAGAATACCAGTCCAGTGAAATGACATATGAAATTTGCAGCGAGAAGTCTTTCCCTTGAACATGGGATCTAACAGTGCTGCAGAGCACTTACCCAGTGTGTACAAGGCATTGGGTTTGATATTCAATACTTAGAAACCAAACTAAACTGAAAAACAACCACCACCACCAACCACCACCACCACCAAGAACAAAAACACAACAACCAAATAAAACAATACAAAACAAAAATATTCAACTAATTACTTTTAACCCAGAAGTAAATCTTTAGGTGATACCTACCTTCAAAAAAGGAAAATAACAAGATCATAATTCTGTTTAAAATGATGCAATATGCCCTTGTCATTCCACATCTAAATATATAACCAACCATGGATAGAAAGTATTCAGGAAAATAATTGTTTCATTGCTAAATATGCACAGTTTCCCTTGCTGTGAGTCACTAAAGAACAGTCCAATAACTGCTTGCATAGTATTTAAGTTACATGAGTAATCTATAGATGATTTAATACATAGAGTATATGTGTTTAGATAACACTGATCCTATGTGTTTTGATATAAGAAACTAAGACATGTATGGATTTTGTCCCTGGGAGGTGGCTTTTTTTGGACCTAATCCCTTACAGATACCCTGCGAATTTCTGTGTGACAGACTATAATATTCTACTTTCATTTGATAATGCACTAAATTGTTCTCCAGAAGAGGTGGTAAAGTTCTTAAATGGCAAATACTTTTCTCTGTAATATTCAAACAACTTAAACACTGTGTTATAAAATTAGCAGTATTTAAATGCTATGCTATAAAATTAATAGTACTTAAATACTGCGATAAAAAGTCATTACATATTATGAAGCATAATAAGGAAGTAAAAATGAGAAGAAATCAATTATGTCTTATATTCATATATATAATCAAGCATAAAAGTGAGGGAAGACTTATGGCTGGTTACATAACTGGTACTGGACATTATCACCACCCTCTTCCATTACTCACTCTGCATTCCTTCAAGCTAGTTGTAGTTTCTTATCTTATAGGGTAACACAATCCTTCATTCCTTAAAGAGTTAGAACATTTGCAGTCATGAAGGGTTGCATTTGCCATTCAAGTTAGTCAACAGACACAATAGTAATGAGATGCCCTATAGGGTGTTCCAAATAACTTCCCTTAATAATCAGAAAAAGGCACACTTGCTAATACATAAATATGCTTCTTTGCCTTTAGATTAAGAGTCATGAGGAACTCAAAGTGGTTGAACAGTAGTTTGGGACTCTGGGACTTCCACAGAGGTATGATATTTCCTCTAGCAGAACATAACGGGAGAGAAGAGCATACATTTTTCTACTGGACCACTGGTCGTGGGAGTGAGTGAGGCCACATACATTTTCTTCCCATGACTGTTGTATCTATGAATCCTGTCCTGAGGGGAAACAAATTTGGTGTAGTTTCAGAGCATATACATCCTTCTGAGAAGAACTGCAACTTGTTGACCCTGATGATGCTATAAATAAGCATCCAACAAGTCACTTGTGACTGTCTCATGGCAGTCACTTCTGGATGGTTGTGGTCATGGCAAGACCAGGGATCACATTCTGTGGCACATAGCTCGGCATTCTGTCAGTCTCAGATGTAGATTAGGTAGGAACACTGCATTCAAGAAAGGTAAATCTATATCCAGAGTGTCTTCTATTTCAGTAAAAATAAATCACTGCAATTAGAATGATGGGAGTTGTTCAACATTCTCAACCTACCACCAGATAGTTGTCTGACCATCCCCTCGCTACATCAACAATTCAGTGTTGGTCTCTGCTGCTGAAAGATTGAGCCTATAGCAATGGCTGTAGCCAGGTCAGTCTTGGTGAGTGCAAATCTGCCTTCTTGAACCCATGTATAACCCAAGTACCTACCACTGTAGAAATTTTGGTCAATGGCAGGGGTGGCTGGGCAAAAAGACTGATATTGACATGACAGGTCATTCTGAGAACTGACAATAAAAGTCTTTTCCTTCTGGAGTTAATCTTTGGTGAGCATTCATAAAGGATACAAATACCCACATTTTTTTTTTCTTATGTGGATTCTTATTTTCTTCAAAATGTGTAATGTACATAGACACCTACCAATTTCTTTGCCACCAATTTTCCAAACACATTATTTTGAAGTTTATTATTATCTAGTAAAATCATTTTTCATATACCACATATCACTGTGATAATTTTTATTCACCATTGCCTTTAAGAGATGTCCCAGAAAAAATGCCTAGGTACTACAGCTGTCCACTCTCACGCTGCACCAGTACATGATGCTAAATAGTCAATAAACCATGCCAGAGTCTTCTCTTACCCTGCCAACTAATAGAGAACTTTTCATACATGTCAACCAGGAGACAAGAAGCATTACAGCAACCCATTGACATTTGTTCTACTGCATATGGTACTTACTTGGCTTTCAGGGACTGTTGAGTCACAATTTTGTATACCACCTCTGTTCACTAGTGCAATACTGTGCATTCCCAAATTAATAGCTCAGTGTGTCAACACTCAATTCATGCAGGCTTGTAAGGTTGCAAAATGATGTGGTGGCTATATTAATTATTTCATTTGTTACTTTGACAAAATGCCTGACATAACGAACTCAGGGAAGAAAGGGTTTATTTGGGTTCATGGTTTGAGAAGATACAGTTCCTTATAGTAGAGAGGGCATGGAGGCAGACATGTGAGGTAGCCTCTCACCCCACATAAGAAGTCAGGAAGCAGAGAAAAGTGAATCCTGGTGCTCCTCTGTCTTTCTTAGTGGGACATTTTACTTAGCCTGGGACTCTAACACATGGAATGGTGTCCTAGTTCACTGGGGTAGACTTAAGTTCAAGTATGTTTTTTTTTTTTCTGTTTAACTAACATACAAATGGCTTAACACATCCAGGGTAGGTCTTCCTTCCTCACTGAAACAATTCTGGAATTTCCCTCAAGACATTCAGACGTGTCCCTTCTAGGTTATTTCAAATCTGATCAAGTTAACATTGGAATTAATCGTCTTAACAATGGTATGTGGGTAAGTGCTTCATTTCTATATGTTGCAAACAGGCAAAAATCTGTTTCTTGAAAGGAGACTACCTGTGTATATAATATGGCACATGTTTTATTCCAAAATCCCAAGAGTTCTTGCTATAATTTACCGATGGTTTACTACTAGACTCCAGACAGTGTCCTTAAAGCTCAGTAACACTCTAAGCACATCAGATCTATTCTATTATATAACCTATCTACCATCATAGCCTTCACAATAGCCTGGGTCTGTTCCAATGTCGTGTCTTTCACTAGGTCCCACACAAAACTAGGATTATGGATCGTGCAGCAAATTGACAAGAATAAGACAGTCATATACGTTTTATGCTGCCTTCAAAATCCAGAGATGTTAACAAGTGCTATGATTCATTTTTGTTGGGGAATCACATGTAACAAGATATACTTCACCTTGAAAGGAACTTTTTACGTATTCCATACTGCTAAACCTCTAGAACTGCCTGAAGTTTTATTGGATAATTTTCCTATTTGCTGACATTCAAAAATTCTTTAGCAGTAAGTCTAGTGTAGTAGCTACTTCTTGCTTACTAGATCATATCAGAAAAATACTATTGATGTTATGAACAAGAGTGATATTTTGAAGAAAAGAGACATGATTAAGTTTATGACAAAATTATGCTAAAAGGCTGAGGGCCAAAATACTCCTGAGGTAAAGGCATATTGCTGGTCTTGCCCAGTGAAAGCAAACTGCTCTTAATGGGAGTAGGGGTGGACATTTGTCAGATAACAGCTGAATACCAGATGTGTTAATTTGCTCAAGCAAAAACAAAAGCAAATCTGAGAGAACAGCTTTAATTATAGTCTCTACCTGATTAAGTTTATAAGAATTCATTGATATTTCCAAAACCCATTTTTCATTCACATAGGATAAAATAAGCTAATTGAATGGAAATATGGTAAGTATATTCTACATTCTTTAATTTTTTTTTTATTTTTTGAGATTATAAATGCAATTATGTAATTTCCCTCTTCCCTTTCTTCCCTCCAAGTCCTCCAATGTATACCTTCCTGCTTGCTTTCAAATCCATGGTCTCTTTAAATTGTTGTTGCATGTGTGAGTGTGTGTGTGTGTGTGTGTGTGTGTATATATATATATATATAGTCACTATCACACTAATCAGTGAAATCCCTTTAGAAACGTATCGGAGCCCCTTGTCTTACTATCAGGGATTCCAATTGACTTTTTCTCACCACAATAGTTCTAACTCTACAGGTCAGGGAATAAAGACAGGGATTCTGTCAGCTGCTGAACATATCTATCCAAATAAGATGAGAAAACCATAGGGACCATTGGAAGATGGACTTATGCTAATACTACCAATTTCACCACTTTAACTGGTGAACAGTATCATTGGGTTGATCCCGGAATAGGTTGATTTAAAGTTTTAGCAATTATGAATAAGGGTGTGTGTATAATTATGTGCTGTTTTGTGTGGATTATATAGTTCTATTTCATGAGTAGCTACCAAAGAACAAAACTGCTGGCTCAAATGCCATGAGTGTGTTTGGTTACACCTTTTGGAGTGCATGTATGGTGCAAGAGAATGAACCCAGGGATTTCTGCATTCTGGGCATGTGTTCCACAACTGACCTGAATCTCCAGGACCAAATACTATTTCAAAAAATTATTGTCTTACCAAGTTAGCACATCTATAACTCTCTTTAATTCACTGTCTGCAGTGGGACTCACAAATGATGCCTGTGGACTATACTCTTTCTGTTTAAAAATAATCTTTTAAACCAACATAGTCAATTGGTAATAGTTTAATAAGAAAACAAGTATAACTTAATCATTTGCCGTTCCAAATAAAACCCCACGTGTTTTAGCACAGGAACTTTACCCCTGAAAGTTACTCTAAGAATGGAATTATCTGTTAAAGAAATACGAAGATTTTTATAATCATACTTAAAAGATTTAGTAATACCAACATATTTTATTAGTAATTCATAAAATTAAACTTTGTCATGACTACTTTCTTAGCTTTATAAGAATTTGAAAAAATTCCCCTTTGCTTTGAGTGTGTGTGATAACATGTTGTATCAGAGCTGTGTACTTAGGCAGCAGTGAGTGATCAGCATTGTTTAGACTCAATATAGACATTTAAGACAGCAGTGACAGTCTTTTAAGTCTATTTTTCAATTAGAGAGAGTAGATAAACAGAAGCAAGGAAAAATGATAGTAGCAGACACTCAACATCATTTAGTGTGCAGTTACCAAGGAGAATGTAAAGAAGTTCCACAATTCTGTTTAGTAAACCTCCCTAGAACAAATTCAGCATGGAAAGACTAGAGATGTACTTTTCCATGGGATACAATTTAATATATAACAGGGAGATGGGAGAAAGGACCATCCATTTTTTACATTCCCTAATTTCAATTTTATATAACTTTCTCCTAAATACTTTGCTGTCTTCATTGGTTTTCACAAACTTTTCCTTGCATGTAAACTTCCTTTACATTTACATTATACATGTTATCAAATCAACTAATGACGCTAAATGTGTAAAGTTTAACTGGTTTTTTTTTTGTATAAAATTTGTTTACACAGATTTAGTTCTTATTTACTAGAAGAACAAAACATTGTGACAGACATAGATTCTTACATGGACAAACAAAAGCTGAACTCTGTCTGTGTGGATTATGACATCACAAGAACATGATATTGAGTCATAAAGTGACCACTTATCTCTAAATAGACTTTACCAATCTGAAACTTGGGTATTTCCCTTTAACCAATTAAATGATTTGTTTTGCTTCCATTAGCACCATATAGATGCTTCCCTGCTGCTCTCTTTTTAGACCCTCAATAGCATACATTTTGGCATCAGGTCAGTGATAAATTGTTGTATGTGTAAATCAACTTTTAAAAAGTGTACCTGTCTAAGTTAAATTTTAATGCTTCTTAGATCAGCGATTAGCATAATATTAATTTTCCAAAATTATGCATCCTTATGCTTAGATCTGTTTATTTATGATTCAGAACCAATGCTGCTATGCATAACACTCGGTGGTGAAATATTGAGGTGGGAGAAAGACAAATTTCTGTTGATGACAGCTTCTCTATTACCAAATGCATGTCTAAGTATTACTTAGATGCATGACGAAGGACTGATACAGAGTGTGTTGATATGTGGGGAAAGAATTGAGAATCAATTCTTAGAAGACATCCTCTCACACCTCATCCACTAGAGATAGGAGAAACTCAACCCATCAAATTATCCTTCATCTAAACCAGATCAATCATGAGAGCATTCCATGATGACAAATGTTAGCAAGGAAAACTGGGCTAGTGAATGCCAGTTGTCATAGAGATGGCCTTACCTTTCTTCTCACCTTGAGAAAATTATGGACTTCTTCCTGACTGTAGGTAGGTCTTTAATATTCTTTTTCTCAGATTATTTATTTTTGCAACTTACAACTACAATTTTTTTACTGCCTTTTAGAAAAACCACCTTATCCAATGTCTTTCCAGGCTTACAAATCAGGATTCTTTCCCCTTAACAGTCTAAGGGTGATTTTTAAATGTTGTCGTTTAGAAATTTAGAGCTCCGGTCTCCCATTTGTGTGAGGAGATAGAAGCCAATTTCAGAGTCAATTATCAAGAACAGGTGAGTTACTCACATTGACCAATCTCAGGAGATTCTCTAGTGCTTTTTTCACTGTTTAATCCCAGGATCTACATCTCGCCCACTTCTGTTCTAAGAGTTCACTCTTTCTCCCTGCTGCTGTAGTTTGATTTTTATGGCAACAATCTTGAATAAAATCTTCCTTGTCTGTTTAACTGATTGGATGCAACTTTTTTTGACAGTTCCTCGAGAGATATGTGTTGTGGAAAATTCAGAATGATCAGCTTTCAGGATCTTCAAGGGATGAACAGGGATGGGGAGGAATCCAATCAATTTGCAAGCTACTTTCATTTGAAATAGATCTTTATATCATACACATTATGTGAAAAGTCACTAAAAATCAGTTGCTTTCTGTTTTGTGATATTTCAGGCTCCTCTTTTGAAAACCATCACTGCAGCTCATCTTTTCTTTGACTGCCAGAAAACTTGATAAAATAATTTAAGCAGTCATGCTTTATCTCTACATATTGTCCTCCAGAGCAACACAGCAGGCATTTCTCACTCCATTCCTCCTGCTTGGCATTCTTCCCGGGTCACAGAAGATGTTTAATAAATACTTGTTGAACTTAGCTGTTAGTTACTCAAACCAATTTTTTTTTTCTGAAATTTACCTCTTTCTGTGTCATCCTCTAGTTTGTTCATCTATAAACCTCAGAGGAAAAAATATCCACAAACATTTTAAATATTACCCATTCAAAGAATTTGATGGTTTGACTGTTTACCTGTCTAGGGTCACATGTAAACTCATTCTTGATTTCTTCTTTTTAATCACTATCCTCAGGACCTAATGAAGTATCTGAGATGAGCACAGCCCTTACAACCCTCTTTGGATCTCGTGATCCTCCTCTTATGTCGTTCCAGTTTTCTCTCCATTAATGCCAGTGAAATCTAATTCATTTCGTCACTGATTCCATGGGTACTTTTTTAAGAAACATTTCATATGTTTCTTAACATTTTTTCTACAGCAATGCCAGACTTTATTCCTAGAATCAGAAATTATATTTCTGGTCGCCCCTGGTGCCTCCCCTACCTCTCAGCTAACTCAAGTAATTGTTTCATGCTTGGGTTTTAGGATCAAAGTAAATTTAAGCTGAGATTTTGCTTCTACCATTTACTAGATGTATGACTTTGGGAAAGCAGTTTGAACTATAGATTTTTATAAAAATTGGTATACTGGTGAAGCTAGTAATACCTGATGACTTTTCATGTGCTCGAACTGAGAGGATATAAGTGATATATTTAGTTCAATAATATGCTCAGTGATTTCCCACAACAAATATGAGCTTATATGATTGCAATAATTATGTTATAATTGATTGTTTTCTCAAGCAATTCTTATGGCTTAGCAACTTGTAATTTTTTTCTTGCAATTGATTTTATTTGTAGTATATGCCATGGGGCAACATTTTAGGATGAGTCTTTTAACATATTTCCAAATGTCTTTAAAGATAATAAATCTTCTTTTAAATTCATCCTCTTATCAACACGAATATATATTGAAATATCTTTTCTTGTTGGTTCACTAAGTCTCTAGGCTTATATCACATTTTACAAAAATAAATAGAAATTAGTTTTATATTTTTATTATGTCTTATTTTTACAAAATTTTATTTTACAAAATGAATAGAAATTGGTAGAATCCATTTGGTTATTTAAAGATGTGGTAACATTGTTGTACTCCTGAAGCATATATAAACATTACCCATTAAATACCCAAATGAAGGCTTCAGGCATTAGGTTGATATATGAATCTGTAGGTGAGGGAGGGTTTATATGTTAGGAAATATACATTTTGAAATTGTTAGCATGCTGACCACCTTTAAAGCTATCCAGCTAGGGGAGGTCATAAAGAGGGAAGGATGTGGATAACACAGAGAAGGGGCATAGGACTGTGTTCCCTGGGTTACTTCCACACTGATGAGGAAGAAGGGATTGTCAGAAGCATCATGTGAACTGAGAATAAACAGACTTAGGATGGAAGCCAAAAGAGCATAGGATCTTGAAAGTATGGACTAAATGGAGGTTGTAATACACTGTGAATTCTGGCAGTTGAATTTAGAAATACTATTTTTGCAAAGGTAAATAAGGCAGTATTTATAATATTTTCACAAATGTGTTTCACTTCTTTTCTGAACAAAGAAAAATGTTTCCTTAGACTGTACTTTACATGGAAATAGTATAGAGTCTGAATTGAAGAAGGCTTCAAGTGGCTCACATAGAAGTTGCTTTTATTTCTCTGAAAAAAAATCTGTTTCCAAACTAAATTTCAGTTTTGCTTATGATTATCTTTTCGAGTACAGCTTAACATTTGAAATGTGGGAATTTGTTCTTTTCCATCTTAATCATAAATGCATCAAGTATGTTTGTCATTCAGCTGACTGATAGTGGCTGACACACACTTTGGAATTTAAATTTTATTTTTTTGATTGACAATTAAATACATATTTTCAGAGAAGATAGACTATTACAGTGTAACTGTTAATACAAAAGGTAATACAAAAATGTACCAAGTATCACCTATAGAGAAACATTTAATCTTTTAATCCAGCACCATGGCTGCTCTAGCAAAAGATCACATTGAAAGACCTGTGTGATAGCCAGGAAGGGATCAAATCCAAGAGCCTGTATGAAGGAATCACATGTAGAGACCTGTGTGGTCCAGATGAAATGCAGAAAGAATGTTAGTCAGGCTAATCCTGTCTTCTGTTTATACTAATGCCAGGTGAAAGGGATTTCTGAGGTTAAAGCAACATAATACACATCTTTAATCCCAACTCAAAAGGAAGTGGTGGCACCTGCCTTTAACTGCATCTCAGAAGGAAGAGTTGAGAAGAAACAACTGGAGAGAGTAGAGGCAGAGTGTGGAAGCAGAGCTCAGAAAGGAGAATTCAGAGAAGCAGCATGGTTGAAGCAAGTAGAAGCAGAGGTAGAAGCAAACAAGAAGCAGAACTCAGAGAAAGTAGTGGAGAGCTATTTTAGTCAGGCAGTTTGAGTGCAGTTCAGAAAGAGAAGCCAAGAAGAGCAGAACCAGTAGAGAGTAAGAGAGAGAGAAAGCAAAGTCAGAAGCAGATGGTTAATGACTTACAGTTCAGAGTTCATAGTACAGCTCAGAGTGCAAAGGTAGTTCAGAAGACAGTCAATCAGAGTAGGCTCAGTCAGTATGAAGACTAGGTTTGCAGATTAGATCATATGGAGGCTGAAGCCCTCTAGGTCTGAGCTTGCATCTTGAAGATTAGATTTACAGAGGCTGAAGTCTTCTGGATCTAGGATTAAGATTAGATTGTATGGCTGAAATCCTTTAGGACCAGGGATAGACTTTACAAAAGAATGTCCTCTGCCATTAACCCACAAGAATAAATAATATAAAATCAGTGTACACATGTGTGCCTACAATCATCTATCTATTTATTCTTTCCTCCATTTATTCCTCTTCTATATCTTACCTTTAAGAAATATCCCAGTTAATAATTTGAAGAATATTTTCAGTGAATATATTTGATCTTTCTAAAGGAATTAAGGGTGAATGAAATGCTTGAAGAAGAAAAACTGGATCCATCTTCTCTAGGGATAGGCAAAACTTCCTAAGACTGGGAAGGAGAAAGGTATTTAAGGGATGGTGGTGATTACAGAAATCACATCCTGTAGCGTGAATGTTTCTCCACCACTAAAATTGTATGTTGAAATTTAGCACAGATCTGATTGGATTAGGAAGAAGTAGTTTTCAAAGTTGATTAAATCGTAAGTGTAAGTATCTTACAAATGAGACTTCATATAAGGCCACTGAGAGTTTCCTTCTCTGATCTATCATGTGGGGACATTGCTTCAAAATATCAATGATGAAAGTTAGTATCTTGATTCTGGAATCAATTAATCCAGAACTATGACAAACACATTTCCTGTGTATAGATAGGTACTACTAACATAATTGAGGTGTTTCACTGTAGCAACCAAAATGAACTAATGCAACAGATAGCCATTCCCACTTGATAATGATACTTCAGGAATAGCTCTGTCTAAAGAAAAGGCTCCATGATGTACAATTCTAAGCAGCAGGGCTATCACACTACATTAAGGCCCTTTTCTCAGGCTGATCATGCAGTTAGCAATGTTTTCAGATAGAAGACAGAACAGTAGAATACTTGCTGTGGTTTTAATCTGGTGTCCCCTGAGAACTCTTGTGTTGAAGGCTTGTAGTGTTCAAAGATAGGGCAACTTGGTAACCATTGGATAATGAGGGATATCACCCCTTCAATGACTTTATCAGTAGATTCACAGCTTCACGGCCTATAGGGAGTTGGTGTAAACTAGACTTAAAACAAGTAAATTTCTGGTAACATGACTTTGAAGAATGTATTTTGTCCATGGACACTTTATCTATCTATCTTCTATCTATCTATCTATCATCTATCTATCTATCTATCTATCTATCTATCTATCATCTATCTATTTCTCTAATATATCATCTCATCTCTCTCTCTTTCTCTCTCTCTTCTAAGCAATGAGATGAGAAGCTTTGCTATACCACATACTTGTCACTATGATTTTCTGCCTCATCACAATCCAGAATCAACAATGCCAAGTGATTATGATCTGAAACCTCAGAAACCATGAGCTAAAATAAACCTTTCCTCTCTTTAGGTGCTTTTTCTCTGTTGCTTTGTGATGGTGAGGAGAAACTAACTAACCCAGTATCTTCAAGAGAAGATGTTTACTTTCTGGCTCCAAATTCAGTGAATGGGTTTTATTTTTAATTTCTTTTTAGCATTGTTTCAGCTATTCAGCAATGCTATTAAAGACACAAGCTGTTGTTGTCTTTCTGTTCTTCTCTTGTCAGTATGCTAGGCTTAATACTTTGCTTTTCATAATGCATTTATAGTTCCAGCTTCTCACTGCTGGTCCACGAATCAGAATGGGTAAGTGGCCATGATAAAAAACAATATCTACAATTCATCACCTGGCCTGAATCACATGTTAATTTAAGCTCCCATAGAGGCAGGTACATTGAGATCCAAGAGTTCATAGGCTCTTAGGGTGGGAGAAAACAAAGTATAATAGGGTTGAAGGTGGAGGGTGAGACAGGAAGCTCAGAGCTTCTGTAACTATTCCCATGGTTTTTCCCCCATGAAAAATGTCAAGTTGAAGTACTTGCAAAATATCAGGGAATTTTCACTTTCTGAACTTGATGAGATCTTGATATCTTCTTAGGATTTTAGGAATGAAACATTAACATGTTTAAATAACCACTATGGTTGCTTTTCTTACCACAGTTGCACAAATGTGTAAAACAAAATACTATGATAGATTTAATATATCTGATGCATGTTTTGGAATCAGAACTGTATTTGCCACCCAAATTTATAATACCATTCTACAAATGGCATTCAAACTTACAATTTCAACCACAAAACATAACCAATTGCTGGTCCTTAATTGATACTAGGGAATGAAAGAAATATTATCACATTATTGCTTTTTTGGCATTCTTTTATTTATAATTTTTTTTATATTAGCATTATTCTGATGATGAAAAAGCAAAGCTTCTGGAAGGAAGATATAGCTCAAGAGTAGAATGCTTTCTTATCTTGGGCAAGTCCTGGGGTTGATATGCAGCCTTGTAAAAGGAGAAAAGAAATGAGAGGAAAACAAAACCATCTCAGTTCTATGTAATAGTTTATGAAGTTGTAGTTACTAACCATGAAGTGTCAGCAGCCAGAAAATAACTATCTTTTGTTTATATAGCACATTATGTACTTTAAGAAATTTTCACAGTTTGCCATTTCCATTAATTTAACACTGTTTCAGAAGTATATGATTCCTTTTGTAATATACACTATGCATAAAGTCTGTACAGATTCATTTATTAGTAAATAATTGCTGAACTCCAGTTATTTTCTTAGGCATACAACTTTAACAAACTAAATAAATTCTTTGCTGTCTGAAATTTATGCTGTACTGGAGAAAGAAATAAAATATATGAATAAATGCTTCCAGAGGTGATTAGGGATAGAAAGTGAATAAGGAAGTGCTGTGGACATGCCTTGTTGCAGCAGTGCATGCCCAGCATGCATGGGACCCTGAGTTCAATTCCTAGCAAAAAGATGTGTTTGCTCACATTCCTAGTCCTAGCTCTCTGGAAATAGAGGATCGGATAAGAAATTCAAGACCACCTTTAACTACATAGTAATTTCAAGGCCAGCCTGATCTACATGTGGCCTTGCTTCATAAATAAGTAAACAGACAGACAGAGAGACAGACAGACAGGGACAAGGAATTGATGTGTGGGTGCTATGCTATATGGAGTCTTTAGGAAATGCCTTACTATGAATCAAATCTGGAGAAAGGGATTTTAGATGAAGGGAACAGAGATACCATAGCTTCACTGGGGTAATGGGAAATGAATGAGCCAAAGAGGAATGGTCTGTGGTCTAAACCAGGTGTGGCATTTTAGGCCACCATAAGAAAAACAAAACAAAACAAAACAAAACACCAATAAAAAAGAATGAATATTGACATCTTTAAATTATAACTAGTACCTAATTAGTTGACCTAATTATTATAATGTAATATGAAATACACAGAATAGAGCAAATCAAATTGCTCAAAATGTCTTTAAAATGTCTTGAATAAAACTGAGTTTCATATTGATGTATAAGCAATGTTATGTAGACAAATGAATAACTATGCCTATGTTTGCAATGGTCCCCAAAGTGTTGGTTTTTGTTTATCTTTGGAGATTGAGTCTTCAGCCTCTAAATACCTGTGACTTTAGGCTGACTACTCACAGAACACTGTAACCTGTCAGTGGGCAGTGTAGGCAGAGCTGCCCACACAGTGTGATTCAGCTCATCTTAAACCAGAATCCTACCACTCCCACACACTGTGATTCAAAGACATTTCTCCCCTACCCTTGCCACAGGGCTGAAAATTACTGCATATTTCATTCCCTTGAGTTAAGCAATGTAAGTAGCTGATAATTATCTGAATATCTTTCAAGAGGATAGGAAAAATAAGCCATTATCCATTAAAAATCATCTCAAATCCAATTAGCTAGGAAGTCACCCACAAGGCACCGAGAAATCCGGACATGAGTAAGGTGTGTTGAGGGCATGAACAGTAAAATCATGAACTTGACCTTTCCGAGGAAGTTGTCCTCAGAAGGGATCCCTGAGCAGCTGAGAGGCTGAAAATAGAGGAAGGTATTTATTCAATACTATTCATTACCCAAGTTTCACTCTGCTCAGACAATGCTGCACCAGTATTCCGTAATGGGTGAGCTCCTGGAAACAGAATATCTGGGTAAGTCTAGGTAAGTCATGTCGCAGGTTACAATGCTAGAGAACCAGGTAAAGCAACATATGTGAAATACTCACCTGGTGATGAGCAAAAGCATGTTACAGTCTCGACTTACAGTAAGCAACAATCAGATATAGTCCACAACAGAATATAATGCTCACCTACTGGGAAATTAGAGCATTTCAGGGTAGCAACCAGCTCAACCTCTTGAATGTAGTAGTGCTAAAGTATGATTTTCATCCCTGAAATACTCTTCTGAGCTGCATCTTGGTCGTTATCTTTGTCATCATCACTTAAGGCCATCTATCACCACTAAAATACTGAACAGCTCCTAAGTGATACATGGCCCTTAAACACATGGCTAGGCTCAGGCCCATTCAGTAACATTGCTTCTAAGAATAATTTGGGAAAACACCAACAATTTCAAAGCAGAAAATTAAGTTTGAAAGTCTCTGATGAAAGAAACATCCTCTCAAGAGAGCAGATAAAAGTGAACTAAAACTCAAAATTAAATCTAGCTCTGGCTCTGAAAGCCTAGTAGAGATAGCCTGTCACAGCCCTTGTCCCTCCCCTCCCCTCCCCTCTCTTCCCCTCCCTCCCCTCCCCTCCCCTCTCCTCTCCTCTCCTCTCTTCTCTGCTCCTCTCTTCTTGTCTCCTTATCCTTCCCATCCCTCCCCTCCCCTCCTCTCTCATCTCTTCCCCTCTCCTGTCCCTTCTTCCCTCTTCCTTTCCCCTTCCCTCCCCTCCCTTTCCCTCTCCTCCTCTCCCCATTCCTTCCTTCCTTCCTTCCTTCCTTCCTTCCTTCCTTCCTTCCTTCCTTCCTTCCTTCCTTTCTTTCCTTCCTTCTTTCTTTTTTCTTTATAATAATCCATTTAATGAGCACTCAATTATTTGACAGTTTTGTTTTAAAAACCATTGCATTAGTGGCACACCCCTTTAATCCTAGTGCTCCCGAAGCAGAGGCAGGCAGATCTCTAGGAGTTTGAAGCCTGCCTGGTCTACAGAGTGAGTTCCAGAACAGCCAGAGCTACATAGGGAAACCCTGTCTCAATAAAAGAAAAAAAGAGATAAAAACCATTGCATTAATAAAAGTATTTAATGACAGTACAATTTCTTTCTGTTGTTTATGTCTTTACAAATTTCTCTTTATAATTTCTTTATAAAGTTTTCACATTAACTCTTTATGGTAAAAATTCAAAAGCGGAATTAAAAGCCACACAAAGAAAAAACATTTTTTGCAGGAATCTTGCATCGGTTTATGTGTTTATCAGAATTGTCATTTCCTTTTTCAAGATCCACTCATTGTCCAGGTGGTAGCAGACAAAGAGAATTTTGTCTACCTGACATAGATGACTTGACACATCTGAAAACAGAGCTTTCTGGTTTTGATGCCAGGATAAAATAACAAGAAAAGAGACCATGGCTCAAAGGTCTGCGGGGATGAAAACCTTGAGATACAAAATGAGTAGGACTAAAAAATTAGTAATTTCGAAGATGAGGTCAGTGATTTTTTTTTTACACTGTATCAAAATGATAAAGAAAACAGTGGATTTCTTTATGCTGAACTGGTGCAGCATTTGAGAAGCCTGTTCAAGGTCCTAAATTCCATTCCCAATATCACAAAGAGGAAACTCCCCAAAAAACACGAAAGAAATGGAAATGGAAAGGGGAATAGATATAAGACTTTAAAAATAAAAGTAGAATTTTCAACACTAGTGAGATTTTCTAAGGCACATAAGAGATAGAAACATCTGTCTGAGTGAGGACTTGGTGAAATAGCCCAGAGTTTCAAACAAAATGAAAACTTCTCCTTCTGGAGAGGAGGAGTGTTCCTACATAAACAGAGTTTTGGTTTTAGTTTGGGTTTGAATGCAGGAAAACTATGGAGTAGCAATTCAGAAAAAAAATGTATGAAGTAGTTTGGTGAAACTTAGAAGGAAGGATCAGTATTAGCTATGTAGATTATCTATCATTTACATACAGGAGTAGGTTTATACGTACTGTTATGTGTGATGCCTAAAGAGTTATGTGTGGTGTGGCACTGTTATATATAATACCTAAATTGTTATATACAATACCCCCCTTGTTTTTTAACAAATTTTTGGAGGAAACACTCCAACAAATATCAGAAAATGACTCATAGGTGATTCTAAATAAAATTGAAAGTTTCATTGTCTAAGTGAGTACAAATGTACCAAATAAGCATATCTGTCAAAAAACTGGTACACTATATAGCTGCATACGTACTATATGTCACTTATTTATTCATTTTGCCATTTGAAATAATTCAAAACTAGACTTGGATTAAAATAATGAGAGAATGAGTTAGTAGGAGTCCATGAGAGTTTAGAGAGAATTTCAAAATATACTAAAGCATTCTGTAGTTCTGGAAGAAAAGATAGATATGTTCTGATGAGGAAACTTACAGGAACAAATAGTGTGTGTGAGTGTGTGTGTGTGTGTGTGTGTGTGTGTGTGTGTTTCTGGGTCATATCAGAAAACAGAATGACCTGTAGGTAAATAAATTTAGTATGTGTTATATTCACATTGAAAACCAATTATATGTTCAGTGAATAAATATAAATGGAATTAAATTAAAATGGTCACAAAAATATAAAATAGTAATATAAGTGCTCACATAATAATAACCAGCACAAAATAAAACTACAAAAGTCTGAACTCATCTTAATGAATATGTTCAAAGTAGTTGCAATATAAAGAAATAGAAATAAAGATATTTCAGAAAAGCGTGAGCCAAAAGGAAGCTGAAAATTTAACAATAGACATAGACTAATTTAAAGATGGTTTTAGACATTTGTGAGACAGATGCTAAACTCCACTAAAATAAATTGATGAAGGAAACATGAAGCAGGATGAGATATCTTTAAGCATGCTTATAAAATCTAATCACAGAAACCAACACATTTCAGAATACAAAGGAAGCTTTACAAATCAATATTGTGATGAACATAGACAAGCATGTATGTTTACAATGTCAGAGTTTATTGAATAACAATAAACTCACAAGGCACAGTTGTTTCAATATGAGCATGTTTCCAGATAATCCACTTATTTTGTAGTTTGGCCAAAGTGAATGTAGGTGCTTTGATTCTATTTTTTTTTTTTTAACTATAAAGCCCTGGCTAGTCTGGAACTCACAGAGATACAGATGCCTCTGCCTCTCCAGTGATATAAAGGCTAAGAACTTGTACCAATATGCTCTGCTCTTTTATTCAAATCTTAATTACTAATATTAACTCTCATATCATGTAGAATAGAGGAAAATTTAATCCTTTAATCCAGCAGCATGGCTGCTCTAGAATAGAAAGAATGTTAGTACATACCTTTAATCTTAGTATTCAGAAAGCAATGGTCCCCCAGACAGAAGCAAGTAGAAGCAGAGGAGGAAGCAGAGATCAGGAGTCAGTGCCAGACAGGAAGTTACTTTTGAGATGAAGCAGAGTGAAGAGCTGGCAAAGTGACAAATCAGAGGAAGAGCTAGCCGAGTGAGTCAGTGTGAGGACATGCCCAGTTCTCATGATATAAATGCATGCTCTCAGCTCAGAGTCAGGTAGTCTGTGGCAGAGACAGAAAGGTAGTTCAGCAGGAGTCAGTATTGGACAGGAAGAGTGAGTTAGTTTGAAGCCGAGGAGAGCAGTTCAGCTTGGGGCAGTCAGAAAGTCAGCCAGAGTCAGTCAGAGTCAGAAGAGTTCAGAAGAGTTCAATTAGAAACAGTCAGCTGGCTTAGAAGATCAGTTTGAACCAGTCTACTTGGAGAAGAGTTTGAGCTAGAGCAGCAAGGGTGAATCAGCCAACCAGAAGAGTCAGCTGAGTTCAGTACAGCTCTGAGTTAAGAACTATTCAGAGTGAGTCAGTCAGAAGTAAAGCATTCTGTAGTTCTATAGTTGATCAGATTGTATAGAGGGTGAAACTCTCTAAAGACCAGGGAATGAATTAGCTAAGAATAAACTGCCTTTTTCCCTGAATCAACAGCAACTATGTAGCATACAATAAATACATTCATGTATGGACGCATATATGTGGTTTGTAGAATGAATCTAAATTAAGGAGGATACATCAGAGTTTCACAAATGAACTGATACAAATATTAAAGGAGTCTATATTGATTGATAGGAACTCAAACCAGCCTCAGGGAGAAGCTGTCTCTCTTAGGCTAAAAGAGTCACACAACAGAGATTAAAGAGCAGAATCTAGCCCCAAGTGAGAAATGTCCTGTCCAGTCCAGACAAGTGGCTAGTTGGCTAAGTAGGCAGGTGAATAGGGCTCCATAGCAATGGACCAAGCTGAGATGAAACCAGGTGAGAGTTCTCTGCCTATGATACACACTGGGTGTCACATCAATGGGACTTTGTCATCCCAGTTCTATGTGTTCATCACTCTATGGAGGCCAAGAGAGGAAGTTATACCCTTCCATTGGTTTGGTGCATTGTCCAGGCCCCTGGGATCTTCAACCATGACCCCAGGAGAGGGCATGCGAATGGGGCATGGGCAGGGGCGCGAGAAGTGAAAGGCAGACAATCTGTCTGGTCCAGCCTTCGATTTATTGAATACAATTACCAGTATTTATACAATTTTCGAAGTGGGGAGAAGAGCGGGGGATGCGTAAGCAGGTTGCCGGTCAGGCAGGCTGGTCTAGTTTATTTGGGGGTCGCTGGGTCAATAAACTGCAGAGTCAAGATGCCCCAGAGCAATAAGGAAGTACTGTGAGATTTTTCCTGTGTAATCTATAAGGGTGGAAACGTGGAATGAGGAAGCAATAAGAATGTGTTAGTTGAACCAGCAGTTTCTCAGAACTGGGCAGCTTTAGGCTATCTGACCTTGTCCGTACTCTGTCCATTAAGACCAGAGCAGAAACAGATCTTTTTAAAAAGTGGGGTGCCTTGTGTTTCAAGCCAGCATCCAGGGGCACCGCTTCCTACAGTGCATCAGAAAAGTTCTGGGTCTGATTTCCACAGCATTTTAAAACATCCATGTGTCCCTATACTGTCAGTTCATCCTGATGAACTTTTCTACTCTCAAGAAAAAGTCATTAAACACTCTGAGCAGCATGGGCAGAGATGAATACACCATGAGTTTTGTAACTTCACCTCAAGATTCTTTCATTCGCAAAATGAAATCAGAAGCTGTCGTCAAATGGAGCTTTATAGGTCAAGGCATAGCCTGAAAATTACTGTTTTATTGATCATGGAGTAGCTGAGAGTAAGGAGTAGCCTGATTTTTAACAACTAGACTAGAAATATCAGAAATTCACTTCTATTGTTTAATGAAGCTCACTGTGAAATGAAGTTGATCAGATAAGAATTGTTTATGATTCAGTACATCTGGGCATAAAAATGTATTATGCAGTAAATACTCCTATGTGGAAGAAAAATTTATAAGACAAACTAAGAAATATTTAAATTTGCACAGTAATAAAATTTTGTGTGAAGACAAAACTCTGAAGAAATATTTATACCATTAAGGACATTAAGCACAGAAGAAAGAGTAAAAAGAAAACCATCAAAGCAAGCTTTTGTTTCAACAAGCTGGATGACTACTGACAGACTGATAAGGGAAACTAAGTAATATTAAGATAAGGAAGAAATCAATTAGAAAACAATAAAACAAAATAAGAGCCAGTAAATGAAGTAGCACCTAGCCTTTGAAATGACTAATAAACAGAAAATTATCAGGTAACTGTTCACAGAAACATATATTTTAGAGAGACATAAAATCCAAAAGAAAAATGACTTTGGATACAATCATGATTATGAGGTATTAAAGAAATACTATTAGTAGCTATGTAAAAACAAATCTTAAAAATATAATGGAAGTGCTCAAAATTTCAGAAAATTTATATGTAGAAATAACAAAATTAATGCAGTACAAAAGAGAAAAGCTGAACAGGTCATAACCTGCTAATGAGATTCAAACAATTATTAGCATGCATCCCAGCTCTGCAAAAAAAAGTCACAGACCAAATGAGTTTGATTAATAAGTTCTTGCAAACAGTCAAGGAACTGGTGCAGAATATAGAAATAGAATGGAAGTTTTGCACTTATTTTCTCTAAAGTCACTGCAACTTTAATTTGATATGGAAAATGAAAGTACAAGGCAAAAAATAAAGAAGTAAAGAATGATAGACTCATTTAAATTATGACATGCAAAAATGGAAAAGAAAAAGGCTCTTTAAAATAGTTCATCATGGTCAATTGGTGTTCATTACAGGGGTACATGTCCAGTATCAGAAACTGATTATTTTCTAGACTGGTGTAAGGAAATTAATAACTTCATTATCATATGAAAAAGCTGTGATGAAATTAACACCTCTTGGGGCCAGGAGAGAATGCTCAGTGATTAAGAGCACTGACTGCTCTACCAGAGGACCCGGGTTCAATTGCAAGCACCCACATGGCAGATCATAACTGTCTATAACTCCAATTCCAGGGGATCTGACACCCTCACACCAATTCACATAAAATAAAAATTAAATAAATTATTTAAAAAACAACTAAAGACATAAGAGTCTGATGTTTGGCTTTAAAAAATGAATACTTAGCTATGATTTTTTTTTAAATATAGGAAGCTATAAGAGGAAACTTCTACAGGTCCTACAAGCTGCAGTAACAAAGGCAGGATATTAAGAAATGAATAGATCGTGGTCTGTGATTGATATCTCCAGATATGTGCTTTGGCACTGCAGTTTTTAACATTGTGCCCTAGCCAGTTTTAAGAGAAGAGACTAAGAAATAAAAGAATAAGAGTCAGAAGACAGAAAAATAGGCTATTTTGCTTGCTTTGATAAATCCTGGAAAAATCACCTGAAACACTATCAAAAGTTAAAAAATAAACAGAACCAAAACCAACCAAACAAAAACAGGTTGCAAAGTTTCTAGCTAAAGATAAACTTGGTAGAACCAATAAAACCTCAAAATGAGTTAGAGATTAGTCCAAGACATGGTAGTAAAATTATGGAAAAGATTAAAATCATTGAACACATCAACAAATGCAAATTTCTTCATGCTCAGATTCAGATCTAACCTCGGAGAAAATAGCTTATTATAAACATGTGTATAATGCTGTACAAATTCGTTCATAACTCATACCTGACTTCCATGAGTACACCATGGCAGAAACACAGTAAGTCCTCCCACAAAGTCAGAATTTATTGAGCAACAATAAATACTAAAGGGTCAGTGTTTTCAGTGAGACTGAGTTGCCTGGCAATCCCATAAACCTTGGTCATTTTGGCAAGGGAAACAAAAGTTCTCTTATTGCATCTTAGTTAGTCATATTATCTCTCATGTCACATAGCACACAGTAAACATACCTATATGCACATAGTCTACAGATGAATGCAAGTTTCACAGGGGGTAGCAGAGTTCAAGAGGCTTCAGAAGTGGGCTGAGAGAAGGTCTCAACAGACTTCAGTAGAAGTTTTTCTTTTTTTAAAATAATTTAAGTATATGCTAAAATGTGTATAAAATAGTACTTATCTTTGAATATATCTTAGTATCTTTGGACTTCTATGGCAGAATACCATGCAATGCTTGGGTCAAAACAGCAGATATTTGTTTTACACAGTTCTTGATGTTTAGAAGTCCAAGAGCAAGATGGTAAGAATCTGTATCTTGTGAAGGCTCACATCCTGGATCACAGGTAGTAACATTGTCCAGTCTTCACACAGTAGAAATGGGACCTCTTTTAAAGGGTATGAATTCCAGTAATTGAAGGCCTGATTCTTATGATCTAATTTCCAGAAAAGACTCTACCTCCAAAGACCTGAGTTTAGTTTGTGCTTAGCACAAATAACTAAGCCCATTTTGGAAGACAGAACAAATCCAGAGACTACCAAAACTAGGATGCAATCCAAAGTTATGATCCAATATTTATAGAAAAACAGACAAAGACCACAGAATAGAACTCAGAAACAGATCCACATTAACACATAAAAATGGACTATTAGTAGGGAACAGAATTGGGAAAATTAGGTCAACTTAAAAAGAGGATATTATAGCAACAATAAAATTCAAATTGAATTTAAAACAGACAAAATTTTGATAATTTCAAAGGGAAATTTTTGAACAAGTAAAGGGAACTGCTAACTAGCAGTGTGGAAACATATGTTTATATCATACCCTGGTATGGCCTGGATGGCCAGAAAATTGAGGCTGGATGACCCAAGACCTGGGGTGAAACGTAACAGAACAAAGAAAGAGAAAGAAGAAAAGGGAAAGACAAAAAGAGAAAGACAAATAAAGAAAAAGAGAAGTCAATGGAATGACTCCTAAGGATATTCTACTATGTTCATGGATCAGTGCTGTGCCCAGTTGTCATCAGAGATTTCCCCAGCAACAGATGAGAACAGATGCAAAGACCCACAGTCAAACATTATGCAGAGAGAGAGCCTAAATTGGAGAGAGAGCCTAAACTGGAGATGTCCATCTCGTCCTTTCCTTGGGAGCTAGGAGAACCCCACTGAAGGAGGAAATGGGAGATTGTAGGAACTAGAGGGTCCTAGAACACCAGAGGAACAGTTCCCATGAAATAAACTAAGCAGAGCTCATAAGGACTAGAACAGCAGACAGTAAGCCAGCCTGGGTCTGTGGCAGGTCCTCTGTATGTATGTTTTGGTTGTTAGCTTGGTGTTCTTGTGGAACACCTAACAATGGGAGTGGCTGTGTTTCTGACTCTTTTGCCTGTTATTGGGACTCTTTTCCTCCTGCTTGTTTGCCTAGTCCAGCCTTGATGTGAGGGTTTGTGCCTAGTCTCATTGTATCTTGTGTCATGTTTGGCTGACATCCCTAGGAAAACTGCCTTTTTTTTTTCTGAAGGGAAATGGAAGAGGAGTGGATCTAGGGGAGACAGGAGGTATGGAAGGGCTGGGAGGGGTAGAGGGAGGGGAGACTGGTCTGGATGAATGAAAGGCAAGAAAATTTCAATTAAATAAAAAAGTGTATATATAAAAGAAAATATATGATATGTTTTAAAATGAGATTACATTAAAAATGAAAGCTCAACAAATGACACCTTACCTGAAGTCCACAAATAGTCACTTTTAAATTCTAAAATTGAGTTTTCAAGGAAATATGAGAACACATATTCAGGAACCTCTCTTGGATTTTAGTCAGTAAAAAAGTAATTTAAGAAAGACAGATAAGAATAATCATTAAGCAAATGGAGAGATTCTCATAGTTTCATTGAAAAGTATGATTAAAGTGAAAATACAATTCCATTTATTTTGACTAATTGATGAATTTTATGACATATTATTACTAAGCATAGTGCAGAAGAGGACATGAATAGAGCTGTTTTGAAGGTCTGGATTATCTGACTTAGTGAAAGATAATGGGAATGGACTTTGCAATCACATCCAGTTATAGAATTAAAAGAAAACCACACAAGTGGACAATAGATAGAAAAGTATCAAGATTTTTATTGTAATACTTACTTTAGTGTCAGGGACGGAAGAGAGCTAATTTTTCGTTTCTAAGTCAATGGAAAAGAAAAATGTGGGTTACTATGAAACAGCAGAGCATGTAGAGAATTTAAAGGGCTGTTAAGGGGAAAATTCAAGAAAGCATGCATCTCCCACACAACATAAGCACATGCATGTTTTGTATACACACAACACAAATCTAGGCTATATATTATGTAAGTGGGGCAGATCTAAGGGTTAAGAGTCTAAAACATTGGAAAAATAAAATAAAATAATATGAAAATGAGCCATTGAGCACTTCAGAATGATTAAGTTAGCTTTCTATAACCAAGAACCATAGAAGAAAACAAATGTCTATAATATTTACTTTCAAAATATTCACTAAAAATTGCATTTTACAGAAAAACTAGCTACAACAATGTAAGCATAACAAGTATAATACTGTTAGCTTATGCCAACTTAGCTAAACAGCAATAGTTAGGTATCTCTTATGTTCCATGACCTCCCAGGCCAAGGGATTTTAGGTGGATGTACAGTAGCAGCCATGTATTCTCTTCTGTAGAGCCAGCCTCAAATCCAAGCTGAGAATGGTTGGTTATTGCCATGAGGTCATGTCACTGTTGCACCTATGGGCACACTTCCGTGAGGAGGTTTGTATTGTAGCTGGTAGGCTCAACACCAGGTAAGACCGTTGATGCCTTATCTTGTCCAGAAGGCTGCATAGTACTTTCTGGCACCAGGAAAACTAGACAGTACTGAGGAAGTTTCCAGATCAGACCCAGCATAATTTCTCTAAAGAATATAAGCAACGTGTGTGTTGTCTTCAGCAATAGGGAGGGTTTTATCATAATTCTGGCCATCAATCAAGAGGAGTGGCAATAATCCTTATTATTTTGGGAGCCTTTGTGATCACCCTGGTCAACACTTCAAAAGGAAGGACTGTGACTTCCATTTGATAAACTTATTTATGGTAGTGCCACTATTCAGCCTTGTAGGATATTTCCCTTCTATATTTTTTGAACTCATGTTTTTAATTGACTTGCAAAGTATTAGGCTTCCATATAGTCTTTTCATAGGTCCTTCACTTTCCTTAGTCCTCCCTTTTCTGCCCTCTCACTTTTTAATCCCCTTAAATAAATCTCTGCTTAACCCTTTCCACATCTAATATTCTACTTTTCATTTTCACATTGCCAATATTATGCTACTCTTTGTCCTTTAAAGAATCCATTCTAATGACTCTTCTCCAGTTTCCTAGATCTTAAAGCTGCTCTAAGTTAAACATACACAAGTAAAATTTAAAGCTAGGATGGCATATAAGAGACAAGATATAACCTTTGTTGGGCTTGGGCTATATCTCCAGACAAATGCTAATTTTATCCTTAATCAAAAGGACTTCTCTTTGTAGTGAATGGTGGTGAATGCAGAGATTCATGGCTGCTCAATGTATTTAGAATAAAGGATGGTTGAATCCTCAGCTTTAAACAGGGCATTTTTGCCTTCCTTTCTAAGGTTCAGAAAACATCATAGAACAGAAAGTGGAACTTCCAGGTCACCTGTAGGGACAAAGCTCCCAGATCAAAATCATCTCGGTTTCCCCATGTTCAGTTACCCAAGTGTGGCATATTCAGCAGTATGCTCTTACTATCAAGTTCTGGAGAACCAAGAGCAGTTGCAATATATTTGGGAGGGGGAATGCTATGATACTGCAATGACCAACAACTCAAATAGATAAATCCATTGCTGGCATTAGGTTTTTTATTTAATAACCTATGATGTCTGGAAGAGGCATTTGTTTTCTCATTATTGATTCCATTTAGACTCCTTTTATTATATGCATATGTATGTGTATATGTATTTTAGAAAGCATCTATAGTAGAAAGCTTTCTGAAAGGTCTTTAGTTGTTAGTTATCCCTCCCCCAACTCCTTCATCTACCTGTCCTCTCACCCCACCTGTGATATAACCCTTCATGTTCCATTATTTCCCCTCCCTCCTAATACCACCTGTGTTCTATCCCCTTCCACTTGAAAGAGTACTTCAATTTAAATAGCACATATATATCATATTATTTCACCTAGGTTTGAAATAATTGAGGAAGAGGTGGTAGAAAGATTGTAAGAGTGACATGTAGTGGACATCTTCAGCAAAACAGTGTTTGCTGTTCATGACAGAGCCATTGCACACATGAACTTATAGTGCCTGTGATTACATGCATATTACTTACACAAGACCTGACCAGACAAAATCCTAGCATGCATGGCGTGGGGACTTATGAAGTACTACCCATAGCTGCGGAGTTATTGGCAATTGGTGGCTATTGAGAAAGGTGCCAACAGTTTTCCTCATGAATGCAGCTCCTGAGATACTACCCATGCTCAGGTAGGTTGTCTCCCTCCTATGAACATGCACTCAACACTAGATAGATTCCATGGGCTTTAAATAAGAGCATATGGAGCCGGGAGGGAATGACGGTACGTTATAGGTAGGAAAAAGCTATTCTAAAATGGGGATCTGAAAGGAAGGCCTGGAAGATGGTAAGAAGGGCTATGAATTTTTACTTCAGAATATGATACAAGCACTACAAATGCGGTCTCACAACCAACTGCTGTTGCGATGGGCCTGCACAAAACCGAAACTACAACAACCAATCATATAGATCAAGGAGGGGCTAATGGGGTCCTACCATTTCCTATTGAACTATTAGCTACTGAAGGATTCTGGGTGAGGGGTAGTTATTGTTTTCAGTTGTATACTTCATAGTGTCTTCATTAAACGCCAAGGGATACTTACAAACCTCTGATCACATAGATAGTCCTGATTAAATTCAGTTAGGAAAAAAAATAACAAAAAATACACAAATATGGGAAAGGGACTTGTAGGGAGGATGTCAGAGGGGAGAATGACATGGGGGGAGGGAGATGAGAGAAGGTGGGGTGGCAGTTAATACGTATTGTACACATATATACATTTTCAAAGATCAAGTTAAATTAGTACTAAATAGTTCTGGAAAGGAGGTGGTGGAATTAGTAGGAAGGCTTTTATTTATTGGGAGGTTTATTTACTACATAATTAATATTGTATAAACACTTCTTATTGCTATTGGGAAATTTAAATTTTATTTGATTACGTGAAAAGCTTCATTGATATCAGAAGATGACTGGCAGTTATAGATAAAACCAATTTTAGGGGAGATTTATTTTCTTCCTATGCCCCCAAAATGTAGTCATCAAAACCTAGATTAAAAAGCTTCTTGGAAATTGTCACAGCACTGAATAATAGCTTCAGCAGTGAAAACCAAACAGAATAGCATGTCAAAATAACTGGCTTAAAAATAACATCCAGCCAGCTTTAAAAATACCACATACCTGACCCAATTACTGTATATACACTTTGTTTTGGGACAGCATCGGCTTGATTGCTAGCTGTGAATAGTGACCATCTTCTATTATGCAAAGCTGCCCTGAACAGGATAAATGAAGATTTCAGAGCTGTGACTGAATAAATCTGAACAAAATACATTTCGTTAGTACCTTTCCAGAATATTCATATATACAAATAAATAAAAGTTGTCAGTACTAATTTTTATAACACTCCAATATTGTAAAGAATAAAATAATTTAGTGATGGAGCTTTGTATTTATATTTAATAATACTTAAAGTATGCATGAAATTGAACTAAATGGAAAAATAAACTACACCTAATTTGAGAAATAATAAACCAAATAGCCTATTTTTTTTTTAAAAAAAAATTGACTTACTTGAATAGATATCACTCCAAGGAAGATATCGAACACTGATCAACACATTTTCAAAATTACTGATCATCTCAGAATTTCAAATAACAGCCACAATGATATAGTATTTCATTTCTGTTAGGATGGCTGCTATTTAGATTTAAAAGGATAACTGCTGAAGTCATGGAGAAAAGGAACCTATTTGATGAACTACATTGCTCAATGAGTATGAATCCCATTTCTGGGAGGAGACATATGCATATGGACTACACTGAAGTCAGACGCTGGAGAGTTATCTGCACTTCTGCACTCATTGAAGCATTTTAACAGTCAAGCTGTGAACCTAAATATCTCCCAACAAGGAGTGGTTAAAGAGAATGTGGAATACACACTCAATAGAATATTTGAATATTTTCCTTAGGAAGGTAAGGAAACCCTGAATAAATAAAAATAAATCTGATGCTGAGCGAAATAATCCAGAAACAGAAGAACAATACTCTATGGTGCATTTTATATGTTGAATCTAAAACAGTCACATAGGGTCAGAATGAAGTGAGGCTTGTCGGCCTGCAAGAAGAAGCAGGCTGTTAGAACAAGAGGACTAGTTCTGAGGACAAGATGAACAAGTCTGGAGACCCACTGTACAGACAGCACCTATAGTTAATCATACTCTATACTTTGCTTAAAATTACAAAGAAAGTAGATCAGGCACAATGGCTCACATACGAAATTCTTGTGCTTGGGAGGCTGAGGTAGTACTATCACGTAACAAGTTCAGGGCCAACCTGGTTCTTTGAGCAAGTTCCCTTGAAACGGAGCTACATAGAGAGACTCTGAGTCCAAATTCCAAACAGAGTGGCAAGATGGTTTCGCAGGTAAAGGAATTTGCTGCCTAGTCTGATGACATGAGTTCCAATCTGGGACTCCTATGGTGGGAGGAGGGAACTGACTCTTACAATTCCTGAACACTGTCCTCTGACTTCTACACCTGTGCCATGGCACCCTTGTGTCCACACATAAACACACAGACACACAACAAATAAATAAATGTACTAAAAATTTGAAACAATCCAGGTTCCCTTTCTGATACCTATGTGCAGTGGCAGATTATGGTATAAATGCTAATATATGAATTTGTTGCTTTTACTCAGTGCTACAGTTTGTGCATTAAATAAAATAATAAAACACTAATTTCTAGTGACATATTTTTCAGAGGACCAACTTTCAACTTGAGATTTTCTTCTAAAAACCCAGTATCATTATTCTGAGGATAATACACAATATGAAGAGCCACATGCTTTGAGTGAAGTCATTTTGTTTAGAAAAATAATATCCACTTTCACTTTCCTGGCATGAATGGATTGGTGTGGGGAGGATCACAAGCATATATCTAAAAGTTTCTCCTGTGTTCACAGTATGCTAAAGAAAACTTTATAGCTATTGTTTTTTTGTAAATGAAAGTGTCTTAAAGGTAAATTATAAAAAGCATTTGAATATGGCTTGGTTCAAGTACTGTAAATATTATCCTTCAAATAGCTGACATAATTTTGAGAGGGAGAGTTATAAAAAGTTCAGAAACTAGTATACATTGTGTGTGAATCTTCATGCATGGTATATTTTGTTTGGTTTTTATTTTGGAGGCAAGATCTCACTTGCCTCATGTAGCCCTGGCTGGCCTAGAACTCACTGTGTAAACCACGCTGCTTTCAAACTCACAGAGATCCACCTGCCTCTGTCTCCTGAGATGCACTATGTTGGACTTTAGTTGTGCTTTCTAGAGATAGTCTTCTGCCACAACTCAGGCTGACCTCTAATACAATTCTGCCTCAAAATTCTAAGTGCTGGGAGTTACAGCATTGTGCATTACATCTTGCTATTATAAATGCCCATTATATTATAAATGTAATTTTAAATCAATGCACATTTCATTGACAAAGAATAGCATGAATCTACATTGGGACATGGCTGTCCAAAGATCTAAAAGAAAAGTATTGCTTTTTTGCAAGGTATAATAGATGTGTGGTGTTCTAATTCATAGAAAGGCAGAATGTTTATTCTTTGCTCACTATTTTACAGGTGCCCCTTTCAAACAGTGCTCAGGCTATATCAGAGAACAAAAGAGATTAAAAAGTTGATCGCTTCACAAGTTTGATGCTTTTGATTACTTAGATGTTTTATAACTTTAAAAAGCTAATGCAAGAAATTCTGTAGTTGGCTTGCTTGAGAAATCAGCAAAGACTTGGTCTCTCTAATTATTGACTTTTGTATTGCAATCAACAGACAAAACCATAACAGCATCTGAAATTCTTGTTCTGGCAAAGAGGAGATCAGAGCATAGGGAAGATATAAAATATTTAAATATAGTATTCAAGACTCTTTTCACACTTACGCTTTTGGAACAAAATTAATTGAAGCAGCAGTTTTCTTATTTATCATTTAGTGATGGAAATTTACATTCATGTTATTCTTCATTGTCTTATTATTTCTTTAAATATATTCTGGATTAAATACCGTGGAAACAGTATAGGAGTGCCAGAAAGCAAATTACTGCAACTTTGTAGTCAAACAAGTAACCCCAGGCAAATTTGTTTCACGCCCCTCTGTGCAATTTATTAAACGTTGCAAATTTTCTTCACGTATATGACCTTTAAAACATAATTTAATATCCCAGTTATCAAGATTATTTAAATTTCAAGGCTGGGGAAATAGCTCTATAAGGAAAAAACATGCCATACAAGCATGAGAACCTGAGTTTGAATTCACAGAACCCTCTTTAATAACAAGAGTGAGTAGTGCATAGTTGTAATCCCAGTGCTCCCAAAAGGATGTGGGAGGCAAGACAGGGGAACCCACAGAAGCTTATTTGCTAATACTCTATGGTTTATTTTATATTTTGAGTCCTAAAGAGTCACATAGGGTCAGAATGAAGTAAGGGCTTTCAGACTGAAAGTAGAAGGTCCTAGAAGCTGTTAGAACAAGAGGACGAAGTCTGAGGACAAGATGAGCAACTCTAGAGACCTCCTGTACAGATAGTGCCTATAGTTGATCATATTGTATGCTTTGCTTAAAATTACAAAGAAAGTAGATCAGGCATAGTGGCTCACTTATGAAATTCTTGTGCTTGGGAGGCTAAGGTAGTACTGTGTAGTCTGGTGTACAGAGCAGTGAGCACCATCTCAAACAAGTTGGAAGGTGAAGCCTGATACCCAGGCTTGATTTCAGATCTCAACATGCACAATGCAACGTGAATACTCCCAGACACACGCACATGCACACACCCACATCCACACCCACATTGCACACACACCACTGAATAACTAAAATTAGATTATTACAATCTCATAGGTTTGGTTGTCACTCAATTATGTGAATAAAATTGATGTGAATTTTCTTATGACGGCTCCATATAACTTTATTGACAACTCACGTTGCGGTAGGAATATCTTCTGATGACCATAGAACATTGATCATATTGCATGGTAAACATAGCCTTCATGAAGAACCTTAGGAACACTGACTACAACGATACTATGTTATCAAAATAAAGCTCTTATTTTCCTAAACCTCTTTATTTAAAGTGGCATAGATCACTTAATTACTCAAAAGTGCAAGAAACAATGTGAGTCTTCTTTGTGAGGTGTATTTTTCAAGTCAGGTGGGAAAGATGTTTTGTGTACAAGATCATTTGAGACAACTGACCATCGCAATGAGGTTATTCATACAGGAGCAAAGGCTTAGCATTTCTATGTTCTGCTACAACCCACTTGGATTCTACCGCGACACGGAGGTAAATTTGTTTGTGACTCCTTCCTCTATTTCTTTTGCCTGGTGCTTAGCTACAGTGATAGGACTACTAAAACTAATGTGCACTGTTTACTTAATGTAATTAAAAGCTAGTTACTTTATTTTTAAATACTAGTAAGTGTCTAATTTTTGGAAGTGGTAGCTGTTTATATTACGTGAAAAGAATCTGAGAAAATTTTCTTGAATATCCCAGAAGGAAAAAAAGGGCAAGAAGGAAACCTTGGGAATGTTTTTGTTTTGCTAAGTTTTGTTTTTCGATTTAATTTGAGTTTTCTTTATCTTGATTCACCAAGATGTTAAATGCTTTCAAAGACTATTAGCTGAGAAGAAGAAAAAATATTCTTCTAATATCATAATTTTCTGGGAAGAATTTTTCTACAACTTTTCTGATTCAGCGTTAATATAGGGAGTTCATTCTATTTTTAGTGGTAGTGATCAGATAGGTACTTATCATTATCAAATTGTCATTTTAGTTTGACTTTCTTAAAATAGTGTGAGATTTCTTTTTCCAATGGGAGATACAGGCTAGAAAGACAGCCTGAACTCAGGTGTTGCTGAGGCCTCTTGCCAACTAAGAGTAAAGATTACATCACAGTTAACATTTGCTATGAACTTTACCCACACAGAGACATTTATATTATATAAACATGCTTTCAAATAAAACATTTAAATAACAGGGAATCATGATTAAAGTCTAGCATACAAGTCCATTTTCTGTTCCCAGCTTTAAGTGTGCAATTTTCTAGTAATCTCCCAAGACACTCTATTTACAATAAATAGCATGTCATAATCTCCTTTTGCAACCTTTGAGGCCACAGTTTTATTTTACCAGGTTATAATCCCACCCACAGCACCTCCAGGACCATCCTATAATTTGAAAGCCATGAGAATAACTGTTGATAAGGCAATTAATGTGACTCTTCCTTGAGAAGACTATACCCACTCTCTTGGGTGTGTTACTTCCTTTTATTCTGAAATTCTGTGCTTAAATCTATATTACAATTTTCCTTTTAGAGGATGAAGAGATAGCTCAGTGGTTGAGAATATTTACTGCTTTCCCAGAGGACCCAAGTTTCATTCCCAGCACCAAATTCAGATGGCTTACAAACACCTATAACTCCCTCACCAGGGGTCTAACACACTCTTCTTGATGCTTTGGGAAGCTATATGCACAGACATATGCACATATTTTTCAAATCTCCTTTAATAAACCCCAACTCCACGTCACATTGAATCATCTTGAAATTCCTTTCTTCAGTAAAACCAAGGATCTGGCTTTACATGCGTGAAGTTCCCAAATGATAAGGAAACCTCTAAGGCCTCTATGGCAGTGCTAGGCTGTGTCTCCACCTGGCTGCTGCTGCCACATCAAATCTTATCCATGTTTCATCCTCAAAGAGTCTTCTTGAAGATGCTACAGTCATAGTAAGATCCACAGATTTGCACAAAGATGTGAAAAATGTACAATGTACCTGATTCATTAAATCATTATACAGCCAAGTCGCTATTCATTTACTCCGAAATTACCATCTCTGAGCACAAAGCCTATCTACTTTCTTAGAAAGAAAGTAACTTAGAGAGCCAAATAACCAACATTCTAGGACACTGGACTATTTGAACATCTCACATTTTGCAACATCTGTAACTAAGTATAAAGGGCAGTAGCGTATTTGTGTCTTTGACATTACTTTTAGAAAAGTACTTCTATATGTGAAAAGTGCAAGTCATACTAGTTTGAGTAATTCAAAATTCAACTTTGTATTGAAGAATTATATTATATCACAAATGGCATTTCTCTTCTAGCTTGTGTTATCCTTTTGCCAGATGAATTACTAATTAGGAAGGCTTTATAAAGAAATGCAGATTGTGTTGTTGGATATTGGTTATATGTACAGGAGAATGCCACTCATTTAGACTTGCTTAGGAGAAGAGTTGGTTCATGAATTGTTTGAAAAAGCAGCAGAAAAATAAGGCATATTACAGTCCTGATGCATATCCTAGAAATAGGTGTGGGGCACTAATAAAAAATATAGAGGGACCTGGTAAGCAATGAAAGAAGGATTCTAGGTATAGGGTAGAAACAGCAGCACACATATGACATAGAAGTGGAGGGAATGGATTCTTTAGTGTTTCATCAGACCACCATCATTTCTAGTTTCAAACTTTCTTTGAAGTTATGATATTGCCACAAAGCAATGTGAAAACAGTGAGAACATAGCACTATGCAGGAAGCTAACTGTTGTGGGTTTTGCTAACAGCATTGAGGCTTGTTGATGTTGAAGATGAAGATCCTGCAACAGGAAGTTGTCAGTAGGCCATATTTCAAAGCCTGCCGACCAGTATCCTCTTACTGATGTGACAAATTTCAACAAACTTAGTGACCCTGTCAATAAAGATGGATTTTATTATCATTCTGTAGCTCAAAAAGATCTAAGTTATGCTAGTTTAAGATCAAGGCATTACAAAGCTGTTTTTCTTCTAAGATGTCCGAAAGAGAACCTTTTCTGGCCTTTTCCAACTCCCATAGGCCACTTGCATTATTCAGTTCAAAGACTCGTCCTCCATCCTCAGAGCAAGCAATGTAGCAATGCCTAAACAGTCTTTCGCTTCTATCTTCCACTTTTATGAACTCTTGCCATTATGTTAGGCTCAACTAATAAATCTTGGACAATCTCTCTCTGTTAAAGTCATCTGGTTGGGAGACTAAGTCTATTTTCAAACTTAATTCTCCTTTCCCAAATAATATAACAAATTCATAGACTAGGATTATCATTCAGATTTGTACATGGATAGGGCTATGATTCTTCATGTCACAGCTTGCAAATCAATGGTAGGATAAAAATAAATGTTGAACTTTACTTATTTTGGGTGGTTAGTTTTCATTGTAAATCTGATTGGATTTAGAATGACATCTCTGGCTGTGAGGTTGTTTCCAGAAAGGCTTAACTAAGAGGTTAAGCCATCCCAGGATATAAGCAGCACCATTACCTGGGCCAAGGTCCTGCAGTGAATAAAAAGGAGGAGAAGCATGTGGCTGCAACATTCCTTTCTCTCTACTTTCTGATTGCAGAGGCGATGGGCTTCTGCCATCACGACTTCCAGCCACAAGGGACTGTATTTCCAACCTCACAGTTTTGGGGTGAATTGTCTTTGTCCGATGTTTTGTCACACTAATGTGAATACTAATACAAAAAAATTGGAAGGCATCCTGAGAGAAAGACAGTGAAGGAAATGGCAAGTCCACAAAATCAACAAAGACAAAGGGAGCAAGTAAGAGTTGTACAACAACCAAAGGCAAAAGTGAACTGAGTATGCAGTATATTAGAAAGAAATAGGAACTGGCATTCAAATACATTAAACAACATTAAAATCAAATTATAAGTTAATTAGCAGAATTTTCCAAATTAGAATTTCTTTTGTAGATATTTTGCTTCCCATTCAATTCACAGTTATGTTATTTTAGATGCTGCCAGTGAATCATTTTATGATCACATAGTGCTTACTAGAAATTGTTACCAAGGTCATTTTGCAGATCTTAGTGTTCTTCTCTGGGACTTAGATATCTAACATTGAACTTTTTACAGGGTGAATCAGGTAACTAGTGCCTTAAAAAAATTGATTACATCATTCTTAAGCATGTCCTTTGCCTTGGCCTCTACAGGACTTGAAAGCAGTTGACACAGCAGCTCTAGCTCTTTCAAGTGAGTTCCGGGTGGAGGGAAAAGCCCTACTTTCCATTTTAGAATTGAATCTCAGAGAATGATTCAGGTTTCAAATGAATATCACAACTCATGAAAAAATCACTGGCTGGAAAATAGAATCTGAAAATAGCAACAGCAGTAAAAGTAGATATGCTCTGGAGAATATACGTCACTAAATTATTCAACATCTTAATTACAATTCTTTTCTCTGTCCAAGAGCCTACTAGAGAGCATCCTGTGACTGACTTCATTGCTTCTTAATGATCAAAACAGTCAAAATAGATAGTTTTCTCTGTTCTCTGCAGTATTTCTCTCTCTCTCTTTCTCTGTGTGTGTGAAAGAGAGAGAGAGAAAGAGAGAGAGAGACAGAGACAGAGACAGACAGAGACAGAGAGAGTCAGAGAGACAGAGACAGAGACCGAGAGAGGGAGAAATGAAGCCATACCAGCTGAAATGTACAATATTCAAAGGCATTGGGCTCTGATGTAAAAATATCCATTGCTGAGATCCAAAACCTCAAGAATTAAAATGGTATATTGTGATCATCTCTTTACATCTCCTGGAACAATATATCCCCATGACTCATTGCTTTTTTCCCTAAGGAAATAACACATGAGCTTCATAACTTCTCATTTCACAGTTCTTCATTCTCCTCTTCATTATTGCTTTGAGATGCATCCTCAGACATGCAAGCTCATCTCCTTGACCTCACAGCCAATGGGCTTCTTTTCCTTCCTATCACTCTGCTGCCATTGGTATGCATTCTACCTTTGATTAGTAATGAAGGCAAATCCCATTCTCAACTCAGACCTCTACTGTCCCGCTTTTATACCTGACCTTACTGGCATGATAAATCATGTGGCTATCTCTCCTTCTTTGATTTAAAATATATCCATATTTAGTGTCCACCGTTCATATTTCAACTCACTTTTGATAGTCCTCTCAGTTACTATCTTAGCTACTATTTTATTTCAGTGCCACAGCCAGAGAAAATCTTACAGAAGAAACCATTAAATAGGGAGCTTGCTTATAGTTTTCGAGGGGTTAGCCCATGGTCATCATGGTGGGAAGCAGACAGGCAGGCTCTGGAGCAGTTACTGAGCACTTCACATTCTAATCTGCAGGCAGCAGACAAAGACAGAGATACTATTGGCCGGGTGTGGGATTTTGAAACCTTAAAGCCCACACCCAGTGACAGACTTTCTCTAATAAGGCCATATCTACTCCAACAAGGCTACAACCTCCTAATCCTTCTAATACTTCTCAAACAGATCCACTCCCCGGTGACTAATCATTCAAATATGTGAGCCTATGGGGCCCATTCTTACTCAAATTACCAGTTACTAAATTCCTTTTGTTTGCCACAAGCATCCAGCATAACTCCAACTGTTAGTAATTGTTGCCTTCTTAATGAATGTATTTACAAAAGAGAAAAAGTGCTTTTGAGAAGAATCTCAAAGTATGGGCAAGGATCACCAAGGTAAACTATGTATGAATGTGTAGCAATTCTATTGCTAAGTGTATGCAAATCACATATAAAGTTGTATCTATAATCTTGAAATTTCAGAAATCCAGAACTTTAATCCCAGCTAGAGTCTTGATACCTCAAACTGGAGGTTGTGAGAATACCTGTGAGTCAACAATGCTGAGCTCATCATTGCAGCCTCAAAGGGTTTCTCTTCCAGAGTGAATCACATCACAGTGGGCAAGAGTGTTTAGTGAGCAAACACAAGGACCTTAGCTTTGGAATCCCAGCTCCAGGTCCAGTGAGAAACATTGTTCTCAATGATATGCAGTACAGAGTAGTAAATCAGGACATCCCATGTCCTCCTGAGGCTTTTGCTTCTCTGGCTTCTATATGTAATGTGCAGGAACATGCACTCACACACACACACACACACACATACACACACTATACACAGGCATGTACCAAAACACATGCATAAACTATTTATGACATCACAGTCTGATTTTACCCTCTGTAGTTTCACAATGTAAATTAATTGTACCTCCTAAATACTCCTCAAGTCAGTCTCTCAATCTCCATTGTCTCTGATTGCATAGTCATAAGGCCTTCAAAACTGATCCTATAATTTTGAAGTTCTATTTTTCTTCCACCTTCTTGTCCTCTGCATCTAGGCTTACTGGTATTTGAGTGAGGGTCTGGTATGCTTCTGCTCAAGTGCTTTCTCCTAATTTCTTCTGAAATCTTCCCTAAGTCTTCCCCACACTTAACTTCAAATTTCCATCATATTTCAGTTCAATTATTACTTTTTCAGAAAAATTTTTCTGGTATAGACAAACAAATAAATACTTGATTTGGAAAATTAATGTTGTTGCCAGTTTTTTGGCATTTGACTATGGCAGTTTTAATTTTATAACCCTGCGTACTTCTCATATGAATTTGTAACTTAATGAGCACCTTACTACTGACAAGGAGCACAATGAAAATTAATGTAATTCTTATTACTAACTTTGCCCACGAATGCCATCTTTGTTCTCATCCTAAAGTTTGCCAATACTAGCCTGAATTTCAAGACTGTTGTTTAATAAAGGTTAGAGAGATTCTTGAGAACATTATTGCATGGTTGAATAACCAAATACCAAATTTGCCTTTGGTTTGTCCAACAAAGATATTGCTAATATTTTTCAGTCCCTTGATGCCTTTTAATTTCTGCATCATATTTCCTTAACAAACCGAAAGACACTCCTGGGGCTGGAGACATTACCCAGTGGCTAGGGACACATGCTGCTTGTCCAAAGGACCATAACAGAGTTCTTAGCATCTACATTGAGCCACTCACAGCTGTTTGTGATTCAGTTCAAGAGGATCAGATGTCTTCTTCTGGATTCCGTATGTACCTGCACACACGTGGAATACATACAAATATACACATGCATACCCATGTAAAAGCAGAAATACAACTTTAAGGCATTCTTAGTCATTAGAATAATTGATTAATCAATGAGAAAGAAAATACAGAAGGAATGCTTCCTAGCCACTTGATTTGAATGCTGCCAATCGCTCAGCTTGCCATGGTTATGTTTCTGTTTGGATAAACTCCCTAAAATTTGGACACTGATTGAATATTCATTTCGTAATTAAACACAATAATAATTGTATCATTTTATCACATCCGGTGCTTTCACTGACAGGAAATTTTTGGTTGTGAACTTACTTCTGAACTTTTTTTATGATTTACTTAATTTTGCCAGGTTTGGATTAGTCAGTACTGGGCTCGATTAGGAAGTTCAATTTTTATTCCATGCTTCTTAACAAAAATAAGGCTTTAATGAGTGTTATTCATACTTGGTATTTACACTATGAACATGTTTTGAAGTGCTGAGGATCAAGCCTCGGGTCTCTTACATGCTATAAAATTCCTTGTCAACTGAGCTCATCCCCAGAACCCTATCAACATTTTTACAAAGCTTAAATGTTAGCAAACAACTTTACTTACTATATTTCATCTTTTTAGTTACCGTTAAAAGGTGGTATTATTATTACTACCTCCTTATTTGAGTCACAAAAATAAGCACAAAAGCATTTTCAGGTATAACCAAAGTCAAGTAGATAGATATTCCTGACAAGGAAGTAACCAAATTTGATTTTTCTGGCTTGAAGTCTAATCCTTTTTAAAATTATAATCATTGTTCACTGGTAGCTCTTTAAATTTACATATAGAATACCACTACAGAGATACTGTTTTAAAACACCCAAAACATTAATTTTTTATTTATAAATCATTTTGGGAATGTAGTGGTTCTTTAAAGAAAATGAAGGAAAATAAATGAATAGATAAACAGAAAAATTCTCATAGTATAACATATAAAAAGAAAATACTTTTCTATTGCTGTGATTAGACACCACAAGCAAGAGATTGTATGGAACATTTCATAATTAGGACTTACAGTTTCAGAGAGTTAGAGTCTGTGACCATCATGGTGGCAGTAGGAGCTAGGCATGGTTCTGTAGAAGTAGCTGAGAACTCACAGATGTCACCTTAAAATCTTTTACATTGATACAGTACACTGAAGTGTCTTAAGAAGTACCTAAACGTGTGTTACTTGCAACCACTAAAATAGTGGTCTTTCTGTTTCTGCCAGTTTTCTACAAGAGACTTTATTTGCAGAGAAGCTTAAAATACAATCCTACAAAGTAGAGACATAGCCCCAAGTACGTCCGTTTTTTATTAAAAATCAAGGCACTTTTAAGCACAGCAAGAGATAATGTGCACAATATGGCTCTGTAGACTGTGCTATTCTCGGAGCTGTTGAGAATCACCAAACTGATTCCTGGCAAGGGACTTTGAAACATAGGGTTTTATGTTTAGTTGTTTACTGCTGTTTTTGTGTGTTTGCTTTCCAAAGTGAAGAAAACATATCAATTTTTCTTTACATGATTCTGAAAATTAAAAGGATGTTTAATTACATAGATGTAATTTTATATTATATTTAACTATTATATGAATAAGTACTTAATATATTTGACTAAACTTTGCAAACATGCATTACTTTTTTTATCAGCTTATTTTACCAAGATTCAGCGGGAGAAGGTCTGGAAACAGGGGAATTTGAGACCCAGTTTCTGAGTTAACAAAAATAAGCAATATGGTTTTAGAAAGATAGTGACCTGAAAGAACTAAGGGAATGCTTCCATGCATAGTTCTTTTCCCCAATAGGTGGCACAGACAGGAGGAACACGATAACAATTTTAAAAAGGGGGCAACCAGCAAGTACAAAACAGCAATACTCTGCTAGAGACTTCAGTCACTTTGTTTTGTCTGAGGCAAGTTCAAGCGTTGGAATGGCTGAGAAGAGCACAACACCCTGAATGGTTGAGCTGTACCTAGAAAAACTGTAATCTATAAAACACACACGTGTATGTTCCAGAATAGCTTGGAATGCATAATATCGCAGTGTCCAACGCTGACCAAGTTTAATTGATCTAGAACAAAAATAAACAACTTAAGTGGAATTTGGAAAAAAAAATACAAATACTTTGATTGTTCCAACAGCTTTAAAGAGACCTTGTATGCAGCCTTGGAGTCAAGCTGTGACAAAAAAAGTAGTTCTAAATTATAAAATATTCATTTGGTTAAGAGAAAGTACACCTATGCTTGTGGCCTTTGAGGCAGGGTCACGTACTATGTTTGAGTACACAGGTCAGTGTGTGTACAATAGTAGAAAGGGGAATAACTAGGAGAATGAAAGGAACCAGCCTGTGTGAGGACAGCATGGATGGAGTGCAGTGGGGATGGGTAGATGGGAACACAGGATAGTGTCAGGTATGTGTTTATTATCTATTTCTGAGATAAGATACCATGACCAAGGTAACTATAAAAGAAATAGTTTATTTGGGGCTTAAAGTTTCAGCGGGTTAGAGTCTGTGACCATCGTTACAAAGAGAATGGTAGCAAGCCCGTAGGCATGGTGCTGGGGCAGTAGCTGAGAACTTACATCTGATCCATACGCATGAGGCAGAGGGAGCTAAGTGCAAAGGATAAGAACTTTCAAAACCTCAAATCCCACACCAATGACACACTTCTTCGAACAAGGCCATACCTCCTAACTTTTCCCAAACAGTTTCACTAATTGGGGACCAAGTATTCAAACATACGAGCCTACGGAGACCATTCTCATTCAAGCCATGACAGTACATATAAAGATGCCATGATGAAATCCATTACTTTGTATGCTAATCTAAAATTTTTTAAGACAATAAAATAAAAAGGAGAAGGTAAGCATGTGAGTAATAACAATGTACCAAAGACTTTAAAATTAATACTATATTAGCATACAAAATTGATCTGTGGACCACAAGGAGCCAAGGTTACAACTTTTGCTGGCCCATGCACATCCTGAATTAGGAGACTGTGTATTTTGTATCTCAGTTTCCTACACTAGACTGTATACCTGAAGCATATTTATGTGGGTAGATAAATAAATTAATGAATGTCATCTAAAAATGTCCTCTTTTTTGAGTATCACAGGAAAGCAAGTCATTGCTTATAAAACATAGTTTCTGACTATGCACAGTTTATTCCTAGATTGTACAATAGGAATTGTTTTCATTGTTTTATAACTCCATGAAATAATGAGGGTAGGGATTGTCTCCACACTTCATAAAGATTAAATAAAAATGAAGTTCAGAGGCCTTAAGTGAGATGGCCAAGATCGTTTGGCTATGACAAAATACTATTTTCAGAAAGATGAAATTTATGTACCAATATGAGTACTAGCCAATTTCTTCTGGCAATTATCAAATTATGATATTTGTATGTTCCAACCTATATGTTTAGTGGTTTATTACACACAAACATAATGTACTATATATCATCAGAACCTTCAGGAATGACCAGATGTGTCGCATGTATATATTTCAGTAGGACATGGAACAAGGCGCTGAGGAAATACCACTGTTTTGGGCTTGAACCTGCACAGTATTGCTGTGCTTTGTGCTCAGATATCTGTGCATTTATTTCAATAAATCCTGCCTTAGCTAGTAGGTAATTCAAGCTTAGAGAATTTCAATGGCATCTTCAGAGTCAATAAGCCAACAAAAAAACAAGGCTCATTTAAAAACTTGAATCATCTATTCTACTGAGTACTGCCTTGCCCTTAAAAAACACTCCAGTCTAAGAGGAGTCAGGATGTGTCAGGAATTTGGAAATCTACCAAGAAGGAAAGTGAGGTGGTTTTCAGATAAAGCAACCTCTTTTGTGCCTGTCTGCATCTAGAGTCATTTTAGGGATTTAGATGTGCTCAGCTGCAGAAAGCATTTTTCTTTTCTCCTTCAGATTTATTCTCCATGTCCTCCAAGAATTCAAATCAATATGATGACCCAATGAGTCATGTTCTTCTGTCTTAGTCACTTACACCCATCACTTCAGAAGCAGTCACCCCATTCTCTTCTCACATTGCATACTATGCAGCACGAACACTGATCAAATTCATTTCAGGCATTTAAAAATATGTCAGAGGAATATACCATAATCCATCTACTGGATTTTCTCACAGTTTAATCTACATAGAAACTGTTGGAAGGAACAAAGTGGAAAACATTAAAATGTAAAGGGATTTTTCTTAGAATGGATGCTTAACTACTCCCTTTTTCCATGTATATGCGTGTATGCTTGTTCTCATGTGCTGGTACACATGTATATTTGTGTGTACATGTGGAGGCTAGCCTAAGGTTGACAGTGGTTGTTTTTCTTGATCACTCATCTTTTACATTGAGGAAATATACCTGCTGGGCTCAGAGCTCAGTGATTCAGTTAGTCTGGCTTGCAAGTGTTCCCCTCGATTACCCTGTGTCTGCCTTCTGGGCCCTGGGCTTACAAGTTGGCTGCTGTATCCACATGGGTCTTAGGTAGATTCTGAAGATCTTAACTCCAGCCCTCATGTTTATTCCACAAGTGTTCTTCCTGCTGAACCATATTCTGAGGCCTATCTTTTAAAAGAGGTCTCAACAGCCTGAAACTCACCATGCGTCCTAGATTGGCCTCAAACTCACAGCAATCCTCCTGCCTCAGCTCCCCAAATGTTGAGATGGCAGGTATGAGTCAACATCCTTGACAAGCATTTTCTTTTATGGGTTTTGTAAAATCATTCATTTAGATGTCAGCTAAAATTAAAGCTTTTTTTTTGTGATTTTGCTACAGAAGTCGTGGAAACCAGAGAATTTGGAGCAGAGCCAAATTAAATGAAGACTTGATCAATAGATTCTAAATAAATGGTAAGATTAAAATAAAAAAATTTATATAGAAACAATATGAGATAAAATTTAGCCTAATATAATATACATATACACACACACACATATATAATTTTACTATAAATTTGTGTATGTGTGTGGTTTAGGGGTATTCTTTGTGTGTGTTTGTATGTGTGTGTGATATGAGCATTTGGTGCATGCACATGAGTGTGTTCCTGTGGAGACCAAGGAAGGTACCAGATATCTTCCTCTATTGCTTTCTCCCCTGTTACCTGAGCAGGGTTTCTCACTAACCTGGAAGCATGCTCACTGTTGGGGGTAGGCTGGCTGGCCAGCCAACTCCAGACACCTGTCATCTCTGTCCCCTGAAATTCTGGGGTGACGGGGTATGCATCCATACGTGGCCTATTATTAGGTGCTGTGGGTGCTGTGGGACTGTAAGTTAAAACATTTAAAACACTACTGAGACTTTGATAAAGGTATTAGACAAATGATATGCATTACAATAAGTTTATTTGGAGCAAATGTATTAATTTCCTATATAAACATAGTAAGGCAACTATTTTAAAAATATTCGTCTTTAATATTTTAAAATAATTTTAAAGTGATGAAAATCATTTATAAGTGTTGCTAAGAACATTTCTGTTTCCTAGCTGCAAGTAGTTAAGAAAAACAGGAAGCCAACAGCAATCATAGTGAACTATTTTGTTATTTCTAACTTCTCTGCTGACTATGAGTTCAGTCTTTTGTTCTTAACAGTCACTTCTTAGTTTGCAAATTCAGGAATGCTATGTTTAAAGATTAGTAAGAAGCAACTACAGACTGCAGATGAAACACAGTCCCACTTGAAATGTATCATCAAAACCTTAAACTGTCTTCCTGTTTGTAGACAGGGAATGTTGTGAAAGGAATCAAGGAGCAATGACATGATACACATTGATTTCATCTGGGGATGATGCCAGATTGAACAGCTGCTCTACTATAAAATGAAAAGGGCAGTTGGTAAATGAAATGATACCAATAAATCTCAATGACGGGTTGTAAAAACGGATATTTCTGGGGAACTGCAAAAAAAATATGCTCACAATATAATTATAAATTTAAGGGATTATTTAGAGGAATATTTAATCATTTAATCCAGCAGCATGACTTCTCTAGGTTAGAAAGAATGTTGGTACACACCTTTAATCCCAGTATTCAGAAAGCAGTAGTGGTGCATGTCTTTAATCCCAGCACTTGGGAGACAGGAAGCAGAACTCAGAAAGAGTCAGTATCAGACAAGCAGTGACTTCTGAGATGAGTCAGAGTGCAAGGCAGGCAGAATGACAAATAAGAGAAGAGTTAGCAGAGTAAGTTAGACTGAGAACACTCCAAACTCACTATAGAAAGGCCGGCTCTCAGCTCAGAGCAGAGGCAGTTATAGAGGCAGTTTGACAAAGGACAAGACCCAGAGACGATGAAGCAGTCTGACAGGGATAAGCTATCAACTGAAAATGGTCCCCAACACGGTAAGCAGAAAGAATAGAAGTACAAGAAGAGAAGAAAACAACTCCAGACCTTACCAAGTCAGGTAAAGGACACTCAGAGCAGTTCCCAAAAGACAGAGATTAAGGTATTAATGAAGTCTTCTGAAAGAACAGGAGAGTGAGAAAGGAAATAGAGGAGAAAAGAGAAAAGGCAGTGAAAATAAATAAATAAGAAAGAAAGAAAAGAAAAAGAAAGAAAGAAAGAAAAGAAAAAGAAAGAAAGAAAGAAAGAAAAAAGAAAGAAAGAAAGAAAAAAAAAGAAAGAAAGAAAGAAAGAAAGAAAGAAAGAAAGAAAGAAAAAGAAAGAAAGAAAGATAGACTCTACAGAGAGAACCAGAATAAAATGGAAGCTCTCTATAAGAGAGAGCTATATACAGATAAAGGATACTGGAAAAACTGAGAAGTCCTTCTGGTAAAATGCAACATTTTTGCCAGGGTCCTTCAAAACATTAGAAAGCTAAGTTCTGTTTTTTTTCTGATCATCGAGCTGCTGCTGTTGGTGGTGGCAGCAAGGGTCAGGGAAATGGAAACCAGAGCATAGAGTTCTACAAGCTGAGTTTGCTGAGGGCTTTGTGTGTGTGTGTATGTGTGTATGTATGTGTGTGTGTCCCAAGTGCGTCTTGTGTTTGAGATCTATGAAGTTGTATTTTTCCCATAGCAGTGATAGAATAGTACAGCAAACTGACAGAATGTTTTGGAAAGAGGTTCTTCCCACTGGCCCAGGACCCCCTGCTATGGAAGCCACAGCTTGGAACCAAAAAACTGTTGATATAAACTGGTCCGTTATTCTTCCTGCAAACCAGACGCTACCTTAAAATCTGGAAAGTGTTTCTTCAGGGTCAGCACACAGAAACTGTCTTCCAGAACTGATAGCCGAACTTGGTAATGTAGGAGTCACCCAGGTGTACTAGTTTTGAAGGCATGAAGGGTCATTGAGAGCAGCTGAGACTTGACACCATGAAAAGAGACCAGGAGAAGCCATTGTTAAAAGTGCAGCTTCAGTGGCAGATGAAGGCCCAGATTGAAGGGGTTCTTTATAAAAGTTGAAGCTTGGCACCATGAAGAGAGCCAATGAGAGGTTATTGGTGAAGATGCAGCCTCAGTGGCAGTTGAAAGCTCAGACTGAAGGGGTAATGCAGAGAAACTGAGGCTTTGCACCGTGAAGGAAGCCCCTGGAGAGGCTATTCTTAAAGTGCAGCCCAGTTGCAGCAGAAGACCCCAGCCTTCTGAAGATGTCTGTACCATGGGATGGCCACCAAGAACAGCAGCAGCAGTGGAATGGAGCCAGCCAGAATCTGGAAGACAAGCTGTGTGTGCTGCAGAGGGCAGAGCCAGAGAATTGACTCAAGCCATTTGGAGGAACCCAGAATATCATGAGTAAATTCTAGAGAATTGGACATGATAATGTTTTTCTGTTATACAAAGACATTGTTAGATAGATGTTTGGCTTTATTTGGTCCTGTGCATTAGCAACCCTTGTGATTATTCCTCTTGTAAATAGTTTTTCTGGTGCAGTATTAATTGTGTTGTGGAGATAAAAATTTTTTTATTGTCTTATACAGAAAGGGGGAATGTAGAAGTTTATTGTTGATTATGTTTAAAATGGTTGTTTTGTGCATTGTTGGGTGAAGGGCTGCATAGGCTTTGGTGCTTTGTGTTGTTTGCAAGTTTTGGCTTTACTCGGGAATGCTTGATTGCCATGATCTCCATGTGGTATCAATAGAACATCAGAGGATTTTAGATATCATTAACAACCCCTGAGATGAGAGGCTCAGCGTTCCACTGTCCAGTGTGGTGCTTGATGTGATAGTCATTTCCTCTGCTGAGGTCTGGCAGGGTTTGCACCTATGAAAATGCCTCCGAGTCTTTGTAGTGTGCCACCAAATTGATGTACAACTATAGTATAGGGTAACAAATCTCCCCACCCCCCGTGTGTGTGAAGATTTTCCAGTAGTAGGATTTAAACCAATTCACTCTATTGCCTCTCTCTTGAAAGCTCCCCCATACCCACTTAGAAATGTATGAAAAGTAAATAAGCTTTACTGAATCATCATACCATTGCAAAAAGTCGAGATATCTTTATATACCTTTCTTTTTGAGACACGGTCTCACTACACAGCCTATGTTGGATTTGAACAAGCTATGTAGCCTAGCTGGCTTTGAGCTCAGTATCTTCCAATTAGCCCCCTCACCCTGTGTTGGAATTACAAGTGGAGACTACCAAATCTGACATAAAATCCAATAACTTAGTTTCTTCACTCAGATAATCATGTATATTCATTAAGACTGATATAATTATTATTCATCTGACTCTTTAAGTCAAGCACCACATACATAAAAATGTTTTTAAAATATATTTACTTACTCTAAAGATTTCTACAATATGGGGAATATAACACATAACTGAAAAAAAACTCTCACACATACACACTACAATGATGCACACATGTTGTAAACAATGAAATAAACAAACAGAACAACAAAGAATCCTTGAAATTATGGTTTGTCTTGCTTTCCACGTTCATGGCCAGTTCTTAATGTTCTAATGAGAAGCAAGATCATTCTAATGATTTAGAGAGCAAATTTTGTCACTCTCACGCCAATCTACAGAGGTCAAATTTCAATCTATTACAACTAAATAGTATTTATCTTAAAATAACAAACAACTCTGGATTTTCCTGTATTTTGAAGTGTTAATCTTTTAACTAGCTAAAATTGAAATAGTATTTAGAAATTCCAAGAAAACCATGTTTTTCTTGCTTTGTTTCTGAGTCAAGGGAGGAAATTTTGATTCTAGTGATGTCAAAGAGAAAGGAACATTGTCTTCTAAGTCTAACCTTAGAAAATTTACAACAGCCAATGTCACGGAAAGGACTAATTCAGCGCTGACTCAGTTAGTCAGCATGTGTTGGTCTCTCTCCTGTCTCACGGATGGGCGGGTTGTTTCATCAAATCCATCACATGATGTTGCAAGGACATGGAGGACTGTCTTGTGGAAGGTGATGTTACCCTTACAGAAACACCTGGAGAATCCCACCATCTTGAGCATCTTAGGAAACAGTTTACTTCCTGTTACTTCACAGTAATAAGTGTTTGTTTTACTGTTCTGTCTGGATGAATGGAACCTACATTGCCCTCTTCTGCAAGTGTTTTCTATGATCCTTTCCCCCCATTAGCCTCCTTTATACCAATCCCCTTTTCATAGCAAGCTGGAGAGCATCCAGCACGTAGTTCAAGCCCAACATTTCCAGTAAGAGGAAGGAAAATTAGGCTGTCACTTCACATGACGTGCAATCTTGATAACAAGAGGAAACCTTATACACAAACAGTTTCAGGTATGTTCTGAATGATTATTTTAGCATGAGTTTATTCATTCAATCTCAACTAGATGCCTACATACCACTTGTATTTCCTCACAGATCTTTAAACTTTTCCAAATGCTGAATAATTACCACGTTCCAAAACGAAAGCTCACAAAAGCCATTACTTTTATCCTGGCGTTTCCAAAGTGCTTCTAATACTTATGAGCTAGAATAAGAGAAAAGACAAGAAATGAAAGATTGGCCTTGTGTTGAGTTTCATCCCATGTCACTGTAATCGCCTCTTAGGCCTCCTATTAACTTCTGAATAACAGAATGGCCCTTCTTACTTAGTCATTGAGCCTGTTATTTACTTTTTGCATAGGATCAAGTGCTTTTGTAAAAATATCAATGCTAGTTATGCATGATGGCATATGCCTTTAATCTCAGCATTCGGCAGGCAAAGGCCTGTGGATCTCTGTGAGGTCAAGGACAGCCTGGTCTACATAGTGAGTTCCCGGAGATAGTTCCATAGTTCAGATCTATGCAAAGAAACCCTGTCCCAACCAAAACAAAACAAAAGAAAACAAAACTGTTACGTTTTCCTCCATTGGGTGATCCTGAGCCATTTCCTCACTGCAGGAGGCTGGAACCCCTCACAAAACAAGAAATAGCGATGCTGCCTTTAAATCTATAATGTTAACACTGTTCACTTGTGTATGAATTACATCCAAGGCTATGACAGCACTGAAAAGTCATCTCTCATGAAATCTTGAGTTTAGGAGGGCTGAAGCTAGGGCCTGATAAGACCCATGTTAACATACAAGTCCAGGTTCATTCTAACAGTGCAAGGGACATCAAAGTGGGTGAATTTTGAGAATATATGAATGAACTGGAGAAAGTTCCTGTCCTTCACTGACTTCTGCACTGCAACTCTGTGTAATGGACTGAAGGCCTTTGCTATCTGAACTGCTCTGTTGATTGTGAGATTTTCATTTTGGGATGTACTCACTTCCCTGGCTTTGCCACAGTGGAGAGCAAAACTTAGAGACTATAGAGCTAGTCAGACTGGAGTCTGAATTATTGCTTTCATTTGTTTTTCTGGAGCCCATAAACTCACTGTGCTTTGCTACAGTGAAACAGCAAAAGAACACTCTAACCTGTGTGTTAAGCTTTCCAGCTCCCTCAGGCGACATGTTCAGTGCACTGAAGTCAAAGAACAATAATCAGCTGGGCACCTTGTTAGCAATTTCCTAATCTTGTGTCTTTCTATCTTAGAAACTGCCCTTGTATTAAAAGAGCACATACAGATCCTTCTACTATGAAGAATATCCTGTGAAGAGTTTCAATGCCTAAGTCATTTCTTTAACACATATTTAACACATATAATTGTGCCAAATGCTACATCTGTGGATACAGAAGTGGACAAGATGAAGTCAGGGATCTCATGCATCGACACATCATGCAATATTTGCTGAAGGATCTCATTTACCTCAGGTAGCATCATGGCTAATAATTGAACCTTGAATTTTATAAATATTTTCTTATATATTCACATAACTAATATCAATTCCATGATGTGTATAAGAGTAGTTATCTCAAGTATGTGTGCATGCATATATGTTCATGTTGGTATACGCATGTATGTGTGCTAGAGTGTGTGCATATGTGCATGTGTGCCTCTGTGTGTGTGTTCGTGCATGCGTGTATGTGTGTGTGTGTGTGAGTGTGTGTGTGAGTGTGTGTGTGTGTATGTGTGTATGTGTGTGTATGTATGTGTGTGTGTGTATGTGTGTGTGTATGTATGTGTGTGTGTGCATGTGTGTGTGTATGTATGTGTGTGTGTGTATGTGTGTGTGTATGTATGTGTGTGTGTGTGAGTGAGTGTGTGTGTATGTGTGTGTGTGTGAGTGAGTGTGTGTGTGCATGTGTGTATGTGTGTGTGTGAATGTGTGTGTGTGTGTATGTGTGTGTGTGTGCATGTGTGTATGTGTGTGTGAGTGTGTGTGTGTGTGTGTGTGTGTGTGTAGGCCAGATGTTGATGTTGATTGTCTTCCTCAATTATTCTCCACTTTACTTTTTGAGACTTGGTCTTTCATTGAAATGGAAGTTCATTGATTCAACTAGACTGGCTGTTCAACAAGAGCCATGGATCTGTGTATCTCTGCATCCCTAGCTCTAGGATTATAGATGCACACTGCCATGTCTAGCCTTTGACATGAGTGGAAAGGACACCAGCCTGAGGCATATAAATAGCAGAGCCATGTTGCCAGTCCCCACATTCTCAGTTATTTTAAAAGGTAATCTGGTTTGTTTATTTCCAAGTTGATTTGCAGCTGACAATATCAATTAGCCAGGTTGCTATCAAATATGCATGTTTAGTAGGAAAAGAGTTCATTTGATTACTGCTATTATTCAGTGCCTATAATTTTGCATTTGCTATTAGCTGCTTGAAGTTATCTTGTACAGACTATTACCACAATAATTGCAGTTTATTATTGAAGATTATCATTATTTTAAATTTTAATTATTGTTATTATGAGGCATTTTGGGATGTATGTTGAGGAAAAAGCCTTAGTAAATATACTTATTAAAATGGCCTAATATCCTACAATTATAGGTAGGTAAAAATATTTATATTCTTCAGACATACACCTAAGTATGCATTTTATAAGTTATATTCATCTTTTTTGTATTGATTACATGTGTTCTAAAACTTATCACATAATTTAATAAGTTACCATCTGTGGACATGTTGCACATCTATGAATTAAAGTGACCAAAATGAAATCAGCATATATAGCCAGTGTACCTGTGGAGATATGTAGCATTTGCTACAACATATCACAATGTAGATTCAGCAGAAAATACATTTTTTATATAATATATTTTGATTATGGCTCCCTCTCTTCAAACCTCCTTACCCACCTAAATTCACACACTTTCTTGCTCTCTCCTGTTAGAAAACAAACATTTAAAATAATAATAACAATAGCAACAACAGCAGCAATAATAATAATAATAATTAATAATATAAGATAAAATAAAAACATAAAAGCCTGAATAGAACAAAAAAAAAAATGAACAGGAAAACCAAGAATCAAAGCAGCACAGGAAACATATACACAGAGACACACCCATTGGTACGCATGGAAATCTAAGATCACAAAATTGGAAACCATAGTATATAAGCAAAAGGCCTGTAGGGTCAGAAAAACATGTCTAGACAAGCATCATAAGTAAAAATAAATAAACCCACCAAAAATACCATTGACTTCATTTTGTGTTGGCCATCTACTGCTTGGAATGGTGACTGGCCTTAAAAGTAGTTTGTAAACTCAGTGAGACTCCACTGTAGAAGATTAATTGACCATTGGTAAGTGTGTATCAATTTGAGACAGCTTCCTGGCTAAGGATACGGACCTGTGTCTACATCCCCTCTCAGCACTAAGACCCCGTCTGACCCATACCTGTGCAGGCCACTGTGCATGCTGCCTCAGCCTGTGTAAAAATATATATATATAATACATATGTATATTTGTATATATACATGCATATGTATATATATACATGTGTATGTTTGTATGTATATATATATATGTATATATATACATATTATATTTGTATACATGTATGAGTATGTGTACACACACACACACACACACCACACAGGTTCTGCTGTGTTTAGGCTTTGTTTCCTTGGTAACCTCCATTCCTTCTGGCTCTGACAGTATTTCCCTCTCCTCTTCCACAGTGTTCCCTGGGTCGTGAAGGGAGGAAAATGAAGAAGACATTTTGTTTAGAATGGAATGTTTCAAGGTCTTCATTCCCTGCACTTTGTCCAGCAGTGGGTCTCTGTATTTTCCCCATATACTGCAGGAAGAAGCTTCTCTGATGCTGGCTGAGCAAGGTACTGATCAATGAGTACAGCAGTGTGTCATTGGGAGTTCTTTTGTTGGTACATTCCTTTAGCAGAACAGCAGTAGTCGGTTTTCCCCTAGGTTTCTGGCCTATTTTGTCTCAGATTCTAAAATCTAGCATCTTTAATAGTTATTGCATTTTTTTTATCACTCTTAGAAGTTCTATTTGAATTTGAAATAGTTTGGTTTTCTTCCCATTGTATTCATTTTTTTTTCTTTAGATTTTTTAGCACAAGTGATCAAAGTCCTTTCCTACTAATTCAATTGTAATTGTCATTTAATGTTGATTGTATTGGTTGGTTAGTCCTAGCAAATATTTACCTTTTCTCACTTTTAGGATGTCTAGCAGGACTCTATTGATATTGCAAATATTAAGTCATTTAACATCAGGATTTTGTTTGTTTTGTTTTTCTTTAGACTATTTTGAAGAGCTGTTTTACATATTTTGTTCAGTTTACTAGCTGTAACTAGGAAGAACATATCATAGCCTGAAGGACAGGACCATAGTTTTTTTATTAATTATTTTCCTCATATTATTGTCTTTACGTGTTTAGATGTGAAAGGAAAAACTATGTGGATACATTTCTCTTTAGAAGATTATCATGTTCATTTGAAGCCAATGAAACCAGACAATGTTATTGTTTTGCAATAAAATGTTTCAGAACAAACTTATAATTTGATCTCTCCACTATTTATGAGCAAACTTTTTATCTGCTTAAGTCATTTTGACAAGTATGCCATCTGGATGATGAAGTTGTTCCTGTCAGAGTGTCATTATCTGGAAAATAAGAGTTTGAAAGAGGAGGATAATACTGGAATATCAGATATATATATATATATATAAAATTTCATAGTTTCCTCACAGTAAACACTGTGAAGAAATACTTCAAAAAGTAGATTTCTCTGGAGGTTACCAAAATAACTTAGCAGATAAAGGATGTTGGTGCGAAGCCTCACTACCTGAGTCTGAACTTGGGACCTACACAGTGGCAGATGGAAGAGGAGAACAGATTCCAGCAAGTGTTTCATGTCCTTCATAATCATGCTGTGGCATGCATGTGCATTCTTCAATCCCCATGAAATGTAAAGGAAAAAAAAAAAAGCTTATTTTATTTAAACAAAATCCACTTTATTATTTATTTATTTTTTGCTGAAGACTTAGGAAATTTGATTATTACAAAACCTTTAATTACTGGAGAAGTCATTTGTAATGATATTAAATGAAAAGAGAATTTCTTCTTTTATTGTAATCTGAAAGTGATCACGTATTGTATGTATTGCTTGTAAAAAATAATAGTTTAGAACTCAATCAGAATATATAATAAATCTGTGATGTTTACAAAAAGTAAAGAAAATTTTAAGCAGATTTAAAATAGCTAATGAAATTCACCTTGGGTTTATTTGTTTTTTACTTTTTATAGTCTACACAAATAAATTCAAATATGAATATTTATTTAGGCAACATTTGATCTAATGGTGAGAGTCTGATTGTAGTCAAATGTATAGGTTGTATTTCTTATTGCTTAATATGAATTCTAAGCTTTATTAAAGATGTGTTTCTTAGTTTTAAAATTATATTAATATTGGTATCTTTGGTATCTGTGTAATCAAACATGTGGGGGGAATTGTGTTTAGTCTAAACATTTAACCCAGAGCAGTTATTCTGCATTAGTGAGTTTATAAAACTAAATTGATTGTCCAAATAATGATCTTTTTCCCATGTCCTCTTATAACATGGAATATAAACAACACAGATTTGCATCTACAATTAAAACAGTTCCAAATCAATGCTCAACACTAAGTAACAAGCAATATTATTTCCATGTCTGCTTTGTTTGAGATATTGCTAACAACTGAGTTGTGACTCTAGAATGAGGGTGTTCGAACTTTAAAGAAAAACACTACAGGGCTGCAGAGATGGCTTAGCAAAGAAATACACTTGCTGCCTTGCTTGAAGGCCTGAAGGGAAAGAGCCTACTGGTGCAGATTGTCTTTGTTGCGTGTGCATGTGTGTGTGCCTGTGTGTGTGTGTGTATGAATGCATGCACAGCTCATGCGCACACACACACACACACACACACACACACACACACGCACACACGCACACACGCATAGACACACACCCCTAAATAACATAAAAAAGAAAGAAAGAAAAGCATTGCATAATGTAACATGCTTTTTATTATCTTTTGATAGTTTTGGGCTTGTTAGAAAAGAAAAGAAAATATACTGTGAAGAATCTAAGAATTTTATTGAATATTTGGCCTCTCGTTTTGGGAAGAATTGGATTTTGCTTCCTTGCATTACATAACTGTGTCATTTATATTTCTGCAGAAGTGTTTAGAAGGGGGGCCTGCACTGCTGATGGCTTCAGCACAGCTATAATTTATAAGGTATTTGCTGAGCTCTGGGTCTGTGGCCTGGATCTGTTGTA